>JBAMNC010000021.1:0-635000 GCA_037902135.1 Cetoscarus ocellatus | reverse complement strand
AACAATTTGAACAAAATTCGAGAACATGAAAAAAACAAAACAAACACGGGATCATCTACAATTCAGAGGATAAAATAAAAAATCTGTGATAAGCAAACAGATCATAAAAGGCAGTTGAAATACTAAATAAACAGAGTAATCATATAAGAAGGAGAATGGAGTACAGTGAAGATAATTCACAAGTAACGTAAAAGATGAAATCACATCAGTAAAGACAAGTTAGAAGGATCAAAAATGCAATGAGAGATTTTTGTCACATGTGGCACAAACCCACACATGGACCTGAGGGTTAGCTTATTAAATTCTGAAGGTCAAATGTCACACCTTCATTGAACCACCTCCGCCCTTCACCTTGACTTAATGGAGTTACAAGCTGACTTTACTGTTCAGCATACTATAGAGCAGGGCTGAACAACACTGGGTAAAAGTGACGTTGCATTATTTTCCCCCTGTGATGTATATTGTGATGCATTTTAAAGGCAATTTCTAGATAATATGTAATTCATGCTTAACATTGTCCAGACAGATGTTTCTTTGGCAAGATATTCACTACAAACACATGTTTACTATATTTTTAAATCAAGATGCAACCCAGCTCAGCTAAGGTTAAGAGAAGTAACATAAATAAACAGATGTTTGTGGTTTAGATAAAAGTTTTGCATTTACTTAAAGAAAATGTAGTCAAAAAAGTACAAATAAGGCAGAGAAAGGGCAACGCTGACTTTAGGGAAAACCTAAAGTCTTTTAAACTAAATTTCAGAAGCTAATTAAACTAAACAACAGTATACAAGCCAAACTAAATAATCATTAAATTTAAACAAGGAGCTATAACTAAACAAGTGCTTATAAAATATAGCCTGTTTCTTTACAAAGCCTCCAGCAATACACACACAGCAAATTTAACCACTAACAGCTCTGCTGAATGTCCCTTTCTCAGTGGCATTTTCAGGCTTTTTGAAGGGGGGCACTGGCCAAGGCTCGCCTCCATCAGGCTGGTCGGTCAGTTTCAGCTCACCTGTGGCATCACACTCACACACACACGCACAATCCAGACACACACACACAGAACACTCCAAAAGAGCAGATTAGCACAGAGAGGAGGGGGTTTGGTGGCGACCATAACATAAGACAGAAAAAGACGTGAAAGATGGGGAAAGTAAAGGACTCTGCATGCACCATGGTCTCAGTGTAGGTCTACTGATTGTAACATCTGACCAGATTTTACTGGGCATAGTTGAGAAAATGAGAAAAGTTCCAGTTTTGGTTTCTGTCGAACTTTATACAAATGGAAACGTGTTCTTCTCTGAGTCAAATGACTGAAATTACACCTCCTGCGATGTAGCTATTGCATATTCTCACATTGTGCAGCCCATTAAACAGCCTGATTTTGTACAATAATAACCTATTGGTTGATTCTGAAGTTTCATAACTTTACATTTTAGATTGTATCATGTGCATATTTTCATAGTTTTTCCTATTCTTCCTTACCTAAAGTAGTTTTAATATGATGAATCGATCCTTTGTGCTCATAAAATATCTAACCCTTGTGGCCATACAGCTTCAATTATTCTATTCAGATGCCAATCAGATTTCTTTTAATCTTTTCCAGCATTTTTAATTGAAATAATCCAATCCTAAAATGAATATAGTGCTGAATACTTTGTGTTGTACAACAAAGTTTTACATTCAAGGGTGTTCAGGCCTAATTTCCAGTCAAAACCATTTCAATTTTAGTGTGGCTTTATTTACTTAAAGCCACACTGACCTGACAATTAAAAATCTCCTTTCAGTATACAGTATAACACACAAACAGTTAAAGTGGGAATTACTTGTTTTAAGTAAAAAATAAGCCATAGAGGCTTGTTATGTGTCTTGATAAAAGGATGGACAAACTAATTTCAAGAAACGAGACAATTGTCTTGTTTACATAATAGTTTTTATTGTGCAGTGTGGTGCACATATATCAGCCTGTGCTGTCACTAAAGGCTTTACAGTTCCGTGACAATATATAAATATCATTTTCATCCCTCTCAGTTTCTCACATACTCATCGATCGCCCGGATCTCCCTTGAAATTAAAGTCCGACCAGGAGCTCCTCTGGTGATCGATCATCTTATACAACAGCGACTGGACGGCTGTGGGTGGACACACAAGGATTTAGAGTTTATGTTATTGGGGAAGTCCACAAGTAAGTGCGCTAGAACACACACTCACACAGACTCCTACACATGGTGTGCTTGATGAATGGGTTTGCATTGATTCGTCTGTGGATAAATGTGATGATAACTCACAGCAGGAGGTGGTCAATTATCCTCTCCAAACAGGGCTTATTTTCTTCTGCAGACATTTGGCTCATATTGGCTGGGGTGACGTTGATAGAGAGTCGAGACTGAAGGTTTTGTTGTTGGTTTAATTGTTTTTCTAAGGCAGAAATGCCCAGACTGATTGGAGCCAAATATTACCAGGATTTTTAAATTAATAAATATTTGGTTGATAAATCAAAATAGACCTTTTTTAATGTCTAGCATGAGCTTGTACTGCACTCTTTTAGCTCCAAATGTGTTTTAAATCACACCACATTCACACACTGATGGATGTGATTTAAAGTGGCTTTAGTACCAGATAATCACCTGAATAGACCCTCTTACACTTTTACATGCCACTGACATCCTCATGGGGACAACTTTGGGTGAAGTATGTTTTTTTTGTGACTGCAGGAGCTGAGATTAAACCCCAGAGCCTGCAGGTAAAGGATGGCCAACCCCTGTACAAAGCCACCGTAACCCCTTCTCACCAATGACTCTTGGTTAATTATCTGCTGACTTAGGTTCAGAGAAGCACTTTAGGGTGTGGAATCAACACACTGAATGAATCAAATTAAACACAATTGCAGTGCCTTCAACTGTTGACTTAAAAAAAAAAAACCTTTTACTGTAAACTTGTCTGCTTCTGCTGCAGTTGAGCTGTCCTCTTCTCTCACATCAGCTTTGTAAGATCCCCAAAACTTTGTTGTAAATCTCCTCAATTTGAATATCATCCCAGTGGAAATTAATGAACTCTATGTTGAAACAAGGAAGATAAAAGCTTGTTTGCTAACTGGTACATCGTAAAGTTGCATTAGGATGTTTTTAAGGTTGATAAAATAAATAATCGGCAAAGTTCAAGGATGGAGATCCAAACCTCACACATTTGAAACCCCAATAATCAATAAATTTGAGCTCATTTATACTGCTTGTAAGTGCTATTTTCAGAGAGCCCTTAAACCCTGGTTGATTCAGCAGCAAACCCACACTCATGTTTTTATTTTGTCTCTGTGAAATGCCTTTTTGTTACTTCATTTTGTGTATAATGGACCTTCTGTTGTACTTTATTAGACTACACTATGATACTTACATTAGATGACTATTTTCAGTTTGTCTATGCATATTGTATCCATCCATAACAATTAAACCAATAAATAAAAAAATCAATTATTGGCACAAAAACATACAACAGTACTTGCAGAGAGAACATATAGCTTTAAATGCTTCAGCATTGTGCATCAAGTTAAAGCACAAAATTGTTCCATTCAAAACTGCAGTATGCAGTTTGTTTTGGTGTTGCATGCCCAAAAAATATGATCACCTGTCAACATCTTATTACTGAAGACACATAAGAAATATCAGTAGACTGCCCCCGCCCCCCACGCTCTATATAAAGGCAAGGACACACCCACTGGTTCACTGAACAATCAGGGCTCAGATCAGGACAGTGCAAATTTTATGAAGGAACATGTGGTTTGTGGCTCTTTTGTGGCTTAATGCTCTTCACATTGGCATAATTGTAATTTCAGCTAAAAGTAAATAAACACAGTGGATTGGTTATGCATAAGGGAAGTGGTATTGCTAGGAGCACAACCATGGAAGAGGGAGGGGTCTCATCCAGGTTACATGCCCCATCTTTAACCGTCTGTCAGTCTGTCATCAGAAAAATGATGATCCCCATTCCAAGCAAGTATGCAGATATAATATTATGATGGTTTGTTTGAATGTGACTTCAAGAAAAGTTGAATTTAGATTACAACAAAGATACAGCTACTGAAAAGATTATTTTCTGTTATCAGTTTAGAACAATTACATCAACTGCATAATTCAACCAAACCAATGTTCTGAGACTTGTTACCTTGTGTTCATTAGACAATTTGCACAGAGAATGGGGTATTAAATATAATGAGGACATCCTGACTTAAAGTCACTTCAATCCTCTAGTATTTTGCCATTTTAAAACAAACAGACAAAAGGTCGTAATGTCAAATAAGTAAACTTCTATAAACACGTTTCTTCCTTTTGTCAGCATTCCCAGGGTAACATTTTATATCTAAGTGGGTAAATCCCACAGCTTTACCCCCCGGCTACAAAACCCAGGCTGCATTACTCTGCCTCCAGCAGACCACAAAAACAAGCTCAGTTTTGTGTTAAAGGGGGGATTTTTCGGGGGACGGTAAAAAAAAAGCAATCAGTGGTCAGACGACATGAGGGTGAAAAAAGACCTGAAGGAGTCTGGGAGAAAGGCAGAGGGAAGTGATACAGATAGAGAAGATGTTTAATTTGGCGCCGTGTTCCGCTGAGGCACTTAATCTCCTTCAATCCTGGTGGAAGGTGAAAGCAGGGCAGCAGAGGTTGTGAGGGGGATGACTGGGCCAGGTGGAGAAACCACAAATCTCCCACAAACAAATGCTGAAGTCCTGCTGGGTGTTTGCTACTGACTGTCCACTGATCACGTCGCCATCTCCCTCCTTGGTCCTGTAAATACCACCCACACTTACATCTTTAATAGATGAAGAAAATCAGGGACAAATGTTGACTTTTTTTAAGTTATTTTTGGGGCTTTTATGCATTTAATCAGACCGGAGAGATTACAGTGGATAGAGCAGGAAGTGGGGTGAGAGTGGGGAATGACATGCAGGAAACAGGCAGGATGTGATACCAGTCCACCTGCTCGAGGACAAACCTCATGAGGCGTGACCCAAACCGCTGGGCCATCTGTTCCCCACAAATGTTGACTTTTGAGTGCGAATTAAGTCATTAAACTAGAGGACAGTTAAAAACGTTTCCATGATGTGTACTGCTTATGTAGCTGTTTTTCAATGTTTGATAACACGGCTGGAGGGTATAGTGAGACAAGGTGATTTACAGTATACTACAGACACAGGATTTGTTTACATTTTAAGGGGGATATTCATGGTGTTAATCTGATTGTGAAAAGGCGGCTAAATTTAACTTTTATCAGAAAAAACAACTGGACACATACAGCACAAGATCAGACCCTCCATTGACCTACAAGTCCTACCATTGTTTTATCAGCAGTTTAAGCCCAATGCCTTACAGTAGCAAGCCAAGACTAGAGCAGAGAAAACATGGAGTGAACTGACCAGTTACCACAGGGTAGACTGGTAAACCAATCACAGCAGACTGGGCTCATGTGGGTAATGGAGTCTTAAAGTGACAGGACCTTCAACAGAGCAGGATCAGGGCTACTCTGTTCGTTAAAACTAGATTTTTTCATCATTAGCAACTGTAAACACACTCCAGCAGTCATTGAATATACCATATAAGCCCACATTGAGGTAAAAAATGACCTCTATAATGTCAAATAAAAGGAGCTGCTAGGTGGTGCAGTGCCCAGCTTCATTATACTACCATTTCAAGCTTCCAAAAAAAAGCAATGCATTGCAGAAACCTACCATGGACATAATGAGCACTGCACAGCAAATTGTATTTCAACAGCTGCTATTTCTTCTGTTGCATGGATGTCATCCACCTCTGGTGTCTTTCTATAGCAATAACATGTAGGAATTAGGCTTTGTGGGCCTCGGCCACTGAATGCCAATACACCGTCATTAACTCGTGAAGAGGTGTTTCAACTACCTGTTGCAGACAACCTGCATTTTTTGACGAGGAGAGGGTGGTTAGGCTGACAAAGATGCTTTGAGAGGAAAAACCCCCCAAAACAAATAAATGAGTAAAAAGCTAGTAGAGTGACGAGATAGAGCAATAATACCAGATGTTGAACAAGGATTACTTTGACTGTGTCTGTATCCACCATTCTTTCAGTTCAATGTTATTATACAATAAGATATCTGTTTAAAGTTGCACTTTAATGTGGAAAAGTTACATATTGTTTCCTTGTGATGAACCTGTTAGGATGGTGCAATGCACAGAGAGAAGCATATGGCTCATGCAGTTCTTAAGGCATAAAGGCAGCTGGGATATTACATTTACATTGCACAACATATGGCAGGACAGGACTGTGTAGTCCAAACTAATAAGAAGAGGAAGTAACTGAAGAAAAGTGAGAATCAGAGTAGACTGTTTTGCTGGGGATGAGTATAAAACAGATGTAAAATTAAGCTGTAAGGTGAAATTGAAAGGAGAGCTGCACAAGCTAAGGCTGGTTTTAATATGTAGTCAGTTTATGTTTCCTCAAAGCAGCCTGTTGCTGCAGAAAAGTCATTTGTAAAATATATCTTCTTCATATGTGTGAGTGCTTCATGCCTAATTACCCGTCCAAACTGTCAAAACAGGTGCTCTTGGGACCCTGATTTCAAAAATGTAAGGGCCAGAGAGAAGGACAAAACTCATTTCCACAGAGGCTCACACACTCTCACTTTCGCACTCTCTCTCTCTTTCACACACACACACACAGTCCCACTTTGATCAGCGGTATGGTGACATCGGTCCCATATGGTTGTCAGCCACAGCGAGCTCTATCTGCAGCTGAGCATATGTTTCCACCTAGTTTGGTCCAGTGCTGAGTTTATTCCTTTCTCTTTGATATTACATAACACCATACTGTGAACTATTCTGCTGATTTTGTTTTTTTATGACATATTTTAATATGGTTGAACTGCTGTGTCCCCACACTGAAAAATAACTGCATATTGTACAACTCAAGGATAAGAATAGTTATTCTCTGTTGTCTTTGGGAGAAAATGACTTTTTTGGTCACAGCATCTGTTGTACCTACAAGGGCACATTATCTTGTTCACTGGTGCCACACAGGGCTGCTGTGTGAAGCCTTTTGAAGTTGTTGGCTCTCAAACCAGTCTACATTAAGTGATGACCAGAGCCAGACATCTTTTCTCCTTTCCCAGTACCAGAGTATCAGTGGGCTTTATCCAGCTTGATGGATGTACAGCAGGCCACCAAAAGGAAAGCTAAATGGACCTCTTTTGTAAACTCAGGCAGTCACATAAATGGCTTTGCTTTCCTCCATGCCATAAGACATATGCCTTCCATCTGCTTTTCTCAGGGTCTGACATAAAGGTTTTTACGTTCTCCTTCAAGGTAACAGAGATGTGACTCCAGCGTCCTACCTTTGTGTCAGCTGACGCATATACTTCTGACACATGCAAGTGTCTCTCAGATTCCCATCTAACATATCTGACATGTTTTACAAACCTCCGTCAAGGCATTTCCAACATTGTCGGGCAAGTTGTTGTGAAAAATGTGGAAAACTGCTCTATCTTGCACTGCAAAGAAATCCTTGAAAAAAGCTCCACATCCATATTTGGATCACCAACAAGATGTAATCACCTCTACCTTCTGCCATCCGCAGCAATTCCTGTTAAATGCATTAATATTCATTGAGAACTTATTGAATTGTAAGCAAAAATGTAGAAAACTGCCCTATCTCACAACACCTTATAAAACACCTGGATCCACATCTGGATTGAGGTTGCCACCAAAATTGAACCCATTCTTCCTTTTGCCATGACCAACATTCTCTAAAAGTTTAATCAAAATGTGTTTATAAGTTTTCGAGTTATCTTCCTAACAGACAAACAGACAAACGCCAACAAAAACATAACCTCCTTGGTTTGTTTCGATGCGTTCCTTGAGCAGTCCTCATAGTGTTTGTCCAGTACAAACAGAAACAACCAGATACAAACAAACTTAAATGCCTTCATACGTGGGAGTTGAATTTGTGATATTTTTCTATTATACTGATCTGTGAGTGCCATTGATAAATTTCCCCAAAAATATTTAGTCAGCCTATACCATGATCTTTACACAAGCTTCGCAGAAAACAGCTCAGAAATACAGCATGAAAAGTAAGTAAATTAATATTTGCAGATCCTTTGGTTATTTGACATTGTACTCACAAAACATTAGTTGTAATCTGTCCTATCCTGTTTGTGTAAGATAAGATTTTGATATTAAATGTTTTGTTCATGGAGGATTGTTCACAGCATGTTCTAAACTGTTTTTGATGTTGTGGGAATGCCTCAGTAAAATATATCTTTCATCTGACAGCACCAAAGCCTGTTCTCTTTATTACAGAAGAGACGGGCTAACATGTCTGTTATTTAAAAATTACAAAATGCATTCACCTTTTTACACTTGAAACACATTTTGGGCCGTGTAAATAAATGTATCTTTATCAATGATTCCCTACAACCCAGACGGATGTGGTTTTTCCTCATTTGTCTGCTGCTGAACAGAAGTCTCATTATTTTATGTAAATTATTTAGTGGCTGCATGCTCATTGTGAGACATCCTCCTCCTCTCTTTGTACAGTGCTTGGCTCTGAGTGTAGTATGCATGATTTATAAAAATGCAAAATGGTGAGTGCTTAAAACGCCTACGTTCCTTTTAGACACACAGAGAAGGACCCACAATCATTATGCCATGCAGCATAATGTCGATCATTTATGTTGATTTTCTGACTTTATCCTTTCATTACGGATGATTTCCATTAACTGTACAGCCAAAGAATAATCACAGTGACTTTGGCCTAGGGAGAGGCTCATATGACGCTTTACTGATTACAATTAAATGGCAAATTAAGTCGTCAGTGTTGCAGGCAGATGGGGGGTTTGGTTCAATTAAAAACTTCATCAATTTCAGTGTCAACATTGCTGTGCTTTCCAGGTGGTATCAAAGGGGCTATCAATTGCAGCCATGCTTTTTATGGTGCTGCATGTTGGGGCTTAATAAAAAACACACCAACACACACCTACATTCTCACACAAGTTGAGGCAGTTGAAGGAGATCTCGAGGGGGGGTAGTTGGGGGTGAAGCTTGAGAACAGCATGATTAAGGAATGAAATCTGTTTACAGTTGCAAGAAATCTTTGTGATCATTTGGTAGAATTTGATCACAAATATAGCTACAAAAATTATATAGGTGTATAACACTCGAGTTACAATTTAGAGTAACAGTTCATCAAATCTACACACTGTTCAGCATCAGAAAAGACCATTTAAAGAGCCCATATTTTGCCTTAACTGAGGTTCATATATTCAGTTATAATGACTGATAGAACACGTGCATGTATGTAGTTCTCACATACTGAGTACTTCCCATTTGGCTGTGCTCTCAGACTCTGAACATCAGCCACAGTGACAGAAATCAGCTCTGTGTTTTTTCAGGAATAGCCAGCATGGAAAACAGGAAAGCCCACAGAGTCCATATTTTGATTGAACTCTGGTTTACATTTTTTATTTTTGGTGACTGCAAGAGAGGGAACGAGCCATTTCAAGCAGCTACTGGCACCATAAAAAAGGGGAGAGGTAGAAGTCATGATGCCCCAGACCTTTTGTCTTGTTCATAGAAGTGCTCTATCCTGCAGAAAAGGTATGTTAAATACACTAGAGAGCAATTAAATTTAAAAAATCGAATGGCATGCATCTACTGGTGTTTCCACTGTGGAATAACGAGAAAAGGTACCAAAATAACTGACACATGCTGTCCCATATTTTTGGCAACCCTCTGAAGGGGGGCTAAGCCTAAGTCCCTAACAGGTGGAACTAAAAGCGCTACAGTGTGTTGATTGGTCACAACAATTGTCAATTCTCATGCAACAGCAGCGGAAATGAAAATGCATACCTCACCGTGTTCAAACAGTGCTTCACAGAGTACTGGAGGTCCTCCATTGTTGCTCTTTGTTTACAGTAGTGCTCTACTGCAGACCGCTGCACAGTGTCATGTGGCTGCGATGTCACACATTATGTAGCCGGTGCGGCCCTTTCCTCCCAGGTCACAACCCTACTGTCACAGCTGGCAGTGGAAACATAAACAAGATCAGGGCTTACCGCTCTAAACTTTACCAAACTGTACTGAATCCAATCAGACCACAAGGCGGAATCGAGGCATAAGTGTACAGATGCAGAGCTGACCTCTATCACTGTGGCTTCATAAAACCCCACTTCAAAAATCTCGAACTAACCCTTTAACGAATGAATTACTGTGACATCCATCAAGCAGTTATGGCGGTGTTTGTAAATGATACACATCCTAGTGTGTAGTTACTATGGAGTGTTACAGAGTTCAGTTTCAAAACAAAAGGGACACACAGAATCTAAATATACCATAAAAATCTGAGTCATATGCAATAACACTTTCAGGAACAAAACAGGGAAACGTCAGTGCCAAATAAACAAAATAAAAGTATCCTCTCTCAGTAAAGTGTCACGTTGCTATGGTGACACACCTACAGCTCTTATTTATCACAGTAATTTCATTTGCAAATGAAACCGACACCACAGGAGATAATCTTTGAAAGGGGCGACAACAGCTTCTGCTCTCCATGTGGTTTATGTTTGAGATATTTTTCAAAGTTTAAAAAGGTGAAGGAAGATGTGCTCCTTCTACATCACGCAGGAATCATGTCAGAGAGTGTATGGGAGGATCAGCATGTGGGTGATCACTTGCCAGGTAGAGAAAGGTATTGCTGTCTGTAGGTGGAGGTTAAATTCTCTGTTTTATTCATGAAGAGGCAGTGCAGCTAGAGAGCAAGAGACAGAAACAGGAGAGAAGAGATTATAAAATGAAGGTGAGAGCTGTTCAGCATGTGGTCTATTAGCATACTTGACCCAGTGTGGCTCCATTCGGACAAAGGTTGGGATTTTTTTCTGCTTCTGGCTATTTTTTCTTTGCAGGCGGTTTGAAAACTGAGCAGTGGTTTGTTGTGATAAGAGAAACTATGATGTGAAACAGAAACTGAGATAAACAACAATTTTCTCCTTCAGCTTGTAATTCTCTTTGTAAAATTAGCTTATCATACAGTTCCTCAACAACTGCAACACAAGCGAACTGAGACTGTAGAGTTATAGTGGTGCTGCTTTTTCTTCAGTAGATACCTGACATTTTTGACACACAGACACAGAACATAGGCTGTTCGAAGTATCTTAATTCTCAGATTAAAGGTTATTTTTTTTTCCATTTTAGAATTCAAGAGCATAGGAAACTAGAAAGCACTCTTGCAGTTTACATCTATAAGCAATAGAGTTACCATGATAAAGTTACCATCATAATATGATTCCTTGACCCTGAAACCCACATCTAGCACTTGGAATCATGTTGATATAATTATTATTTTGCCAGTAATTGAGCAAAAACAATTGTTTACTAATGGCAGTTATCTGGATCACCACCAAAATCTAATCATTTTTTAAGTTGCCAACATCTTCTGAAAATTTCAGCAAAATCCGTCCATAATTTTGCTAATAAGGAAACAAACATACGGGGCCAAAGACATAACCAACTTTGTGTGGGTAACAAAAAAAAAACACAAGTCAACTCTTCATGCCAAAAGGCTCTGTGCTGTAGGGACCCATTGTGAACACGAGCAGGGACGAACATAATACCCAACAGCCTTGATTTATGACCCTCACATTATAATGGGTTCATCCTTTACTTAAAGTGGACATTTGTTCGAAGTTTGAAGGACAACCCTTAACAGTGCTTGGGAGATCTTGCTCACAAGACTCAAACTTAAAAACATGTTTTCTCTGGCTTGGCAATTGATGAGGTGGAGGGATAGAGAAGATCAGTTAATGTTGCATTATGCGCACAATTAATTGAACAAATAAAGCATCTGATGAGATACTCTCATCGTATCTACAGATACGATATCTGTAGAAAAAGCATTTTTTTTTATCTTTCAACAAATCAGCATCATAAAGCTTTACATATATAAAACTTTAATGCTTATATTAAGTCAATCACAAAATAAAAAGTGGTTTATTATCGGGCATTATATCACTTAAGGTCAGGCAGAGGACCCTACCCTGTGCAGCTTGCTATTCACAGAGAAACTGAGTCCCACCAGAAAAACATAAATAACAGGACAACTTGAGGATAATTGATCCAAGAAATTTTGCATTGCAGACAGATCTGAAGGGATGATTTTCACTGTTCCTGTAATCAAAACACTGGCCTCCTCTCAGATTACTTACCGGACTGTGAACAATACAGAGCAGTTTGCACTAAAGATCACTAGCAATAGTTTATGTTCAGTTAACAAAATGGAGATCTGAACAAGTTGGACACTTTCTCTTGTGATTTCAACGATTTGTCTGCAGAAGTCAAGTTGTCCTACTGGGGCGAGCTAACCCTTATCAAAGTGGGGAGAGTTTTTTAGCTGTACTCATGATGACTCGGTAAATTAACCATCAACTTCACAGACAAACTTACAGTGGGCTTGATGGCTTGATGAGGGTTGTAATGAGTGAACTGCAACACTAATACTGTAGTATTAGATAATAATAAAAGAAAAAAATTCAAGGTACACAAACTTATCAAAGCATTCTCTTGTACTTTGTGGACATGTTTGCAGCAAATTGAGGAGAGTTAAAATTTTGCTGTTAGCTAAATTTTTGTGCAATTAATTATACTCTCGATTAAGTCACGTTTCTGAAAATTTATTTCCAAGTGAAAAAGAGTTGGAGACAAAAACAAGTGTAAAAATGTTTCAGTAAATCAAATCCATAAGGGTCCTTGTAGGATCATTAACTCTGAGCTTTTCACTTGAACTCTGAAATTGTAAGTGACGCTTGTCGAGTTAATCATCCCGCCTTTCTCCTTTACCCTTGTTATCTTTATTTTAATTTTCTCCTTCAATAAAAATTATTAATACAGAAATAGTTAGACTTTGAAGTGTTAATACAGAGTTATCACTTAAGTAGTTATAAATATGTTCTGAGAGAGTGCACTCCTACCACTACATAGAAGTGTTGGTCAGAAGTTACACTCTTAAGTGTTACAAAGTTTTCAATTTTAACTTCAAAAACAGTCAACAGTTACTCTTGATGAGGGTTAAAGTACCAACTCTACAAAAGACTGAAAACAACACTTTGTGATGTGGGCCCACACTTAAGTCGTGTTAATATTAACTCTGATAGTGTTACTTTGTCAAAGCAGATTTCTCTGTGTACATTTCATTTTTGTAGAGATGTTTAAAACGCTAATGTCTTGGTAAACGCAAGGCCAAAAATACACTTCAGCTACAGTTTAACAAAATCGTCAACCCAGAGCCATTTGTTCTGAAAGTGTCCATCTTGAACATTTGCTTCTTAGATGACAGTCAACAGATAACATGGGCTCTCTTGAAACAGTAATGCTTAGCTAGCAACAAGGACACAAGACACAGCTTTACAAGACATGGGCTATTAACATGTCAAACAACAACAACTGATGGTGAACCTACATTTTTGGCTGTATGAGCATTAACTCTTAGTTAATGGTATTATGATGTAAATTACTACAAGCATACACTGCTTTTTAACACTTATACCGTAGTTTTGTACAATTAATTAGGTGTTATGTTGCCATTTATTGTTTTAAGCGTTGACCCTGGAAGTGTACTAAAATTTTATTGTATACATGTACAGTGACAGTAAACCTATTTCATCCTATTCTGTTCTGTGTCTGATATTATTGATATGACCATAAATGTCTGTGTTTGCTTCAAGGAGAGTTTTTGGTGATGGGGATTCTTACAGAGGCTTAATCACATACATTCACATATACACTGACATCCTGAAGGACAATAATATACTTTCCCCCTTACATCAGTGCTCTAAACAGCATCTACATATTTATGTCCATACATTTACACCGTCTTATGTCCACCAGTATGCATGTGCATCCGCTGTCACACAACTGTGGTGTCTACTCCAAAATGGTCTACAGACTTAACCAAATAGATTAAGACTTAGACTAATGGCATTACATCAATGTAATGCATCAAACAACCAAAATAATTAAAAACATGACTTCTTTTTGTAGCTGTACATGCATTTTAATGCCTTTCCATGAGGACACTATCTGCTCTCTGCTACATTTCGCTCCCTGGCTGTGAAGCAGCACAAACAACTATACTTGAATATAACAGAGGAGCTTCAGCCAAAGAAATAAAAATCCCATAAAGAGTTTCAGTGAATAGGTCAAATGAGAGAACAGATTAGGAGGGCAGATGGAGAAAATAAAGCATCAATAAGGGAAGATATGGATGAGATGGAGGATATGGACAGCAGGAAGTCCTGAGGACAGAGGGAGTAGATGGGGGTGTAAATCTGCTTTAATGGGCTGAAAAAGGTCCTGAGGTGTCCATAACACCACACATATACACCCACACACACATACACTCCATGACTACAACTCAGGAGGTGGAGACAAATGTGTGTGTGCTCAAAGAGTGTGTATGTGAGGCTGCATGATGCCAGAGGGGGAAACTGTGTGAGCGAGGTGTGCTTTATGCAAAAAAAAGGCAAGGTGTATTTTATAGGATGGCAGATTAATGAGCTTTAATGGGAGATTTGTGATCAAAGATGGCTCGTACGTGACTGACTACTGAGAGAGGAAGAAGAAATGTGTCTCCCCTTGTATCGTTCTTTGCTTCCAGGGGCAGTAAATTTTCGGCTGCTGTTCTTCGACCTGAAATATAACAGCAGAAAGTTATAGTTTCACCTCCGACGTATATATTACTTTTATGATATATGTTAGAGTAAGCGTCTTCATAAAGAAGTTGAGATTGCAGGGAAGTACGAGTGTAATGCCATTAGATTTTCTGTTGTGGCTTTTGTTTGGTGTAATTATTCAAATTAATATAGAGTGAGGGCAGGATTTCAATTGGAGAATAAAAGATAATTGGAAGATAAATTATAAGAATACTCTAAGTATCATGTTTGTTGAAGTTGTGTTAAAAATGAACCTAGCTGTTTCCTGCTGTGAGGAGTTGATGATAATGACAATAACAGAAGAAGTTAGTGCAATAGTTTGTTGAGGGGTGGTGGTTCATTTTGCAAGCAAACAAACAAGATGATGACAGGAGCAGAAAAACAAGACAATTTTCAAAAGTGAGTTAGCGTGTAGCACGTCTCTGTTCCAAGTCTGAAAGTATATGGGATTTTAGGAAAACCCTTTTGAGGTAAATAACTAAAATAAGGTTCATGATGAACACACGCATACCAGACTTTAATATTAAACTTAACTTAAAATAATAAAACATATCTGACATTGCCCTCTTTTTGAATTGAAAGCGTTATTGTGTTTTAAAGGACAGTTACTATGGAACTGCTAACGGGGACTACAAAAATGCCCGGGGGTCCCTACTGCAAGCATTTCTGATACTTTTAAGATAAACAATAATTTATACACCAAAGCAGAAGCCATGAGGTCTAACTTGATCAGGTCATGCAACTAAGAGGTTACAGCGTGAAATTATACATTGGAAATATTTTTAACTGCTTGTAAGTCAGACTGCCATGTTGTTGTGCCTGTGTAGGCTCTGAACTAATATGAGACAGTCTGGTCTACAGAGGACATCCTGTTCACATCATTTGCCGGGCCCACCATTACCCTCACATTTCTAAGAACCACCTTGTCGTTTAGCAACCCAAAAAGCAGCACTGGGTAAACTGCTAAAATACACTGGTTAATATCCCCAAACATGTCATCCCCAAATCTGTAGACATTATGAAGAGCGGACCACTGTTTTTCGATCTTCATAACTGAGCTAACACGTCAAGAAGACACTGAAATGTGTGTAAACTAAACCAACCTATGTGATTTTCAGCCTTTTAAATGAGACACGGCCAAAGTGTGAGCACTCAGGTCATGCTTGACTGTAGGACCACACAGTGTCAGCACAAAATCCCTGAGTTTTGGTTGTTCATCGTAAACAGTTCACTCAAACACAGAGTTTGCACGCCACCACCACATTTATCAAGCAATGTATGACCAGGCTTAGCCCACAGTGCGGGGATGTTTATATTGCTTACTTTATAATAGCTTTAGACTCTCCCTGATTATGTCTATGCTTAATAATAAATCATGATTGTCAGGATTGTTCTTCAAGATTAAGTTAGTTTATCAAGATCATTCCAGAGAACCAGTGTGATGCTAACTTCCACATTGGCTGACAAAAATACATTAACCCTGCAGTACTCTTAAAATCTTTGCATATTTCTCTACTTCTCTGTATTTTCTCTACCCAAATTAATCAATCTTTAATGAGAAAGGAGTGGTGAACATTATATGGTGAGATTTTATAAAGACATAATAACCCATTTAGGCGTGAGGGAAATTGGTACACCATGGTACTGCGATATTTGGCTTGGTGATACTGGATTGGTTCATGGCCGCCATGTGTAGATGTTTTTTAATGTATTAAAATCCAGCATTTCATAAACTTTTGCTTCTATAGGAATCAATTCAATTTTTTTTAGTCCACATGATCATGCTGGTGAGCCATTTGCAGGTGTGGCCAGCGTAGGTGACCTTCATTGTGCGGGAGAGAGTTGTTAAATCAAACATGGCAGCACAAAAGAGAGAGAGAGAATGCAAATCTGTTGTGTATTTCTTTTGGATCATTTAAGAGAAATTAAAGATGGACGTGAAAAAATAAGGTTGTTGGAGTGATGCATAACAATACTCAGGAAATAAGGCCCACCTTACCTGTCACCAACCAGGGTAAGCAAAGCTAGTCCAGTAATTAATGTGCAAAGAATTAAGGCCTCACCATGTTGTGGAAAACAAAGACTTCTGATACATGCTGGTTAGAGCACAGGTGTGTGCCTCCATCTCAGCATTGTGGAAAACTACCTGATCTCACAATGTTAAGAAATCTAAGAAAAAAATCCTGGATCTGCACCTGAAATTATGATCACCACCAAAAATATTCTCTGAATATTTCATCAAAATCTGTTGACAAGATTTTGAGTTATCTTGCTCACAGATGGCCAGACAACAAACAAACAAACAAACTAACTAACAGGCAAACACAGGCAAAACATAACCTCCTTGATGGGCGTAATAAAAGTAAAGCCAATTGCTCCTAATTCACTAAACCTGCCTTCTTTCTTGCAACAATTGGTGTCTCCCCCTACTGTTCATAATAATAATAATTATAGAATTATTATAATAACTGTAATTATATATCACTTATAAAAACAGATGTCTATAAAGTGTTTAACAGAAAAACGTGAAAAAATAAAATGAACAATTAACGATCAGATCAAACAAAGAAATTTGTAAAAGAGTAAAACAGGAGGGCAAGAACAAAATGCAAACAAAGGGCGCTAAGTAAAAAATGTAAGAGAGGAATTGAGTCATAAAAATTGGAAAAAAAATTAACCGCTATGATCTATACTAGATTACTACAGGGTAAAATGTCAGTGTGTAAGAATAAATAAAATTAATAAAGAAGTTTTTTAAATAACTATAAGAAGACAAATAGATAATAAATAAATGGATTGGATGATGACATCACATCAGAAAAATGAAAAAATAGAGTAAATACGGGACATAAAGGGTAAAAGATGTTCAAAACAGGACTACAATGATGGGTAATCATTGAGGGGAATACAAGCAGCAGATATGGAAATGTCTTCATAAATAATTCTAAAATAATAAACAGATGAAATAGAATAAAATAAATAACTAACAAATGTAATAAGTATATAAGCAAATAAAGATACCTTAATGTAGAAGCAAGTCTGTAAAAGTGAGTTTTAAGAAGTAATTTAAAAGATGTCTCTTGTTCAGCAGGCCTTCTCTGCCGAGGAAGGTCGTTCCAAAGCTCTGACAAAAAAAAGGCTCCATCATCCTCAGTCTTGGGAAAGACTTTGGGACAGCCAGGAGGTCCCCGCCTGAGAGTCTGAGGCTGGAGTTAATAGATCAGACAAATAATTATGGGTCAAACCTGTAAGGGCTTTACAAGTGATCAGTAAAATCTTAGAATCAATTCTATAATCGACAGGAAGCCGGGGTAGAGAAGCAAGGACAGGAGTGATGTGATGTCGGCTGTTAAAACCAGTTGGAGGTGGAGAGGAGGGGTTTACGGTAATCTAAAACAGAATGCACCTCCACAATGATATTTTACAATTGGAGGCTTTTAACATCAAATTATCTAGCCTGACTTACTTTCCACTAAAAGACAGCCTGTTAAAAAAGTGTCACGAGTCAAATCCTTAAATGTCAGTAACACTTTTGTGACACATCCTGCTGTTCTGTTGTTCTCTCCATTGTTCCTGCCCTTAACTTCTGACCTTTTTTGCTCCTTCAAAACATTGGCACGACTCTCATTTTCTGCTCCTTCTCCTCCAGATGAGCCCTGCCAAAAAAAGGCTGAGTCACAGTTGGCGTTCTGCTCTGAAAGTCTATTGTCATCCAGACACTCAGCCCTTCTCTTCTTCTCTCCTGGCTCGCTGATTTCTTATTCTCTCTTTTCACACTTTCATCTTTTGTTCCTTCTTTTGGCTCTGATGTCTTTTGTGTGAAACGGTGCGTGTGAATGCTGTCATAGGATCTCATAGGATTATGCAAATTATGTACATTGAAGACAACAACTAGGAAGAGGAACATGGACGCAAAAACACATGCAGAGAAACCGTATAGTTAGCAAATGTAATATTGAAATGGGCTGAATGATGATTCAGAAGAAGAGAAATGATCTGAAAAATGTGAAAGTTGTTTTGAGCTACCTTATGCTGTGTTTCATTCAGTCTCTGTCTCCCTCAGGACCTCTTCCTCTTGTTTGGGACTTTCCTGTCATCTGCAAACAGAAAAAAAAACTGAAGGAAGAAAACATGACCTATTTTGAGTCTTGATTTGAAGCACTCTTCTCTTTATGGATATTTCATAAAGGGAAGGAAAAGGTGCCATGTGTGTTGCTGGAAGGATTGAGATCAGAGTGCATGCATGAGTTATGAGGCAGTTTGCAGGATACTGAAGAGGATGATCGCTTTTGCCAAAAGAATATCCTGGAGATAGATTAAATATACTCCATATTTACAACCAAATGGGAATTTATAATGTGATGTACACCTCAGTCGGTCTTGTGTTTGGTTTGTGCAGGTGGTGTGCAAGAGCCACCTCAGATCTTTAATTTCAATCACATCAACAGACTTAAAACAACAAATGTGCACACATAGCATCTCCTGCATGGAATATGCTGATATGGATGTTTGCTGCATCAAGTGAGGGAGTTAACAGCTCAGTCAGCTTCTGTTGAACCAGCATGCACCATTAGACAGAGTTGATAACAAGATCATTTTGAACTGTAAGGAGAAAAATGAGATGTTAAAGTTGACAGAGGCTGCAACATACAGCTGCATCCAGGGCTGTAAAGGAGGATTTTGAAAAAGGTAAATGGACTTGCGCTGATGTACAGTTTTTCTAGTCTTTCTGACTATTCCAAGTACTTTTACACCACATGTCACATCTGCTCATTCACACCCACATGTCCTACCAGCAACATGCTGCTTTCCTCTTACCAGCCATTCAGGTCAGAATGCTGCAGTGGGGTCAGTTACTCCTAATTCTCTTGTATATGTAGACTCCTTTATATAACCTGTATGTAAAAACAAGCAAAACAATTGGTCAAAGTGCAGATTTCTGTTAAGTGGTCTGTTGCCAACTTTGGCTTGTTGTTTTGGAAAAGGACCTCAGGATTCCCTCTTCAGCAACAGAACATAATGTCAGTGGTGCCAGGTTTACTCATCAGGATCAGAAAGGTCCAGGAGAAGGGTCCCACTCATGACAACAAGCATGGGCTTATATTCATGTTTCTGCGCCACCAGGTAAATTTGTGATCTGTCCTGCTCCTCAGTTTCCACAACAGTTTTTCACATTTCCCTTCCTCCCTGTGAGTCCATCTGCAAAGTTCATCCTAGGGTTCATAATGATATCCTTTGATACCCACAACTGATGGCATATTGTCATCACTCGAATCCAAAATGCTTATTTTGAGTTTAGTCATAGTGAAGTTAGTGTTTTTGTATTTCTTCTGGAGACCGAGGATTTGAAAAGCTGATAAGAAAGCAGTGTTTTGCTGGTTGAAGAATACATCACCCCTATGTGGTATCACACAAGAGTTCTGGACTCAGGGGCTTTATTTAGGAAAGGTGAAATACTGTAAAGAATCTTACTGTAGCGTCTAGTCATCCAACTTTGTTTTTTGTGTAGTTTTATCCTGAAAGTGAGGTAATTGTGAGGCTCTTGGTGGCACCATTGACTGTTATTGCCTTGTGTCGGTACAGAGCTACCTCTTCCCCGGGCAGAGCTGGTCAGTTGCTTTATTGGCAATTATATTTACTAGGTGCCAGAGGCCTAGAGCAACCCCACTTCAAAAGACCCGAACTAACCCTTTAACTTTTAAGTAGATAGCAATGCCAATGTTTATCTTATTCCTCCCACAGTGTCAATCTTTGTTTGCCCAACAGACCATATCTGCTGACAAATGATGAACATTTTTCTCTGAATCAGCTGTTAGCTGTGCTTGATGCCACCATTGAATTGATATAACACAACAAATAAACATCTGAAACGTTTATCTATTCATGCCATATTCATTTTGGGGTGGCTGCTGTTTGTATAATGAACCAATATTATTTCATACAGTTGTTAAATTGATGCTAGGAAGATGTTAAGGGCCTATTATAAGGTTTTGTTTGTGAAAAACAAACATTTGGCAAGAGTTTCTTACCATGCACATATCTCTTCTCACATGGAAAAAGTCATTTTCAGGCATCTTTAGTTAATTACTTAATTCTCATTAATTTTATACTGAAGTTCATTTTAAAGCATTTAAATAGAAGATACTGATTTCATTATTCTATTTTGCATAAATCTGCGTGTCTCAATGGCAAAAATATTTGGGTCGTTACTACAGGTTGTGAAGCAACACAAATATATACCTACAAAAGTTTTCAATCTTTGACTGGGTTTAAAGATTGGAGACTCATGAGAACTGATTATATCCTAAAGAAAATGATAAATAAAAACATGCTGAATGTTAAAAATGGTACAAATGTCAGAATGTTTGTATAGTGCATAGTTGAGCTTAACATTTATTGTATAATTTTCAGCCGAGGAAAGTTTTCCATTGTTAAAGCATATTTGTGACTTTAAACAGAACAACTAGGCTTCAGCGATGATACGCAGTCCATCATATTTACTTTCTTTTGCTTGACAGATGCTTGTTTAAGAAACTTTGCAGGTCTGATCTGATGTACGAGGTATGTCAGAAAAGTTCCAGGACTGGTGTCACAAAAGATTTATTTCAAACCCAGACAAAAAACTAAGAGTTTTCCCCTTCAAAGTAATCCCAGCATGCCGTGCTGGAGCAACCTCCCTACTCACCCGACCTGGCTCCGTGTGATTTTTTCCTCTTACCCAAGCTCACCCAAGTTGAAGACGTGGACGACATCAAAAAGGCCGTGATGACGGAGCTGCAGAGGATCCCAGAAGAATCCTTCTAGGAGTGCATGAAAGCGCGGCAGAGAAGGATGGGAAAGTGCATTAGACTCCAGGGGGATTACTTCGAAGGGGAAAACTTTCAGGTTGTAGTTTGGATTCTAAATAAATCTTTTGTGACGCCAGTCCTGGAACTTTTCTGACACACCTCGTATCTTTGCATGGGGCCCAAAATCTTTGGTAGCACCCTTGCAGATATGCATCCCCATTGAATATTTTTTTTGTAGACTGTTCTGTTTTGACTTTGGAAAAAATGTGCTCTGTTAAAATTTCAATTCAGACCGCAGTAGGCCTGCACTAGAAAAAAAAGAGTGGATGGAGCCAGAAACAGAAAAGAGAGACAGGGGTATGTGTGCAATAAAGTGTCAAAGGTCAGAATAATCCATGCCCCTAAGGACTAAACTATCTGTATACTGTATTTGGCGGTCAACATAACTTCTAGGCATTCCAGCACCAACCCAGCAGCAACTTTTATACATTTTTGGGTGGCAACATTTCAAGATAGAAATACGTTTTTTATTTGCCTGTCGTTACTCCTGCTGTGGAACAAAAAAATCTTGTTTGCATTGTGTTCAGATAATTTGGCGTGCTACATTTATTAAATAAATCTTAGAAGCTAGACTCCTTAAATCCTCCTGCTGAGGAGACTGAGGTCTTTTGGAGTGCAGAGAGCACTCCTGAGGACCTTTTTTTACTCTGTGGTAGCATCAGCCATCTTTGATGGAGTGGTCTGCTGGGGCAGCAGCATCTCGCCTGCAGACAGGAACAGACTGGACAGACTGATCAGGAAGGCCAGCTCAGTCCTGGGGTGCCCCCTGGACTCAGTGCAGGTGGTGGGAGAAAGGAGCATGACGATGAAGATAGCATCCATGCTGGAGAGGGACTCCCACCCCCTGCAGGACACTCTGACAGCCCTGTGCAGCTCCTTCAGTGACAGGCTGCATCACCCAAAGTGTGTGAAGGAGCGTTACCGCAGGTCTTTCCTGCCTGCTGCTGTTAGACTGTACAACCAGCACTGCTCCCAGTCATCATAAACATGAGCAAATTATCTAACAATATGCAATTACAATGTGCAATTACATCCATGTGCAATCACTTACATTCATGTGCAATTACTTTGTGAATGTGTAAATAATCCTTATAGGATTTGCTTTTTAGTTTCTGTATTCAAGCCCTTTTTATATTGGTAGAAAAATGTACATACTGCTATTTTGATACTTATTTTTTATGCTTATTTTTTTTTATCAACGCTGTCGCCTTTGCTGCTGTAACAATGCAAATTTCCCCTTGTGGGACGAATAAAGGTTTATTCTATTCTATTCTAAACAACAAACCAGGTACTTACTCCAATACTCTATAAATAAGAATAAATCAGATTGTATTCGTGACTGAAATGTAAACCATCTTGCTCATACTAGAAAGCTCATTGAGGGCACAAACAGAGCAATCGTTAACAGTTACCCTGAAGGAGGTTCTTCAGCACAAACACAACATCACAAACAAAACCTCACTCATGGAAACACAAGTAGTCATTCTCCTCCCCGATCCCTCCTCAAAGAAGCTGATGGGTGCAGCAGCAGAGGCTGAGATCTGATCTTTGTGTTTATAGATTTCATTCAAACACCAGATCTCCACCAGACCATAGTTTGGTAAGAAGGGTGCGTGGATGGATTATATCTGAATGACATTTCTAGGCTATTAACACCATCACTGTTCCTGTTCAAGGAATTCAGCGATGAATTTTACTGAAGTCAATTAACTAACCTGACATTTAAGCTTTCTGCTTTAATGCAAGCCCCCACAGCTCCATCCTCAATCAAACAGGTTCTTATGAAAGAAACAAAGGAACATGAAGCTGAGTCTGAAAATGTTACATTTCTGTTAAGGAATAAAAAGGGATGAGTGCTGTGAGTCTTGTCAGAGTCATGCATTTTTAATGCAACACCCGTCTCCTACATCTTTATATGTTAGAGGCAATTTTACAGCCTAGAACCACAGTTTCGATTCTGGCTGAAAAATCACATGTGAAATGTTGAAGTGCCTCCAGAAGAAACTTCCTTAGCTGTGTCACATTTGATATTGAGCATATGAAATACACTTTATCACAGAATATCTTCCAGCATCACACACTGTACTTTTCCCACAGACATAGGTGATGCTGCAGTGTCTTAGTGTAAGTACAGCCATCATATGCAGACATTTAGTTTACCATCTAAAATGAGAGTCAGCATGTCCAAGACAAGAAGTTTCATTGTTTTAAATCATTTTAATTCTGATCAAAGAGTATAGTATAAGGAGTTTTTTTATCAATTAAAAAGAAAACAGTCTCCTTAACATATATGAAAGAATTAATCTTTCACACCAGATGGACTGTTTCACATGTCCATGTGATATACCAAGTCCATCTCGGCAACATCCCCAAGAAAGTAATCGAGAGGAGTAAAACCTGTCAAGAAACATTAAGAGGTGATCGAGTGACTTATCTGTCTGTCACAGTCATTACTGGACAGTCAGAGGCTTGCAGTCACTTCTGAAGTGACCAGTAACAGCTTGGGGCACAGACAGGCACCATGGGTTTGTAATCATGCAGTTTTAAAGTAAAACTGTAACTCTGTGAATTTTTGTTGATGCTCAACAGCCCTTTTCACAAATGCTTCCCACAAAGTGCCTTGAAAATTATAGCAACAGGTTGCTTATTGTCATATGCATTTCACAGCAGTAAACTGTCTGAATTGGACAGGATGGGATACAAATACATGGTGTAAGATGCTAAATTACTGTACATTTTTATTAGATTTGGATGCTGAACTGGTAACACTTTAAAGTAAGGGCAATAGAATGGAAAACTAAACTGGTATATTCATTGTATAAATACTTCTAAAACTGTTTCTTGATATTATACTCCTCAAAAAAAGTTTGGAAACATTATTTTAGTTGATGTGTTGATAAGCAACACAGCTAAATATGTGAGTAGCCTTAAAAATGTGCCAACATCCCCTTTTCCCCTGGAAGAAAACCTATGGACCCTCAGGGAGGCAAGAGTGAGGAATCAGCATAGGTGGACATTAAATTGAATTTTAATCTTAACTAGAAAAGCACTCAGAGAGCGCAGACCTCCGCCAAGGTGATCCAAATCGGTCCCAAAATGTAATCAGTTCTTCCATATCCCATTTCCAACAATCCCCGAAAATTTCATCCAAATCTGTTCAGAAGTTTTCAAGTTATTTTGAACACAAACAACAAACAGACAGACAGATAAACACCGGCAAAAACATAACCTCCTTGGTGGAGGTAATTACCGTGACTGGCTTTCACAATTATGAAAATTGAGTGATCAGGATCAAATTATATTTATATTATATTACTATACCATATTACATGTTGAACTTGTTTTCTTTTTCCATCATTTTTATTAGCATTGTTTTGAGGTATTTGTATTTTTCAAGTATATTTTGATGGATTACCTGTCCTTATAAGGGTAATACATAAAATGTTTCATATATGTTCAATGAAAGCATGTGTTGTATATTTTAAATAAGTGAGTAATCCCGTTCTATAACTGTGATCTTAATATCTAATAAAATAATTGCAAGTATGATTTTTGCCATATTTGAGCAGCCCTAGGAGCCAGTCTCCTTTTTGACATCCAGGGATGCCACTTCACGGTCTGTCTCATTGAACTTGGTCTCAAGTTTGGAAATGGTACCAGGGCTGACACCAGATAATGTTGCCATTCGGCATACAGGAACACCACCTTGAAGTCACAGGGGATTTTTGCACATTTTATGGGGTGCTACCTACATGTTCTGCTTTGTTGTTCATTCCAGGAATGCACGATACTTACAAGTTGTACTTCATTGTAAAGGTGACTAATCAGGCTTTTCAATGATATAAAAAAAACAATATAAGTGGGTATTATTAGGGGAGAAATATCAACCAACATTAGGTTTCTACTTTTTTTGAGGAGAATAATTTCAAGAAACAATAGTGTCATGACTTATCAAACCAGTTATTAAGAACCTTAATTGTATTGAAAAATTACATTTAGGTGAAGATGAGAGGGCATATTTATACAATGAATATCTATTTGGTTTGCCATTTTATTTTCTTTGTTATGAATTGTTCCCAGTTTAGCATCCAGATCTAATAAAACTGATAAACTTTTCTGATTCAGTCTTACTTGTACACACAGGCAAGCACACGCTCAAATTTGCCATGATCATTTGTAGACCAGGCAGGTAATGAATCGTTAATCCTGATAAATGAACATCATTGCAGTCTGTCAGCAGTGTGACTGTTTGTGTGAGATTGTGTTGTTTTTGGGGGAGCAGGTGTACCAGAGGAGGGGTGTGATGGGGTTTCCCTCTCTGAGGCGCAGCTGCAGACCTTTTTGGAGAGCCTGAGGTGCAGAGCCTCGTTTGTCAAGTGGACAGCTCTGCCTGTGGCTCCGATCCTCTCCTGATCCATGTGTGCATGTGTGCGTGGGAACTTTTAAAGGAGTTCATTAGCATATCCCAGCCTGGTGGCATTTTCCGGTGCTTTCTCAGTTTAGAAGCTTTTTTGGATTTAGTTTGAATAATAAAAGTTTTAAAAGATGGAACTCATTCACGGACAGAAATAGTAAGAGCAGAACAAAGTGCCTCAGGTGTGACCGTGTGTGCTTGCGTGCATGGTTCGTGATGGTGTTTGTGAAAACCTATTGCGGCTGATGGACCAGAATGATAGCCTGCTCTTAGCTTTAGCGGCTGATAGCTATGTGTGTTGGTGCTGTGCGTGTATGTTTGTGTGTATAATGCATGGATCACGATCTCCACAGATAGCCTCGGGTAATTAGGAAAATGCCAGCACACTATTTGCAAACAAGATCAATTTGTCAGTGTTTCTCTTGTGATCAAAGCGCAGACCTCTTTGCATTTAAATGTGCAGCATTAACATTAACAGGGCTGAATGTGTGTCTGTTCTATTATTATCCCCTATCTGGGGCCTGCTCTCTAATGTTTGCTTTCACTGTCTCACCAGGGCTAATCTATGTGTGCGTGTGTGTGCAGACGTGTGTTCAAGCGTGTGATATCCATCAAGAGCAGCAACAATTTCCTCCGAGTACAGTGTCAACAAACACTATTCGGGGACCAGTCAGCAACCCAATGAAAGATACACCTGGGTGTTTTTTCTCCCCACAGGAAGGCTTGATGTATTTGTCTGCTGTGACACAAGGTGTGTTCGTCACTCTGAGTGTCGGCCACCAGGCTCTCAAAAGAAATAATTTCATATTTACTGTTTCATACCTGCGTTTACACTGTCTCCCCCTGAGATGGATGACTTCTTATGTTTCCATCAGTGCCTCTGTGTGTGTTTGAAGGTGTGCGGTCATGTGTTCTGTGTGCATGTTTGTGTGAGAGGTTGGAATACAGGAGATAAAGGATGGAGCAGGCAGGAAGATCAGGTGAAGCCATTCAAATCATTCATGAGATGACGATAAAAGTGCTGAGCGGATTTGTGCATTTTCCCCTCTGTGATATCCTCCTGTCTGTCCCTTTCAGTCTGGATCTATTTTCAACCTCCTGCTCTGGATTATAGTAATTATAGTAATTATAGTAATTCACAAAAGCAGAATTAAAACCTGTGGGCATTTCATCAAGTCAAAGCTGGGCACTGAGTCCTTATTTTTCAAAACTATTTGTCCATCCATCCATCCATTTCCTGTGCTGCGTGTCCCTTTCATGGTCACATTGCTGGAACCTTTCCCAGCTGACAGTGGGCGAGAGGCAGGGTGAACTCTGGACTGATCGCAGGACCACATAACCTGACACACCAGATGGACCATTCAGTGTATTTCACTAGTCCATCTGGGAAACAGCTCAAAACAGTGTTTGAGAATGGACAGAGCCTTTCAAAATCAACTCAATGGTCAGTTTTTTATCACATTTATTATGGACCAATCAGATAATGTAGTAGGTGGGCTACTGCGTGGTGCAAAATACAAAACGTAGGACACTGTGTGGAACAAAATATTGCCAAAGCATGGCAGAAGTGAAGGGAAATCATAATTTCTATGAAAATGCTTTCAGTGTTATTTGTTTTTCATTCATTAAAGAAATGCTGCCCAGATTTGATAAAACTACTACTGTTGCTTTTAGCAGCAATGCTAATCTCTGTGCAAGCAGTTACTTCCTGCTGTCAACTTACTCGTAGCTCCACCTCTTCATGCTGTAAAGGATGTTGATGGGCTGTGTCACTTTGGATTGCTCACAGTCGTTGTAGATTGGAGCTTAGCAAGACGAATCTGCCTGATCACAGACACTGAATCAGACAGATCCAACTGCTCTGCAGGTTAAGGGCCACATAGAGAGATAGACTACCATTCACACACCTGAAGGCATTTTAGAGTCACCAATTAACTGAATGAGCATAGTTTTGTTCTGTGGGAGGAAACGGGAGTACCTGGAGAAAGTCCAAGCATGCACAAGACAAACATGCAAACTCCTCACAGAAAAGCCCCGTCCAACCATCAGATTGACCAAAGAACTCTCTCATTATGAGGCAACAGCACTGCCTGATACACCACAGTGTAGCCTGGCATTTATATGTCATAAGAATAATGTCTCTTAGTTAAAAAGGAAAGTTTGTGCAAGTGTTACAACTGCCCCCAGTTTCGCCTTTTGAAAACGTCCACCTGAAGTTTTGACTTATTAAGAAGCTCTCCTTAAGCAGAGGCTGTTGAACTGTTTGTAACATAACTCTTTTTTAATCAGCTGTTTCATTTCCTTGGATGAAATTGTCAGAAATGAGCAACGTTCTCCAGTGTTATTCCTGTAATGTTTCACTGAGGTGAAACACTCACTCACTGTGCCTAATTTTGTGCATCGGTGACTCATAATGCTAATGATTCAAATTCAACACACAAACATGATGCCTGCCTACGGTCACTTCCTTTCCTGGTCAATGAGCTGTTTTTTGTAAACTTATTTTCGGCACAAAATATTGGGAATTTCCTCACAGTGATGTGTCTGTGCTATATTTAAAGCTAAGCTTCATCTCTGGGCACCTAAAACACCATGTAGCCTCTCTGCTACACCCAAAAGGCTTCAGCATAGTTAATGTTGAAAAACTTCTCTTCATAATTTTGCTTTGATGTCATGGACACCGCAATCTAAAGTGTCACTCTGATTTACAAACCACTCTCTCCAGAGGGCACATGCACATGTTGATGAGCAGTGAACAGCCCACAGATATTTTAGTGATTTTACTTGGACATTCTGGGATCAACAAACTGTGGGAAAGGCTGATATACAGCATCTCCATCACTAAATACTTGTAGGTAAATGTTATTGATAACTCAGTCTAGATCAAATATTTCAAGAGGACAAATAAATTAAAACTAAACTTTCTGTCCAGCTGTCATGAAGTGTTCCAGATGAGGTCTTTATTGTTGGTCACCAAAACACACTACAAAAAATAAAATGACTGATTTTTGCAAACAATGGGTCCTGAAACCCTACTACTGTTGGCTTGGGGAAATTATGTTTATTTTATGCAGCCTGACCTCATCATTTATTTATTCTATCTAAATATGCCTAAGTAGCATCTGTGTGACCTGCAGGAGAGCAGAGTTAGAGCGGGAGCAGTTTGGGACTGAGGCCCTGTTTACATGGAGACGCTCTCAGGTTTTTTGCATTTCAAAGGTTTTTTGAAACGCAAAAAACCTTTGCGTTTCAAAAGACACAAAGGTTTTTCCTTTGCGTCTTCAAAAACGATCTGCGTTCAGACAGAGACTCAAGAGCGACTGAAAACACTGTAGTGTGCATGCCAGTCCAGTAGATGGTGATGTAGATTTGCAGAGAAACAGCGCTGTTACAATACACGTACGAAGAAGAAAAACTTTTCACAAACAACAATGGCGAGCTGAGGCACGAAGACACAGGAGTTTCTTGTCTGGACAACAAATCTGTCGGGACAACAAATCTGTCTGCATAGTTTTGTCTGGATAACAAACCGAGCACGGTAAGCAGCACACATGTTACTCGGTAGACAGCCGAAGCTGTTGTTGTTCCTGGTATGCACGCGCAGCCTTCATGTGAAAGAGTACTGCGCATGCGTAGACGTCAGCATTTCCCCCTGAAACGATGAATTCTGTTTACATGAGACCAGGTGGCGATGTGTTTTGAAAACTCTCCGCCTTGGACCCTGGTTTCAAAAGTTTGCAGATTCAAGCACTCCGGGCACTGGTCTCATGTAAACGGGAGGCTAAAACGCAATCAAAACACTTCGGATTCGGCCGAAAAACGGAGTCGTGTAAAGAGGGCCTGAGTCTCTCCTTCAATGTTAAAAAACCAAAGCCGTACATAATTTTCCCAGCCTGCCCAGGTAGAGCCGTTCTGTGAGAAGCAATGCCATTGACAATGCTTAGCAATGTAGTGTACAAACATATGGACTTTATCAAAGCTAGGTGCACGTTACCTGACTCTTTGTTCTGTACCTACACACTTTAAAATGTTGGAGATTTGCACAGAGCAGTTAACTAAATGGATTTTAAAAAATGGCTGGCACTAAGAACATATTCCAGCCAATCAGCAATATTGTTGTTGTTTCAATTTTAGTTTAATTTAGAAGACAAAAGGAAAGGAGTGCTACCTGAACTGACAAGAGTTTGTTTGAGGTGCTCTTTGGAATGGGATTCACAAAGTAATTCAAGCAAAGAGAGAAGAGTGCCTTGGAGTCTTTAATTTTTGCTTCAGTTAATTTAATTTAGTTTCAAACTAAAAATGACACTACATTATCATAGAAATTATATGCCACTGAGTTTGTATATTAACATTGCAGATTTGTTTGAGATTATTTGGCTCGCCTCACTTACAGTAGAGTGTGCCACCAATACTTTTAAGGTTCAAAGTGATTGAAAACATTACAAATATTTAATAGGCTTTCCAGTGACTGGGTAGTTTGCCAAGCTGTAAATTTATCCAAAATCAAACCTCCTTTGCTGAGGTCTGAGTTATGACCTATTAACCTTTAATTTCTCCCACAGTAGTTAACAAAACATTGGCTACTTTCGCCATCAAAGTTGCACTGCACTTAAATTTGATGACAGGATTTTTTTTTTGAAACTCTGGAAGGCTGCAGGGCCACAGGAGACATCATGACATCAGGGTTTTTACCAGACTGAGCTGTTTTCCTTGTTACAACCAAACTGAACATCATGTTTTGAATGAGTGGAGTGACACTTTCAGCTCCCTGTGACTTGCTGCAGGGTAAACTTTTAGAATGGCTGAGATGCTCTCTTCAACCTAATGATAGCGTTTTGCACTGGAGAAAATGTGAACACTTATATCACATTTGGCCCACTCTGGCCTGCAGTGTGAATGCATGTCTTTATATTCAGTCACCATAAAAAAAGTGGTCCTAACAATGTACAAGACTGTAATACAGTCGAGAACCAGACATATATTTCCTTTGATTCCTACCTGAGTATCCAAGCAGAGAGCGAGTGGTGCATTGCAAAGCTGTGTTAGAGCACAGGCTGGTTGCATTCAGTTTTGCTGAGTTTTGATCCAGAGACAGGTTGTGAAGAAGGAAGTCTGTTTGATCCCAAGCCAAGGTCAGCACACAGGAGGGAAGTCATACAGATAGAGGTATCCAAATCAATAGGTGAAAGCTCAGTCCAAAAAACACAAAAAAAGTTGCAATAAAACTTACAAGAACACAAGGGAATTCTGTCACAGGGAAACAAGATGGACTGAAACAGGAGAAGGTGAACACAGAGACTATGGAGTGGCCTATTGAAAATCATAGCTTTGTCTCAATTCAGGGTTTGCATCCTCAAAATAGTAGAAACACTTTGCAGCACTTACTTTAGACTTTTGACCTGGGATTATCAGCTACTTTTGACAAGTTTTTTTCTTAACTTGTGCTACTGGGGCATATTTTAAACTGATATGATATAAATATTTTGATCTATTAAACATATTATCAATTTAAAAAAATATTTTTAACTTGTTTCTGGTTTTTAGCCTTTAAAAGACAGATCAATCCTCATCCCCTACATTGCTACCAGCCACTTGGGGCAGTTTACATTATCTTTTTTGGCTTCTTCTCTCCGTGGCATTCATGTTATGCATCACTGGGTTTGACTCCCATTGTTCAGGCTGAATGTTCATTAAAAAAATGACTGACAGGTGGATTCATTTGAAAAAGATCAAACATGAAGTTTGATCCCAATTGTTTAGGGGGCTGCAATACTTGTTGAAGGATATAAAGACAAAAGAATACTCCAAAGGCCAAAACAAAATGTCCCCCCTCGCATTTTTAGAATCTGATTCTATTTTTGGGGCCCAATGGGAAGCTGTGGAGGGCCTGACATGGCCCCCGGGCTGACAGTTGGTGATCCTTGCTTGAGACCATGTTGGACATTTACAGTGCAGTCAATTTCTGCATCCTCAAGTTAGGAACATGCCAGCTCTGCGCCTGACCACAATCTCAGACAGACACCTCTAGACGCAAAAGGAAGCATGTGATTATTTTCTCTTTTGACAGGGTGACACATGCATCAGGTGGAAATTGAGGAAATCACCTGTGCTTCATGCCAAGACACTTTGCGCTGGGCACAAGCTGTGGACTAAAGCTATAAAGGCTGAGTCAGTTCAAAGGATGCAGCCCCTGATTTGGGACATAACTTTATATGAACCTTATTTGGACATGGTGAGATATCTGAGGCTGGAAATACAGATTGATCTGACATGAGAGACAAAATGAGCATTGAGTTAAAAGGGGAAACAGAGGAGAAAGATTCAAACCTGGAAATATGACAGTTCAACGTGTGGGGGAGGGAGCAGAGCTAAGATTCTTATGACATGCAATCAGCTTACAATAAATAATACAACAACCTGCTGTCTTGACACGCACAGTGAAAGCATACAAGAAGTTTCTTCATGCTGCAGCCCCCTTCATTTCAACACCAGCAAGAACAACGCTGCAATCTCTCTGTCTTTGTGTGTCATGCATTTGTTTTTCTTCGTCTCATTAAATTCTATTGTTTCCCTCTTTTTCTGTTGATGTCTTCCACATCTCCTCATCTCCGTCTTGGGTCTACGCTTTAGTATTTGACATTTGGCTCCTGCTGAGAGATTAATTAGCTGTCTACCTCTGAGATTTGTGGAGATGGGTCTTGACATCCTTCACTTTGTCTTGTCAGCTCACACTTTCATCCCTTATTTTCCTACTCATGCACATTTTTGTCCTTAAAGTCTGGGGTTCGTAACTCTCTCTGGTATTCTCGCGGGATGGTGTAGCAAATACACTTCCAATTTCACTCTAAATCTAATTGATTGCATCTCTGCAAGTGCTGAGGAAACAAAACTTGATAGATGTCTGCTTGATGCACTTGAGGCAGGCGATGTTATTGAGCGGTTTATCCGTATTCAAACTGTGAGCTTCCCTGTGAGGTTTACATGAACAAAGGATGTAAAGTAGAGGTCACCAGAGACAAAAAGCTTAAGCCTATGTTGGAGGAAGGATCAATCTCTGTGCTGGAGGATGAGATCAAGCTGATTCTTAAAGATTTGTAGTGTTTTTTGGCACATTAGAGAAACATCTGAGCTTTGATTTTTTTGGTCACACAAGCAAAGCGAATGAACAAATTTAAGATATGCAGCGTTTTCTCCCCCTTTTCTCCTGAAATGGAAAGTACATGTTCAAACCCTTTGGGTGAAAGCACTTAGTACGCAAAAATACGGCTTTACATAATTTGATGCTCTTGGAAAAACTAAGCGGCAGCAGTTCCCTTCTCTTTCTCCATAACGAACAGCACTCTGTTTTAAACTTTCATGTGTTTCCAGAGGGAGTCCAGGGCAGAGTCAATGCTGTGGGAGGAGGTCTTGTCAGGCTACGTTAACTAAGAACTGCGGTAACAGAGCAGACAGCAACATGGTCCGTCTGCTTGCCAGATGATGGCATATTTTACACCATACTTGGTTAGCGTTGCTCGTAGATGCTTTGAATATGTGTTCAAGCCTTACAGGAAAACAAATTAAATTCAGTACTGAAGCCTGTGAGGCAAATGAGAGTTTAAACATGATTACAACGTAAAAACAAACCAAAAAAAAATGTTGACATGTGCCTGCCTCTTGCTGGATTACTGAATGTGACTGAGCGCTGCTGGGAGGAAGATTCTGTTAAAAAGACCAAGGGCCTCTGAAAATATTAACCAACTTTGTGCTGCACAAAGCTGTGCTGCAGGCAGACTCAGTGTATCATATGAGGTTTAACTTACATCACAGACACTCAGAACTCAGCAAGTGTGTGTCTAATTTCAGGTCAGAAGTATCTACAACACTTATTTTAATCCACATTCACTTGACCAGTCCAGAAATATGTCTTACTACAAGGACTATAAGGCAAAAAATAAGCCATTGAAATGCTTGTAATGATAACAAAATATATGCCAATGAAACAAGCAAAGTTGTACTAAGTAAGAGTCTTAAATTCATGTTTAAAAACTACCAGAATATTTCATTCTAAGACACCCTTCAAGTTAAATTTGGGTGTCTCATTGCAGATGATTTTCTTATTACAAGCAACTGAAAGCTTATTTTCATTTTTGATAACTTCAATAAGATTTAAATCCAGGCATGATTCAGGAATGACAGGAAATTGTGGCTTAGAATAAGTTTAGTGAGATTTTTGACTTGAAATTGGACAAATACTTTCACCTAGATTTTAGGATTTGCAATGAACCAGAGGCGTCTCCTTTTTCTGCTTATAATTGAAAAGATTTACAGAGCAAAATCTTTTTTTAATGAAATTTAGTCTACAAGGGCAGTTATGAGGACCTTACTTTGAAATGCTCAGTGCTTTAATTTAGACAGTCCATTCTACTGAAGAGATTTTATTACCTCCGCCAAGGAGGTTATGTTTTTTGCCAGGGTCTGTCTATTTGTTTGTTTGTCTGTTAGCAAGATGACGCAAAAACTACTAAATGGATTTACATGAAAATTTTACCAGAGGTGTGGTTTGATCCAGGGAAGAGGCCATTACATTTTGGTGCTGATCCGATCCAGATTGACGTCACAAAATAACATTGAAGTTTATAATGGCAAATCCCATTCATTTACGTCATGATGGGAATTGTAGTTTATTTGCAAACTGACGTCAACGTTTTTCAAACATCTGTCACTACATTTCCCAGCTTCCCTTGCAATGCCAGCGGCACAACGGCTAACAATAGCCAGTAAATCGACACGTTTTTTCCGACTTTGTAACTGGAACGCTGATAACTCGGACATCACGTCATTCACACTCCCCTCTTCCCAGTTCCCATGTAAATGGCAGACAGCATTCTCCACATAGACAGATATCAGTGGACACTTGGCCGTCCAATCGCAGCGGAAAAACTAGTGCCGTAACTGAGCTGCTTAGTGGAGGTCTGCGCTGTCTGAGCGCTTTTCTAGTTGAATATCAGTTCTAAGGAAGAAATACTCAAAAAATGTTCTTTCAGTTTATTAACCTTTTATTTTGAAAGTCCAGCAAATGTAAAAGACGTCACTAAACTCAACTGGAAAAACGTATACTTTTATTTTGACAGTTAGGTCATTTATGTCATTTTGAGACAATAACAGAAATAATTGAGGCTTTTATTTGAAAAATGCAGTTTAAGAGATTGGTCTAAAATGAAGTAGAAACAGCAGCTGGATTTTCCGAAGAGCAGCAGATGGTTCATTCTCCTTCTGTCTATTTATACTGTACAACATGCCCTTTTTCATGCTTAAAGTCAGAAACCTGCAGCAGCAGGAGGAAGAAGAAAACCGTGCGCTTGTGTGTTTTTGAAGCTTCTGAGTCATTCTCTTTGCATGAACTGCGAGAAGGTAAAATATTGATGGTCCTCCACATTTACTGTTTTATCACACATTTCAGTTTGCAGACACCTCAACAGTCAAGACCTCTCATGACATTAAAATTTAAGGATGTTGACGTGAAACTTTGAAGGAAATACTCCAGTAGAAATAATCTGTATCTCCCGTGATGTGGTCCTTGATAAAACAATTCATAAAATTGTAGAAGTGATAAAAGACGGCTGTTTAGCGATTGTCAAAGTAGGATTTTTTGCTTTTTAATAACAAACTGTTTTTTATATGTTACTTCATAATATTTTAATACATACATGTATTTCAAGACAAAAACTGATGACTTTATTTTTAGCAGGGTTTCCAAAACTGAAACCAAATTCAGCCACTGGTTGAAAATCATACTGAGTCATGATGGATGTCGAGGAAAGCAGAAGAAAGGTCACTCACCTCAACATTCTATGTATAAAACAAAGCTTGAAACCTACTGCATGAGGAAAAACAACACACGCATGTGTATTTTTAAAACTTCTGAGTCATTTACTTTAGAATAAGAGTAAAGAAAATGTTAATGTATTTGTTTATGACATTACTGTACTGATATAACAGATTTAAAACGTTGAAGGGTACATGTTGAAGGAGGAAAAGGAAGATATCCCTGTGCCAGTTAAACTGTTTTTTTTTTCACTAAATATATTGAGTTACAGTTTATCTCCAAAGGACCCAAACCCAGGATGTCAGAAAGGCTTTTAAAAGACTGCAGGAGCCCCTTACAGTGCCTTGTCCACAGAATTAAAAATTTGAAGGAAAAAAAAATTAGGTCAAACATGAATGGATCCAACTGGGTGGATAGACACTCGACCATTACCATTAGTGGCTAAACAGGTTTTCAGCTGGTGCTTGAGAAAATTACACATTCTCAGATGCTTTTCAGTCTCTGCCTTGCACTTATCTTTTTTAGTGATTCACAGAACTGTTGGAAAGAGATGACACTCTGACAAACTCTATCAAGGCTAAGTACCATTTAACAGCCCTGCCAGGCTTGTTAAAATACTAGGCTAGGATTGATAGCTTATGAGGGAAAAAAGGGTGAGAAAAGAGTCCATTAAATGCTCCTCTGTGTCACAAGAACTGTGTAACACTGCCTTTGCGACAATGATTTGTTTTATCATGCACTACATGATTGACCCAGTGACCTCCATGTGAACAACAGGCTTTAAGCTTCGTGCTCACAGTGACTCACAGAGCGTCACAAACAGAGTCTGTCCTACTTAGACAACATGTTGAGCTACTCTTCTGTGTACTTGAAAAATCTAATGAGTGCTCTTGTGGTGAAATGTATCTGATGTTGAGGGTGTGCAGCTCTGTACTTGAGAGTGTCACTCAAGTACAGTGTCACAACACCAAAAAAAAATTGCCGCTAGGCTACAGCATATTTGTAATGAAATGAATATAACTAGAACAACACATTTGTTCAAACAGATTGAAGTTGCACATACTTTCTAAGTTGTTAGATAAATTGGATTTTCCTGGTATTTGGTATTTATTTTCCTTTGAAATATTGAACTGGGAAATAACATAACCACTGAGTTGACCAGTTTAAAATTGGAAGCTCAAGTTTGCAAAGGAAAGTCCAACTTTGTGTGCTGAAATCTAAACTTGAGTGCACAATCAAGGGGACTGGAACCATGAACTTTCATATGACATTATAATAGAATAGAATTGTTTTATTGTCATTGCACAAGTACAACGAAATGAAATGCAATCCTTGGTGCGTTTAAAAAAATATATATACAGTTATGAAAATCAAGAGAAAATAAATAATAAATAAATACTGGACTAAAATAGAGTCACACTTACCATGCATACGGACTCAAACACGCACACACAGCCATCCTGTAGATACTGCGCATTTGACCTCTTAGCAGCTTCTTGTATTCAAGGCAGCGATGGCTCAGGGATGAAAACTGTTCCTGAGTCTAGTCCTTGTTTTTTGAGTTCTGTATCTCCTGCCTGATGGTAGCAGTTCAAACAGAGGTGACATATAAATGCCTTTTCAGTAGTTAGATCAGTCCATCTAAATCTTTTTTTTCCATCATTTTTAAGGCTCCTCTGAGCATGAATTAATTTGCCTTTTTGCTCATTTTACTCTCAGTCCCTGTATGCGTCTTCTTATATTAGTTTAAGTGGCCTCACGTGATTTTCTGTTTTCTCTCCTGGTCTGACCTTTGCCTTGTATGCTGATGATCTCACACAGAAAGAGGCCTCTTTTGTAGATCTTAACAACATCTTAAATGCATAAATATGCTTAAATGAAAATTCAAAGAGAGGCTTGCTATGCTTTCTTCAATCAAAAATGATGAATTTACTGTTTGTTAATGTATAACCTGTCACTGGTAGGTTTATATGAATAGAGGCTTGCAAATTCCAAAATAAGGCCACGTATCTCCTTTTATATAGATGTTCACTCTTGTGTGATGAATCAAAATGATAACCTTCCATTTTCAATCAGGCTGATCCAATTAGTGCAGAGTGCGATAAGTGAAGCTAAGCCCTGGTGTGATTGTTGGGATTTAAGCTTTGGCAAAAAATAATTAGAGATGATGACTGTGTAGTCACACAGGCAGCATCCTCTTATCCTTTACTTTGTGCCATGAGACTAGACACTCTCCTTTTTGTTGAGTCCTCTCTCTCCAACGCTGAGATGCTGCCTCTCTGAGATTACTTTCAAGTCCGATTTTCCTTCTTTTAAATTATGAGCCTGAATGTGTTTGTTGTTGTTCTTGTTGTGAATAGATGGGACAAAACAGCTTTTATTTCATGCTCCTCATGTGCCATTTTCTGTTCTTTGTGCAGGGTTTTTTTCAGCCCTATCATTCTTCTTGCTGTTTGTCCTTGTTTCAGTTCACAAATCAAGTCAGCAACTCCTCCCTCTGTTCCTGAGCTTGTTTAGTAAGACCTGAACCAATTAACAAGTCATCTTGTCTTTGTTTGGTAGACTTAAGACACCAAGTAGAATTTTGCAGGACCCAGATCCTCATTTGCCTTTTCTCCTGTTAAAGGGGAATCAACAAGAACAACACAAGCCAATTTGATTAAGCCATGTGGATGTAACTCAAGCAGGATGGGGCCTAGCATTGTCTTGCTGACATGGATGTCCCAGAAAATACGTCTTCTAGATGGAAGCATGTTTGGCTTCAAAACTTGCAGGTACCAGTATTAATGGCGCCTTCATAAATGTCTGTATCACATCTATAGTGATAATCCTCATAAAACTGACTTAGGAGCAGCTTCTGCTGTGCAGACCTTTTTCTGTTTTTGCAACCATTTTTTGAACCCAATATTTTATCTTTCTGGATGTGCATGCCATTCCCTCCATTTTTATGGGAAATAAACACTCATTCACCACCACAGAAATTGGTTTTTATTTTTGCCTAGATATAAATCTGGATTTTACTCTTAGGACATAAACGGCCATCAATTCAGAAAGCAATTTGAAATTTGGATGGGAGGGCTGGGACCTGAGCTGTTTGGTGGGTCGTTATGCACAATAGCTTGATCCTCTAAGGTTGGTTTCAATCCAGGCTTTGACCTTTGCTGTGTGTCTTACCCCACTCTCATGTCTCTTTTTTTTTTTACTTTATCCACAGTCTCTTCCCCTATTGAGTGAAAGCATGAAAAGCTCCAATAAAACTTTAAAAGGGATGGGCATCTCAGATAAATGTGTGCCCGTAGACCCAGGCTGCACTTCTGAATGGTGTTGAATGTTGCTTTTCAGGATAACGTCATAATGACATTTGTAGATGCAGCAATGCACTGTTTTGCATTGCCAAATGATGCCAGTTATTTTTATATAATACTACCTGAGTTACCTAGAGTCACAGGCATTCAGTGTTGGGTTTCTGGCCTTGCCCATATGTAAAGAATGATCTGGATTTTCTGAATCTTTAGATAATAATACAAACTTGAAAAAAATTCTAAATTCTCTGCAATTGCACGATAAAAGGCACTGTTCACGAGATGTTAGAAACGTGCCATTGCTGATAGTGACTAACGGAGCCTTTCAGAATTGTTCCCTGTATAGTCTCATAGTCTTTTGACCACAATGATGTTACTAGCTTAAGTGGATGTCCAATATACAGCTATTGTCAGTAGGGTAAAGTGCATTTTGGCAGATGATTTCATTTAAAGTTTCATTTGGAGCCAAAAAAGTAACCAAAAGTAACATAAAAAGTGATCCGTCATAACACAAATGTTGGTGATTCTGTCCGTCAGATGAACTGAGTCACCTCAAGGGTGCTCATAAACAGCGACACAAGGAAGGACCGAGCTGAATGAGACATATTAAGTACATAGGCATATAACCCATGCAAAGGGGTCTAAAGCCTTGTGGAGTCCTTGCCAATGGCCTATCTCTTTGTCAGATATTTCATTAAAATGATAAAATGCATGTTTTATGAATAGAAAATAAGGCTTTTGCAGATTTTCTTGCTTTTCTTATGAGCTTGTTAAGTTGTATGTTGCCATTTCGAAGAGTTGTAGCTAATTTAATGCTTCCATAGAAAAGCTGTAAAATAGCATAGGACCGGACAATGTGACATCAGTTGGAACAATCTGTGACCTCACCTGTGACCAAATTACTTACTTACCTGTGTAATGTTTCAGGCTTTCTTTGAGCATTTCACAATTTCCTTGTATTTTCCACCCAACTATGCCAGATGACAATTCCACATACATAAAGAAATAAACAATTTTAATGTTAGGCTGAACATCTCAAAGACATATCCAGATGGTGATTGGACAATCATTCAGTCAATCACACTCATTACAGTCCTGTCAGGGTGTGGTAGGCGAACGCTGCTGCTGAGGAGTGAAGCACAAACTACAAGTCACTTTGTAAATCAAACTCTTGCTGAAACCTGCTGGTTTAGGAGTGAAACATTTGGCTTTTTTGAGAGATGTTGATGTTGATCTCTTTATATGCAGCCATTGTTTCCAGGCTTGCAGTCACTTCTTGCCTGTTGTCCTGCCTGTGCTCCCTCTTAAAATGACATTGATCGGTCAGTGCCTCTGCAGACTGAGCTCAGCTTTTGCTACCTGAAACACTGTAAGATTTATCTGCCTGATTACAGACAATAACTGTGGCAAATCCAGCTACAATACTTGTGTAAGTATTGTTTTGCCCTTGTCTCAACTGTTTTGGAGGGAGTTGGATTTCATTCAGAATGTATGGATTTATATATTGAAAAAGAAACAGTATTTTTTATGTTTTAGAAATGAAAATCTTTCCTTTTAGCTGCATTCTTTTAAAAATCGAGTGAAAATGAAATCAGTTATAGTAAATCAATGGGTTGTGTTTTTATTCACATCTTATTAAATGACTCTACTCGTTTCCATTTGGTTTGTACATGGCTTACCTAAGGCTTATAGCAGGAAGATTGAAATTGATTGTTAATGGTTAAGATTGTCATCCTCCAGCGGTGTAGAGGTTTATTGATCAGGTTCTGCTGCTCCTCTGGGTGAGAGCTTCTAAAATGATGTGCTTTCATGTAAACTCTTGTGTTCTTGTAAACATTTTCAATCCTCACTCTGTTTGATAAATACCTGACCAAGAACACATGCATGAGCAAAAGCAGCATGTGAACATGCACACACAGAGGTACATCTAAGATTACACTGACGTCATGCACAAAGAGAAGCAGGGAGAGATCCCTGTGAGAGCAATCGATAAGAGCCTGTAGTTGAGTCTTAACACGCTCCCTCAGGGCACAGCAGGGCAGATGGAAAGCACTGAAATAAAGAGTGGGAATGAGAGTGAAAACGAAATAATCTTAGTGGCCTTTTCATAACTACATGCCTGGAAACAGGAAAATATTCCAGGGCTGGGCGGTACAAAAGAATTCTTGTAAATTTGTGTCGTACCGCCAGAAAGAAAGGCCACAGAAAGTCAGTGGGTGTGTGTTATCCAAAGGCCAGTGAGCACATTTAGCGAGTAAATGCCACGTATAAATGGTTCCACCGCACAGACCTGAATCTCTACCATGCCATTTTAGCTGAGAGGGGGGAGAGGAAATGAGCCCTTTTTTCCCCTCAGGCCACAGGCAGCTGGCAGATTGGTCAAGGGACTGAATGATTGACAACTTAGCAGGCTTATACCACAGACCGATAGCAGGATTGTCCTTTAGGAAGGAGAGGTATTGATGCTAATAACTCAAGTGGACAAACAGTTGATGCTCCTGTGTTTGCCGCTGACATTTACTCACCTGTGTGTGGACGACGGTGTGCAAAGAGTGCCAAAGACACTATAGTTTGTCCATGTCAAGTCAAATCAGGGTATTATTGGATAGGGATGCAAGGAATCATTGACGTAGTCGACAAAATTCAATGACATAATTCAGTTCAGTTCAATTCAATGGTCAATGACAAATTTTATAATCGGATAGAGGTCATCCCATGTTTTTATTATAATGCATGGACATTAAATTGTTCTCTGGAGCGGATTATTCAATGGAGTGAGTCATCTTAGTCCTCCTCCTATCTTTGTTGAAGCAGCTGTGCTGTATAAGATTGAACACTCTTCTCGACTATGTTTTACTGCTAATTCTCATCACTAGGTTTGGTGATTGATTGCTTGTGCCTGATCTGTTGTGGGTTAAAAAGAACCCCAGTAATGTGACCAGCCTTGTTCTGTAGCCATTATTATTATTTTTACAGAAACCCAAAGACAGAACACAGCAGTGCTGTAACAGTCTTCTCATCATAAAGCCACAACAGCAGCGTCATCAAACAGTGGCCACAGAAAATCAGGAAAACAATGTAGCATAGCAGTGGTAGCTTCTTTTATGCAATCGCATTCTAAACCTTAGTTTCTCTCTGGGTATTTCATCTTGTACACTGATGAAGAAGGATTTCAGCATCCTCACATCAGTCTCCATCATGTCAGAAGGCATAATGGAAACATTTTTGTCTGCTCCAAGGCCGAAGTTGCAGATCTAACGGTTCTAAAGTTGTGGCTAATTTAAGAGCAAACCCCATCTCCATCAACAGCTGCCGCAAGCAGACATGAGGGCTTCCTTCACATACAGCAGTGTGGAGACCAGGCAGACTGCTGCTCTCAGATAAAACTAAACTTTTGTCTTGCTATTTATTTCTGTCAAATATCACATTCACTTCATATGTGACAACATAACTCAAACTCAGTCTCAGTTATCTTCTCTCAGTTCAGTTCGTCATAGAAAGTCTTTGCGCAGTGATGGAAAGAGTCAGTAACATTGTAGCAGAATAAGACTGTGGTCACTTTTAGATGTAACATGTAAGGATGCTCTATATTGGATATTTTCTGATGTCCCATATGCCAATATTTCTGAGCTCATTATTGCGGTTCTGATGCAGATATTTTTCGTCAAGAGCACTAAATCTTTGGTTCACTTCCAAGAAAACAAGATTACAGTACTCTGGTTTCCAAACTAAGCAAGGCCAGCAAGCCAGAAAGCAGAACATTTTGGCTTGATTTTTGCCAAATATCACATGAGTAAGCAAGCTGATGTGGCGGTATTGACAGTGACAGGTAGCTATGTCATACTGCATAGAGAAGTGAAAAATTAGGGAATCATTAAAGAAAAAAATCCAGAAACGAAAACAGAACTGGGAACTTGCTCAGAGCTGCACTGACAACAGTGGAAAAGATAGACAAAAATTGCATTTGCAGTTGCACTAATGTTGGGTGAAAATCACCCAAACACATGCCTGCTGTAAAATCCAGAGATGGGATCAGGGAAACACACCTACCTTTGGTTACATCAGTGAGCAGTCTGAAGGTACCCAAGGACTCAGACAACAGCAACACAATGAAAATCACATGATCACAATTGTGTGGGTGAAAATCACCCATTGTCAGTGTCCTAGTATTAAATAACAGAGAAATTGAGAAATCAAAGCTTCATCAACTTTAAATCCTGAAAGAAAAGAAATCTCTCTCGTATTCTAGTTAATCTTAGAAAAAAGCACCAAATCCCTCCAGCTGAGTTGATTTTTTTCCTCTTATTTTAAACCTGGATAAAAAATAGCACTCTAAATTCCCTCTCAAGGTTCTCTGAAATATTTTTAAAAATCATAGCAAATGTTTAAAAATGGATTACTCACCTGACAAAGAAATTGATAAACTTATGGTGTGGAGAGTCTGCATATAATGACCAAAAACAGCTCACAAAAATACTTGATTTGTGTACAGCAATGTGACAGACAACAGTAAGGAAGAGAAAGACCTGAGGTAAGTTCAAAAGACTAAAACAATTGGCTCCTTTGTCCTTTCCCATCCACTTTTCTTTACTTTAATGGAAAATGTCATGAGGTCTAGAAAAGGCAGGGCCATGGTGATAGGAAAAGGGAATGAGACTTATCTTGCACAGGGCAGACAGCACAGGTTTACTGCTGATGGATTTCAAATGTGCATATGGCCATGTGTGTTCTCTGTGTTGTTTAATGCATCAAATAAACGTAAAACATCTGGTTAGATATGATGTCATTATGGAAAGTACAGGTTATGAATGTTCAATCAGGATGAAGCTGCTTTTCACTGATGTGGCGGTCTAATGATCTGGAACTATTTCTGAAGTTTAATCTCTATATTTGAACCAACAGTACTTCAAGAAATCATAATTTGCCTTGAATTATTAAGTTCATTTTTAATTATTGGTAGAGTATCTATACTTCTGAGTAACCCTGATCCAGCTGTAGTTTCTCCGTCTGAAACACTCTGTTGAAGCTCCTGCCACTTTAAGTCCCCTTCTTATTTGTAAGCCCAGTCCACTCTGATTGGTTGAAGAGTCTACTTTGTGCTGATTTGTCAGTTCAGCACCATGGACTTCATCAGCTTAGTATTATCTCTATGATTATGACTGGGGTAACCGGAGACACCAGATGGACTGTTAAACATATTTCACTGGTGTATCTGGGTAAAAGTCCATAGAAAGTGTTTGAGAATAGGCAGAAACATTCAGAAACAAATCCAGCAGGTGATGGGATGATCGTTCTGTCAATCACAGTCATTGCATCCAATCAGATAATGTTGCCGGCGGGTGCTACTGCCGTGGTGTAAAGGACAGAACGTAAGGTGCTTTGTAAAACAAACTCTCCAAAACACATCGGAAGTGGAGAGAAAATATTCTTTCTGTGGAGAAGTTAGTAGTGTTGTTGCTTGTTTTTCATTTAATAAAGAAATGCAGTCCAGATTCGATGAAACTGCTACTGAAACTGTTAGCATATACGCTAATCTCTGTACAAGCAGCGACCTTCTGCCGTCCTCCGCTCGTAGCTCCCACCTCTTCCTGCTGTAAAGGACAGTGATTTGGCCGCGCTGCTCTGGGCTGCTCCACAGCTTGGTGTCCAAATTCCAAAAATTGCAGCCAGAAACATAAAAATATTTAACAAAGTATTTAGTCTTATTTTCCACTATGAAGCTGTGGGCAGGCAAAATTCATCACAGCCTTAAAATTGAAAATACTCCAACAATGATCATTTATAATTACCTTTTTTAAATTAATTGTTAAAAATACAGGATAAAAAGTCCTGATTCAGTTTCTGCAAATGTGTTTTATGAAGCATTTTTAGTGCTTTTGGGGATAACATTGAGTCAAATAAACTTAAATATCCTTTATTTTCTTTTAATGGGACTTAAAGGTTAAAAAATGGTTAAATTAATAAGTTAATAAAAAATAAGTGTATTCCCTTGAAAAAAAGTGCCTTTTGACTGCTACAATTCCATGTGTAGCTCATTAAATTTAGCTTAACTGTTTATTAGATTCTGGTTATTTCCAGATAGTTATTGTTTCGTTATATTACCGATAAAATTGATTATCTTCTTGATAGTGTCCTTTTAATTTGTAACAATGTGGCCCTCTAGAACTGAGAATAGCATTTATGTGCACCTCGTGGTAACCAAAGTTGCCCATCCCTGATCTGAGCCAATGGGCTTGAACTACTACTGCAACATTCTGATTGGTCCAGGGGTTCGGGGGAATGAGCTATATCTTGAGTAAAGAGGGTCTGTGTAAAGCATAGGAGACATTTGAAATACATGGGTATATAAAACCATTAAGGTATACTATGGGCTCTTTAATATTATGTAAAAGTTAATGATTTCATACTTTTTATTGTAAAACTATCTTGTTACATTCTCTCTCTACCTCTTTTACATTTAATTTAAACAAGATCTGCCTCAGTTCTGTTTGATACAGCACACTGAAGAGGACGATGATGGTTAAATCTAAAAAGTAAAATGAGGGATGTTTGTAGGCTGGTGTTTTGTGGGAGATGTTACTTACAGGCAGAGACTCACATGAAGGCAGGAGGACTGGCAATATGTAGGAAGATACAGGTTCAGGGGACCAAATATCCACCGGCAAAACCAAAAGAAAAACACAAGCAAGGCACACGGCAACCAGGATAAACTGTAACACACACAAAGTATACAATCAGCCTCATATGGAGTGTGGCTAATGAGGGGAGCTGATGGGGGTTAGCTGTGAGGGTCAGGCTGACGCTGGACTCATTAGTGCTGTGAGCAGGTGTGTCAATGTGGAAAGGTGGGGAAGTCCAAGGGCTTCGATAGATGAGGTGGCAGGAGAAACGGAGGGACCGACTGTGACACTCAGGAACTATTTGATCCATTGCCATGAATTTTAATTTATTATTTTTACCTAAAGCATCAGCATATTTGCTCTGCACACTGACATATGCATTTGGCTCATAGTCCCACAACTCTAAAGTTAGACCCTGAGTTTCATGAGCTGGTCTCAGAGTGTTAAAGTTTGAAAATAGAGAAAAAGATAAAAAAAACTAAAGTGCAAAGCTTTCACCCCTTAAAGGAATATTTCAGTATTTTAATAATATAAGTTTCTGCATTTGGCACTATTTTACCATGCAGCAGATGGCAATGTATTCTTCCACCTGAAACAGCAGATCGGCAGAATCAATGCCCACAGGGGAAAGGTTAGATTTTGGTGATGATCCACAGATGCAAGTCCAGATTTTTTATAAAGGATATAGTGTGATAGGGCAGTTTTCCGATATTTTTCTAATAACTTCAAAGTTTCCAGTGGATTTAGATAAAAATTTTCAGGGAATGTTGATTATGGCGCAAGGAAGAATTGATTACAGTGTGATCCAAGTTTTGATACCGGTCCAGGATTTTTGTAAGGACTTGTTAACAATGCACAATAGGGTTTTTATCCACATTTTTGATATTTACTCAACTAACAATGTCAGAAATGCCCTGGCAGAAGTTTGTCCTCTATGAAAATTTCTCAGAAAGATTTAATCATGTACTTATAGTATTTAATATGGTTTTTTGTTGTTGTGATGTCAATATAGCAATCAAAAGAGCTCCAGCAACACTTACAGTTCAGGAAGGCCACAAGACAAAACGTACTAGTTTAATAAAGTTGTTTCCTGATCTACAAGGGTTGCTTGAACTCTTTGATTTCTTCAAAATTCTTCTCCCCAAGTTGTGCTAGAATATCTGACTTTTGTGATATCAATACAGCCAGGAATCAGTGTCAGACTTTTACTTGTGCTGTGTCAAAGTTAAAATTCTGGTATGATGACAACCCTCACATACGTTCAGTGCTGTAGCACATTGGGTACTCTACTTCAAGGACACACACGCTTCAGAAGCAGCAAAACATAAAATATCAAATAATATCCATTGTCTACAAGGAAATACACTTCTCCAAATCCCTTTTGTTCAAACAGCTCAATAGTTAACAAAACAAGTTGGGTCAGCCTCCATAAACAAAGCAGATTTGAGACAAACTAATCCTCCTATCAGATCAGATCAGGACTGGCAGGGGTCCATACTGGACAATCAGCAGCCACCACGTCCGCTGTCTGTTTCATGAGCTACTGACCAGCCACCTCTATCATCTGTGAAAGCAGCTGTTTTTTCATCCGTAGTCCTGTTCTCTTCATGTGTTATCATATAATCTCCTCTACAGCTGTGCAGCTCCCCTCTCACACAGATCATTTATCATGGTGAGGGGGAAGCCTCCTCTCCTGGGGTTTCCTGGGTGAGAGGGACAGAATAGAGAACTGCTGATAGAAGACTTCCTCTTTGGTTCAGCACAAAAAGGGGTCAAAGGCTGATAAAGTGCTTGTTCACTGACATCACAGGTGGTTTAACCATCAGGCAAAGGCTGGTAATTTACTGGGGGCTCATGCTTCAAGATGCCGCAAGATGTATTCATTGTATGTGAGCATCTGAACGAAGGAGTATAAGCAAATATTGCTTTCACTGAAGAAGCGTGTACTTCAAATATGCTGTAAATGGGTAGTCATGTCTAAACAAGTGGTTAAAACTAGCAGGAGAATTGCTTGCACTTTCTATTATCTTTTCAGATTTTTTTTTCATTTACAAAAATATCTATAAGCTCTTTACCTATTTGTTTAAATTATATGTTTCCAACTTTTTCTGCTATTTCAATTTGTGCTTTTTATAATGCTGTTGCTTTGAGGTGAAGTGCATTCTTATACATCAGTGGTCTACATTATGTTGGTGAAAGGGCGGCCAATGATATTTCAAAGAGGGCTGTGCTCCCTACTTCCCCTACTTACCACCCAGTGGCATAATTGTCACCAAGCAGTTTGTTCTGTTTACTGTAAGTTGATGGTTTATTCACTGGGCCAACAAAGAATGTGGCTGAAAACTCTTTCCACTTTGTTAAGGGTTAGCCTGTCTCTGTAAGACAACTTCTTCTGCTGCAAGCTATTAAAGTAACTTAAAGTGTGTGATTGGTCCAGGACTCCATGATGTGTGTGACCCCAAACTATTGCTAACAAACTCAAAACCCACAAAATATGTCACCACTGTGCACAAAAGAGAAAATTGCCTATCGCCTCTTGTGAATAAATATTGACCCACTTTTATTGCACAACTTTTCAAACTTTTTAAATCATACAAACCCCAACAGGCTGTGGAAACAGACTGATTGAAGAGACAGGAAGCAATTTGCAGTCCAGACCTGTCTCCTATTGAAAATGTGTAGCATATTATGAGGGTGTAAAATGCATCAACAGGGACCGCGGACTGTTGAGGAACTGAAATCGCAAATCAAGCTAGAATGGAAAACTTCAACAACTAGAGTCCTCAGTTCCCAAATGCTTATTGGGTGTTATTAAAAGGCTTTTTTGGAATTATATAGCAGGAATCAAATTGAAAATGAGTAAATATTTTGAAAAAACAATCAAATAAAAAGAAAAAACAAGCAGACAATAACATTTGTCAGGTTGAACATGAAATATTGTGTCTTTGTAGTGCATTTAATTAAGCAGTGTAAGTATTTAATTTGTAGTGTATTTAATTAAGCAGATATGTCGAACAGTATTTGCAAGTCATTGTATTCTGTTTTTATTTACGTTGTGCAACATCATAAGTTCACTGGAATTGGGGTTTATACAGACATGTGCTATTGATACCAAGTACTTCTCTGGGCTGTAGACATGTTTTTTTTTACTGTTGTAAACAAACTCAATTTCAGACTTTGCTTTCACAGGGTGTGTTTGGCTTTCGAGGTCAGCTCCTGGTGGACACTTGAACAGCTGCAGGTTTTACACTCAAACATTGGCCACTATGTTTAACACCTGAAGATTCCATCTCAGTTCTTAACTTAGAGCATTTATCACAAATTTGGTTTCCAGATTACTGGACTCCTGTGGTGTTCAGTACATGTCATGGATTTCTCAAACTGTTCACATGTAAAGTAGATGTTGTGTCTTGTGTGTGTTTTAAGCAGAACTGAGCACAGCTGTGAGGAGACCAACCTGAGCACCAAAAAATCATTTTTCAGCTCAAGCTGTTTCAAAAATAGATATAAGCCAAACATTTAATCTCCTCCCTTCTGTCATTTAAGCTTGTTTTGTGTGAAATATATCAAAACTCTAGCGTTTTTTTCCTTTCTTTTGTCTGTCATTTTGTCTGTCATGTCTTTGGAATTTCCCCCTGTGGGACTAATAAAGGATATCTTATCTTATCTTATCTTGTCATTCATCCACAATCTCCACTTCTGCTCGGTAATGCCTCCTGACTCATCTCTTTTCCTTCACTTCTTGCTCTCCAGTTCCCTTCTCCACCCTGCTGTTCCTTCAGTGTATCATATTCTCTTTCATTTACTCATTCATATTCTCCCTCTCTTCTGCTGTCTCCTCTTTTGTCCCCCGGCATCAGACCCCAGGTCAGTGCCAAAGGGAATCTCTCCAGCTGTAGATGAAACTAACTCGATTGTGCAGTCTAGCCTTTCCACATTTGCAGCCCTTTGTTATCTGTATCCTTCCTCCATGTCCCTTTATTTGGAACCTTTCTTATTTAATTTGTAGAGTCTAACTCTTAATGCATTGTGGCACAGGGAATCGGTCTCCTTTTGGAAATTAATTGTGGAAATGAAGGTGCAGCCCTGCAGGAATTTAGGGTATTTTCAGAGAATGAACAAAAGCTACTCCACTGTGGAAACTTGAAACTACTTGTGACATTGGTGTTAGAGAAATGGAGGGGTCTTTAATCAGTCAAGTTAATTTGACAGTCACACATTGTCCTCTGAACTGGCTGTACCCTCTGAAGACATGTCAGAATTTTTGGAAAGACTCATTATTTTCCTGCTGTGGATGAAATACTTTCAGGTAGCAGTCAGACAGTTGATGATTTGCTGTGGTTGGGAGACTAAATACAGAACAAAGCAATGACCTACTGTAATATGAAATAATCTTCTATAAATACATACTTCTCATATTTGCTGGTTGTCTTCACACTGAAAGATTAATAGCTCCTTTCGTTTGTAAAACAACTTAGAGAAACGCTTGCGAAATGTTACAAATAACTAGCCAGAGAATATTGTTAAACCAATTTTATCATCTAAAATGTTGGCTGCATCTTTCTCCATTGTAACCAGTAAACCGGAGGCACAGCCTGTTTGTTACAAGTTCAGCAGCCAACATCTGTCTGATGTAAGTGAGAGTAAGGCCCTGATTAGTGTTCACATTTTCAGTCTCCCAAAATGCCATATCAGTGTGGAGGAAATGCCTTTACGATTTAAACTTGTGCTGATTCACCTGAATTTGTCTCTGAATTGATGGCCTGAATCCCTATAAATTACCTCCGCCAAAGAGGTCATGTTTTTGCTGGCGTATGTTTGTTTGCTTGGTTGTTTGTTTGTTAGCAAGATTACGCAAAAACTACAGGGTGGATTTTGCTGAAATTTTTAGGGGATGTTGGTAATGGCCCAACTTAGAAATGGTTTGATTTTGGTAGTGATCCAGATAACTGCCATTAGCAATCAATCATTTTTTGCTCAATAATTGTCTTACTAATAAAGATATCAACATGATTCGGAGTGCTAGGTGTGGGTTTTCAGGGTCATGAATCATATTATGATGGTAACTTTATCATGGAACTATTGCTTATAGGTGTAACAGCAATATGTGAGCTACCTTGGCAGAGGTTTGTGCTCTCTGAGTGCTTTCTAGTTGACTATGGAAGCAGCACCCAACATGGTCCAAAATACAAAAAAGACTCTCAACTCACAAGTCTAGAGAAACAAAAAAACACACTAATGCACATTGTGTCTCCTGGATAGAATAGCATTAAGTCACCATCATCAGTTCAATCAGCGAACATCAGCTGCAGAACAGGAGCTCAGCGCATTAGGAAACCATGGAGAAGTTAGATATAGAATTAGGAGAAACAGGGACTACGAGGAACATTATGTTAGGAGGCACCTTTACATATATTTTTCTTTGTTTGTTGCCAGAGCAACGATGACTCTTGACTTACAAATCATGACTTTGGAGGTTAAAGAAATATGTATCAGTCAATGAAATGTCACATGTTAAACCAAAATGATATAAGTCTGTTAAAAATGTCTATTTACCTACATATGGTAATGTATTTGATTGCAGTAGTTAACAAAAGTTTTGAAAATTCTGCATTTGAGAAAAAGTAACAAAGAAAGAAACAAACATCATAATTTACAGCACAATTGGGAAAAAAGGCAGAGGAATGGTATGTAACAGAAAAGAAGAAAAGCAGATTAAACAAACTATTTATACAAAACAAAAAACAAAAAACATTAGTTGAAGTTTGTTGAATGATTATAATGATGATGATAATATTGATTTATAATGTTTGTTTATCATTCTTATTATTGCATTTATATCAGCATAATAAATGAAAGTAATAAAATGTCTCAAGCTGCTTTTGTTGTGTAGCTGCAACTTGGCTTGCTTCTTCTCCCCTGGGTCTGGGACGGCTATGTCCCAAACCAACAGTCTTTCAATCACAGAGTTTGTCTGCTTGTGCTGCAGAATAAAACTGTTGTTCACACTTGTTACTTTTTTATTATTCTCATGAAAGCTTTTATTAGGTTTACTCTTTGTAAATATATGCAGGCCCATGCATCCTCAGAGGAAATAATGTCAAAATGTGTCATCACACAGTTTCAAAGGTTATAATTTACAACCTCCTTGCTACAACCTTCTCAGATTGAAAGTTTGGCTTTTTGGAACATCATTTCATCTGCTTTGGATTGAACGCCACTCTGGATGATTTCAAAAGCTTTAAACTGAAAAGCTGGTGTTTTCTCAGAAATGAGGTATTCATATTCCTCTGGGGAAAGTATTGCTTTCATACAATCATACAATGAATTTTTATTAAAGGCTGCTGATCGCATAACTGTGTGGACAGGATATCTTACCCCATCAAATATGATGCATTCCCTCCCTTTTGCACTGTTTGGAGGACGTCCTATATTACCTCTGCTAAAGAGGTTATGTTTTTACTGGTGTTTCTGTTAGTCTGTCTTTTGGCTAACTTTGCAGTGCAGCTGGATCAGCCTGTTACAATGACTGTAATCAAGCTGATCCGTCTTGCCAATCTTCAATCTACAACAAATGTGAGTGGCCCAAAGCAACATGGCCCAATCAGAGTTCTTTGGAAAGGGAAGAGGTGGGAGCTACAAGCAGGACGACAGATTAGCAGAGATCCTAAAAGCTTCAGTGGCATTTTTTAAAGATCTGGACCACATTTCTTTATTAAATGAAAAAAAAAAAAAACAATAAACTCCTCTATAGAATGGAAATTTTCATTTCACTTCCACCATGCTTTGGTGATAGTTTGTTTTAAGGAGCGACTTGTGTTCTGTCTTTTGCACTGTTGCAGTAGCCCATCTACTACGTTATCTGATTGGCCCATAATGAATGTTATAGATGGAATGATCATTCAGTCACGTGCCAGATCTGCTTTGAAAGGTTCTGCACGTTCCCAAACACTTTCTATGGGCTGTGATGGTCAAGTAAAATATATTGAATGGTCCATCTGGTGTGTCAAGTTATCTGTTAGCAAGATAACTCATAAAGGTGGAATTTGCTTACACTTTGCAATAGAGCAGTTTTCCATATTTCCACAATAACTTGGCTAACAATGTCAGAAATGCCTTGGTGGAGGTTTGTGCTCTTAGAGCTTTTCTAGTTTTATTTGGTAAACTTCCTTCCCCTTTTTACGTGTCTTAACTATGCATACAGTCATTTTCTTTTTATTGTACTTTAGCCAAACTTTCAGCTGCTACATTCTGCCACAACTGTATACCGATGACCCAATGCTACAGCAATACCGCAGGTCCTTAGAGATAGAATTTATGGATGGCAGTATTCTCTCTGAGGTCTAACTTTGCAACTTACACAGTGTGTACCTGGAGGGATCTGATAAACTAACCCCAAAACTCTCCTGCCTTATTAAATGCACAAATCTTAGAGATTAAGAGCTGGCTCCAAATTGTTTCTAAAGTAGCATCTGGAGACTGTGAATACATTTTTGACTATAACAGCTGTTTTATAATTAATATTTATGTTTTTCAGTCACATATGCAGAATGGCTGCACTTAAACCTATATTAAAATCATGTTCATAAAGGTATAATGTTCGGTTTGCACTCTGTCCTCAGTTAATCTTGTATCCATGCAGCCTGCTCAAACTGAGCGATCCCTATCTTCTGTGGCCCTGTTCCATCGCTGTTCTCTGTTTGACCTTCAGCCTCACTCCAGGCAGGGAAGTTGCTTTTTCCTGCCCTCAGACACAGAGCGGATTAATCTCACACCTTCATGAGTGATTTCACACCAGATTAGAGAATTTCATCCCCTGCACCTTCTCCTCCCATTATCCTGTTTCTTTGCCGAGGTGTAGGTCAAGGAAATCCAAACACCTCCAGAAACAGAAATAGTCTTCATTACGTAACGCCTGCTACTGCATGTGTGTGAGTGTATGCACGATAACTCTCTTTATTCCATGGTTTGTGTGCTTTTCACAGATTTATAGAGATTAAATGTGTGTATAAGCACTGTTCTGTATGTGTTAGCGCGCAGGTGTGCCCTAGCAAATAATCCCCCTGAGAAAACTCCATGTTAGTCTGTTTATTTGTGGGGTAGATTCATCTTCTGCGTGGCACATCTGTTTCTCAGCATAGGTCACTGTGCACTCTGAATTTGTTGTTGGTGTGCAGTCAGGAGTACTTTTAGTCATTTGGCTCCAACATAAGCCAAGTACAAGCCCCTCACAATTTAGTTTAAACAATAATAGCATGTAAATGAAAAATCTGAAGTTTTATAAAGAGCTTCTCAAGTACAGAGCCTTGATGATCTTCAGTATTAACCAAGAAAGACTGCACTGAAACTTGTCCAAATAAGCAGACAATATAATAATGACAGTTGACTGATACTGGCAGGGAACTCATTGATCAACTTAGACACTTGAGGTTTGTTTGCATTTTAGATTATTTTTACCTCTGCCAAGGAGGTTATGCTTTCACCAGGGTCTGTCTGTTTATTTGTTTGTCTTTTAGCAAGATAACGGAAAAACTACTGGATGTATTTACATGACAGTTTTACCAGAGGTGTGGTTTGGTCCAAGGAAGAAGCCATTAAATTTTGGTGGTGATACAGATATTGGTCTGGGTTCAAAAAATTCCCAAAATTAAAAAACATCCCATCGGTTAACATTGGGCGGAATTTAAAAAAATCATATCTCTGTCTTCGGATCACGATTCGCTTCCAATTTTACAGGCTAATATGGGGTCCATGTCTCTATCATTAAGGCAAATTTCATCTGGATCCGATCCAGATTGATGTCACAAAAAAACATTGAACTTTAGAATGAGAAATCCAGTTGACGGCATTCAATAATTCAAATAAAATCAAAGTATTAAGTGATGTTCCCAAAACTTTTTGTTTTCATACAAGATAACAGCCTCCATGTAAGTGCTGAGTTTGGTCCGGATCCTGGCATTATTCTGGATCTGGTGATATTTTTACAGGGGTTGTGGAAAAGCCATTGCTGTAACTGAGCTGCTTGGCAGAGGTCTGTGCTCTCTGAGTGCTTTTCTAGTTAATTAATCTATTTTTCTATTCTATTCTATTTTTAATCACTTTCAGGATCAGGGGGGCTGGAGCCAATCCCAGTTTTCAGGGCCTTAGAGGTGGAGTATGTAGCTACACCACTGGTCAGCTAGAGTCATTTAGGCTATGCTCACACTGCAGGCAAAAGTGGCTCAAATCAGACTTTTTTTTGCCCATATATGACCCATATCTGATATTTTTTTATGAAAGTCTGAATGCCACAAACCTGATTTTTTCAAATAAGACCTTGGTCACTTTCATTTACTCCTGTGATATTGTTGTGTCACTGTTTTTACTCCTGTGATATTGTTGATAAGTAAATCTTCGGACAAATGGTGCTGTCATGAATACATTTAAATTTTTAGTGTAAATATTGTTAATTGTTAATACTGTGTATACCTCCACCTCATTCGGAGCCTCATGTCCACTTAATTTTACTTACTTATTTTACTTATTTTCCTTCATAAGGAAGTTTTATACTGCTTAAAGACTCTGCACGTTGCAACCTACTTACGTAATTTTTATGCTCTTTTCATTTGTTTTTATTTTTACTTGTATTTATTTTATCTTTATTATTTTTAATGCTACTGTTTATTCTGATGTCCTCATCTGTTATTTCCAACTGCTATACTGTGTATAAGAGCAACTGAAACAACCGAATTTCCCCTTGGGGATTAATAAAGTATTTCTAATTCTGATTCTGATTCTGATTTGTGGTCCTAAATCAGATACATATCTGATGTTTCTCAAAATGACCTCACTCTGAGCCGTCACGTTGTATTTCATCTAACTTTTACATTATTGAAGTGAGGCGGACATCACATGTCTGTGCTGGAGAAGCAAGACGTGCCAAGGTCCAGTGTAAAGATGGACTTATTATGCCCATGTGTCGCATCCATATTTACTTCTGTTAACACAGCGTGCTGCGTGTGCTGTCGTGTCTTCTTCTGCGCATATGGGCCACTTCAGGGCCGTAGATGGTTCATGCTAAAGTCTTGATGGCAGTCGCATTTAAATTATGTGAACAACCGCATCAAAAAGTGGATCTCACCACAAACCAGAATTGAGCATTAAGAGCTGCAGTGTGAACTTAGCCATACTGACCCAAAGAGCATGTAGCTGTGGGAGAAAGCCAGAGAACCTAGAGAAACATGCAAACTTGTTTAATATATTTTTATTTATATAGCACCCTTAAAAACAGAACTTTACAAAGTGTTTAACAGAGAAAACAAAGACACAAACCCAGGGAATAATAAAATGAGCATAAACAGTCAGGTCAAACAAAGAAATTTCCAAAAATGTCAAAAAAGAGGGCGGGAACAAATGTAAACTTGGAGGATCAAGGAAATTATGGCAGATAAAAGAAATGAAAGCAGTAAACTGGAAACATTAAGTACCATATGAAGACACTTCTTTGTTTTTTAGACTTGCTTTTACATGATGCTTTTTTTTTATTGCTAACATACTTGTTTATCATCCATGTTAGCTATTTATCTTATCTACAATCAAATAACCAATAAAGATGAGACAAATTTCCTATCATGTCCTAAACCTTTGATACCTTAACGCTTCTTCAACCACAAAGCCCCTGGAAATGACTCTCCTCTGCCTGATGCCAATATGTGCAGCGCAAACACAATGAGTTTGCATATTCAGCAGCCCGTGTGTGAGGAGTTAAATCTCTGACTAAGAGTAATTATGTGTATATTGATACACAGCAGCTCAGCTTCAAAGCTCTTAATGTGGGTGAGATTGAACCTGACTCATCTGTGTGCACTAAATATAGAAGCATCATGCTGTAATCCATCAAATACTGTACGTGAACCAGGCTTTAAACCCTCCGAGAATTAACAAATCATTTCTGAGGGGAAAGTTGCTGTTTCCTCTTGCCTGATATTTCATCTACACAAACATCCACGCCTGTAATTTACGATCAATCATAACTGCATAGCATGAGTTTGTGTGGGAATGTCAGCATGTTTGTGTCACTCCGAGTGCTGCTGCTTGTTTGCGTGGGGGATTTTTTTCTCCTCAACACATTTCTTGTGCTGTCAACGCATATTGTGTGTGAGTGATTACCTGTCATCTCAAGCCTTGAGCTCGGCTTACTCCCCAATCACACTGCCGCCGCTGTTGCTTTTCCGTCACTCTCCCACTCTCTGTCTTTCTTTTCTAACCTCTGCCAGCTCTGTTTCTCTCTCAGTTTCTGATTTTCTCCTTCTATTTCAGTGTATCCTTCCAGAAAGGTGATACCAGGGTCTTGAGCTTTGGTGTTTCTTTGATCTGTTTATTTCTTTTCTCATTTTTATTTCTCCCTGAAGGCATTCGACCATGAAACAACCAGTGTGGATCCTCATGAAATTCTTGCCAGGCCCGACTGAAGCTTCAATTTGTTCAACATGAAACAACCAAGCAGGTCCAGGGGTTGTACTGAGGTTGATGGGTATACTGATAGTCTCCCTCTGCTTGGGTTGTGCATATTACAGCCTGAAAAGCTGCCTCTAATGTTTGTTCAGGGCCCAAAGAGCTTGCTGTGCACAGCATGGGATGAAAGTACTCTATCCCTACTACTTCTTGAATTGTTAAGTTTAATTCTGAAAACTCCTCTTTCTTATTCGTTCTGCTTCTTGTGTTGCTTACAGTACAACATGATGATGCTGAGAAACCAAAGAGTATTTGAAAAAGCTCTTTCCACAGTGCATAAATGTAAATCTTTTGCCTTATTTCAAGTCAAAAATATCTATTCACACTTGTTATAACTAGCTCATAACATGCATGTTTGAGTTTTATGTGCCCTTTAGTGTATTGAACATGTCTTGTCTCATGGATAAGACTAGAGTCCTAAGCATCTGGACTCTACCCTCTCCCTTCTTCACACCAGTTGCTGCCTGGAATGACTCTTTCCCCTACAGGTGATACACCAATAAAACAATATCAATAAAATAAACATAAACATATTTGTCTCTTTATTTGACCCAATTATAAACTTCTGTTTATGTAGAACAACCTGCAAACTATAAATAAAATGTTTTACTGGGGTACATTGTTTTAAAACAAGTCTGTTTGTTGATCATTCGCTTTTTCTTATGATAATCAGATATTAAGTTATTGTGCCTTTAAATGGGCAGCGTATACTTATTTTGGTGTATCACAAACAGTGATATTATTTTGTACATATTTGTAAAAAACAAAAAACTATATTGAAATTAGAACTATAAGCAGCACAATGCTTCTAGTAGGATCAACCTTAAATTTAAGTTTATTTTTCTGTTAAACATGTTTAAGGAGGAATAACTGACCACTATAAAATAAATAAGGACTAAGATGAGCTTGTTTATGATTTCATGAAGTTTAAAAGTTAAAATAAACACTTTTAGTTTGATAGTGAATCAGAAAAAAACAAGCCAGATATTAAAGTCTGATGTGATTCACTTATATTTGTTACTTTTAAAATAACTTCAAGATTACATTAATTTTTTTTCATGTTTTAGTCAGCTCTTTTTATTGTTCCAGGCCATCAGAGAACATATGTACAGATTTATTTTGATTATTATGGATTCAAATTTCTCTTCTGTTGGTTTTATTGCTTTTTCTGAACTTCTGATATCCATTTGTCTCTATTATTAAACTCCTCAATTGTAGTGAGATTACACTGAATTTCATTGTGATGTAGCATCCAGACAGTACGTGATATCCACTATGAGGGCATCTGTCAGTAAACTCACTTCAGCAAAGTCGGGTCCACTGTTTCCTTGTTCATCAGTCCACAGATAAAGTCCTCTGTCCTCGATCCCCTGTCCTCCAAGCAATTTTAGAGATATAGATCATCAGAATCACACTATATAGAGTATGAACCTGAATAAAGTCAAAATATGTTGTATTAGAATAAATTCTTGAATAATTTTTGGGATATCCTTTTCTTAAAAAAATAAATAAAAATGAAACAAAATGTCCTTACCTCTGACCCATGACCTCTAAAATCTAAATTGTTCATAATTAAGTCAAGTAGACATTTGAGCTATGTTTAAAGACGGCCCCTTCAAAAGTTAATGACAATGTGTTTACCAATAAGGAATCAGGAGAATCAAAATGCCCTTAACCTTTGACCTCTTAAATCTAATTAGTTCATACTTAAGTCGTAGTAGATATGTGTGTTAAGTTTAAAGAAAGTCCCCTGAAGTGTTCTTGAGGTACTGCATTCACAAGCAAATGATGAACATGAGCCACAATGACCTTGAGCTTTATCCTTGACCTCCAAAGCCCCATGAGCTCATCCTTACGTCAGAATCTCACAAAGTACTCTTGGGATTTTGGGTCTACAAGCAAGGGATGAATGTTCAGCCTAATGACCTCAACCTATGACCTCTAAAATCTATGCAGTTCATTCTGAAGACCTCTTGAAATTTGTGTTTACAGCGCAGACTGACACTCAGATGGGCATCAGCTAATGGCGCAAGCAAATGCTAAATATAGTCTTGAAATGAGCTGTATCAATAAAGAAAGAACCATTTGCAGATACAATCATGTATTGTGAGCAATGAACATCTTATTGTTTGTGTTTCAAGTCTTTAAATAAGATTTTTGTTGGGTTAATGTCATGTTAAAAAAATTGTAAGTGGGTATTTTGGCAAGAAATTAGACAAATACACTTGCTAGGATTTTAGTTTTTGCAGTGCAGACAGCCCTTAATTTTGATCAGCCTGGGATCATGCTGTATCATCTGTATTAGGAGAACGAATGGTCTAGCTTTTGCAGCTCTAATCGAACGTTAATATCCTTAGCTAATATGAGAAAGATCAGTGACAGTGTTTTAATGATGGTGAAGATCGCCACTCGTCACAACACTGGTCCTACAAATCTCTACTAATGACTGCTTTGACTTATAATAAGTCGGACTCTCATTACTGTGTTTGTACCTCATAAAATTCAGTATTATTAGTCTGCAAATAAGTCAGGATGTTTATTTACCCTCTGGCAAGAGCAAAACTGTAAATTTGGTGTGTTTGTGCCTGAGCTTGGGAGTGCTTTTGAGGGTTGACTGTCTTTGTGCTGTCTTTAAGGATCATCTGTGTGTCTTATTTTGTGACTGACACCTCCTCTGATGTTTTAAGACGTCCTGTTGTCTGCTGGGTAGAACCTGTCACTGTTTGTGTTAAATAAGGGCCATGCCAGTTCTTAGCTTTATGCAAGGTTAACTAAGGGTTAGATCCTCATTTGGGATCACTCTGTAACAAGAGAAGGATTTTGAATCAGTGCAAACAGTTCACATTTTCATATAAAAAGAAGAGTTGATACAGGTGTTAAAGATGCATTGACTGTATATGAAACTAGACAATGTGCCTCAGGGTAAAGAGTGAGGGATAATGCCACATGAAGATCATGATTTGGGGTTTGGCTCTAAAACAAGAACAGGATGTTTAGTGCTTGATACCAATTAAGCACTGAGTTCTCCTACAAACATGAATTAGAGCAAACTTTCTGTTTGTTGCATTTTGAAAGCAACTGAAGGTCATTGAGTACAACTACATAGCTGTTTAAAAAGAAGAAGAACAAAAAAAACCTAACAGGGTGAAAAAGCCAAAAGAGAACTCTCTTTATAGACCGAGAATAATGCTAGACCAGATTGCATTTGATATGCCCTTCAGTGTCATGCCCTCTGTGTGAGATAGTACTTCTGTGAGCAAGACAAAAAGTCTTTGGCATCAGGACTTCTCCTTCTCCCCTTATTTATGGTGCCAGCTGCTACCTAAAACGAAATGTGGACGAAATGCCTGTACAATCAAAAACTTGTATGGATATTCCTGAATTCATCTCTCTGAATGGCAAATATAGACAGTTTGATTCTATATAATGATGAATGGCACATCTCCTTCTCCTAGTGAACAATGTGAAGCAGCAAGGGCCGACACATTGCACTGGAAATGTTATCTGGAGCCAAGTTAGGTAATAGACTCCCCTGCACTCTAAATGTCCTGCCCTCATTACTTACCACAGCACACACTTAACTTAAAAACAGCAAAGATCCATTTTGTTGGCACAGTGCACAGCAGAGCAGATGCTGGGGTCAGTTTGAAGCAGACACTCATGGCTACAGTGGGTTTTATAGTCAAATATGATGAGGACAGGTTAATGATTGGCCCATGGATCTGTCACTGCCTTCAGTTCTTACTTCAGTCCCTTTGTCTCTGCCCACCCTGCTTTCTTCACCCAGACCCCCAACACAGCTTTGTTGGATAACTGCTTAACATGAGACTGGCTCCACTCAAGATTTCTAACTGTCAAAAAAGAAAAGGGAAGTTTTTTCTTGCCACTGTTACTGTAACTCTCCTAGAGACCTTCCTGTAGGTTGACCCAGTGCTCTGCTCATGGTATTCTCACTTTTTTCACAGACTTAAAAAATTTACAGCTTCTAAAAATGTTTTTTTTTATGGCCCTAATCTTCTGCCATACTTTCATGTCACCCATCTTTCTATTTAAAACAAGACTGGTCAAAATGATATCCCTATTGACAGCTGTAATACAAAAAGCTCGTTTATTTTCATTGTTGAACAGGTCTTCATTTTGACTGTAGCCGACAATATGAATGTTTATGTTACATCATTATCCTTAAGTTGACACATAGGGCTGTTGATGCCAGAGCCACAGCCTCACCACCATACACTGCAGTCTGCAATAAGCGAGTTTGCTTTATTATTTTGACTGACAAATACTCGCAAATTAGCAACACACTTTAAGTATATAACCACTGTTGTACTGGTATGCTTCATTACTGTCACTGCACAGTATTTCAATATGCCTCCTACTGAGAAATAATCATGCCACAAAGAGTATGTTCCAATTATATGTGCCAGCAGGTCAGCCAGCATCTCTGTTAAAACAAGTGAATTGCCTGCAGGTCTTTTTTACTTGTTTCCTAAAGCAATATGGCCTAAAAACTATACCTTTTTTTTAATTTGAGTTTGTTCCTTTTGCACACTGCATAGTACACTGATGTTGCTTTGTTGAATACATTTTATTAGTATTTGGAGAGAAGTTTTCTGTGATTGCTGTGCATGTCTGTTGTAATAACTGCTGGTTACAAAGGCCAGTTTATTGGTTCACACCTCTCTTTCTATTTCAATACCAATTTTTATTAACATTAATATGATTGATATTTAATATTAAGTTTATGAGACTAATTTTATTGATGTATTTTGTTTTTATTGTTTATTTCTAGGCTGGTGCACCATGGTGACTAAATTTAGTCCATACCTTTATTTATAAAAACTAATGTTTGTAATCATAGATAATATTATTTAAAAAATAACTTTGTGCATTTAACCTCCTTCATGCGATTGGATCTGTGTGGCTGTCATGTGGCACTGTAAGACAGAGGGTTATGATGAAAAATAGGCTTTTTAGGGAGCACCTAAATTGAAATGTATTCAGGTTTATCTGCACAAAGCATATCTGCACAATTTTTTATCGTATTGTCGTTTTGTCCACACAGAAGCAGTGTTTCAGGTGCCTAAAATACCCACATTTTTAAAACAGGTCCCAGAGTGAATTAATCAGAAAATGCCTGCCTTGCGTTTCATTGTGTACATCGAATACAGATTGCTTCAGAAACTATGACGTCATGATCCGAACGCTCCCTTAAACCATATACGCGAACCCTGACAACAATGGCAGAATACGGTGTCACATTCATGCTGCAGAAGCTACTGAGCTTGTTATGGCTTTTACAGCAAAATCTACTGCTCCTTTACGACTATCGTGAGCAGAAAGAGCACACGGAGAACGGTGTACGTCAGTGTTTGTTGACATTTCTCCTGATGTATGCGCTTCATGTCTTCTTCCTTGGTTTTGGTGTATGTCTGCAGCAGCGTTGCAGCACCACTCACAGGGCTGGCATATGTACTACAGCGTTTTCAGAGGTTTTGTGTGGATGGACACATTTCTTGAAACAATGCTGTCTTTTCAGAGAACGAAAATGTTTTCATCTCTGTGTGAACAGGGCCTTAGACTGTGTCTGTGTGGTGATATTCTTGCTCTGTGGGAGGAAACAGCAGGTTACCTTTGGCCTCCTCTGATTCTATGGAGCACTATATTGATCCAAATCTTGCTGATCTGCTGGGATTCTTGAAGATATCAAAGGAAATACCTGGCATAAATGTAATTCTAAGAGAATGTAACCAAAAAAAGAAAGGTCAGAATAAAAAATATTGATCTTTTCTTAATAAATCAATTTTGTCCTTTGCTGTCCACAGCTCTTTACAGTTTAATGAAACCCCTCGACCAGCAGACAGTCTGTGTGGGATGTGAAAAATGTCCTCACTGCTTCAGCAATTGTCTTCCACACCTCCCATGTGAATCCTTTTTGTGAGGTCATTATAAGACAGAATCAACACATGCACACACACACTGCCAGCCAGCATTTATGGACAGATGGAAGCCTTGGGGCAGAAGTTTGCTTGCATTTAGGTGCTGGATGGGGGAATCTATCTTCATTCCCTTGTGTTGATCGGGGACATGACTCGCATAAATTAAAGCCATGACACTCCACTAGTTTGTTATGGTATTGACCACCCAGAGTAAATGCCAGTCTTAAGTGGGATGACAGAAGAGATGAAGCTTTGTGGACGACAAAGCACATTGATTACTGAGCACACAAGTCTTTAGACCAATGAACCAATATTACTAATAACTCTTTGTAGAGCAGTATTAATATTCTACCACCAGGGGGCTCTTAATCAAAACACAAACAAAACATGACATATATAGAAGTCATTTTTATCCACCTCTGCTGCTATCTTGTTTTTAATAGAGGGCTGTATTCAATAAAAAATGCAGTCCACATTAAGGATGGGAACTGGGAACCAGCTCTAACTAGTTTGGGGAATAAATTTAATTTACCTTGTTATTTAACAGTTCCCCAAACACTTCCTTCCACTTACTTCAGCGCCCCCTGTAAAACAATGATATTACCCTGAATTAAGTGGGAAGTAATAGTGAGGGAATTGTTATATTGCAAATGTCAATTGATCCAAACAACAGCTAATTTATTCAGCTTAAAAATATTTTTTTTTCAAGAGCATCTTGGCCAGTCGAGAAGCAGTTACCAAAGTTACTGAAAAACAACAAGCAGCAAAAAATGCTTAACACATGAAATACAAAGATGATAAATACAATTTTACAAAGAGGACAATATGTCCAGGTTTATTACAATCAAAAATATATCTGTCCAAACAAATGCAGGCAGATGCATCTGCTTTCAGTACATGAATGAAGAAGTCAAAGAAGTTATCATAACAGAAGACAAAAAAAGGTCCTAGGTGAGGTTTAATTTTACACAGTATGACTGAAACAATACAATGTGCAACGTCTGTACCAATTTGATTTTGAGCAAGGGTTGGAACACCAACATAGAAGTATTTCTAAACCTAGCACAGTACTGAATATCTGGTGATCTATGTGTTTGATGCAGTGAATCTGTATCATATAACAGTTTTCCTCTTGGAAAAACCACATGAATCATTTAGGGAATAGATAAAGAATAGAGCAGAGTCAATAACACAGGGATTTAATAGCCATTAATACAGGGGTATAAATAAAATCCCATCAGTGATCCATTGATGTTCTTTCATGAAAGGATTAGGCCTAATGAGAGAGAAAAGCTGTTAAAGGTGTCCCCATGGTTTACGCTGTGAGAAGTTCAAGAATCACTGGTGACTAGTGGAGCAAAACAAGGAAGTTATGGTGCAAACCAAGAGGTCCACTTTTACCAACTTTCCTCTTGAATTCTTTGAAATTTACCCATTAAACAAAAAAACTGTAATTTATTGATTTTTAAAAACATCGCATGGAGAAGCATTTTTGATGAAATTAGGCTTCAATTAGTGAAAAAATGGTGAAAAAAAACAATATAAATATAAATAGTGTATAGATTATAAATTTACACCTATTATTTTTTATTGTACCTGGGAATGCCAATCTAGAATCCCTTTGGTGGGTTTTAGGCAATTCTCCTTAACATTCTTATGTAATCATCATTTCTACAAATTTGTTAAAAGTAAATAAATAAAAGAACAAGTAAGCAGTGGGGGTAGGCAGAACTGACCATATCTTAACTATGGAAATGTCTTGTAGCACCACACAATATGTGGGCGAGAGGGTGGAAGGATAAAGTAACATGTTATGGGGCAGCTTTGACATTAGCGCAGCCTATGGAGGAGAATAATTGTCATCAGTCACATCTAAGAAGCATTAAACATGAATAAGATTCAGAGACAGACCAGGACCAGTTTTTGATGTAAAACCTGGTGTTTCCACTGCAATTCGAAACAGATCTTGTCATGGCAGCTCTGTCACATTGGTTGCCACGTTACTCTGAACTGCAATGATAAAAAATAAAGATTTATCTGGCTTAGAAAACCGTTTGAAATTTCTAACGTAATGTAAGTAGTAAATTAAAAAATATGTATTTGGCTGCATATGGAAAATATGTGAACATAAATTTCTGCTGTACTCCTGAGGAGCATTCCTGTTGGCTGTGCTGAAAAAGTTCAGGTTTGTGGTTTAACCTTAGGGCAATGTAAACAGCAGCAGCACCACTGTGCCTTTTTTCCACTTAAATAATCAGAGATACTCCCCTGGTCTTTCATCATGTCTTATCAAACACAGTAAATACACCACTGACACACCTGATGACTCAATGCCCTAAAGAGCTTTCTGTTTAAACACACATGACTGTGTTTACTTATTCTGCATGTGTATCGCAGGAGGTTATCATAGGGCTGCATTCATAGTACATTAACAGAGAGGGGTCAGTGATGTGCTTCAACTACTGACATTATGTTTATCAGTAGCTTGTAGTTTTCTCGTGTCTCAGGTGGAACTTCATGTGAATGAAATCAAAGGTTAGATTCAGCTATTAGTCAGCTGTATGTGCATCATCTAAAAAGCAATAAAGCTTCTGTTTGGCTTTTTGAAATTTCTTTGATAATGTTCATGTTTAGGCTTATTTTGGTCTTCAGTCAACATTTATTGTTTCACAAAGAGAGCAACCACAGTTTTGCTGTATTTTTGCATGTAAGTATGATGACAACAAAGCCTGTATTTGCCAGTTTCCAGTTTTGACTTAAAGAGCCCATGTTTCGCCTTGAGTCAGTTTCATATGTTCACTTTTGATGACTGCCGGGTGTTTTCTCAATCACCAATGTCCCAAAAAACCTTCTGTATTCATGAGAGTACCTCTTATCCTAAAGTCTCCCTTCCTAATTGGTTGACTGGTCAACTTTGTGGTAACTGGTCGGTTTTCTGGTTTAGCGTTGCTTGGCACCATTTTGTTAACAATTCTGCATACATTCTAGAATCTCTGCTCTACACTACACTTGCTACCACACTGGGCTTAAACTGCAAACAAGACAGTGGCAGGATGTCACACTGGTAGGTCTATTTAGGGGCGTCTAGGGGAGGAGTCATTTTAGCTACTGGCACTGTACACAGTGAAAGGGAGATGGCTATGGACTTTTAATCTTGCTCTTTTAGCCTGATGAGACATATTTAACTTACTGAAAGGCATATAAAAGTCAGAAATGCCATTTTACATGGTATGAATGCCCTGTTATGTATAAGAGATACCTGCCCTGGGACAACAGATGCAAATTAACTATTTGCTCACTCTGCTGAAATAACGTTTAGTTGTGCATTGCAGTGTAGTTCAGTCTGTAAGGGCTTAGACTGGGGACTGGAGGGTGGCTGGTGTCCCAATTGAAACATACTTGGAAGTTGGTTTAGAAGGTCCTTCCTGGGGCACTGCCGCCAGTTACAGCAGTTGGTAAGGCAGCTGAAAGGGGTTGGGGTCCCTTGCTTTCACAGCCTTGGGGTGTAGGGTTTCAATCAATCAATCAATCAATCTTTATTTGTATAGCGCCAATTCATAACAAGCGTTATCTCAAGACACTTTACAATAGAGCACAAAGCTCTTCATATTAGGGTTTGTACTCTTGCACCCTTAAACTTCATTGCATGTAAACACCTACAACTGAAGTAAAGTTAAAGTTACTGGTGGTGCAGACAAGTCATCGTGTATGATGAATGGCAAAGTGTCCAACCGGCATGTGCTCCCAAATCTGACTTGACCTGCGCGCTGTCCCTATAAAAATAAACAAATAAATAAAATCAAGATAGACTAGAAAAGCACTCAGAGAGCGCAGACCTCCGCCAAGCAGCTTCGGTCCACTTTGGCGAAAATGGTCCTATCTGGCAATGTTAAAGAATCCTTTAAAAAATTACTGGATCTAGACGGTGATCTGGATCACCCCCAAAATTCAATCAGTTCTTCCATATCCCATTTCTGACAATTCCTGAAAATTTCATCCAAATCCGTTCAGAACTTTTCAGGTTATTTTGAACACAAACAAACAGACAGACAGACAGACAGACAGATAAACGCCGGCAAAAACATAACCTCTTTGGTGGAGGTAATAAATGAAAACACTTCTTGCACCACTCTGAATGTAAGACTTAAAATTTTGCAAATGTATTCCTATATGTTTGGACTGATAAGACAACTATCTGTACATTCAATGAAAGAAACTCCTCATAACAAAGGCTAACAAGCTAACATTAGCTTTTTTAACATTATTTAATGATAGGGCTTCTACAACTGCTTTTTAGCCTTATGGGCCAGTAATGTTAGTTAGAAGGCAGGTATTATTTAATCAAGCTAACATGATATTTTACAACAGAATCAAAAGTCTGTTTGATGCTACTGTCTACTACAACCTATGCAGCTGTAGGGCATCCCATGGGTCTCTCTGGCAGCACTGATCCACTATTTGCTCCTCCATTGATTTTCGCCTGAGATTGGGCTCAGCAGTTGTATGATCTGGGTCTTGTTTCCTTCAGAAATCACTATATCCAATTGAAAAACTGTTGTCTTTTAAACAAGAAATTGCAGTTTCATGGGCTAAAACTTTCTTAGCTCCCAGGGCACAAATCCATCAGTGCGTGTCTTGAAGCTATCATCTGGTAAATGGGATTGAGTGTAAGATTTTAGACACAGCTTTAGACTTTTGTATGTAATAAGCATCTCATCAAAGTCTAGTTCACTGATCTGATGATGTATAAAAAAAAAAGTGTGAAAATGCTTCCCTATTAAACTCAATGATCATGTCAGTCTAACATTGTTCACACTAATTCAGAGGTCTTCTCAGACTTTTTTCTTTTATTTTTATCTGTCTCTCCTCCCAGGTGGTTTATTCAGAGAGATTCTCTTTATTCCTCTATGGCATTCAATGAGGCCCTGACTTACTTCTGACCCCTTTATCTACAATTGTTTTCTTCTGCTTGGAGCTTTATGTCTGCATGTGGTTTGTGTATATGTGCATCTGTGTTTGAGTCTCCCTCATCAGCACATATCTGCAGGCACATCTGAGCTTGAACCAAGGACACTTCAACATGTGAGAGCTCCTTTAATTTGACATTCACTCCCAGACTCATTCACCCCTCACGCCTGATTGCTCCTTTGTTTTCACACCAGTTTAAGCCACAGCTTTATTCAGTAAATCACTGCTTCTATCAACACACCACTTGAAGTATTCAGAATAATTCTTTGGGTCTCGACCTCGCTGAGGAGGAGAGCTGCTGCCAAGATTAGCGGTAAGCGAGCTCTTCCTGACTATGATGTGTGGTGAATAAAGCAGAGACTAATCCTCCCTCCGTAGCCGCCGTTGGCTGGATGGCCATTTATGGGTGGCTCGGCTGTTGTGCTCTGTTTCCATCTCCTGTTAATCCGCAGGCAGCTCGAGTGGTTGATGAGACGCCTCAGCGCTCCTCGTATATACACAAACAAACCAGCGCATTCACTGGCACCCAAATCAGCCTGAGCACAATGCACACTGCATTCAAATGGCTCTGTGAAATGCTGTTGTTTGTGTATTTGTACACATGTTTGCTATATGTATGCATGAATGTGTGTGTATACTTTGTATGCAAAGAAGTAATATCCTCCAGTATGAGTCACAGGGTGGAAATTAAAGCTTGGGATGATCCCTTCCTCAATGAGAAAACACTTCATTTTGACAGATCATTAACTAGACATTATCTTTCATTAGGAGCCTCTGCATTACTTATTCAGCACTCCAAGGACACACAAACACAGACATAGACACACAAACATGCACACATACACACAGCCAAACCAGGAACTGAATGGTTGGACTGGAGAAGTACTTGCTGTTTACTATTGCTTCCAAGTATGCACCCACAAGCACCATGAGCTCTTTTGTACTTGCCTGTATCTGGCGCATGTTACTGGAAATTCCTCTGGAGGGCACACGTGTGAACTCAGGCCACATAAACCTGTATAATGTGTGAGATGTATACTACAAACATGGCAAAAATTATATTTATTCTGGGACTCAAACTAACAAAATGCACTTCAATAATCAACAGCAACATCAGATAAGGCTGGGAGACAGACATCAATTGAATAGAATAAATCTCCAGTCAAAACTGTTTGAACTCCGCCACTTAGACCGATCTGTCCCATTGCTATAGTTTTATGAGTAACTGTGGTAACTGGTGATTTTCATTCACCTGCGCCAATTGACCATTTGAAAGTGATGCCACACTATTCATTTCAGTTGGATGTCAAAAATGATGCCGTCCAGCATGTAACTAATTTGACGTTTATGCTGAATAAATATAAATGTCTCTGACGTGAACTTTAACCAACATATCCAGCCATAATTGTCTACTGCTTTGTAGTGGTACCCTGACACACCAGTGGGACAGTTCCATATATTCACCATGGAAATATTTCACTAGTCCATTTGGGAAAGAGTCATTCGAAAATGTTTTCAGAGGCAGCACCTTCAAAAACAACAGCAGCTGGTGATTGGACGATCGCTCTTCTCGTCACACTCTTCACAGACCAATCCGCATCAAGCCACAGTATGACGTAGCACCTCCACCCTGTTGTTAGCCGTTAGCTTAAACTACGTTCCAGTCCTTAGACTATCGTCTTACATTAAATTACACCACACAGATGTATCATTTACTTTTTATATGGGACATGAACCTTGTCAAAGACAATGTCCACCAAGTTTTCCCGGCAAACTTCTGAGGAAAGCATAATTCACCAGGTATCGTTGAGTAACCATGACTTCGAGCAACCATACAACCGGCATTGTTCGCGCAGCATCTCTCCCAGTTTCCCAGCAGTGATCTCCGGTCAGGAGAAGAACAAAAACATGATTTCCTGTAAGAGAGGTTTAAGTGACGTTCTTTGCTCCTCTTTTAAAGAAGAAATTGAGTCCTTTTCTGATATATCTGCAGATATTGCTGCATCCAAGGAGACCGCTTCAGAATTGACCATTGTTTTCAAACATGCACTCACTTTGTGCTGTCATCATGTCTTCAGTTTTGGCCTCTCTTCCCTGATTGGGCCATTAAGCATTCAGCCGTGAAATCGTTGGACAATGGAAGTTGGCAAGACGGACATGCAGGATTTCAGACAAGGCAGGTCTGTCTGCTCTGCAAGGCTAATGTAGTGGAGTGTTCTAACAATTCTTTAAATGTCAGTTTTATATCTGCAAGTCATTTTATGGGGCTTAAACTATCATTTGCAACAGAAGCACTTTGTGGACTAATGCTAATGCTTGAAACCTGCGAGTAAACTTATTATCAAAAGCATGGCTGCATCTTTATCCAATGAACAATCAGCTTAAGCCAAGTACTTACCCTTCTGGTTTGTCGAGAGTCAAAACATTGATTTGGGTTTGAACAAGTAAAAAAAAAATACTCATTACAGCCATGAGGATCTGCATGATGAGTGCTGCAGACTGCAGATTTACACAAATCATCTGCTGCTGTCCTCTGATCCTGAAACATCTGGAAGTGTTTTAACCAGATCACACTGGTGTTTCACCAAATTTGACAACAGAAGGCCAAAATTTATAGACCTGCATCAACAGGTAACCTGGATGTTCTCATGTTCTCCAGTTTGATTGAGGTTTCTGCCATTTATCATTTAAACTCACTAAGTCTCTATCAGTAGACGTTTACAACAGGGGTCCTTCTGCCGTCCACAGAACTGTGTGACGTCATGCTAGTCACGTGTCTGCAAATGGTCAATAGATGTAACAATTATAACACTTGAGTGCCCTCCAAAAAGCCTCTTTGTGATGTTTTTTTAACTATGATCTTAAAATCAATCACTCCTTAGATGTTTGTTTAAGTTTGTGCTAAATGACAAACTTAAACAAATACAACCATGGACACATTCACCTATGAGTTACCAGTGCATATGGTCACTCATTTAACCAATACACCAATACACAAAACAAAATGTTTATGTCTCAGATAGTTTAGCGGACATATCTGTCTCTGTGTAGTTCCAAACTCTGTCATAGGAGATCAAATTTCTTCATGGCCATGAAAGATTTCAGTCTGTTTCACATTTGTAAGGAGATTTTAAGTCACTGTCAAACATGCACAACTTTATTTACTACAACATAGTCAAGTACGACAAGATCATTACTTTTGAGGGTATAGGCTTCCCAACAACAGGAGAAAAAAAACCATGGATTGTTCCACTACTGCATGAGGAGGAACACCCAACGAGAAACACTACACAGAAACGACTGCTTTGACAACAGCTGTTAGAAACATTATGTTGACCTACTAAGGCAGAACAGTCTTACTTTACTGAGTTTATTGACTAATGGGGGTGAAATGCATTTATTATTATTATAATTTCAGCTTAGCTTAGAAGGTTTTAGATTAATGATGTAAAATATGTCAATAAAGTAAGTTGTTCTAGTATGTTTTGGAAATTCACACCTACACATACAAGGGTCGGATGAAAAGTTTTGAGCCTAACTATGAAGTCTAACTGGAATTAAATTTTTAGCTATTTGTTTTTCAGCATAGTCCCCCTTGCGGTCCACACACTTCTGCCAGCAGTGCTGCAGCGCTTGGATCCCTGTTTTGTAGAACGTTTTGTCTAGGTCGTCAAAAAAGTCAGTTACAGCAGATATGACACCATCGTCGCTGTCAAAATGCTTCCCAGGTAAATGCTTCTTCGTGTTTGGGAATAGATGGAAGTCCGACGGAGCGAGATCAGGAGAGTATGGTGGGTGGGGAACAAGTTCAAAGCCACAGTCATGCACTTTTGCTATCGCAACCACTGACTTGTGGGGTGGAGCATTGTCCTGATGGAACAAGACATCTTTTGTTAATTTTCCTCAACGTTTTTCCTTGATAGCTTCCCGTAACTACCTCAAAAGACTAGAATAATACTCTCCGCTGATGGTTTGGCCCTTTTATTAATAATCCACGAACACAACACCCTTTGCATCACAGAAGACTGAGGCCATCACCTTCCCAGCAGAGGACATCACCTTGGCCTTTTTTGGAGGTGGTGAGAAAGTGTGTTTCCACTGCATTGATTGTTTTTTTGTCCCAGGCTCAAAGTGGTGGACCCAACATTCATCCATAGTCAGAAATTGCTCCATGAAATCATCTGGATCTGCTTCAAAAAGCTCTAAATTCTCCCTTGACATGTCCAGCCGAGTGCGTTTCTGATCAGCAGTCAGAAGGCGTGGAACCCACCTCACTGAAACCTTTGTCATTCCAAGTTCGTTGGCCAGAATACGATGAACTCTCTCGTGGGAGATGCCAGCAGTCTCAGCTATGTAACGAAGAGTCACTCTTCTATCATTCATCACCATTTGGTGCACATGGTCAATGTTTTCTGCGGTGGCAGCTGATGATGGCCGACCAGACCTCGAGTCATCTTTGATGCTCTCTCTGCCCCTTTTGAATTCAGCTGCCCACCGTTTCACTGTAGCAAAAGATGGAGCATTATCCCCTAATGTTCCAACCATATCAGCATGAATCTATGTTGGAGTTAGCTCTTCCAAAGTCAGATACTTGATAACGGCACGATACTCGACTTTGTCCATTTTCAGAAATTTTCACAACCGTCAACATTCAAGTCCTGTCTCAGCAGCAAAACCCACAGCAAGTGAAAATAAACAGGGTAGTTAGTCATCAGAGGAGTTGAAATACATGCATGCCAAGTTTCATTGATCTTGCATTATTCCTTCATAGTTAGGCACAAAACTTTTCATCCGACCCTCGTAAGGAAATAATTATTTGAATCAGTTACTCTCCATGAAAAAGTTCAGTTTACAAGCTGCAAAGGAAGTGATCAGCATTCAGTGAATGCTCAAAAATTGGGCACTCTTATTTTCTTGGAACTCGTGAATATGCTGTACTCCTACCTGATAACTTTTGTTTTTTAGCATTCTTGTTCCTGCTGTTGTGTTCACTGTCACGTCTTCTCTGTGTCTTCTTCATGTGCATCTTTATGTGCATTCTGTTTGTGCTGTAGTTGTGCTAAATGGATGCAGAGGATTTGCAGGAGCTGTCATGCATCTGTGTTCTCATGCTTTGTAGCAAGTTTATCTTAGGCCTTAGGGATGCATTTCAAAAACTGAAGGACTTCAAAACATTTCTGTAGATTTAACACTGACTGGTATGCTACTCTCAGCAATAATAAAAGTGTCTTCCAGCTGGACTTATCTCATTTCTAATACATCCAAATCTGATTTCTGTAGATCCCATTCATCTCATTCATTCTCTCCTGCCATCATAGTGTGAGGATCCCACAGCCACTTTACGCACAGGCACAGTAATTAGATTGACAACGAGTTTTACAAGAGAAGAGAAGGCCGAGTTGTAAAGAGCATCCTGATAAAGAGAGAAGCTCTCACGAGCACAATGAGAGAGGAAACCATCACATCATGAAGTGTTAATTTAGAAGCTGCTGCTGTTTCTGTCTCTCACAATGGAGACAAGTGGAGAGGAAGCGTGCTGAACTACAATGACGATAGCCTCACGCTCCCTAAAATGGCTGTTTTCAAAGTTAACTTTTGAGGCAAAGTTTGTTCAAAATACTTTTAGGAAAATACAACAGAAAATGAAGCATTTTATTATAAACAGAAGTACAGTCCTTTTTTATTTTATTACAAGGCTTGGCTATTTTTTTGCAGTTTATGAGAAATAATCCTGAAAAATAAAAGCATCATACAAACATTATTTTATTGTGATACCCTAAGAGGCAGGTTAAACTTGTGTAACTACTTCAGATGAGCTCAAAGGCATTATACACAGTGGCTATGGTAATGAAGGACTTTTTCATCACTACTAAAATTAACAGCAGCACTGAATAGCTTAGACTGTCAATGAACATCCTATTGTGGCTTTTTCTTTCCTCTGTCACAAATGCAATTATAAACCCAAAGTGCTATTCAGCAGTAAAAATGACTGTTATGAAGGAGGTCAGAATTGTTCTTAAATTGTTGGTTCAGGATTTTTGAAGTGGGTTTTCTATGGAGTACATGACAATAATATACACTTAAGCCACACTGGTGGAGATCGGCTGTACTTCTGTACAGAAAGAGCCAGCATGGAAGCTATAGTTGCAGATTTTTTTGATAAACATTTAAAGAGTTTTAGGAGAAAACAAGCCACAAAAACAGGGTAGGGTGCTTGTAAGCTGTAGTCAACACCTTTACAACAACAAACTTTTCCATTATCAAGCTGCTTTGTTTTGTTACCACTCCAACACTCTGCACAGCCTTTGTGTCTCCATCTTCAGAAATAAGTACGAGGGCTGATTGTTGTAAGCCTTGTATTGAAGAAGATAAGCAGGGATGTCCTTTTTCAGCTCTACTATTCCCTGACTATTTAAGGCTGTGTACCCGAAGACGGGTGTCATTTGGTCAGTTTATGTCGAAGAGGTAAGACTCTAAAGTAAACAAGGCAAGTGACTTTTGCAAAATGGACAAAATGTCCCTGTTCACAAGTCTGTCATCACCATGGCTGCCATTAAAGATTGTGGCTTTGAATTGACTGAGCATCAGCCTTATTCACCTGATCTCGCTGCATCAGACTTTCATCTATTTCCAAAATTGAAAAAGGCCATTTCCGGTACCCACTTTTGGTCATATGATGACGTCATACATGCAGTGGAGGACTTTCTGAACGGTCAAGAAAAGGACTTCTTTAAAAGTGGCATTGAGGCCCTTAAACATCGCTGGCAAAAGTGTATAGATACTGAAGGGGATTATGTTAAAAAATAATGCAATATGTCTGCCAAAAGTCAAACCCTTAAATATGTGGCTCACAACTTATCAATCAGCCCTTGTACCTTTAGCTTCTTCACCACTTCTTTTTGTGCTGAAGCAGAGATAATATGTGCTAATCTCTGTTGCTCATGATTATGCTATTGTCATGCAAGGCTACCCATAAAGTGGGGGAAAGAGGAAAGTTTTTTGGGGTCCAGAGACACAGGTTATAAAATGGTCCAGCCAGAATTCAAGCTGGCATAACCGAAATTTACTTTTAATGCAAATAGTAACATTTCTTATTAAAAAAAAATCATTCATTCATGAGCACTTCAGTAAAATGTTTCAGAGAGCAAACCCATTTTTACAATAATTTTCCATATTATTATTTTTGAGGTCAGTTGAACTTAAAAGTTGACCCATCCAAATTGAACCCAAATTGATCGTTATTCATATTTTACTTGTCCATCTGGCAGAGAGCTCATAGAAGGTATTTGGGAATGGGCAGAACCTTTCAAAAGCATATCTGGCAGGTGATTTGACGATCGTTCTGTCAATCACATTCAATACAGGCCAATCGAATAACACAGTGGGCCTGCGCTACTGCTGTAGTCTAAAGGACAGAATGTGAGACACTCCCTAAATTAAACTCTGCAAAAATTGTTGGAAGTGGAGCAAAAATGTCCTTTCTATTGAGAATTTTTGAGTGTTGTTTATAGTTTTTTATTTGATAAAGAAATATGATCCAGATTGGTTAAAACTGCTCCTGAAGCTGTTCTATGCTGATGTCTGTATGAGTAGTCACTTCCTGCTGTCATTTCACTCATAGCTCCCACCTCCCACCTGCTCTGAAGGATGCTGATTGGGCCGTGCCACTTTGGGCTGCTCACAATGGTTGTAGATTAGAGCTTTGAAAGATGGATCTGCCTGGTAACAGACAATGAATCAGACTGGACCATCTTCACTGCAAAGTTATTGAACCTAACCTTTGGCCCTCAGTTTTGACTGTGTAATGTCATTTTCAGACCAGTGCACAAGTTGGGATGGCAGCGTATACAGAAGAATAAAAAGGGGGATCCAGTTAGAGGGCAAGATGTCAACAGTTAGCTGTCTGGAGCCAGGCTAGGAAGGTAAATGTTGGCCAGAGAGAGGGCTTAAGCTTGAGTCTTCACTACTCTGCTCTGCCCTTTTAAATTTTCTGTGGTAATGCAATGCTTGGTCAATATTTACGAGCTTCCAGGAAGAACTATGAAGAAAATGAACAGCGCACATCTGTATGCATATGGTGTGGGTCCTAAGTAGGTCCTCACAGATAAGCATTTTAATAAGTGGCCTAGCTATCCAGTGAGGGATGCAGGGCCATGCTTTAACATCAGTCTGATCAAGACAGTAGCTGTCATCCATAACAATAGTATTAGCAGGCTAACTTTTGTTGCAGCCTGACGAGAACCCTCTGGCGACACTAACCGGACAGCACATTTCAGGTCAGTTTTCTGCCAGATTCCATCCATCTGTCTGCACTGCACATCGGCACTTTGCTTGTTTACTCTTTCCATCACATCCCACATCTACCCACCAGCCTTCGCTGTCCATCCATCTCTGTGGCGGCTTTTTTTCAGCTACGCCTATAAACCTGTGTGCACCCAGCTCAGCCAAGCACACCCCAGCGATCTATCAGAGGGTGATTTTATGGTCTTTCCTCCCTCACTGATGGCCATTTAGCTGTCCTCAGCCAGTACAGCACCATTTGTTATTGTAAGTGTTTGTCCAACACATTTAGGCTGTTTGCTCTGACGGCACACGGATGAAAAACGAGGACTGCTTATGGAAAATTATGACTATTCATCGCACTGACAGATCGATGACACATCAGGGAAATAGGATGTGATAATGAGATTGTTCGTGAAAGGATATTAAATAGATAACAGATCGTGATAAGGATGTGATAGCAGGTTAAAATGTATGGGCACTAGAAAAAAAGGTCTCTGGACTTTAAATGCCTTCTCTTTGTATGTCTGCTCTCAACCATTTTGGCTTTTGTGGGCACGTGCATGACATTAACTGGATTCTGTGCGCTTGGTTGCTGTCCCTGCTTCAGTAAACAAGCTCAAGTTGCATTTCCCTGATGGAGTTGCACATACACACAACAGAGCCACACAAGCATGAGAGGCTGTGTGTCCTGTTTGCTACTTTCCATTAAACATACCATGAAGAACCACTTTATAAAGAATATACTATTATACCATCCTTATAGGGTGAGCTTTATGTTTACAATAATGTATGCTAGCTTTAAATTCCAATATTGTTCTCATCTTTAATGGCTGAATTGAGACCAATACAATCAGGTGTGCTTTAAGAAAATCAATTAAAGGTTTGTAGCTTGTAGCATAAAGGCCTCTTGGCTCACTGAACATCTCTTACATTAGTGTTGCATAGGGCAGAAGGAAATTGTAAGTGTGTTTCCATGTCTTATTTGTGGTTTTCAACTGGTGGGTCAGGACTCAAAGGTTTACTCAAAGCTGCTTGTGTGGGTCAGAAATGTGTGCTTGGCTAAAATAATTGAGCTAAAATGTCCATGAAGAGAAGAAGCCCTTTATATCACATCTCTATTACTATTGCTTAACAACTTGTAAGCTGTGGTCAATCTTCTAAGAACTTGACTAATTTGTCTTATCTTTGGATAACTAAGCTGTTGCTTTCCTGGTGATTAGAATTTCTTGATCTCTTGGAAATATGCACATCAATCAATCAATCTTTATTGTATAGCACCAATTCATTCAATTCATATATGCATATAAAAATACACAAATACATATTTTTTCAAATACATACATCCAAAACATGAATCCATCATGGCGGCAAGAAAAAACCTGTGTTTTAGCAGTAGGAAATCTTGATTGTAGATTCCAGTCTCATGATGAACGGCCATCCAAACTATGCTGTGTTGGGTGTGTGGGTGAAGGAAGGGAGGTGGGCAGAGACAAGTGGACTAAAGTAGGAACTAATGCTAGTGACATGTCTATGGGCCAATCATAGACCTGTCTTCATCATATTTGTCTCTGCTGAATATAAATTTATTAGAGGTTAGCCCCTTGAGATGCAGCATCTCGTTTTCAGGAGGGTCGTCATATCTGTATGAAAGTAAACATTTGCATGCATATTCTCCATGGCTTTAAGTAATAATTTGCTTTATAAACATGGTTATTTTGCCATGTCTCCTCCTTCAGTCATCATTTGTACACTCAGGTTGTTTTTACACCTAGATTGTTTGGGAGAGTTGCTCTGATACAAGTGGGCATTCTCTGCTTGACTTGGTTTGTTTGAATATATTTGAAAGCAGCAATCAATCCCTGGTTTGGTACAAAAAGCCTCACTGAGTTAACCTTAAAGAGGTGGTCTCGGCTCGCTTGAATCAACCCCTGGGGCATAGCGTTTGCAGTGAGGACACAATCAGGGTGACAGAGTAGACAATCAAACTGCTGTTGGAGTATAAGCAGCAGCATTAGGAAGACCAGTAGCTGATAATTTGGATACGACAGAGTTACTTTCTATGGACAAGCACAACATACCATGAACAGGAATTCTCACTGACTTTACAGCAGATCCTCACAGGACTCCACATGGACTGAAGCAAAATCTTGTCAAGATTCACAGAATTTAATCTAGCTCGATCAAGCAGGAGAATTTATCCATTTTACAGCTGCGGTCTACTTTCCCACATCAGTGCTGAACACCTCTATGGTGTTCAGGTGTGGTTAGTTATCATGCTATCTGGTGTCCTCCGTGGTTGGATGTAGATACTGGCAAGCTTTAAAAGCCCCTCTTCCTCACGCATTGAGTTTGTAACATTCATGTGAAAAGGCGTGTAAAACATTAATGAGCATGTTCATCTGTTTAATCTGTCATAAGACATTGGACTTCCTCTATCAAACAATGACTTGTTTTGCAGATAGCTTAGCCTGCGAGCTTCCTTCCTATAATGTAGAGCGGGACTCTTTGTTATCGCTACGCTGGCTGTGATGTAATGACGTATGGCCTGCTCTGCCTTTTTAGAGTTGTTTGGCTGGATCTGACCCATTTACAAATGCTGCTGTGTGAACATGAAACTATCCAAAGAAAATATGCACATTTGTAGCATATTTTAAAAACTGAATCAGAACGAAGGAACCAAGCTGTAGGTGTGTACCACTCTAGTATCCTGAGCAGAGATGTCCTGTCAGCCAAAAGTGAGAAGTGATCTTCAGCCCCTGAATTGTTGAAAACGAATGTGACAGACAAAACATTCATGCAATCTGCCTCCAGTTTTTCTTGCAAAGTCCTGCTCTTCCCAATCCCTTTCTCTGGGATATTTCCCAGATGTGCCAGGTTAGCTTTATAGTATGACAGCAAATTTCACAACGCAGTGAAAGCAACTCTTCTGTGGTTTAGTTTTTACAACTAGAGTGCTTGATCAAGGTGAAAGAGAACCTCCCACCTCTGGTTTGTATTTTAAGACCATCAGCAGACAGGACACACAGTGTTACCATAAGCAAAGTGTTGTTTAAGCTAAGAGTAGTACAGAGATCCGTCTCTAGTGTTGGTCCTGAACTTTGTAAAAGAATGTGACACTTCCTGCACTGTAAAGTATTCTTCATCTAAACATAATCCAGGCCCAACCCTCTAACACAGACTGTATTTGGCTGAAACATCCCACTCTTTGTAACTCAGTTTTTTTGAAGACAGTGTTGCAAAGCATGATGAAGAGGCAGTAACACACAGGCAGTCAGTTTTATGTCATAGTGAAGTCTTCTATAAACTTTCTGATGAAATAAGACGAGACTTCTGACTTACAGCTCACTAAAATCACTTCAGTTTTTACTACCATACTTAATTTGAATAGGTTACGAGATGCACAGCAGATGGATTATTTATGTAAACACCAATTGTCTGCTGATTAAACTTCACAGAGGGCACCTTCCAGATAATATGCTCCAGTTTAAACGTGTGTGTATTTGTGTTTGTCTACCTTTCTACAGGAACAACTCGACTGTCTGGACGGAGAGGACGTGTCTAGAACGGACATACAAGGACACATGGCAGGAATAGAGTCGGCGCAAGAAGAGGGGCAACAAAGGAGGTAAGAGGAAATGAAGAGTGAAGCAAAGTGAGCTTAAGAGTGAAAGAAAGCATGCACTTTACACTCATGAGTTATTCATACAGGGTTTTTATTCTGCCTGCTTTTCTTTTCCTTCAGGCCAGTAAACATAAAGACATGCAACATTATTCTGAAGCTTCCTGTGGGGTACTGGTAGAGCTGGGTAAAATGTCATATTTTATGATATATTGATATATAGGGTAGAACAATATTGTTGATACTAATGAACCTTTTGTGGACAAGTGATTAATATGACATCACTCAGTCAAAAGGATGGCAGGGCTACCAATGTTGTCAATGCTCCACAATAATGGCTGCATGACCTTAGAACTTTTAAAGTCCATTTTTGTGTGATAAAAGTCGAGTTGACTTTGGTTAGTCGCTCGTGATGTCATGCATGAAACCAAGAGGCAAGCAATATGTATATGCAAAACACAGTTCAAATACTGCTGGTAGCAGACATTTTACACACATTTTTTCAACAGCAAGTGCAAACAACAAGATGTAACTTTGCTCCAATAATGTATGCAACAACAAGATGCACGCAAAAGAATATCTATTGATTCCTGACCATAGTACTGCTCATTCCCAGTTTTTAATCTATTAGCCTGGACTCTGGACGTTAAGAGGACAAGGGCACCAACGTGGGCTGAACAAAGGATTGTATTCTGTTAGGTGATGCTATTTTGGACCAACAATGTCATCATTCAATCAATATTTCTTACTTATTATGTGACTGAGTGCAAGCTTGTTGGTGCAGCTTTGGGCCATTTGATTTGTTTGATTGGTCCCCACAGTTGTATGGCACAGAAAACAGCTTTGTCTCAGTGAGTGAGAGAGAAAGATTAAAAATATTTGAATGAAGAACACAGAAAAACATTTTATCATCAGTATTTTTGGGGAGTATTCGATACCAAATGAGTACTCGTAAAAGTATCAATATTCCGTTCTGCAGTATGGATACTGCCCTCAAAGTAGACCAGTCAAATAGCTTTTGCAGTCCCTAGACTGCAATGTATTTTCACCAATTACTACACTGCAGGTCTATTTTGGGGCCAAAAAAGTCATCAAAAGTGACATAAAAAAGTAAATGGACTACAAATTTCAGTAACTGAGTCAAACCAGTTGAGTTACCTCAACTGGTTAAGTATGCTCACAAATGGAGAATCAAGCAAACACTAGACTGAAAATACCATTAATGAAGACACATTAAAATGACCTTTTAGGCTGAAAAAATATCTCTACATTGGCAGTTTATCTTCAGGAGAAGTGAAATATTATTTGGGATTTTTTTGAATGGGTGTAATGCCGAGAAATAACATTTCTTATACAAGATTCTTTAAGAAACATTTTCCAATTGTTTTCTTGCTACGTATAGTGATTGATATGTAAATTCAGTAAAAAGATAACCATCAACTCACTTTTATTTCATTTTCATTCTGTACTTTCTCGTCTTTGTTCTGTGTCCTTGGATACTACTGAACGACCCTCTCGTTCAATGGAGATTGTTTCTTACACTTCCTTATTGTGAAATTAATTCATTTTTAAAAACAGCAGTCTGCTTTTCATGTAAAGGGAACTTCTCAGTGTCAATTATGGTGCTAAAGAATTTCCAATGAAAGTTATTTAAAAAAAAAAAAAAAAAAAAAAAATCAGACTGTTTTGTTTTCTGTTGGTATCAGTTTGAAACAACTATTCACTATCATTCTACAGAGAAAAAAATGTTCAGATATTACACTATGTTGACATATTTTTGGTTCATATTGCCCAACCCTGGGTACCAGCACGAAAGCACCAGCTGTATACATTAGAATGAGGCAGAAAGATGCCCACGCTGTCACAAAGTCACTACCCACATGACAATCAACTTCTGACACGACTGCGCTCGTCTGTGCGCCGCTCAGTCTCGGAGGGAGTCATCCCTCAGGCAAGAGGGTGACGTCTGCAGCAGCGACCCAGCTGACATCTGTCAGAGTCTATCACAGGCTTTTAAATGCTCACAGCGACAGAAGACGTACCTGGGGATCAGAGGTTATGTTATCCTGTTTTCCTGAGACAGCACAAGAAATAAATAAAATCAATTACAGTCAACAGTGATTACAGAGAACAGAACAAATGTGACAGATGTGGAGAGAGGATACGTTCATGTTTTTTTCTGAAGGTCACACAGACGTCCTGTCCTGAAAAGCATCGTCCCATATCTCTGGCTTAGATGGGGAGGCGAGGGCCTCAGAAACATACAGATAAAGAGATGAAAGAATCAGAGTTCACCAGGGACGGAGTGTAGAGTGGAGAGTCACTTTGGATTAAGGCTGGAGTGGGCTGAATGAAATCAGAATCAACAGAGCACAGTTGAGATGGGAATAAGCAGTTATAAGATAGAGAGAATAGATAGGGCCCTATAATCTGTGTTATTTTTTCCCAAATAACATTTTAGTTTTACCCATATTCTGATTTTTTCAGGTTTAATTTTTGGAGAATTCGTTTTTTTAGTATTATATGCAAATTTAACCCCAAGACACAGTATAAAGTAATGAAATATAATCATTTACTCTTCAGGTGGTCCTCACACATATCTTCATGGGTCCAGTCAACAGTATGTTGACAAAATTTTCTGAACATTTGATCACCTGACACATTATAATCATTGGAAACTGCTCTGCGCTGTACTTTGGAGTTATTCAGGAATTTTGTAGCTTCTTTGCCAACTAAAATGGAGTCTCAGGCTGCCACTTAGTGACCCTCTCAGAGCATTTTCCAGAGAGATATGTTTCTTTTTATTCCAAAAGAGAAGCTTTTATGTAAAATGCTGGCCATTTCCGTGATATTGTGCGTTTATATTAAATTCCATGTTTTATGTTTAATTCAGTGATTCCGTCCACCATTCCGAGATCGCAGATTTTATAGGACCCTAATCTGACAGGGGGTGACTTTGGGATGACTTTGTGATTCTGTTGTTATCAAACTGTATATTAAGTTTATTAAATTTTAAAGCAGCATTAGTTAGAGATTTGGGTTGGTGCACTTTGGTGCCCACTGCAGGTTTCTTAGTGCAAATGCACTCCGTTAACCCATATGGAACTTTTTTTTTTTCAGATCTTTTCTGGGGGCATTTTTGTGCCTTTTATCAACAGGATAGAGAGAGACAGAGGATTGCCTTGTGAGAGGGGGTGAGAGAGAGTAGGGGAGGACACTCTGTAAACTGGCCACAGGCTGGATTCGAACCAGGGCCAGCAGAAGCATGTATATGGGTCGTGCCAGGTTTCTTACCACTACACTACACGAGCACTCCTTTTTTTTATGCCATTTTTAAAACAAAAGGCCATTGCTGACAAAGAGTATGGCAAACTAATGAAGATATTGTAGCAAGACAAAAAACGTGTACTAGTATGATTTATGTTGTGGTGCAGCTAAGGAAAATCTTACCCCTGAATTGCCGCAGCTGTAATGAAACACTCAAATATTCACACCATTTACTTCAAAGTCTGATACATTCTGACCTTGCTTCAGCTTTACCTCATTTCTGAGAATATAAAACAGTGACCCAAATCTGACTTTAAAAGATCAGATTACATATGACTTGTTCTTTTTCATGCTTTCTATTAAAAGTCTGATTTGGGGGACTTTTGCCACTAGTGTGTGCGTATAAGAGCGCTGTGAAATAAAAGAGCAGATTGTCTCAAGCTGCTTAACCGACAGAGTTTTTCTGTTTAAATCCTGAGAAGGGTCATCTGTAAAACATCTGTAAACAGAACATTAAATGCCCTTTGTGTCGCTTCATCCCCTGTGTCATCACTTTTGAAAGATTTCCTTGTATTTCTCTCTGAAGAAGACCCTGAAACAATAACACTAAAATGACTGAGGATAAAACAAAGAATATAAGTGGATTTTAAAACACATGGCATATTGCAGAGCTGTGCTTCAATCATGTGTCTGTCTTTGACTGATATAAATATGAACTGCAGTATTTTAGTGGGATTACATTTGTCTTATATAATCCACCAACCACTTCAGTCATATTACAATTTCTTTTCATAATCAGGCCTTAAATAGGTGGTATTGTGGTTATGTGGTTATGTTTTTGGATCTTGATTTAAAGGTCAAATAGGCTTTATTTCATTTTTGCTGCTTCTTTTCTCTCCTGATGCATGCACAGGATATCATTATTGAAGGGAAAGTGTAAAGAAACGTGAACACAGCTACGCTTTAGTTTTGGTGAATAACCTCAGAACTAATCAGTTATCATATTAATTATGTGTTTATTACAATCCCAGATGATGCAGTCTGGACACCCTCACCTTGGTGACTCAGTTGAATGATCTGTCCTAAGTTTATGTCCACGTGGCTGCTATGCCTTAATTCATTCATCTTGATAGACAGCCAACTTGAAGCTTTCTCTGTGGTTACTGAGGTGTTACAGGTAGCAACCCTCTGATTCCAACAAGACAGAGAGTACAGAATGTTGAGACTGAATGTAGAGACTGGCCTGCAAATCGCCTGAAGTCCACCTTAGTGTGCTCACAGCAGGTATCCATCCATGTTTTTTTGTAGTCTTACAGCAGATTGAGATATTTGACTTTCCTGTCCCCTCAATATCATCACCCTAGGAGACAGTGATTTTCACCAGACCATCTGCTTTGATGACTGATGTTAGGGTCAGTGTGATTCAGTGGCTGCTTTCCTTGGTCGACCTTAAGCTGCCAGTCGTGGGCTGTCCAAGATAAAGCCCATGCATTTCCTGTGGTCTTCTTTCCAATATGACAAAGGCGACATTGTGTCCAAAGTTTGGCTGCTGTTTTCTATGCAGGATACAGATGGTGTTAGCCTCCACCTTTAGCACCAAGAATGATTTTCAAATACAAAGACAAACAATCAAATAATTAATGTGACTATAATTTCACCTTTTTTTCAGTTCATTTTACCTGCACCTGGTTGTTCAGTGCTACAGCCAGATGGCTTTTTGCTGACTGCAATTAAATAACAATAATAAAACTCAAAGAAAGTAGATATGTCCCCTGACATAATCAAGCTATTCTTCGATTCAGGTTATTATAGGTTTTTTTCTTATATATGTGTTTAAACGAGCAATGACACAATCCATGTTGCACAGTATTTTCTTTAACTTTATTTTAAGATTATGACATTTTTACATTTTCAGCACTACACATGATGAATGAATACACACATTAAACCACAAAGAACTTGCTCAAAAGAAAACCCCCCACTTGATCCCTTTTACCATCCCTCCATGTTTCCCTTGCCGAAAGTACTCTTATAAAAAAAAGACAGAAAATTGTTGTGGACAGCTGGAAAATAATACAAGTAAAGGTGTAACAATGTGACTATGCATCTTTAGGGGAAGATAAAAAAAACTGAAAATAATAATACTTTCTTTACATCTTAAATAAATGGATACCACACTTTATTTAACTTACTGGAAAAGCCATTCATTGTGGATACATGTTATTTTTAAACTTAATGATTGTTCTGAGTTAATTTCAAGTTTAAATTAGCAGCAGCAATGCAGAATCTGTTATCTTATAAATGGCTGTTTCCATCATGTAATAACATCAAGCTAACAACCACTATGTTCTTTTAGACTTTTTTCTGATTGTGTTTGAATAATTGCCAGTGTCTCTAGGAGAATGTTGTCCTTCAAATACATATCCCTGTTTATTATTTAATTTCTTGGTCATGTTGCAACTTTTTGGTGGCAGCAGCCTCCGATGAGTTCGAGCGATCCACTCCTCTGGCACAGTGAGCTGTCTGGCATGTCGGCTTGACCCAGCAGTCCTGGTTTGATGGGCTTGGATGAACATACACAGTTCCTTAAGAAGAAACTTGAGGCTAGTTGTTTATGACCCATGGGGCTCCATCTAGGTGATCTCACAGGGAGCTGTGTGGTCCCTGTATTTCAAGCTTCCTGTCTGTGTATTGTCACAGCCTTGCTTCAGCGCTCCTCCTCAACTTCCACACAGATCCACCCCACGGATCAGACCATGTCCCTGTCTCCCCACCAGGCGTTTGCCTTACTGGAGGGAGGCCACAGGCCTAATGCTTGTTCAAAATGTTTTGAGGGATCAGCTGACTAATTGACAATAGCATGGATAATTTCCTCTTTTGGTTTTTAAATGTTCAGGTTTTCTTAATGAATAAGTGGGTGTACGAGAGTGTGTCTGATCCCCAATTTCCACAGCCAGTGCTCCAGTCCAGCAGTGGCGTGTGTGCGCTTCACTGGAGAAACACTACAGGTCTATTTTCAGCGTGACCGCTGCCAAACCTCGTAAATTTCTGGTCGTTCAGAAAGCACTGGGAAAGGAAGTCAAACGTGTGGATTATCAGGTACTTTCAAAATGACGCACAATGCATGGACTCCCGAACATAAATTTCCTCAATAGGCTGTCATTATGTCACAACTGTAGGCACGAGCATCAGGTCAACAGTTGGTCACAGGGTCCCAGAGGCAACACAATGCCATGGATGAAGACAAGTCAATCCTGGAGGTAAAGAAACATAACATAATATATATCACCAAACATCCTGTCTACAAGGATATAGGCAGATAGAAGTAACAAAAATCGCAGAGCTGTATGGTTGGGACCAGCAAAGTGACCTTATTTCTTTTCTCAGTTTATAACTTGTTTTGTTATCGTGTGATACTGCAATTCACTCGAGAGCTTGTGGGGATCTTGTGTCCTCCACTTCCAGCTGCGCTGTCAGTGGGCGATGTCGCCAGCCTTTTGGCCAGAGCAAAACTGCGGCGCTTCGGTGCGTGGTGCATTCGCTCTATATGGAAATCCAGAGTACGTGTTGAGGTCTCACTGGACATCATCAATCAGCTCGTCAGTCACTACTGGCTGCATGTTTGAGGTTCAGCTGACACCTCTGGGCTGGAGGTCAATGCAGGCTATAGTGAATAATGACAGAAGGTGTCAGTTCAATATTTGAAGGAATTTTTCAGACTGCTTAACCGGGAGATTTTTTTTCAAGGTTCACCACCATCAAAGTTTTTGTACTTGATTTTCTTTTTAGTTTGTTGAAACATGACCCTCCTCTCCCATCATCTTAAAAAATGCCAAAAATCAATGTAATCTTCAAACACGGGCGTGAAGCTTTTTATAAATTTGTTTTTAAAGTTTGGATTTTTCTTTGATTTTAGTCCAGCAGGCATCACAGTCGCTGTAATTTGAGCACACACACCGGGGTTTGGGAATCCCAGCGTTTCGTGTTATTAATATGCACAGAACATTTGGCTCTTGAGTGAGTTGCCAAGGACAGGGGACTCACCTTGGGGGCTGCAGTCAGAGCCAGGCAGTGCATCTCAATAGTATGATGACTTTTCTTTCCCCTCCCTCTTCTCACTCCTTTATTGTTCTCTGCCACAATTTCCTCAACTCTAGGTTTTATCAATCACTTGCAGGCACCAACATAGCCTGTTTGTTAAAGTGTCTCTTTGAGGTTTAAAGTGGGTGTGCCTAATCCAGTTAATAGGCCCCAGAGACTGGGGGATAGAGTCAGATTCCAAAGCTTATTTGACCTTTTTATATCTAGATATATCAGTGTTGTTGTTATTTAAGAAACCAGCGACTACTCTACACATGCCCTGCCTCTGTCTTTACATCAGTAATTCTAAGTCAGTTGAAAACATACTTTTTTAGTTAGGTGTTTGTGTAATTCCTGAGTGGTATAATGCTTTGCCATTACTGTATTTAAATACAGCCTTTTATGCTGTTCCTGTCTCTTTGTTGATGGTTTCACAGCTGTGATTACTTTGTTCACTTTTATTATTCTGTTTTCTGTGTTCTGTCTCTGTACAACCTTTGTGACTTGATTCTGTAAAAGGTGCTATACAAATAAATTGTACTTACTTACGTTCATCATGGTACTGCAACAGAAAAGCTAATCGTGCATTGCATTTAGCGCTTGGCAATGTCACCTGAAAATAAAATCTGTTTTGTTGGCCTCAGAAAGCAAAAGTATGGTGACTGGTTCCCACACGAACACTGTACCGGGGATTTTTTCCCCTAAAAATGGACAAAGTCGGAAGTCTGGTCATATTTTGGATTTTACAAGGATGGCGAGAGGAAAGTAATTGAAGACGGTCACCCTGTCTGCAGAAAATGTAGAGAAAAAGTCTCTGGGAAGAGAGGCAGGGAAGAACCACAAAGCACCAGTAGCACCTCCACCACAAACACCCCCACAGCAGCATCACTGGCTGGACTGTTGAGAAAGACCTCAGCAAAGAACCAGAGAGGAGAGGGTCAGGTTCTGACCACTGCAGATCGTTCTTAAATTCACATTAGTTTTAACTAAATTAAACTTTGTTAAATGATTTCAGTGCGTGTATAAGAACATTTTGAGCACATTTTAACAATGCTGCACAAATAATAAGAACCATGATAATTTTGGTCACAATAGCCGTGATATGAAATTTTCATACAATTAAATAATATGTGTATATATAATACCAGCTCTTTAAAAATGTTCACCCATCCTTTTATACAGTACTTTAATGACTTACAAACACTTACTTGACCCAATTTTAAGCAAACTCCTCTGATCCTTCTCTTTGGGGCCTCTATGACTCCTGGCATAGCACAAATGAACCTTGACTGTCATTGTCTGTTTTGTAGCTGACTGCCAGTGGTCTGCCTGCCGTTGTCCTTTTTCTTTTTTGAAATCATTTGTGTTATTTTGTTTTCTTTTTTGTTTTCTCTACCTCTGTTCTCCGTCATTGTAAATGTTTTACAGGTGCTTATGATTTGTATGCCTGTTTTGTCAAGGAGTGGGGTGGGTGTGTGGGGAATCAGAATCAGAAATACTTTATTAATCCCCAAGAGGAAATTTGGTTGTTTCAGTTGCTCTTATACACAGTATAGCAGTCGGAAAATATCAAATAATGACATTAAAATAGATAGGAGCATTAATTTAACTAAAATAAAGTAAAATGAAATAAATACAATAAAAATGAAAATAAATGAAATGAGAATGAAAATTATGTAAGCAAGTTGAAACATACAGAGTCTTTAAGCAACATCAACTTCCTTATGAAGGAAAAATAAGCAAAAATTAAATAGAAGGTCGGGTGGCGGGAGTTTGTGTACTGACTTCCATGAGAATGTCTGTCATGTTATATTATACATTTGTGCCTTAAATTAATAGAAAGACAACAAAAAAAATCACCCAATCATAAATTCTACCCAACATAGTTTTGTGGCTTGTTTTTCATAAAACTCACCTTACCTTACTGGTGGTCTGAGCTTGTTCTTCTTAAAGGTACAGTGCTGCTAGCAGCCCCTTTAAGTGGACACTCAAGAACCTGCAGGCTTTTGCGTTGGATTTTTTTTTTTTTTTAACATCAGAGGTTAAAAATGTTTTTTTTTGGCTGTGTGCTGTTAGCCACCTTTTCTGACATTTGTCCTGCAGCAGAGGTGAATCATTTGTTCTCCTCTCTGATAATCCTGTTTGCTTTTGTTTGTGAATAGAGGCAGCAGTATATATTTCAATTGGTTTCACAATGACATAAATAGTACTCACATGAGCTTATAAATATATTGCATAGTTAAAATATTCAAAGTGTGAAAGCAAACAACATCTCCATAACCAAACAACAGCAGACCTTGGCGCCTAGCTGGCATCATGCCCGCTGTCTGCTGTTCTGTTGAGGGATACAACAAGGTTGTCTCAGGGTCACTGCACACCAGCTAAGTGTGTATGTCTATAGCAAAATCTGTCTATGAGACCTGACCTCAGCACTAACCACGTCGTCTCACACATCCTCCTCAACAATGACTCGCAGATTCTCTTTATTTTGGCCCCGACTCACTAAATCCCCTCTAACTCACCATGAATCGATCGGCCCTCTCTCCCTTATCCGTCATTGTTTCACTCCTCCTCGCCTTCATTAAGAATCCACCTCTTCTTGTCTCTGTTCATTTACCACACACAGAAATCCAATCATTATCCAATTGTCCATATCTGTGAAATATTTTGTTGGTATTAGATGGCAGAAAGCGGCTCCTCTGCCTACCAGGGGTCTCCCTCTGTGCACTTAAAGCATGCTGGGTTTAAATGAAACTCTTTGACCCCATCTCACCTCCTTTTAACAGTTTTTGTTGCCTTTTAGTTAAACTTTTTTAGTTAAACACTTCAAATGTAAATGATCACACTTTAACTAACCTTGTACATCAATATGCTGTTAGTCCCTAAGTCTTCTTGCTCATGAGTCTGGCAGTTGCAGCAATGAATGCAGAAATATGTAAGAGATGAGGAAATTCCATTGACAATAAGATACTTGACAAATTTCATATGTTCATGAGGATGCCATTTATACAAAAAGAGTGTTTGTACCTTTGATTTTCTCAGGTGGTTTTCATACCTCAATCTTTTGGGTGAGTTGTTTTGGTGCAAGTTGGGCGTTCCATGCTCAGCACGGTTTATTTGCTTTTGTATGAGCACACTTTGGCACAGACAACCACGCCAAGCTCACCTTAAAGAGGTGGTTTCCAGTTGACTCCTGGAGTGATTTGTTAGCAGTGGGAACACCATTGACCCGGCACCAACAGGGTGATGTGTTAACTGTTGTACTGGTATAAGCAAAAGTAGTAGTAATAATAACTGCATCACAGTCACCAGGCACCCAGAGTACTTCTTTATAATCTTGTTTGAATCCCACAGAGTCACTTCCTGTGCTCAGGTACAACATACCATAAAATATCAACAGGCTAACATTACTCAGTGTCTCTTCAGCAAATCACTGCAGGACTTAATAACATAGACTGGTTCAAAAACAGAGTTCTTCTGTGTAAGTCTAGCTCAGTGCTGCTCACTGCCTTCTCTGCATTGCTGATAGATTGTCTGTGGACACCTGTGCAGGTGTTAAGTTGTAATTGTTTCCCGTGCTATCTGGTGACCCTGGCCCAGGCCTGCTTCAAAATACTGAAGCTTGAGAATGAAATGATTCAAGGGAAATATGCTACTTTGTGGCATTTCTTTCAACTGAATCGGGACAAAGCAACCAAGCTGTAGGGACATTATCTAGTTACCAACTTGTTGCTTTTATCATTTTAAGATGGGATGGGGGTCAGAATATTAAACATAATTCATGTGTGGATATTTTTAGAGACAAAAAAAATGTTGTTTATTTCTGTGTTTGCCTGTTAATACTGACAAGAGTTGATCATAGCAATGACCATTCCTCTATAATTTGATGTACCCTCTTAAGCCACCTACTCACCAAATGCGACTTTGCAACCTGCGAGCACTTTCCATGTAAAGTCAATGTGCAGCCGCGATGGGGCGGGGTTAACCCTCCCGCTCTGGGCGACTGCGTCGCTTGTCACTTTGTCACCATAGTTGAAAAGTTTGTAATCTTCAGGCGATATCACGTGTGGCTGTGTGGCAACAGCCAATCAGTGTTGTGTGGGTGTGCGACGGTTCCAATGACAGACAGTTTTTATTCCGGTTAACAGAGTGACAATCCATGTCTGAAACATTAGTTAGTGAGTACATTAGTTCTGCCTACATGGACCGCACAGAACTCAGATGATGCTGCTGCAGGGCCATAAGCTGCAGTGTTTTGTGGTTGGTAGGTGAGTGAAAAGTATACAGTTGGAATAATGTCAGCTAATACATCCTATTATATCACATGATATGATCGTGGGGTGAAACTTGAGCGGACGTGACGTCACTGAGCAACAGTGATGTTGACCAAAATGAAGTACTTATGGACAGGCGACGCTTCTTGGGTGGACGATGCGACTTCAGTTGCAAAGTCAGTTCGATGTGAACGCAGCTTTAGTGACTACCCCAAAATCCTAACAATGATTCTGTGATTTGGGAAGTGTAAAGACATTTGCCAATTCTAAAAGATAATCATTTCTTATTCAGAGAAATGACACTTAATTGCTTCAACATTAATAGTTAACAAGAATCAGTCAAAACAGAACTTAGACTTAGACTTGCTTTATTGTCATTTAATAAACATACTGTCAGTGCACATATTGGACGAAATTTCGTTGCCGTGGCTCACAGAAGGGACAAATGAAAGACTTTATTTTGGATTTCCTAAAAACTTTCCTGCTCGAGTCAATGCCCAATTTTGCCAGTCAAGTCAAAAAGGTCGGACTCTGCCACTGAACTAAGATAAAGTTGTTGTTGTTGTGTGTCAGGGTGAAATTCTCAGACATCTGACCGACCAGACTTGGCCTAATGTACCGCGGCCAAAGTAATTTGTGCATGCTCCCCTCTGTGTCATCAACGCTTCCAAACAGCAATTTTCACCCAGGAGGAGTCTTTACAGTGAGTCAACCCACATGCCCTTATTCTGCCATATTGAAAGGCAAACATCTAAAAATAGGAAAGTCTAAAAATGCTACATAATTGCCTAATGGTCAATTTTACCACAGGACTTGTCCTTGTAATGGCAAGCAGCTTGGTTTGCATATGTCAGTTGCAGCAAACAAGTTTCAAATATCAAAATCTAATATCTTCTTCTGCAAGCATCTAGTAGTGATTTAAATTTAAGCCTCATACTCCTGCAGCTTTATTAGTTTGCCACAAATAGAGCTGCAGGAGTTCTTTATAAAACTTTAGTCATCATTTTACTCTGAGAATGTGCTTTTGATTTTCACTTTACTTTTCAAAACAAGTCTCATTCATCCACATTTTCAGACAGTTTTAATCCAAAAGCATTGTTCAAAGACAGAGACATTCAGGCTGTCACAACACGAGCATGGTCACAGTTGGAGAAACACATCACAGTTATAGAATTACATTTTGGAACAAAGAAAAGCAGTGCCATAAAGTTCAGTTTCAGGTGATCCCTGAAGCATTTAATTTGAAGCTAGAGATGCTCCAAGGGTCCTTTTTGTAATGAACATGACCTGCTCTGCTGACCTTCAGACATCAAGTGGACAAAAGTGCAAACTTTTAGCAGCAGCCTTACAGGCCAGATACAATATACAACATGTTCTGAAATCTGTTAGATAGGATGAAAGTTAGTAGGGTTATAACAAATACAGAAGCCAAACCTCCAACAATGCACTCTTCCTGTAAAGTTTCTTTAAATATGTCACTCTGCTGTACACTCTCGTGATGTCATGGGCAGGTCAGGGGCTACATGCAATGTGCATTTGCATTTATGCATTACATGACTTGCTACATGACACAAATACATGCTTGAATGATAATTTCAATGACAGATAAGACACTTAAAGCAGCCCCATCTAAAGCAGGGTCTTAAGGGCAACCTTTTAGTGACACATGTCTGATGTACTGTGGACTGTAAAGTCAAGATAGATACCGTGTGAATGACTAATGAGTTGGGTACCTATCACCAAGCATATCTTTTCAGAAATAGAAAGAGAGCACTTTAGTTTGCTTTACTGTGCAATACTGTATTGTCATAACCTGACATGCCAGGTGGACAGTTTCATATTGGAAATATTTCACTTATTCATCTGGGAAGGAGCCGTTCGAAAATGTTTTCAGGGGCAGAACCTTCAAAAACAACAGACTGGACGATCGTTCGGCTTGTCACACTCATCACAGACCAATCCATATTAAGCAACGCTGCTATGTATGACGTAGCATACGTAGCGGCTACACGTAGCGGCTAACTGCTAACAACAGTTAATGACCGTTAGCCGTTAGCTTAAACTACCTGAAGACTATCGTTTCACATTAAATTATACCACACAGAAGTATCATTTAACACTTATATGTGACACGAACCTCGTCAAAGACAATCCCTACCAAGTTTTCCCGGTAAACTTCTGAGGAGAGCATATTTAAGTGATATATAAGTATCACTGAGTAACCATGATGACCATAGACTAACCAGCATGTCCATAGAGGATTTCCGCGTTCTCTCGCAGTTCCCCAGCAGTGATCCCCGGTCAGGAGAAGAGCAAAAACATGACTTCTCGTAAGACAAGCTTCAAGTGACGTTCTTTCCTCCTCTTTTAAAGAAAAAATTGAGTCCATTTCTGATTAAAAAAAAAAAAACAACACAGTTTTTGAGACCACTTCAGAAGCCACAATTGTTTTCAAACCTGTTGTCGTTCCTCAAACTCTCAATCCAGGGTACTATTGGTGTAGCTTTAGTTTACACATTTTCTCCAGCCCTAGGCAGAAGGCATTGTCTCACAGTTTATCTTGAACTGTAACAAACTGCTGAACATCACAAGTGCCTGAGATAAACAACTGAATAGACGGATATAGAAATACAGGGCATCATTGATGCAGCCCTGCTACATGGTGCAAAAATATGGCCTCAAAGGCAGATTGTTTGACAGATTATGTCCAAATGTCACTCTAAAAGCGAGCAGTAGAGAGGTAAAGATACAGAGAGAAAGAAAAAGGGAAAGACACCCGGCTTCCCTCAGCCGGTGAGTATTTATAGATCAGATATACTCAGAACCTCTGCCTGGCAGCAGCAGCAGCTCGGAGCTCCTTGTTGCTCCTGCTGATGTCTCTGTACGCAGGCGACACAGCTCTGACTCAGTGAGAACATTAGGAAAGGATGTGAGGGTGATATTAATGGCAGAGAGGAACAGGGGGCTGATGGGAACTGGGTGAGTGAGGCTTTGTATGAATGGAGGGAAATATTTCCCTGAAACACTTTACAACAAGGTTCTCAGAAAACATGAGGATGGAGATAAAAGGAGTGTCTACACAAATCTGAAAACATATCCCTGAGTACCTCCTACTGAAGATTATTTTTGGACCACACTCCAGGAGGTAGATGCTGCATTCAGGAAATCATCGTTTGATGGCTCAGGCTCTTTTGTTATCATTGTATGATTGTTTTGATACTTTAAGAAAACTACTTTTATCAACAGTATCTGCCATCTAAGACATTTAATATGAAGAAATCAAATTCATTTAAAAGGGAAAAAAATAAAATAAAAACTAGGCTCTAAAGCATTGGTGTCCAGTGAAGCTAGTGTCTTTTACCATCCAGCTGCTGATATCACATGCAAAGGCTCTATAATGACATAATTATGTTACTCCTAGCTACTATAATGGCTCCAAAATGCTTCTCTGACATAATAATTGGTGAATATAAGCAGTAGCTTTTTGGCAACAGTAGTACCTTGGCGGTCTACCAAGCAAGTGGTTTCACTGTAGTTGAATGCAAGAGGTCTGAAACAAATAATTTCCATATTTGTAGTTTTTAAAAGTTTAACATGACACTGAAAGTTTGGTAGACCTAAAGTGAAAAATGCCAATACAAATTAAAAAAAGAAAAACACAATAGTTAATCGCATACAGCACTATCAATGATATAAGAACACCATTCGAAACCCCACATTTATAAAAAAACAAACAAGAAACACAGAACACATTAACAAATACAAAATACTACAATTCACAACTGAATTAAAAGGGCATAACAAGTATTTGCATTTAATGTATCATTATTTTTCTTTATTTTTGTTATCTTTTTATTCTTTGATGTGATTCTCATTGATTCTTGCAAAATTATCTGTCATGTTTTTAATTGAAAGTTGCTTTTTTATGTTTTGTTATTTATTTGCATTTTTTATTTGGTTTTGTATTTTTGTTTGATGATACATATTTTCTTGTCTCTTCTTTTATTATTGTGGGTTTCTTGTTTCTTCATTTGCTGTTGCAGTGTTTAATTTATAGAGTTTTTTTGCAGTTTGTATTTATCGTTGCATTTGTTTATTAATAATTGTGTCTTTTGATTTTTTTATTGTGTTTATATTGTGTTTATGTTAATGTTTGCTGTTGTGTTTATTACTTTTGCATGTTGCTTTCATTGTTTTTGTTTTGTGTTTTCTTGTCAGTTGTGTTTTTTTGTGTTTGCACTTTTAACCTTTTGCTTTAGGGTGTTTGTTGTTATTATTTTGTTTTGTAATTTGTCACTCAGTTTTCTTATTTGCTTTAGTTTTGCACTTCAGGGCCATCATACATGGTTCAAAGGGTTGCACCGAAATAGCCTCAAAAATCCCTTGAAAACATCCTTGACAGAAAATATACTGGATTACTTTAGGACTGGCATAAACATAATGTCAGAGCTGATGATGCACCTTCAGGGTGCACTTGTGTTATTTTCTCTGTGGTTATTAGGCCACAAGGCATGTTAAAAATATTGGTGTATGTTGAATTTATAACATTAATACACACGCTAGGTATGGCTATTAAAAAAGAAGACTGTGCTTTTTAAGATAAAAGCACCTGGCTCACAGTCACACAGTGTATTATGTCAAAGGTTGAGTATTAAGGCACAACTGCTGTAAGTTTACAATAAGTGACATGTTTAGTTCACTGCTAGCTACTGACTGAAGTTAAGGCATCAAAAAATAATTAGCTTAAAAGTTGAGCATTGCATTAAGTTGAAATTCTTGTTGAAATTGATCGAAACACCAGCCAAATCTTTTGGACACCCATGCACATCAAAAGATTCCAAAAATTTTAAACAAATTAAACAAATGTAAATCAACGCCTCAATTAGAATGACACCACAAATGGTCTCCCTTGACAAAAAGACACTTTTGCAAAGTTTGCATGAAAATTTGAACATGACAAAAGTATTTGCCAAAGCTGACCAAAAATCTCTGACTCCTGATCAAAAGGGAAAAATATATACAAATTTGTGGAGACATTTTGGGGAAAAAAAATTAAGAAAACCCATTTTTTTTTAAGAGTGATTACATGTTAAAACTTGAATCTTCCAATATGACTCTGAGACAAAACAACAGTCAGTGCATTGGAAAACACCAACATAACTAAGGATGAAGACAGCACAACAGAGCAAGTCCAAATTTAAGGCCATGCTGATAGTTTTCTATGACATTTAGTGTGTGAATTTGAAGGACTGGGTTCAAGAAGGGTCAACGGTAAATCAACACTATAATCAACAGCTTCAAGGAAAGTTCCAAGAAAAAGTGAAAGAGTGTGGAATATGGTTAATTCTTCATCAAGAACATGCACCACCCCACACTGTGATCTCAGTAAGGCAGTTTCTGGCCCAAAAACAAATGACAGTGCTTGATCACCCTCTCTGTTCACCCGAGTGAGCACTGTGTGACTTTCCTAAGATCAAATCTGTTCTCAGAGCTGTCTGAAGAAGACCAGCTGCACAGCTTTGATCAGTTGAAGACTCAAATGCATCTATGTGTTGTTGTAGAAGGGGAGAATATTGAAGGAGAAAGGATGAAAATGTTTATGATCAATAAAACAGCATTACAGCATTATTTTTGTGTTGTTTATAGCCATACCCCCTATGATGTGATGAGCAGAATGTGTTGTGTTGTGAGCTCTGTGACCTTAAAAGGAAATGTTTTGATTGCCCTTCGCAAAATGGAGAGGGGCCACTTCATGCCCTTAACTACTGAAACCACCCTTGGATGAAAAGTGACCTGTTATGGACACAGGTGTAGCTGGGTGCAGCATTGACTGAAAGGCGTGATATCAAGTCTAAAATAGGTAAATATTAGTTTATGTATGAACTAAAACAAGGCAGTGCTTAGTAGCCTATTACGTATGGATTCATCTGAAACCAAAAACACGGGTGTCTGTCTGAGTGCGAGCGCGTGTGCCAGCCTCCTGTGAGAGCGCGTGGCGACCAGAAAGAAGCGCGTGTGGCTCACTCCGCTCCTGGACGCCACGAGCGCACAGAGCACAGAGAGGCAGACCCGGGAAAAATAACTTTACATGGCTCCCCGTCTGAATTTACGACGACACCATGACGACTTTCTAACGGTGGTCTACCTGTAGCCTCTTCCTCCGTGAAGACGAACCACAGAAGCACTGTTATTTTTCCCACAGAGAGATTTTTACCTCCGCTTCTCACTGTTTTCCACATTCCTGAGCTCACACACCGGGGACATGAAGGCGAAAAACCGTGACCAAAGCTTGTCGGACTCCAGGGAGCTGGACGGATCCTATGACCAGCTAACGGGTGAGTCGACCGACTGAAACACGGGTTAAGTGTCGTTTTGTTGCCCGGAGACTAAACAAGATTCAATATGTCAGAGCGTTTGTCTAAAATAAGCTCGGAGCTCGGAACTTCAGGTGGGTTTGAATCGCTACAACCTGTTCGCCGTCACTTCGTCACTAAATAACTTTTCAATGTAGAGTTTGAAGTTTATTTTAGCACGACACATCAAGTTTAGGTAATATTCCCGCTTTCATGATTTATTTTTGCTTCTATGGAAACTACATTTTATAGTTTCTCCCTGATAGCTGTTGTAGGGGAGACAGGGGTTGGTTGTCACACTGTTAAGCCCTCTTGTTATTCTCCCTAATGGGCAAATTATATTCTTATAAGGAGAGCCCCTCTAAATCTCATTTCATCACAAGTTCCTATGGGCTAAATAATGAAAATAAAGGCATATTTTGGACAAAATCTTATAAATTTTGACTCAAACTTTGCAATTACCTTTAATCGTTTTCCCACCCAGCCTACCAGATTAAGGTTTTGTAATACTGTGAACAATACTTTTCCCATTCAAAGGTCATTTCAACAAAACATTAAGTATCTCCTGCATCAGATTATATCTGTATAATATACCAGCAGGCAGATTAAGGGAATCATTGTTTAGTGCCTCAGGGTCTTACATCGTTTTTGACCAAAGCTCAGGTTTTTGTTATCATATCATGATGATTATTTGATGCTTTAAGAAAATTAATTTTATCAACCAAACCTGTCACCTAAGACTCCAAATCTGAGGGGCATCCTGATACTTTCAGGATTTATTTCTTATTATGTGTACCCTGTCAACCTGTGTGATACCAAACCAATGAGTGCATGTAATTTAAATCATTTTGTGTATCCCTTCAGCTTGGGTTAAAGAAAAAAGTTAATTTATTTGGTAAGAAAATAAAACCCCTTTTGTCTAATTGTCCCATTCAACCTTGTGTCCCACTAAACCTAAAGTCACTGTATCACTTTGAATGATGAAATAAGATAAGACTGTTGAAAGTCCGGTATGCTTAAACTTGTTGGTCTAATGACAAAGTTTTTACATGATCAGTAAATGCAACTTTCTATTGTACAGAGTGGCTTATTAGATAAAAATAATCAAAATGAATATTTAATCAATATGACACATTGACAAACTGAATATTTTTGCAAACAGAAAATTCTGTTTTCTTGAATACATTGGAATAAAACATTTTTCTCTTCATGGTTCTTTATTACCAATAAAAGGCTCATATTCAGGAAATTCCTCATATTCAGTGAAATAAATGATCTAATTTTCTCTTATGGAGCTGAGCATCCCTAAAGGTCTGATTCTAATATCATCTGTCATAATCAGTTTATCCGACATTTCTTTATTAGATGTAAAGTTAAAGGTCTCGAGGTGGAAAAAGCTTCCCTTTTCTTCTTCCAAATAATTTCAACAGTAGGTTAATTGACCATAGAAGACAATCTGACCCACATGTGTATGGTGTTGGTTATCAGAATAGTTGGTTGTCATTCAGACAACTCATATCTGTGTTCAGCCAAAGCTATTACTGCAACAGCAGCAGAATGTAGTTTGGTTTGGTGTCTGACCTGACCAGGTTAATTTTACATGCATGTTAGATGATGAGAGCCTGCAGGTGGATGCTAGAGTGGAGGAGAATTAAAAGCAAGAGCGTATTACTGATAAAGGGCAGAGCTGGCAAAGCAATGAGCAGAGGAGTAGAGCAGAAATCTTGCAGCTTACATAACCTGTTAGTTGGCAGCATGTTTGCCAGTTGATAAAATTGTGTGTCAGGTGTGAGACCAAGCAGTTCAAGTTGTCTGCCTGAACTACCGTAGCTTGCAGGCATTGCTCCAGTAATGCCTGCTCCATGAGAGTGATTTAACGGCGGTTTATTAGTATTTTCTGTGTAAATAATGTAAAACATTAAACACAACAGCATTAGTATCATTCTGGAGTATTTTCTTTTCGTTCTTTGGCCATATTTTCTCTGTTTTGCCATATTTCTGCTGTATTTTCCGCGTGTTTTATCATCTTATTTTTGGCATTTACCCCCTTTTCATCATACTTAGTTTTTTATGGATTCCATAAATAATAATTTTAGAAATACTGGAGGAAGAAATGTCGAGATCTAATGGTCTAATATGGTCTAATATAACAAGCTGTAACATGGACACTAACTGCTGTAGTCAAACAAAAATGTTTGAGTTTATGTATTATAGGGGAAGTTTATTTTTGGTCATCTTAAAAATTTCTATATGTTCATTTACAATTGTTTATGAAGAGAATCCTGTTGAAAATTCAAAGCCATTTTTATTTTTTTCTTGTTCACACTGTTTTAAGCATTTATAACATAATAATGACAAATACTTGCAAGAATTGTTTACTTTTATTTCTCATGCAAAAAGGGTGAAAAAATGTATTCAAAGGACAATTCCTGACACATTTATTGACAAAAAGACCAAGTGGGCATTTATAATTATAGTGTTAACTGTCATGTTTATACTTTTGTACTCCATATGCACAAATAAGTTATTACTATTATTACTATAATTATTAAGCACATTGTGCTACAGTTTTTGTATGAAAAGTGCTATATAAATAAAGTTTGATTTATTACTGTGCAAATTTTTATTTTCAGATGTTTGCTCAAAAACATGAGGTGACATACCACAAATATCACATGGCCATCAAAATAAAATAAGTTGAAAATTGTCAACAGGAACTCTACTTATTTGTCTATTTCTACTTCTTACTGAATTGATACTGAATCGAATCGCCACCCAAAGAATCAAAATCGAAATTGAATCGTGAGGTTCTTAACAATGCCCGGCCCTATATTTCATTATCATGGTAACATGGAAACTTCTAAAACAACAAAAAATACGCTAGTTCACTAAAATCAGATATAATTTTTTGTGTCTGCTGCCCAAAATTTCTGGACAGGACCAAGCACAGCACTGGGCCATATATTTTATATGTTCATGATAAATTAAGCCATTGAGTAGCTGTAGTAAGCAGTGTGACAACCAACCTTGGAGACAGCCATCCCATGTTCTCCCTGCTTTAACAGTTTTTTTTCTTCTGGAGCACAAAACCAATTGCAGCTATCCAGCATTTAAATAACAAAAAGTCACATATTGAATCTTTATGTGTTGTTGCATGTTACTGTGGTTGCATGTTGTGTGTTGTGTTTCTGGATGATTTCTGTCAACTGCTATTATGATAATGTACTGCTGCTGTCCTGGCTCAGCTTTGGGAGACAATTGAATTATTGCTGTGTGACAGGTGGATGGATGGAAGTGCCTCTTGCAGGTTGACGACAGCTGTCTCATGCCCAGATTGTGGGCTCATTTTGATTTTGCCTGAGTTTTGTCTGTTAAGACAGAAATCCTTTATAAAGTTTGATCAGCAGAAGTGTCCCTGTGAGTTTGAAATAAGCTGGTATTCTCTGCAAAGCAAGGAGGACGTTTGGTTGATATGCATTGTGATGTGGTTTAAAACTTGTGTGAAGCTGAGGAGTGTGTGTCTGCCCTGTGCTTTAATTGAAGAAGATGATGAAAATGGAGTGATTTCTCTTTCTTGTGTCCACAATCAGGATAGGATGACATTTCTCTCTTTAATCAGTATGAGAAGTGCAGCAAGCTGTTGTGGGCCTCACTAAAAGCTCACATTGCCCCCCTCTCACTGCCAAAACTCACCTTGTTCAAATGTTGTTACCATACATAAGCTCAAATTTTTTGCTTGATTACAAAGATGTGCTGTTTGGGAAATTTTAGGGTGATCAGACACTGAAGTGAACATTTGCATTTCTTCTGTAGCATCTGCATTCAGATTTATGTACCTTACACACTCGTCAATAAAATTAGAATGAGTCACCATCAGTTTCTGATATTTAACATGCTGTGGTTCACCAAGTGTACATTTAATTATGTGATATGATGAAATGTGCAGACAGCCGCAGATGATGAACAAAGAGAGAGAGAGGTAGATAAGGACCTGGAGAAGTTGTTAAATGCTCTTTTTTTCCCTATGTTGTCATTTATATCAGAGTTGCAAACTCCCTTCAAATACTGTGATGTGCTTTCAGGATATCATGCTCCAGTGCTGCCCCAGTTCTTACACTCATGTCAATCATTGTGCTCTTTTACAGTTGGTGGCTTAGTTTTAATACTATTGTGACATCAGAAACAACATGTAAATCTTGAGGTCCTTATAAATTTGCTCATACAGAGAAGTGATGTTTGACAAGAAATGCACGCAACTTGATTCAAAGTTTCTTGAGCAGGTAAAAAAAAAAAAATTAAAACTAGAAAATCACAAGCAGCTCAGTTACGACAGTGGCTTTTTCGCTTCGATTAGACGGCCAAGTCTCCGCTCATGTCTGTCCATGTGGAGAACACCTCCACTGGCATTGCAAGGGAAGCTGGGAAATGTAGTGGCATCGGCTTGAAAATAAACTACAATTCGCATACTGACGGAAAGGGGGAAAACCCTCTCAGCGGCTGAGGAGAAATGGATGGGATTTGCCATTATGAACTTTAATGTTTTTTTATGATGTCAATCTGGATTGGATCTGGATAGAATTTACCGTGATGATAGAGGTATATTATGTTACCCTGTAAATTTTGAAGTGAATCCATGACATGATGTCAGAGGTATGATTTTTTTTTTTTTTTTTTAAATACGGCCCAATGTTGAGTTATGGGATTCTTGGAAAATCTTAGGAATTTTTTTTGCATCCAGACAAATTTGCGGATCAGCACCAAAATGTAATGGCTTCTTCTTTGGACCAAACCACACTTGGTAAAATTTTCATGTAAATCCAACCATTATTTTTTGTGTAATCTTGCTAACAGACAAACAAACAAACAGACCCTGGCGAAAACATAACCTCCTTGGCGGAGGTAACAATATCATTTAAGATTGTACCAATAATGGTAGTTTTTTAAGAATATGATTCTCTGCAACTTCTACGACCCTGTCTGAATTATTGCTGACTGTCGAAAGGTGCTTTCACGCTTGGTGTGATTGTTCCATACTGTCCTCAAGCATGATGCCTGCTTTCACACTGGTAACATCAATCTGTGCATGAGCACTCTGCATGGACAAATTTCTGATGCAGTTGATGTGGTATCCTCATAACCAATTCGACAGTCCATCAAGAAAGAGAGGAGCAATGATGGCAATCACTTGTTACAGAATTTTGTGGACATGTTTTTATGATTTTTGAGATGTTAATATTGATCCTTGTTCTACTTTTATTTGCTGCAACCCTAAAAGAAGAAATGTGCTCGTACTTTGCGGCTGCATCAGCATGTGAAAAGACATAACAAATGGACGATTAGCTTAACCACTCCACTCACTAATAAATATCCTTCACATGAGCATGACTGCCTTCACATCTCCCCGATTCTGTGCCTGACACTCGTGATTCATGTCCCAGACAAGAGGACTTGAGTTCTATGAGCATACTGTGTTTTGTTCATACTGATAAAATGAATTAGGCTTTGACATAAAGGGTAAGTGGATCCAGCAGGTAGTGCAGGATCGACTTCTTGCTCAAACCAGGCCTTTCTGTGTTGAGTTTGCAAGTTCTCCTTGTGCATGTGTGAGTTTACTCCAAGTTCTCTGGTTTCTTCCCACAGATGCAAATGCTTGTTAAATTAATTGATGACTTTTAATTGCCCAATGGAGTCAGTGTGTGCTTGTGCTTGGCTGTTTGTCTCTATGTCTTTGCCCTGTGATTGGTTGGTGAGCAGTCCAGGGTATACCCAGCCTCTCATCCAATTGGGATAAGATGTATAGATGATTGATATATGGATATATGATCCATGTCTGTCTAAAGGCTCAGTTGTGCTTTCCACTGACTGATGTGGATACAAACTGCCACAGACTCAGGACACGGAAGTGCGCTGTGTTTTTATGCCCTGTCTTTGCCACAAAGCAATAGACATCATGGGACCATGTCTCCACAAAAGTCACAATCATTGCATGGTGGTTTAGTCAGTGAAAAAAACTCCAGTGTGTGTATAAGAACTTTTTGAACATTTTGAGCACATTGCAACAATGCCACAATAATAATGATAACCGTGAGCGTTTTGGTCACAATAGCTGTGATATGAAATTTTCATACCGTTACATCCCAAGACAGCAGGAGCTCTTGAAATTGTGCAGTTTTCTGTTGTCCATGTTTTTGGGATGTGTGTGGCTCAGAGAAAACCCGCCTCATGTAACCCTGCAAAGGGGCATGTCTGGGTGTATGACATCAGTCATGAGAACTGTCAGGCATACAACAGACATAACACACCTTTATCTGCTGATGATAATAAACTGTGTCAGTTATGCTCATCTTTCTTTTTCAGGAACTACCTTTGATAAAGGTCTCTGTCTCTCAGTTTCCTTTATTTTTTGTCCTCTGATATCCCATGGGTTAGGCAAGGTGGTACTCTTGATTTGGACAGCAAAAAAGCACTTCACAGGTTTGACTCTGGACCAAAGACTTTTATGGACATCAAGGAGGAATTTTTAACAATACATCCTAGAACATAAAATTATCTTCTTTTAGTTAAAACCAAAAAAATGTAAAAAGTGTAGAATTAATTATCATTAAGAAAGCCTTCTGTTATGGTGATAACTTTGCTCCCATGGGTGTCCCTGATCAGAGCTGATGTCACTGATCAGTTTGATTGTCCTTTATTGAAGCAGATCATTGATGGAGCAGTTCGTCTGGGTGCAGTGTGCCTGCCTGCACATACCTGTGCTCCTTCTCTGCTCCTTCGTGAGCTCAGCACTCTCTTGAGGTGTTTTCCTGTCACCACAGCCTCCCATTGTCATTCTCCCCCTGTTAATGTGAGCACCATTTGCCTGTTTAGTGCCAGCTGCCTAAATAAAATGCTCTCCTTTATGCTTGAACACATCTCGAGCCCGCAGAGGGAAAGTGTGCCTGTCCAGACAGCTGTGCGCCTCGGGCTCGACGGGGACACTGTAATCTCATTTGCACTCGTCCACGCATTAACTGCAGCGCTTTGTCGTGAATTTAATGCATCCTAAATTAAGAAAAGATTGTCTCATTGAGACCATGTGTGCTGAGCATGTGGGGATCTGCTGCCAGGGTTTATCTGGGAATATTTTTTTGTGGAGGTATGAGAGCAACTGTGTGGGTATGTGCGAGTGGGTGAGTGAAGAAGAAGCAGCTTCAGTTTTTTAACAGTCCATCATTGGATGTGAAAAGAATTTGCTCTGCTGGTTTCCTAAACCTCTATCATGATTTAACAGGTGTCATTGGTAATGTCACTTTAAACATGTGGTAAGTTGACTGTCATACTTTAACAATACAGTCAAAATAGAAATACTTTAAGATTTTAAGTGTAGGTCACGGTTATTTGGGGTCAATATTACATTTCCCATTCACTGTTTTATGGCTTATAGTCGGACAAGATTGGATTTGAAGTCATGAAGAAGCTCAGAACTGGATGTTAGCTACCTTTTAGTGCCGATAAATTTCTGAGGATATTTGTCAAAAGCATTACTGCTGACAAAAGAAACCCCAAACCTCCCAGGACTGACTTTAGGGATTAGATTAGATTAGATTAGATAGAACTTTATTAAGCCCTTGGGAAGACTCCCTCAGGGATACAAAGATTCCAGCAGCATTGTATAGCAGTACACAGTAAAAAAGCACACAGGGTATCTCAAAGTAAAAATTTGCAGATATAAAAAATATAAATATGGCTACTGGCTACTGCTCCTTCCTGTCCTCTGCATATTTCCATCAACTACTGCATTCTGGATCATACCTCTGCCAGTGTTCTTGTTGTCATGTTTCTGCCAGCGTTGATGTGTCTAAGAAAGATAACTCAAAAAGTTCTCAGTGGATTTTGATGAATTTCAGGAGTGATGTGTTTGAGGTTGTTGCCACCGAAAGTCTATGTAGGCCAGCTTTACCTACAGAAAATCCACAGGAATCAATAAGGGAATTGTTAAAGAATTTGACTGATATGTAGAATTGATAATAGCATTGTAATCAAATTTCCATCCCAAAACATGATGCAGATTTGTTCTCCTAATCTGCATCACCCACTTGGACTTTCTGGTTCCTCAGTGCACTCCTGTGACTTTAATGCCACCCTGAGACAGCAGCTAAAATGAAGCTGAAGTGTATAAAGTGTGTTGGAGTGGGTATCTCTGTGTGGGTGAGTTAAGAAGCAGCAGCTTCACTTTTTGAAGAGTCCATTGTTAATAGTAAAAAATAGGATTTATTCTGCTGAATTTCAAAACCCTCCATGAGGCTTTAACTTAGGTATTGTAAGTTATGTCGAGCGACCCACACGGAGCTGAGTGTCATGCTTGGACAAACACGGGGCTTTGTGGAGCTTTGCAGGGACTCCACAGCGCACTCCAGCAGCTTGAGTGTCTATTCTCCTGGACTCTTTCCTCACAGTGTCTTTGCTGAACAGCTCCACCACTTTCTCACCAGTTAGTTGCTGATTAGTTTGCAACACACACCTGCTGAAATAGATTAATATGCATGATAAGTGAATGGAGCATCAAAGGAGACCAAATTTTCTGTAATGCAAATGTGAAAAACTGGTTAAACTCAAGCATTAGCTTCAGGGTGTCAAGATTTCCATACTCTGGAACTTGAACGGTTGAAAAACTGTCGAGTGTTTGCTTCGAATATCTATGGTACTAAACACCTATGTTTGAAGACAAAACATAGAAAACAAATAAATACAGATCTACAGGCATATTTTTGCTCCAAAGCTGCTGAAAGCTGGTGGAGAATGGTTGTGATGCATTCAGATTTGATTAAAAAAAGGTTTTACATGTCCCCATGGTGTCTGAAAAAAAACCCAAAAATGAGGCAAAAATTCAAAATGCCTTCATTAAATTGGCATGTTCTTAAATAGACAATAATTAAAAACAAATTCTTCAGGGTGTGTCACTATCAGCCTTCTTCAGGAAGTTGCTTTTTTGTTAAGGTATCAGCATTGTTTGACTTTTACCCCTTTTTCATCAAATTAAAAAATTCCCTCTGCTCTACAACACTATTCATTTACATTTTCATATTTCTTCCTCCTTTTCTCTCTCTTCCCTATTTTGTTTCCAAAATCCCCTGTGTTTACTCCCACTCCAAGAGGGCATATTGTTTTATGAAAAAGTTTTAACAAGGATGAAATAAAGAGGATCCGAGTCACTCAGTGTGGCAGAGCAATTTACTCCTGTCGGGGTTTTTAATGACTTTCTCAAAGCTGCGAGTCCTGTTGTTAATTCATCCATTTAAGACGTCAACTTGAAAACATGCTTAGCCCTGGTACTTACTGGATGGTTATTAGGGCTGCTCTTGCCAGTAAAGTAAAGTGTAATGAAGATAAGACACAGCTCAAGCTGTTAAGAAATATTGTTGCTGTTTTATTTATGGCCCTTTTTTTCAAATATGGTAAGCAGCTGGCTTCCACCGTAAACTCTGAAAAATGCAAGAGTTTGTGACAGATGAATAAAACAGGTGAACTTTTGAATAATATATTTTAGCTAAAGTCCAGGCCTAATATAATGTGGAGCTGTGACTTGTGAGATTAGATTCTTAAGTGTTGTTTTGTGTGTGGGAAGAGCTGCCACAGGTGAGTCATTCCTCTTGCTTGGAACAACTTGTGCACAGGTGAGCGAGAGTGTGTGTGACCTGTGATGCTTAAAGGTAGTGTGGGTGGTCTCCAATCACAACTCCACTGAAATGTAACCCTCTAGAAATAACTCTCTCCAGCTGCTTCATTGTGCTGGAGTGTACTCCTCTGTGTGTGTGTGCGTGCCTGTGTGTGTGTGTGTGCGGCTGCCTGGTGTCCCCCCCTTGTGTTCAAGAGCAGCAGCTGAGAGATGAGAGGTAATTATGGAAGCATGGTGCAGTAATCTCCTCTTCCACCTCAGAAGCTACACTCAAGAGGAATCAGATCACCTACACACACACCCACACACACACACACACACACACACACACACATGCGGTTACAATGGTCCCTCTTCCATGTATGCATATTCAGTCAATATCTCCAGCCTGTCATGACCCCTCTGCTCTCAGAGTCCTGAGTATTACCTACAGGCTGAATCAGTGGAGGCTGAACACATAGCCTGTCTGCCAATCATGTCTTTGTTCTGTGAGCCTTACTGTGCATCATTTCATATATTAATGAGGGGATGAGGTGTAAAATTTCATCTTTTAAATATTTCAGCAAATGCATATTGTGTCTTTGCACTATACTCCATCTCATTTTCCTGTAACTTTTTCTCATGATGACCTTTTAACATTTAAGCTCATTAATGCCTGTAGAGGAAAAACAAAGTCTAGAGCTGTGTCATTATCAGCAGCTTCTTATCAGGACACAAATAAGAATAAAAATACATCACGTAGACTCTCTAATCAGAAGATTCTGATATTGTCCAGCCCATTCTAAAAGAAACTTCACTCAGAATATAATTTAATATACTGATCCGTGAAACACTTTCCACATTTACCTTCTTGGTCATGGCAGAACTATTATAAAGGCCTTTATGCTTTTAACTGGTATTATTCAGCCCAAATTGACCCTTCGTTGGTTCACTGACCAACCAATCAGAATCAGAGAGCCCCTTCTCAAAGCACCTATTGCTGGGATACTCCAGTCAGACAACTTTTGTTTAAGTAGGGTGTAATTCATCAATCTTGTGCAGCAGCTGGATCCACCTGAGTCAATTTCTGTAGTCAGACGGATCAGACAGATCCATCTTGCCAAGCTCCAATTTACGAGGACTGAACAGGCCAATCAGTGTCTTTTAGAGCAGGAAGAGGTGGGAGCTATGAGCAAAACAACAGCAGAAAGTGGCTGCTCATAAAGTGCTTCAGAAGTACTTTTGTCAGATTTAGACCACATTTCTTTGTTAAATTAGAAACTAACAACAACACTGAAAGCATTTCTTGATAGTAAGGATAGTTTTGCTTGACTTCCGACATGTTTTGGCGAGAGTTTGTCCAAGAACTGCTTCCTGTTTGTACCTAACACAGCAGCTGTAGTGCCCACCTTTTACAGTATCGATTGGCCTGTCATGGATTGACAGAACGATCATACAGTGACCTGCACTTTCTATTGGCTGTTGCCCAGATAGACCAGTGAAATATTTTGAACAGTCCATCTGGTTTGTCAGGATTCTATTTCAATGCTTTGTGGTCAATTGTTCTCTTAATTTTGTTACTTCAAAATTAAAAGTCAGAAAGAAAACTCACCTACACGCATGACAATCACAAACAAACATTGTAAGGATAGTATAACTCACCATAACCTAGGATCAGACTTTATTGAAAAAAGAGTAATAAAATATATTACATTTGTTTCTGTATGGTCTGAAACCAAATGATCAATAGCCCCATGTTTGGGACCTCTGCTTTTAGCAAACAAAGGCTATAGCACCAAAGTAATATCTGAACAAAGCATCTTGCTAGCGGAAAAGTAACTTGATATGAATGTGTTTATACACTGTGCGTTCAAGCTACACTGTTTTTATGGCTTATTTTTGCCTCAATCTTTTAAGTTTAGGCAGAGTTTGTGGCCCCATCTGCAGCAATAACCAGCCCTGGCTTCTATGTCTTCTATGAAGCAGAGCTGATCTCTGTCTCTGTGGCTATTGTAGCACATATGACCTCACTTTTGTTCTCATTGGCTTGGAATTGTGGTGTATGCCCAGCTTTCACATCAGTACTTTATGTATTGATACTTCCATGTAATGAGTTAAGATAGAATCACAAATCAGAATGACTTGAATTGTAATGCAGAAATATTGCACTGTTAAACTTGGCTTCAGAGAGATACCATTTATTCTATGAATTAGTAGAATGTTGCGCTGTTAGTGTAGGATTATTCCATGTAGACATTGTTCTGAACCAGTCTGAAGGGTTAAATTATTAATTAAATTTTCCATAATGAAGAGCCCTTTATGTACAAGCATGGTCTAGATTGTGTGTTTGTCTGTTGAGACTGTACAGGGAGGTGGGTTAGACAGCAATGTCCATCTCTTAGATTAACCGTGTATCTGTTCTTGGCAAAGTGAGCTGATCGCCCACCTCATAACAGTCAGCACAATCCCACTGATGCAACACTCAGGAACACACACCAGCACACTGAATCATAGACTAACACAAACATTCAATCACTTGTTGTGGATCAGATGAAACTGTTGATGCAGTTGAGTTAGATTCACGTAAATTTGTATTTGTCTTAAGCAGCTGTTCTATGCTCAGCTCCAGCAGAGATGTTTGGTCTCTGATGGATATGGACTTCTAAATTCTCACCCACACACTCCTCTTAAATGGGTAAGAACAAAAGCCCTGGCATTCAGAGATGCACTGGGCTCGAAGTCAGAGTAGGCCTCTGTTTGGGCCAAAAATAAAGAGCTAAAGGGTTGAGATTGAATGTTTGAAGGGAAAGGTACGAGCAGCCTGCTGAATGATTCAAAACCCTGCATGGTTGGAGCAATTATAAAGAAAAGCTACAGCAAACCAGATTCAGATTACAGACCCTTTACTCTGTCTTAATTGGGCCTGTCAGAGTGAGTTTAGCCTACAGTCACCTTCATGGCATGACAGTTTTCTCTGTAGCTCAAACAGTAACGGCCATTGGCACTAATTAAAAGTGATGATTTAATGTGTCATCTGATGTGCGGGGACATGCGTGACACAAGTTGCCTCATCAGGGATCCTCTCTGGGCTTTCTGGTTCCTCCTTGAGGTGCGAGAAGTGCTGATGTGAGATGACTGGTTTCCTGTTGGAGGAACGCTCCAAGTGGTCCACTTAGAGCTGTCTGTCACACTGGTTACATCATTGAGGGAAGGAAAGAAGGAAAAGGCAAGAGGGAATGGAGGGAAGGAAGGAAGGAGAGAGGCAAAGGTATGTTAGAGGATGAATTGGAATTAGAAGCAATTCAATCAACCTGGCCATTTCTCTGTATTTCTTACTGTCAAAGATCACGTTTTAGCGCTCTGTAGTATCTCCACTCTGTTCTTACTCAGCTTCACTTTTACAAACTTCTGTTAAAGGATCTTTTCTGTAATATTTTGTGGCCTTTTGGTATTAGAGTATGTCAGTATTGCAGAAGTGTTGGAGGAGAGGGAACAAATCATAAACAATGTGTCTCATAAAAAGCCAAAGTTAAAGCCATTCAGTGTTTTTTCTTTCTCTTACATTGCAGTCCCCCTCCGCTCACCTTTTTCTTCCTCCATGCCTACCACTGAACAGTCAAGCATAGATTGGGTCTGTTGTAGTCATTATCGTTATCCAATAAAAAAAAAAAAAAAAAAAAAAAAATCTGATTTGTCTGAATCTTTACACTACACAAGACTAACTGACTGCCTATCATGGCCAACACGTCCCTACATTTTACAACTGTTTGGCTGGGCAGCAATTGTGCTTTAAATTATACAGTCTGACGGCATTAGACACTCCATTGGAGCTCCTGTCACTTTAAGCCCTCCTCCCTTGTGTTCTGATTCTGGCCAGTGGGGGCGCTGCGCACTTTTTCAGTGTTTTATCCACCTGTCACAGATTGGTATTGGTATCAAATCGAAGATTTTTATTTTCAGGTGTTTGCTCAAAAATATGAGGTGACATACCACATATGTTCAGATGGGCATCAATATAAAAATTAAACATTGTCAACAGGTACTCTAATTTTTTGTGTATTTCTACTTTTTACTGAATCGATATTGAATCGAATCGCGGCCTAAAGAATCAAAATCGAATCGAATCATGAGGATCTTAACAATACCCAGCCCTAGTCTATATCCTACAGTTAGCACACCACTCCGAGCCCATGAGCTTTACTGACATGGCAGTGTTAGGACTTCACACAGGTAGGGCTGTCAGGTAAGCTGTTTGAGGAAGCTACTGGCCCTGTTTACAGGAGGAGAGAGTGAAGTCCTGATGCCATGTGACAGCTTTTAATTTTATTCAAAGGTATGATTACATCAGGTAGAAGACAAAATTGCGTCTGAGCCACAAGCATCTGTTCTCTTTTGAAGTTTGTAGGCATTAATTGCTTCATGACAAAAGCTCATCCTTTTAATACCTCTCCATCAGTAATGACACGGTAGCTGCCAACCTGAGTCCTGAGCTCGTTTTGACGTTCAAATTCGTGCCTCTTAAGGCAAAGTGGATTGGATGTTTGCCTGTTGAAAGAAGAACTTTTTTGTAATTGCACATCCATCTCCCTGTCTCTCTCCCTCTAATGTCCCTTCTATTTCTAAATAATCTGACTGACAGTCTCCACTTAAGCTGCACTCTCGTTCTCTCTTTTTCTCGAACTCTAGCGCACTCCTCCCCCTCAATCCGTCTCCACTCTCTCAAATCAGATTATATAATAATATCATATATATTTCTGTCTGTTACAGAGCAGCTCTTTGTCCTGATCCCCCCCAGCCACCCTCCATTTTCCTCTCCTTTCTGACTCTCTCAGGCCATGGCGAGGCCTGGATGCTTGAGTCAGTCCTAACGAGTTTTAATCGTTGACTGAATCAAGCAAGGGCCAGCCGATCGTTAATTAAAATAAGCCCCGCTCACCCTTCCCTTGGTACCTTCCCCCACCTCCCTCTTCCCCGCTTTCACTGTAAACACATTTCATTTAGAGATGCCTGCAGGGAAGAGAGGAGGCAGAACAAAGATGCAAAGATTGGAAGGAGGAGCACAATTTGGCTCAATGTCCACCTCAGGTTGAGGATGAAGGAATTAGGAGGCATTGGGGTGATTAAATATTTGATGCTGCATCTTTAAAACGAACAAGAGGTCAGACTTGATCTGCAGTTGCCTTGTCAGCGATGTTTATCAAAGACTGATTGACACAAAGTATCCCAGAGTGTGTCAGACCCCTCTTGTCATTCTTTGTTCTCTCTCTCAGATGCTCCGTCACACGCAACGTCTGATCTGCATTAGAGGATGATTTTCTGTCCATTAGCTCGGCCACTCTCCATTAAACTGAGAGGACCTCATCAGTATGGAGAGCAGACGATTGCTAAACAATGCAGCTGTGTTTTACGATGCAGGTTGCAACCTTGTTCCATTGTTTTGCCCTCTGACTCATCTCGTATGTGTGTGTGTATGTACGAGAGAGATTCCCCTGTCATCACGGTTACCAGCTTGCATGTCTTGGATTGAACAGAGGGGATCACAGTGGGTGTGTGTGTGTGTGAAGCTGTAAACATGTGTAGAGGATGTCTGAAGGGTACTCGTGTCTGCTAGTGGCTAAGCGTTGCTGGGCATAGGATTTTTTTGAGGTTTGAGCATTGCCATCATTCCCTTGAACATATTTGGAGTTTCTTTCCTAAAATTCACTTAGATATTGGATTTTGGCGTGCCTATAAAACTCTCTGTTTCAAAACATGTTGTTACAGTGTAAATATTCAGTAGCTGTTTCTGAACACACCCCTCTCAAGAAGTGGATCTGGCTTTCAAGTGCTGTGCTTAAAGGTTTACTGCCTAGACATATCATCCTTCCACTGGAACAATAATGACTCAGGGAGTGCCCCCCATCTGAGGGACATGGCATATCCCTAATGACATCATTAGGGGATGCTCTTTAAACACTGTTTTAGGACATCTTCTCAGAAAGATGAAGAAAGCAACAGAAAGAGGAGGAGTTTTGTTGTTTTGTTGGTTTCTTAGATGGAAGAATGACTAATTTTTTTTAAATAAAAACCAGGTATGCAACAGAACACTTAACTCATGGTTGGCTGCATACCTTGGTCTCCTGGTCACGGTTTTTGGCATATACCATTCTGAGTTTTCTGAGGAGAACAGCAAGGGGTTGTCAAGCGGTAGAGATAACATTATAGTGATACCATAATAATATTTAATGTTTAATAATATTTTAGTGATACCAATTCCATTTTGCATTATCAGTTCTGTTTGTCCAACCAACTGTTTAATGAATGAATTGAAAGGGGAATTGTAAATCAAAAAGGATAATGATATTGATTCCTTGAGGTTATCAATTCTCCCCAGTCTTTAAAACAAACAAATAACCTAAAAAAACATTTCCCAAAACATACTTGACAAAGTTTATGATATATACACACATACACACACATTTGTTTTTTTTTCCTTTTTTGAACATCTTTTTCTGTTGTCTTTCAAGAAAACTGCAGAGGGATTGAACAAACCTTACGTCTGTCACATTCATCACAAGCCGATCAGAGGCTCACAGACACATTTTGCCTGCAGCACAATAAATCAACACTTGTTGCTACTGCCCTTTAGTTCTGAAAAGACTTCTGAAATGCCTGGTCATTTTCTGACAAGGAACATTTGTTTTAGCTTGAAGCTTTGCAAGATAAAGTTGCAAACTGACAGACATGAAAGCTGCTTTGCAAGGTTAACCCTCTCCTGGGCACAAATTAGGCAAGATATGATTGTGATAATTTTGCAGGGATGTTTGGCAGGGTAATTCATAACCTCGATCAGACCCTGATCAAACTGTTGTGAGTAACATGAGGTCAGTATTCTTCTGCCTTTGTTTAAGGGTGGGAGCTTTAAAGAAAACTCTGTTAACTCTTAAGTAAGCATGTAAGCAAAATTAGAGCATCTCAAAAGATGTTTGTTACTTCATTATTACCCTTAAGTTTCTCTTGTACCAAGCTAGAAAGTAGAGATGGAACAAACAAGCAGACAACAGGTGAGTGTAATTTAGACTTGAAAAGGCCCACTGGGGATATTTACTCTACTTGGTGAAGGCTCTTCAGTAGAAACCTTAGAGTGACTGACAGCACAGCAGAGAGAGAAGGAGGAGGAGGTGATTAGAGGAAGCCTGGGGTTCGCTCTTGTCAAACTTAAAATCTCTTGTGCCCTCACACAATACACACACATGGGCACAAACTCACGCACAGAGTGCTGGCGTGGGTGATGGCAGAGCGGGAGACTCTGTGGCTGGTTGTACAATCAGTCACTTAGTTCTGACAGAACTTGGATGAGACGTGGTCGATAAGAAACAGGCGTGTGCGCTCAAACAAATACACTGGAGGGAGCGCACTGGGCAGAGCTCGGTCAATATCTGTCGGTAAGCTCACCAGTCAGAAATAACCCTGCTCTCCCAAAGCACGTGTGTCTGACTGAAGCCTCAATCAAAACTGTTTTATTAAAAGATGGTGTCTGCTGGTTCAGATCTGGAATGTGGAGCAGGTTACTTATTTCCTTGTCATTTTTTTAATGTACGAGGAGTTTGATCTTGGCCTTTGTTAATGACATGGCATCTTTGAAGAGATAACCAGTCTAATCATTTGCCCAGGTCACCCCTTTGAGCCAAAGCCTTTGCTGCTTTGTTGCAGTCTGTTGGTATTTTCTTTTTGTTACCATTCTTTAAATAATACTGTATTCCTTTTAGTGTCTACTGCTAAAATGACTCACCCTCCTCAATTATGTTGCTTTTCTGATTGTTACTTTTTGTTTTTTATATCTTTTTTGATCTTTTCATCTGTTTTCTTCTCTTGTCTGTTTCCTTCTAGCCTGTTCTAATAAGACAGTAGGTCCTAGAATTCTGATTTTTTTTAACATGATATTTAGTTTTTATTTTCATTTGCAACAGATTATAGCAATTTCATTTTCTGATCAAACAAAAAACACAAACACATACACACAAATTCAGGACTAAACAGAAAAAGGAGAAATAAAAATAAAAATAAATAAATACGTACATAAATAACACCCTGAGTGTTCAGTAGTGTGGCAAACCTGTTGGTCACCTCGATATCAAACAATTTTCTTACAGTTTTTTCTTTCGGTTTTCTGGTTCTTTTCTCAGTGCATGGGAAGGGTAAAAGAAAACAAATTGTCTATAATAATAAAAATAGTAGCATAAGTTCATTTGGCCCTTCATGGTGAGATAACGGAATGTGGAAAAATAAATGTAAAAAAACAATATATATATATATATATATATATATATATATATATATATATATATATATATATATATATACAGGTACATGCAAGTTTTCCTGTTTCCTCTCTTTTCTGTTTCCTTCTAGCCTGTATAATAAGACAGAAGGTATTTTAATTCCAAAGTTAATCTGTCAGTTTCAAATATTGAATACAGCCATGTAATGAGAGGACTTAATGCTGAGTGTACGATGCCTGAAAACAAAAACAACAACAAACCCTCCAAATGAAGACAGAAAATGACTTTTTTTTCCCTTTTGTGCCAGTGTGGCTTTTTAATTTGTCTCCCAGGTTCAGTGGAAATAGTTATACAAGGAGTGTCGATTAAATGCTACAGGGAAAGAAACCAGTTACAGTTTACTGTTTGGATTTGAAGAATCGAAATACGTCCATTCTTCCTGTATTGTATGGTGACTTCATTGAAGCGGAGGGCAGATATTTTTAAACCAGCTGTTATTGCAAAAATGTCTCCAGCACAATATGTTATTGTCCAGCATCATTAGCTCGCTGGCAGGCTTCACTGCCCTTGCTCCGGCCCCAAAATGGGTGCCTTCACCACTGCTGCTCTTCTGTCAGCCCGAGGGCCAGGTTGTCAGAGGGGACACTTCCTGACAGTTTGGTCTTTATCTTTCCCTGGAGAGAGATGCTGAAGTCAGCCAAATCCTGGAGCAGCTAAATATGCACAGTGTGACAATGTGAAAGAAAATAAGACTGATTTCATTTTGCAGCTTACGTTACGGTTCAAGGTATTACAATTGTGTGAGAGCAGGTTATCGAGAAACACTGAAGTGCTGAGCTGGGAGTTTTGCGTTCAGCTTGGTGGAGCTGTGTGACTGACTGCTGAACCAGCCTTTACTTATTCCTCCTAGCCTCCCACGCTAAACTACACTTGTAAATTCTAAATACACCCACTCCTGAGGTCCAACAACATATTTGTGCAGTTGGAAATCCATTTGCTGTAATCATCTTCATTGCGCACAGCTTGCCTTGGGTGTTTGCTTGTTGGCTGTAGGGCCTGAAAATCCCCCCCCAACACACACACACACACCCGCACACACCCACACACACACAGACACTATCTCCCCCTGGCACTGGTAAACCGATTACTCACACAGAAACCCGACGGCCAATAAGTGCTTCTCCCTCAGTACCCTGGCCTGGCACCAGAGTTTCATAATTTAATGGAGTCCACTAATCAACAGGCACACACACACACGTACAGCCATACACAAAGTTGCACTCAGGCAGGTTTGATAGATTGGTGCTGTGACAGCACTGACAGCAATGGGGTCGTTAGTGACCTGGAGCAACAATATAGCCACTGACATTAGCATCAGAGGTGGACCCCAAACCAGTGCTGTGTAAAGATGAGGGGAGGGCACTCGTTTTTACAGAGAGGGAGGTCGTGAGGCTTCAGCATTAAGAAAAAGGAAAAAACTGGTCGGATAGGTTTGGTGAATGGATGCAACAGTTATAGAAGTACATGCTGATACATATGCTGATGTTTGTCATTAAATTCAGTCAATGGCTTGAGAGTTCCCTACAAACTGATATTGCTAAGTGTTTTTTCCATCTTTAGAATGCTGAAGCCCATGCCAACATAAAAAAGTTGACCTTTCTAGGTTAAAAATTACCTTCACCTCTGAGTTAAAGGTAGGTAGTAGAAAGATATAAACATGTAAAATGCATTTATTTATTTATTTATTTATTCAGTAAATCTTGTCACAATTCTCTCAGAAAGCCTCTGCTATTTCCAATATTTGATCAAGTTACTTCCTCAGCCAAATAAGAGGAAACTTCAGCTCTAGATCAGCAGTTAGCCATCCCTAATGCCAGCACTTGGAGAGCTGTTAAAATTTTTATTTTATTTAACCTTTATTTAACCAGGTTGGTCCCATTGAGATTAAAAACCTCTTTTTCAAAGGAGACCTGGCCAAGACAGGCAGCAACAAAAAAAACACAAGGTTACAGACAGAATACAAAAGAGACAAAAACAGTTTACAATTTGTTGGAGAAGACAGGTGTCCACAAGCTTTTTGTGTAAATTCAAGCTCCAGAAAACAAGTGATATTATTTTTTTTAAACTCCCACCATGATTTCATCCTACAAAATATCCTGGTTTTAGTAGAATTCTATTGGCTTTAAGTATCAAAACAAAGACTCTCCCTGCAATACCAAGCTGTTCACTCACCAGTCGACTCACTGCATGTAGGTCAAATACTGGAAATCATTTGGATCAGGATTCACCATGTGGTGGACTCCAGTCCAAGCCTGGACTGCAGTGCTTTCCTATCCAGATGCAGGCTGAATTCAGTAGTGTTTATGACATAAACAGCATTGCTTGCAGTGCCATTTAGTTCTAAATAAAATAATATCTCTATTAGGGCTGCTTTATAATGGAAGAAATTATAATCACAATTATTTCGCTTGATACTGATATCTAAATTTCTAAGTGTGATTGCACAATGATCTTACGACATCAGTGCAATGGTTTTTAATGAGTAATAAAACCATATTGCATTGCGATGCAGCCACAGCTGTGTGACAAATTATTTTACGTTGTCTTAAATACCCTTTTAAATGGGTTATTAATTAATATAATAAGACTAAAATGAGCATGATTAACTAAATCTTAATTAATAAATGTTTAATCATATTTTTTTTACAGGCTGTAAAATGTTGGTCATATCTTAACAGAGATAATCAGAATCAGAATCAGATTTATTGCCAGGTTGATTTTTAAACTGACAAGGAATTTGTTCTGGTGTTCTTGGTGCAAGTACAAACAGACAAATAAGTAAAAAGATAATAATAATAATAAAGATAGTAAAAAAGTCAAGGTGCATCCATCATTCATTGGAATAAAATCAAGTCAAATTAGAATAAAATCAGATATAAAATATAGAATAAAATATACAGTTATTTACTGAGTCACACAGGGGGTTAATGTAACACAGCTAGAGCTGGTTCAACGATTAGTTTTTCACTGAGATGTCAATGACTGAGGGGCTGCATAAAGTTTGTGTCAGGTAGAGGGTGGAGGTAGGCGTGGCTCACAAGCAGTGTTCATCAGTGAAGGTAAAGAATAATTTAGGTTGTTCTGAAGTTATTAAGGAATACTGCTTTATTGAAACAATCTCCCAAAGGCAGAATGACAGGAAGGTGGAAACAGTGACATCTAATCAAACATCACCACTATTATGATTTTTCTTACATCATTTAAACAGCATGTATATCACCTGGCTTATACTATTTTATGTTTTTACATTTCTTCTATTTCCTTAATAGTTCTTTCACCACATTCTGCATCTCAAGTTGTTTTCAGAAATTTATGTGAACAGGTAGAAATTAAACAAACTATTTTAACTGTGAGAAAAAGACAGCTTGAACCTTTATGTGGCTCTCCAATACAAATTGAGTTAATATGCTGCTTGTGATTTTTGATGTATTGTAAAATTAATATTTTTATGCACAACCAAGCATGTTATTGAGTAGTGACTCATACACCCACATCTCCTTCAGCAACAAAATTCTAATCAAAACTAACATAAAATTGAATCATGAATGTAGTATTAAAAATGTATTTAAACTGAAGTCATAGAAAAGCACTGGTGTGAAGGTTGTTTTTACAATAGCCATGATTTTTTTTATTTACAACCTCAAGATGTTTGAATGTAATGAAGATGATTTTAGAGCCACTGTGTGCACGTTGTGATTCATGCACTCACAGAAAGTCATTAAGAGGGGTAATGATTATTAATGAGGCCGCGATAAATTCATTCAGTGAAATATGAGCCTGTTGTTTCCTGTCTGCGCGTTCATGACTGAGAGCGACTCCTCTGGATTTTGTCATTAAAGGAGACATTACTGACGCTGTAATGACACTCCCAAGTCACTGAGCAGGAAGAGGCACAGTTAATTAAAGCGTTATTTTTATGAGTTTAATATACCTGAAAAGTTCTAACACTGCTTCAATATGCCAATCAAAATGTTATTTATTAGACTGAGTAGGGTTGGGAGATACAGTAAGACCAAAAATCATATCACGGTATTTTTTTCTGTTCTAGACTAATATAGTCAACTTCTGTGCACATGTAAATGAAGAACTAAGTTATATTAAGTCTACATGGGTTCATAACAGTTCTTAGCATTGTAGCTGTAACTGTGGTTCACTTGTATGAATGATCCTTGTTGGGCCTTTCAAAATTAAAGCACCCAGACAGTAATTATGATTGAGGACTCTTATTGTGAAAAACTGTCAGATGTTCTGTTAGTCATCTTCAAAGCTTCTCAGGCTGTAACTTCCTGAGAGTGTTAAGCTGCAGTGTTTTCAGTCACTTCTTTGACCAAGATTAGCGACTCAGCCAGTTTTTTTGACTCATCCTGGACATAAAGAAGAAAGCCTGTCATGGGCTTAAACACACCCTCTCACAGCTGTTCAAGTCGTTCCAGTGGTGTTTAAAATCACAGCAGCACTAAATAAAAAAAAATCTTTGTACTATGGCATGGTGAAGCCATAGACAGACGAACAAAGAAAGAAAAGCAGGCAGACTGTATCAGTTTGTTGCCATTATTACAGACATCAACCTTTTATAAGAGAGAGCACACTTTTATCTCATTGCTGTGCAGTGACATCATAAGCATGCACAGTGCACTCTGGGTATTTCCAGCAACCTGGGGATATGATTCACATCCTGAAGCAGAGCCACATCACAATATAAATTGTAATACATATACATTGTGGACATTGACAACACCTTTCACAGAGTTCCCACTAACTTTTATTCTTTTTTTGTTGAAACAAAAACGGCAAGGTTTAAAGCAAATTTCAGGTCTTCAGGGATCATGTGCTGCATCATTGAGTTTGGCTTCTGCTTTTGATGCAATAGTGGTAAACAAATCAACAGTGTTAATTTTGACCGCACTTTATAATTTAGTTTTAGTTTTAGTCTAAAATATCTTTTAGTTTTACTCATAATTTAGTCATCTAACTTGTTTTAATTTTAGCCTAGTTTTAGTTGATGAAATTTCACAACATTTTAGTCGATGAAATCTACTGTAAATTTAGTTGACTAAAATATGAATTGTAAAGTGTAAGGCAGTTTTTATGTTGCCTTGAATTTCTGAAGCCATGTTTTACACTTGGATCCCTCCACCATGAAGCTTAGGCAGTTGTGACTGGATCTCCCTCCTAACTCATCCAACCTTTCCACACAACCAAAGTAGCTGTGATTCCTAACTTGTCTCTACTTTCTACATGACGAAATTAGGTCTGATTGGGTTTAGTCTCTGTCAAACATTTTAGTCTAGTTTTTATTTGTTGATGAAAATGTCAGTTAATTTAGTTTTAGACTTTGTCAATGTACACTTGTTTTTTTTCGTTATATTCTAGTTTTCATCAGGGGAAAAAAGGTTGTTGACGAAAACTATGACGGAAATAATTAGTCAACAAAATTAACACTGCTTACCAAAGGTGTAGTTAACAGCTGCTGTCACAGCAGTCCTGGCTGTATCAGTTCTTTTTAATTTTGTATTGGTACATGTAGCAGTCCCCTTATTAGTTAAGCTAATGAGGGAAGGGCTCCTGAGTTCTTTCTGACATCACAAACGTAAATTAATAATTTTAGCCTCTTTTAGCTGACCACACCTGACCAACCCAAAGCAATCCTCGCCATGCACTAGCAATAGAATAATATGAACAAATCTTTTGTCCCTTCAGGGGCTTCAATCTCTCTGCCTCATACACTTTAAGCACCAAAACTGAACTCAGTAATTCATACACAACAACTCAGATTTTCGAAATAATTCTCAATTATTTAGTTAGAAAGTCACTTCATAATAATTGCAAATTAGACATTCCCCATGAAATAAATTCAAAACAAACATTGTCCCTCTTAGTTCATGGGTATCATCATGATTTAACACAAACCTAAAGAATAATTGGGAGTGTGTACTTGTGGGCCCACATACACCTTAATACAGCAGTCCCCAGAACCCCAAAATAACAAACGATGCAGGCCCGGTTCGTTGCTTGTGTACGTGGTGACCTAAAACTGAATGGCCCCTTCGCTCCTCCGTGAGCAACAAAAGTAAAAGTTTGCCTTACTGTATGGGTCCCGGGTACTTCCCCACAGTCACAGGGTGTCAGTCCAGCAGGTGTGTCGGGGAATGGCCTCCAATCCAGACTCCGTCCTCTCCTCCCACGCCACCGAAGAATCCTCAGCGCGTCTCGGCACAGAACACCTCGTCCCCTCTGGATGAATCCACAGTCTCACTGATGAAGTCAAACTGTCCATACAAGTGTGTCCACTTAACGGAGATTAGCTGAGAGTAGCCTGCTGTGCACCCGAACAGTCACTGAACTTCTCATATGACTTTTTTTTCTGCTCCACTGCGTGCAGTTTGTCCTTCTTTCACAGACTGTTAGGTTAACAATCTACAGACACAAACGGACACAGGATTGTGCGCTACCAACTCACAATACAGACTGTCTCTGAATCGTTCTCCACGGCTTGACACTCTTGCTGCTCCCCGCAGCTCTCCAAGTCCATCCTTTTATATCTTCCGGGCGGAAACACACCTCTGTCGCCTGTCCTCGCGGAATGTAACACCCCATGTAAGTTTACTCAAAATGCATGATTTGTAAATAAACACAAATAACATTTGAAGAATCAGCATAACATAAAAGAATCAACACAGCTGTTTTCCCCCTTTTTAAGCCCACAATTATTAAACGTTTTGAACATCTATCGTCAGCAAAATTGTCAGATTATATATGGCCTCCTTTTCGTACTGTGTCGGGTTTTTGACTGGGTTACATACACATGTGAGCAAAGAGGATGTGGCAGTACATAGCTGTATCAATTTTTATTGCACAAAACCTAGTGGAAGCCCAGGGTAAGAGAGGTTCCTTAGACAGGACTGAAACTGAACTTCTGTTTGTGAAAAACCACTTTGTGAGCTTTAATGGCTTGTAGTTTGAGCGAGTGTGTAGTGGTGTGTAGGACTGAACGATTTCAGGAAAAGATCTAATTGCGATTTTTCTGACAGATATTGCGATTTCAATTCGATTCGCGATTTTCTTAAAATCAACCTTCAGTGCAATATTCACTATGTTTACAGTATAGACAACAGTAAGGAAATCAGTGATGAAAACCACACAGCACACTATTCATCATATAATATTGATGATGAATAACCAGTTATCATTATTTAAGGGATACTCATCTGTTCAAACTCTCCCACTTCCTCTGATCTTTTGCACTGTCTTTGTATTATATTGTTTGTATTTATACCTGTTTTATGCACTTTTTGTACTTTTTGTATGGTGACCTTGAGTGTCCTGAAAGGTGCCCTAAATAAAATGTATTATTATTAGTAGTAGTAGTATTACTTGTACTCCTAAACAGAGTCTTTGTATTGTTGACCTGCTTACCAGCACTTCCGTAAATGCAAATTGCCTGCAAATGTGTAAAATATTATGTGTAAAATAGTTGACACAACAGATCCTGGGTCAGTCAGGAGGGCTGCAAAAAATTGCAGCTTTGACGATCCTAAAATTGCCTTGTCTGAAATTGTGATTTCAATCCGAAAACGATAAATCGTTCAGCCCTAGTAGTGTGGTGTTGGTTTGGCATCTGCTGAACACAATAACACTCAAGTGTGTTCAAACCAGTAATGACAGTGTCCCACAAATCCATTTTAGGGCAGAAAAGATGTGTGAAAGTATTAATACATATTTACAGTTAGAGCTGTAAACACAGTACCCTTTAAACAAAATATCAATACCAACAGAACAGGGTTGAAGAGTAACAAATTACATGTACTCACGTGTAGCTTTGTAAAACAGTTTTTTGGCTAAGGCACCTACATGATGGTTTGTAGCATATTTGTGTAAGTGTTTCCACATCACATCCACAGTTTGCTCTTATATTTCTCTCTGTAACAATGGTGTGCCTCAAATGACCAACCTAGCCGGTGATTTTTGTTATGTTGTTGTTTTTGCACTCCACATTATGAAATAATGATGTTTTACTTTAAACTCTACAAAGGTTTGGATTTCATTTGCTTTGTGATTTTACGTTGCTGCTACCTTGGCAAAGTCGCTCTTATAAATGAGACTTTTAGTTTCATTGGACTTCCTGGCAAGATAAATGTATAATAGATGAGTACTTGCCACAGGTTGTGACACTAATAAAGATCCCACTTTAAACTTTAATGTCTCTGCCTCTGTGGCCAGGAAAGTTCAGTAAGTACTCAGACATAAAAAGGTGGCAACCCAGTGTAATTGGTTAAAGATAGGGAGTCACATTTTTTTAGCTTTATTGTGAATGCTTTCTTTAGTGTGCCAGGGGTCGTGACTTGGAAAGAAGTTGAGTTCTTAGGAAATCATCTGTTAACCTCTGACCTCAGTGTACTTACAGACCACAAGATAATGTTTTTGAATGTTTAGTATACAAATGCGTAACCATTTTTGTTGAAGAACTACCTTTTCCTCCACAAATGAGTGGTTCAAGATTGATTTTAATGCCATTTCTAAGTACTTATTGACTTTTGTAAAGGAGCTTGCAAGTTAGAAAATTACCCTGTGATATTTGGCAAATGTGGGTCTAAATCTGAGTTGATTTTTTTTTAATGTTTTGCTATTCAGCTAAGAGAGATAAAGATTTAACTCTTGGTTTTTAAAACCAAGTTATTAATCTAGAGTTAATACAATCCGATCAAAATACATTGTATTAATACTCACAGATGTGCTGGAAAATATCCAGAGTTTTAATTTGAACTACAATATAAGCCCCTCACCATCATAAAAAAGGGATAATTAATATGTAAATATACTTCACTTCTATGGTGTGCTTGCTTTTTGTTTGATTATTTTATTTATTTATTTAGATTATATATTATTTTCATTTATTGCTTATTTTTCATTTCTTTTGAACAGAGGAGCCGGATTCAGTGGGGGCTGATTGTTTTCAGCTGATATTTAAAAAAAATTCTTGACATGCTGGTCAGAATAAATGATTACACCTCATTACATGGTTTAATGCCATTCTTAAAAGGTCTTCAATGGTTTTTAATATGATTTTATGAGATATAAAATTCCATCAACAAAGTTTATATTTTAGTTGTCTTTGACTTTAGAGAGGCACTTTGGTGAAGAATGTCCCCCTCAAATGTATTTTGGGGTATTGGGCTGGTCAGAGAACTTGCAAAAAAAGGTGTTATTAATGTAATGCTATAAGCTTGAAAAGTTTAATAACACTTTTAGATACAGTATGTTATAACCTAAATATAAACCTAGTTTACTTTGAACTTTCCTGGCGGAGATGGTAAAAAATGAGCACGTATTCCACAATCAGCTCAAGTTAAGGGACCAAACTTCTTCTGTGGTTAGATTCAGATAATATATGGATGATATGACTAATAAATAGAAATGTCATTTCCATATACATTGTTATTGGATGCAAGGAGATTTTACAGCTAGATATATAGTAATAAAATATCAAAAGGAAAAGTTTTAGTTAAGATTAACTAGCTGACTGTTTATCATCTGCAATAATAGTAATGGAAACTTAGAGACACAAAAAGGAAAAAAATAAGAATACTCAGAAATTGACAATTGTGCCTTATGTTATTTTAACAAAGTATATTCACTAGAGTGAATACTTTTTAAAGAGATTTCATTTGGAGTTTAGTTATACTACTTTAAGGCTGTTTCATTTAAAAGTGCGTTAACCCTTTTTAAATTAATGTTTCTCTTATGTTTGGTTTCAAATCAGGGTTTTTTCATAGTTTAATGTCAATATGCCCCCAAAAGCTTAACTTGTGCCCCTGATCCAAAAAAATGTCTTTGTGTTGGACTTCCCCAGACCTCAATCTATGTTTATTTTAACATTGTCACATTTCATCTCCTCTTTAATGTGAGTTATTGAGGAATACCTGAAAACAACTGACAGCTGGCTAATTCATTTAGGAATATTAAAGGCTGTCTTGTAAGCGTTACAGTATGCAAAAAAAGACCACAAAAATGTCACATTTGTTGATCAGGAGACTTTAATTGAGACAATATTTGTGTAAATATTTTGTGTAAATTAGTTATCCTTACAGTTGGACACTTTTTCATTGCTTCTTCAGAGATTTCCATGTTTCTCCATTTCACCGACACCCAAAAAACATGATCAATATCATCTGAGTGATTGGTATAAGCAGCAAAAAGCCTGCTGGGCCATCTCCAGTTCACAGTTTTTGAAGGTGCAGCGTGTAGAATTTGGCAGCATTTGGCAGAAACGGTGAATATAGGATATAATGTTTCTATTTGTATGTAAAGTCCATCAAAATAGGAGTACAGTCATCCCCATAAAACGTTTGTTACCTCCGCCAAGGAGGTTATGTGTTTGCCGGCGTTTATTTGTCTGTCTGTCTGTCTGTTTGTGTTCAAAATAACTTGAAAAGTTCTGAACGGATTTGGATGAAATTTTCAGGAATTGTCGGAAAAGGGATATGGAAGAACTGATTAAATTTTGGGGGCGATCTGGATCACCGTCTGGATCCAGGAATTTTTTAAAGGATTCTTCAACATTGCCAGATAGGACCATTTTTCGCCAAAGTGGACCGAAGCTGCTTGGTGGAGGTCTGCGCTCTCTGAGTGCTTTTCTAGTTTTTATTTTTATTTAGTTAGAAAAAGCTTCAAAAAATTTACATTACTGCGGGCCGCGTTCATGTAGGCCGACATAACGATCCACCATGTTGTCTACGGGTGGATTTTAGGGACAAAAAGAACGAAACTTGATTCTGTCCACTGATTCTGAAATCTGCCTGGAATGCAGGCGTAGAAGAGGAGAGAGGACGTCGGTGGTTGTAGAGACAGTTGTTACTCTGCACTCGGGTTTTAAATTGTGTGTATTTTACAGTTAAAGCTTTTGGTCCCTAGCCCTTTTGGTCTTCACAGGCTTCCGTTGCTCAGCTATGTGACGTTTTGGTTACGGTTGGGCTTATTCTAGAATCTGATCGATAGATGTCGCTCAAATGCCAAATTCCACACACTGCACATTTAAGTGTGGAAAATGTTTTATGTTAATTGTCCAGATGTCAAATTCATAAGCAATAGTGGTAAAGTCAGAGATCTCAACATGAATCAGAATAATTGTGACTGTCATTCTGCACATTAAGCCGCCCTCATCCACAATCTTCTCTTACATTCAGCAGAAGTTTTTAAAGATCCACTGGTGTGGTTTTGTGCCCACAGCTGCAGTTGCATTCTGATGTCGGGCCTTCTGTAAACAGCAACGGAAACATCTCTGCTGTTGTGAGAACTTTTATGAACATTCTGAGTATTTCTGTGTGCTTTTGGTGGTCTGTTACAGTACAGCTCTACCTCATTGATATTCCCGAGCGCTCTTGACATTAGGGAATCATTAGAGTCTGACGGGAGCGAGTCAGGGGTCTGTTGTGGATTCATGTCGCTGCTTTCCTTCACCTTCACTCTTCACCTTCATTTTAGAGTATTTTCTCCTCCATGCGCCACCGTTTTATGAATGAGAAGAAGGATCAGTGATGGTGTTTTCCTCCTCTCCTTGGGTGCAGAGGTGATTAAAGTTAATGTTAAATTAATAGTTTAAGCTCCTTCTCTCATGCCTGGGTGGACTCAAGTTTGTGAGCACACAGCGCGCTGTAATGGAAAACAATGTCTGTGTGTGTAGAGGTTGTTTGTCACCGAGGGAGATTTATTCGTATTAGATTTATTATCTTCGGAGCAGGCGGCGGGGTGGAGACAGATTAAGGTCGTACAGTTAAATGTGACACAGATGTCTGTCTGAGATGAGTCAGACTTGAAGAAAAAAATAAATCAAGATAAATAGTGAAAGTAAAACCATCATGTGTTGTGTTATTAAGTGACATGTGGAGTACAGGCGAGCCATCTGGGGTATTTCCAGCCTGAATCATCTCTAAAAACAACAAACAAAATCATGAATTTTTCACATTTAATTCTGTTTATGCAAACATTAATTACAAACTCACATCATCAAATAATAATATGATGCTCACTCCAAATCAGGTTTCATGTTTTAAATAGGTTTTCCAAATTACTCTTTGAAGATTAATTTCTTCTCAATAAGCATCAGTCTCTGTAGACACTGTGGAGGATGTTTGCAGCTGTTCGTGTGTAATTTGTGGGCATCATCAAATTGTTTTGGAGCCAATTGTTTTGCGTGAACACACCACAATAATACAAGGACTGCTGTTTGTGTTTGTTGTTAACAGGGAAAGTAGCGAATATCTCATGTGGCTTTCAGTTTTTTTTTTTTGTACAGCGTGTGACTTGACAAAAGCTCAGCAGGTGTCTTCAGGCCTGAAAAATTAAGCTTGAACGCCCACCCATAGAGAAGAGTGCATCATTTAGAAACACACACACACACACAGGCTGGTATTAGAATGAGCAAAAGCAAAGGCAGCACATTATTTCATATTTAAAAAGTCTGATGGAGAGAATGTTCTGCTATGCTTCTTCTCAATACAGCCCTTATACATGAAAACCATGCTTGAAAGAAGAGCAAGAAGAGCAGCATTTACAAGTTGTTTTATTGTTCTACAAAGACATGTCACCACTAGAGACAAATACTATTAAATGTTTTGAATTTCTTAATAAAGTCTGCACTTACAAACTAACAAACATACAAGTGCTTTTCCAAAAAGAGAGCAGACATCTACCATTGAAACTGAGAGCTGCACAGCTTCAGCACATGCATCAACATGTAAACAAAACTTCAAATACCACTCGTGTGTCTGTGGATGAAGAACTTTCACACTTTTTACTGATTTACAAGAAGTTGGTTGCTGTTTTCTTGTAATCCCCTGCAGTGTGAAACTTGCTGTGTGGCAGTCTGCCTGCTGCTGTTGATCAAACACAGACAGTGACACGCCCCCCCAGCTGACAGGGACCAGAACTCTTCTGATGTTTCCTTAGAGACACTTTTGCTTCCCTTTAAAGATTAAATGGAGCTATTTGAAATACATCTAGAACATGTTTACACTTTGGATGTTTGAAAAGGATGATTAAATGTGCGCTCAGTTGGACTTTGACTGTTGGATGCAATCTTTAAATAAATACAAAATCAGTAACTTCAGGAGAAAAGCATGATACAGTTTATCTTCCTCTTAATCAGTTCATCATTAAAATAAGTGTCTGTTTTTCATGCTGATGTTATGTTGGAAGTTTACCTGTGAAACTTCCAACTTCACTTGAGTTCCCTTCATGTCTTTGTCTTTTTTTTTTCTTTTAAATCATTTTAACATCCATTCATCCATTTTCTTTACCACTTGTACCTTTCAGGGTTGTAGGGGTATATCCCAGCTGACACTAGGTGGGATGCAGAGTACATCCTGAGCCAGTTGATCACAGGCCAACACACACACTCACACCTATGGGCAACCTGGAGTCATGAATTGAACTAGTGAGCACGTTTTGGGGGTGTGGGGAAAACCAGGGTGCAATGAGAAAACCCATGCATGCACAGTGAGATCATGCAAACTCCACACAGAAAGGCCCTGGCCGGCACAAGGAGTCAAACCAGAACCTGCTCTGCCACCGTGCTGAAACAGAGAGGTTTATATGCCAAATCACTTATCTAAGAGAAAGCTTTTTTTAACATATGTTATGGGCTCATCTGAGACTAGGAATGTTACTGAAAAATGATCAACCTCGGTAAAATTTCCAACGGTTAGTAATACAGTTTTCTATTTCAGTTACCATAAAAACTGTGTTTGATTACCTGAGTTTGTCCATAACTTGAGCATAACTTGAGCACATTGCAACAATACTGTGCTAATAATGATAACCGTGATAATTTGGTCACAAAAGCCGTGATATGAAATTTTCTTAACATTACATCCCTTTCTGAGACCAATTGTAACTTGTTGGATAAGAGTTTATTACAAGACCTTTAAAGTTAAGTGAACAGAATGAACTGCTTCACTACCTTAGTTTATTTCTTTGTTGACCCATTTAACACATAACAGAATTAAGTATGTTACTTAACTGTGCTCTCCCCATTGCTTCATATGCCAGTTTAACAAACAGTCCATATTTTTGCGGGTTTTTGCTTTTTTTCTTATTTAGTCATCCGTGTGGCATATTGCATAATGTCTGTATAGATACTTAATTAGTGTGAAAGCAGATTAATGTTGAATTAACTTCTCTTGTTCAATTTAATTGTGCAGTGCCAATTTATTTTTCTTTGGCATAGAGCAAAACATGTTTGGGCTTGTTGTGCAGCAGATCAAAAATTCAGGGTTAATTTGAGTCTTAGAGAGTGATGGTTTCTTTCTTTGTGGTGTTTTTTAGTCAGAGAGAAAGATGAAGGATGGGAGATGTCATCTCTGGAGGCCTGCTCAGATGTCCCTCTCTGTGATCGCGATTGTTGTATAGAATCTGAAACAGAAGCGAGTTGTTTGGCATCAGATCCATTTTTCTCTGAACTTCTTCCAAATCCCATCAAACACTTCCAAAAAAAATCTAACATGCAGTTAAATCCACAAAGGAAACGCAGCCAAGCAAAAGGCACACACAGACTTGTGAAACAGCAACTTAATTTACCCAGAGCGGATCCTGAAGGTCAATTCTTTGACGAAAATGAAATAACTTGAAAGTTGGCAGGCACAGATATCATCTGCTCCTGTATCTTCTGTGTTTATTATTTAACAGGCTCTCAGAGCAGTGAAACCAAATCAAAGTTTCATGTAGTGATGCTGCTTTCATTTAGTGAGTAAAGGTTCCAGCTGTCAGTCAACAGAGACACAGCACAGACGCACGCACACTTAAGGTGACTCTGATAAATGTTGATGTGTTTGTTTTGGACCATAATACCACAGCTGCTCTCTGTTGTCACCTCTAAGCAGCCGGAAAAGAGCCTCTGTCACCACTCACTGCCTCTCAGTCTGCCTCTATGTCACCATGAGGATTATGGGTAATATTCTTAGCAGCTTTCTCATTTTACTCTTGAATGAAACACAATAGAACTAAAGCTTAAAGAGGAAGGGGAGGTGGTGGCTTTGGCAAATGTATTGGGTGTTTCCAGGCAAGTAATATAAAATCTATGAAACCCCAAATTTGTATTGCGTTTAGTCTGCTAGTCTTGAAAAAAAAAACCCAATAAAACAGTATAACAATAGTTCTGTTTATCTCAACTCTGGATTACAGACACCGGAGGCAAACATTAGCATTTTCTAACACCACCAGCCTTTGGTTGCCCTTGCAATCTAACACTTACATACCTGATTTAAATGTGCTTCCATATTAATGTAGTGGTGGTGACAGACTTATTTCATTTACAGTGTTGGGCAAGATGCTCAAAAGTTTAAACAAGTTTCTTTATACTCATTACTCCTGAAAATCAGATAAAAATACTTTACATATTTCTTACTGTCAAAAGTTACCAATTACTTTACTTTTGATTAGTGTTTTAACAATTTAACAAATCAGGGCAGATGCCAATACACAAGTTTAAAAAACAAACATTTAAGCCTATTAACCATTTGATTTGATTTGAAAATATTTAATATCCCATAAGGGCATTTTGGTTTGCAACAGAAGTTAAAACACACATTTTTACAATATCTCACATCACAGAAAAAGCATACAGCCAGATACCACAGAAACAATACAAGTAAATACATGTAAATACACGGGTTCAGCACAATTTCACAGGTGCATCGTTCCCATCAAGCTTGCCTACAGCTTGCCTACATGATGTCACACTCAGCTCCATTCCAGCTGGATGTCAAAAATGATGCCGTTCAGCATGTTACTTAATGGGTGTTGACGCTAAATAAACATAGATGCCCTGGAGAACTTAAACCTACAGTACATGTTCAACCATAATTATCTAGTACTGTGTGGTGGACCATTCTAACAAGGCTTCAGATGTCAGAAGAAGATAAACTTTCACTTGGCCCTTCTGGTTTGTCTTTTGAGTTTGAAAAATATTGATTTTGGTCTGAACAAGTATAAATGTTGATTACAGCAATGATCTGTGGGACAAGTGCCACAGAATGCAATTTACGCATATCAGCCGCTGGTGTCCTTAAACAGGAAACATCCTGAGGTGTTTTCCCCAAGTCATCCTGGTAATTCACAGAATTTGACAGAAAAAGCCAAAGTTTATACACCTACATCAACAGGTAACCTGGATGTTCTCGTGTTCTCTAGTTCCCATTGAGGTTTCTGCCTCTTCTTCTTCTGCCATTTATCATTCAAACCCAGTACTCCAGTGCATACAAGCATCCTCATAACAAACAGCAGCCATACTCTCGCCGTGATCGACAATTTATCCTTTGACCAGTGGTAGTTTTCCTCTTTTAAGCCTCCCTGTAAATGGACAATCCACTTGTTTTTCTGGTCTTTAGTCGTCTGGCAATCAGACTCATCTGACAGCTTCAGTGACATTGTTGTTGCTTATGAATGATATTCTCTGTTACTTTAGTGGCTCATCTCCACAGTAATTATCGGCTAAAATGCACTATAGTATGTTGACAGTCAATTGACGGCACTGAGCATAAATCTGACTGAACACTAGATAAATATTCTCTGCTGGACAACATCACAGGTCCATAAAATTTTACTGCTCAAGTGCTGTTATGGCTGATCTCTTCCCAGTGGCCTCTTCTCAGTAATACTTCAGTTGTTTAAGTTCCACAATCTGTTTGACAGAACAGTTTACTATGACCATATGTGGCAAAGGTATACAATAGCAGAGATCCTGTTTCTCTGCATCTGATGTACTTTAAATGTTAACCATAAAATGTGCCTGGGTTCACATCCAATCAAAGACCAAAGTGGAAAAGAGTCGCTGATTTGACCTCTTTGCTGTTTAAAAAGTAAAATGATGCAGGCCCCAAAATGAGGTCACAAGTATAAAGTACCTTTTTTAGGATTTATTTTTGGGCTTTTTCCTCATTAATGATTACGTATAAAAACATACAGAGCACACATCCAAAAGCCATAAGTAAAAGTTGAGAGTCAGAAGAAATTGTACATCCTTTAGTTGAACCTCTACCAAAGATAAAATAATATTTGTAACTTATTTTCTCCTGCAGACCCTTGCATGTGTTCCTCTTACTGTTATTGTTAAGGAAAGTTGAAAACAATTCGATGCATCACTTTTTGCCAATATCTGACATGCCGATATTTTCAGAGTTATCATCGCAGTTACCAATACTGATTTTTTTTTCTAAATGCACAAATATAAAACATGAAAAACAACATTTCCTTCTATAATAAGTTATACTGTTGGTTTAAAAAAGTGGACATTCAGTGACGATGTGATAAATAATGATGGTGCATTTGTACATGTTCTCCAATGTTACAGTAAATATATGGGCTATATATGGCCAATTTTTATGACCAAAATACTAAATAAATATTGTTTTTTCTTATCTGCTGATACAGATAATCATCTTTTTAGGCATATATATGCTGATTCTAATATTATTCAGATATGCATTTATTCTTTTTTTTAAAAACTTTTTTTTAACTAAGAATGAAAAAGATAACATGAGATGAAAATCCTGTTAATATCTGCAGCCCCTTTCAGCCACAGGAGAGACAGTTATTATCATTTGTTTGGATGATTGATTGATTGGTAATGTTGTGAATGTGCACGTTTTTCTTCTGGAGCCAGTGACAGAAAGAGTAACACCTGTAGAAAAACTGCGCTTCATGTTCCTCAGGTCTCCTCCTCCTGCGTCCTTTGTGTTTGAAGGCAATAGTTACAGAAGGAAACAAACACAGAGGAAAGCCTGTCACAGATCTTGTGTCTGCGTGTGTGTGTGTGTTTGTGTGTGGGGGTGTGTGTGTGTGTGTGTGTGTGATATACTTGCAACAGAGACACAGGAAGGAAAACAGGCAGGTGTGTTGCTTTACAGCAGCAGAGATGAATGGTCCCTCCAGTTCTCTGTTTCTTATCATTTAAACAATCCTCTGCACTGCTTTTCACTTTGCTATGAGTTTGACAGAGAATCTAAAAATAGAACAAAACAATGAGGGCGCTGCTGCTCTGCTCTAATAAGCAATCATTACCACTTTGCTACTTTGTGGTTTTAGTGGCTCAAATTTTAAAAGAGGAAAAATTGCCACCAAAGACGTTAGACACTGCTTAAACATCGTTTAAGCATCACTCAGAACTTTAAATCCTTATTTTCTTTCCTCTAGTTATCTAGGGATGAGGAATGTGATCAGTTAGTCAACTGAAGGATTAAAATAGGATAAATGATTAGTCAGCTCCTAGCTAGTTAAATTAATTCTTTGTTTAGGCCCGCAGTCCCAGTCAAATGCTCTGTAAACTGTGATCGAGCTGCTTGCCACTCATAGCCATTGCTGCTGTAGCGCCATTCCATCGGATGTAAACACAGGATCTTATGCAAACAGATGAGATTATTAGTATCACACAGGAACTGCCCAGTTTAGCTGTATTTTTAACATAGAAAATGGAAATAAGTTTGAGATTAAGTTTTATAATTCTTCCCTAATAATGAATTAAAAAGAAAAATGAGTTTAACAATGCATCAAAAATATGAGCTTGTTCATTAAGTACAGTCAAGCACAATATTGAATTTAACACGTGTTAATCTGGATAAGTATGAGCAGATACAGGTATCAAATTGGTATCAGAACTATAAAACTTGAATTAATACGTCCCAATTTGCAGCCTCTCAGTACACAGTAGACTGAAATCACTGATGATAAAATTTGATTATAGTTGTATTTTTGTGTCTCAGTTGAAAATGGCATCTTTATGTTGCGATTTGTAACCATATTCCACATTTACAAGCAGATTTTAACATCTTAAAGGAACTTGAGGCTGGGGTGCTAACAAGGCTAATGTTAGCCACTCCCTGATTGATATTGTCAGTAAATGCTACAATAGCCTGCTAACTGTTGTTGTAAATGGCCAAACTGAAGCCACAGTGCCCTGCTTTTTGGATCGCTTGCATCATTTGGTCCTTGTTTGGTTTGGATGGCTGCCACACACATTACAAACCAAACTCTGGTTCACTTGGAGGTGAACTAAGACCTCCATTTTTTGTGGGCCAGAGTTCAGTTCTTTGGTCTGCATCAGAGTCGCTGAAGCTTTCACACCAGCCCAAACAAATGATTTTTCCAGAGAGGTGAACCAGAGTTTGTTTTGTCTGGACCACACATGTTAGTTGTGAAAGCGACCTGAAATAAGTACTCCTTTGTAACAACAGGAAATACTTTGAGGATAAGGTTTGGTTGGAAATTCATTCTGAATCTAATTTTGTGAAGCAGGTTTTATTCTGCCTCTTGTGTGCAGTGCAGGAGCTGATATTTTAATATGTGTCCCTACATCAAAAGTTTTGTCACATATCCGAGAGAAAAAGTAGGTACTTGGTTGGTATAATGAGTTGCAGTGATGGTGTTTGACCAAGCCAAAAGAGGGTTTTATCTGGAGGCAGTCTTTGGAAAGTGCAAATTCATCTTGAGGATAAAAGGAGGGATTCATAAATTGCCACTTTAAGAGTGCGTTTATGTGCAGATACAGTAGGAAAGTGATGAAAGTGTTTGGCAGCTTCTCTGACTGCCCTGATGGTGTGTGTGGGAGAAATTGAGATTGGAGGGTTGCTACTCTGTGCTTTCTCTTGGCACACAACCTGAGATGATGTGTCTTAAAGATTTGAGTGGCAGCAGTAATGCTGATGACACTCTTTGTCTTGTCTGTCAGTCAAGGTGTCGGCCAGCTCAGCTCACTGGGACGCCCTCCTCTGCCCCCCGGCTCTCATACCTCCCTCTGTCTCTCTCAGCACAGTCTGGGACCTGCATAGTGGCTGTGATGACAGTGCAGCTATGACAATAATCCCCTCTTCTCTGTTCTTCTTCTCACCTCCTTTATCAGCTCCTCGCCCTCCAACAACTGAACAGCCTCAGTTTTCTGTCACAAGGAGACAGCTGCTGTGTCAGACTGTCAGAGTATCGGTTTCCACTCTGCTCACTCAAGTGGGAACACTTTTCACATTGTGTTATACGAGTGATACGCTGAAGTGCTGTCAGAGATACTCGGCTGAACACAAACAAACACTCAGACGAATACTTTAAAACTCCTTGAAACTTAAAAGCACAACAGGTTTTGTGCAGCCTGTACAAAAAGCACCCAAACAATCAGTTAGGCTCTTTCAAAAGTAACAAATACTTTCATGAGAGTTTATGTTATCTTGACTTCTAAGTCAGGTTTGAAATGTGCATGGTTTATGACAGGTTTTTATCACAAACTTGTTGCATCCAGCACTGTTATTGGCTGGGGACCAGTCCAGGGTGTACAGTGGGGATTTCCTAAAGCCCTCCACCCCAACCCTGGACCAGAAATAGGGTAAACAGTATAGATGGATAGATGGATAGATGTTATATCTATCCAAATATTCACTAGGGGTGAAACAAACATCGTAGTGTACTCATATTTCAATATACTGATAAATGATTCAGTCAGACCGATTGAAAGTCAAAACATCATGCCTTTTGATGTATGTAGAGGCTGGGGGTGGGATAAGTTTGTGTTGGATGGATCAAATATGAATTTATATGTCTTATGTTGCTACTTTTTTTGTTGATCTCTTTTGGTGTGTGTAATCCATCAGAGTATGAATTCATATACTCATGTGACTCTCATATTGTTCTTGAATGGTGTAATCTAGAGATTGTGTTTCATGGTTTTATAATGCAAAGTTAACACGCACAAGTTTAATTTTGACTCTTTGCCCTGTCCATACCTCAGGAAGTCAAAGGGATGCAGTAATGTCAAGTATGGCACACAGAGTGGATTAAGAAATGGGTCTTATATACAACAGGATCAGCTTTAAAGTTCTGTCAGATGACGCTCCACAAGACCATTGTTTGTGTATTTACTCTCTTTGTCCCGAGCTTTGGCCAAAGTCATACGTACTGCTCACTGACCGAACAGAGAGCCCCCTCCCCCCACTGAGTGGAAGATCCATTTGCAAAGATGAAGCAGCAACTACAGTATAAACACTTATTTCTCATCTGCTGACCTAAAGTATGGGCATTTTCACTCCCTTCTATGTTCGTATAGATTGTGGAGTCTCTCATACCACTGACTGACAACATAAAGGAGGATTAATTTGGAAAAACAAGGTGGAGTCCCGTTAGCGCTGATGTAAAGGGACACTTTTACTCCTTTTCCGGCTAAAAAAGTCACAAAAAGTTTAAAGGATTAGTCATGGTTAATCCTCACCCTGTTAAATCAGCCATTTCATCAAGGGATGTAACGGTTACCGCTAAAATGGTAAACCGTGGTAAAATTTCAGACGGTTCGTATTACCGTGTCCTGTTTAAATTACTGGTTAACCGTGTCTGATTACCACACTGTGTCAACAACTCACGGTGATGCAGCTCATTGCCTATGAAAGGCCAGAACTATGTGTCTGCTCCTCGGTAAAGCAGCCGCGGTCCCTCACAGACGGAGGCTCGCATGTGCGGTTTGCAATGTTTGGCTTCTGTCACATAATAATGACAAATACTTGCCAGAATTATTTACTCTTATTTTTCATGAAAAAAGGGTGAAAAATTCACTCAAAGGACACTTCCTGACACATTTATTGACAAAAAAGACAAAAAGACCTGTTATAATTGTAATATTAAAGGGGTTAAATGATTTCAAGTGTGTGTAAAAGTACTTCTTGAACATTTTGAGCACACTGCAACAATGCCGCGATAATAATGATAACTGTGATAATTTTGGTCACAATAACCGTGATATGAAATTTTCATACCGTTACATCCCTAATTTCATCCTTTTCTGCTCCTCTTCACTGTTTAATCCACAGTTTGAGTCATTTTTCTCTGCAGTAAAGCTAACATCGCTGACTGCAGAAGTTCCTTATTTTGACCTTCAAAATAAAACAATTATATCTAGAAAGGGAGTTAAATTATCTTAGCAAAAGCCAATACAAATTACAGAATGAAACCATACCAAATACAAATTTCATTATAAAATCTAAAACTAAATGTGAACTCCTGAAAAGTGTAAATTCTTTGACATTAACAGAAAAGGATTGGACATCATTGAGTTGTTTTGGACATGAACTTTGGCACACGTCTGAATGAATAGCAGTATCATACAGGGTGTTTGACAGAATAAGGACCGTGAAGCTGCCACCCACCCCTAAGTCAGTGTTTCAGAACATATGTATGTTTCACTGAAGCACCAATTTAAATAAAGATATTCTAAACATTAACATAGAATGCTTTACTCTGCATTCACCTGATTATGTATTAATAAACTGGTAAGAATGTCTGTACTTTATCAATGTGCACTCAACCATAAAACAAAACCTAAAAAACAAAGTACCAATGAACTAAATGTGCAATTAAATGCAATAAATTCTAAATTAACTATCAAAAGTTGGACATTAATGGTAATCAGAAATTTAAATCATTTGACAGACCTATTTTAATATAAGTTGGTAAAATACTATAAGCAAGACCATGTGATGAAAAGCATAAAAATATAAAAAAAAAATTCTTAAAATAACGAAAAACAAAACACCAATTTGTCTATAGGATTACACTTTATTTTGAAATTCCCACAGCAAGCCCATGTGATAGCTTGCCTACACAGCCCAAAGACAAGCTTGTAATTTGATTGAAGACTCTGATTTTTCAAGGTTAATCATCAATGATTGTCTGTTTGTGGGACTGACTGGGAACTAGTCCAGCTGGGATGGGCTCCAGACCAAACATCAATCCACCCTGAGAATAAAAAATTGAGAACACTTGGCTAAATTAGTGTCTCATATCTTTTGCAATTTAACTACAGTATGAGAAGCCAAATTTCCAGACATTGTAACCAAGCACTGTTTCACAAATTGAGCATAATGATGGTTCTAGCAGGACATGGAGTCAAGATTACTAACATACCAGCATCCATTGTTGAACAGCTGATCCAAAGTTAGCCTGCCACTGCTGACAGCCAGCTGATTGCCTCTAAATTGCCACTGGCTAAATGCACTCAGACTACCTTACTTAAGCAGCTCTAGCCTTCCTACTCTTAGCTGCTCCTGCTGCAAGCTGCTTTGCCACCCTCCTCCACCCCAGCTCCTCCTTTACGCCACTTCCTTACTAAATCAAAGTCTTGCTGACATTTACGCTTGCTCTGCTCCTTCTCTGCCCGCTTCATACTTTCCTTGTGGGCGCTTGTGTGCTGCTCCTGCTTAAGGCTTCCACAATTGGCTTGCAATGTGGAAGAAAAAGCCCCCATCAGAGCCGTACGGCCAAATTCAAATATCTGCTAATAAAGCTTAACATAAATTACTGCAATAAGCTAAATTTAAATAACTGCTCTTGTCTTTTTCTTGAGAAAATGGTCCTGGCATAAATCAGTTTTTAATGAAGACTTTGAAGGATTTCTTATCATGATGTAAAACAACACAGGTGAAGCAGCATCAGGAGTTCACCTTTGTGCTTTTGAGAGCACCCCCACATCCTCTTGAAACCATCTTTGATTTTTCTGTTTGACAGCCATAACACATGCACTTCTATAATCTCTTTAATAAGCATCTACATGATGAAATTATGCGCTTTGGCTGAAGCGAATGAAATTTTCACTCTGGTGTATATATCTAACAGACAGGCGAGGTGAACTTTAAATGAACTTCATGCATTGTACTCTCTCTGCGTATATTTGCAGCTAAAGCTGTTTTACTAAGGATGCACTGCTCACTACATAATGGGGTTCTTCTTGTTATCGACTCCTTTTAGATGTTAGTCAGAGTCGAATTATGAGACTATAAGATGTTGCTATTTGTTTCCAGACCTTTGTTTTCTGTACATCGCCGAAGTTTGATGCATTTATGGGGAGAACTTTTAAAAAGTTCTGGACGGGCAGGAAATAAGGTTATGGATAATGGCCCAGTATGGGAGTATGATTTTTGAACACACACCTGCATGTGCACACACAGACATATGTGCAGACATCATCCCGGTGCAGGTCTTATAAAACTGTGACATTTCCCTGCAGCTTTCCTCCTCTCCTCTTAACTCTTCTCCTCCTCTGCTCCCATTCAGACAAGTCCTGATGGTGGAGCCTGTTTGTCTTATCGCTGCCCGCCAGCTGGGGTTCGGATGGGGGATCTGTGGGTCTCTCCTTCCCTCAGCGCTTCTCACGTTAAAAGAGATGGAGACAATGATTTGGCACGCTTCACACACTCAAACAATTACAGCACATTTGCAGGCACACGAGGACACACACACACTGTCGGGTAGCTCATCCAAATTTCATGGCTGTAACTTGTGTGGACCTCAAAGGCCATATAATAATACAGAATAGGGAAAATTGTTTGTCTGCTTTCAGCTGGCTCCGTCCCCTCTATACTGTCATTAGGTGGTCTGTTTGCTGGAGTCAGTGACGGCACCTGCCTGTGGCTGCTAATGACTACAGCCTCGCTCTATTCCACTATGTTCTCCACTCACTTAAGCACCTTAATGAACCACCTGTATAGTCTGTGTGTGCATCTTTGTCAATGTGTCGATGTGTGTGTGATGAACCTAAATTGCCATAAGGTTTCCCCCTTGTAGATATGAGCCAGTTATCTTTACTTACTCCTCTCCTCACATCGACTTTAAATAAGCCCAGAACAGGGACTCTTGGATGGCAGACAGAGGATGCTTCTCTAGAAATACAGATTAAAATAAACAAGAAATAACATTTAAATAACCTGTCAAATTACTTGTATTGATGCAAAGTAGCCAATCTATTATCCCTGAAACCTTTAGGCCAAAGCTCTATATCAAAGGTAAGGCAGATTGTAGCACTCCAGTATGCTGCATGAAACATACTTATTATTCCTTTCTGAGTGTACACAGTTAATGCAGTGGTTTTCAAACTTTTTTTTTTCACCAGGCACACCGAAGACCAAGCCAAAATGTCAAGGCACATAGAGTGCTGAAGGGATGACCTGTTATTTAGGCCAATGCTGAAGTGAGCATCTAACTGGTTCCCTTTACTGCAAACCTGCTAAAAGCCCATAGGTATCTTCATTGTGTTTTGGATCATTGCTGTTAAGAAGCGCTGGAGTAAACTAAAAACATGAAACTTACAAACTTACATGTTCTATTCTTGGTGATTATAATAGTTCCCATTATCGAGCAATATAGGTGGGAATATATATATATATATATATATATATATATATATATATATATATATATATATATATTATATATATCATATCGCTTTTAATCACAGTGAGATGCGTTGGTTAGTCTGTGTGTCCATTTCTTTGTGGCTGTAACTTAATATTTTGTTAAAAGCCATTCACCGTGATCACAACAAAGGACTGTTATTATGAAAACATTTCCAGAGGGTAAATCAGAGTCTCAAGAGCTAAACTGAAACTCTAGTCCCTTCTGTTCCTTAAGAAGCACTTAGATTATTGTTACTGATGGTCTATGACTGATCTCACATATCTTATTCCTGAGTGATTGACTGAGCAACTTGAGGTAGCTTAATACATTTTAAAAGCAGAAAACTGCTAAATGTTATTCCCTTGAATTTGTGTTGGCAGATATAGTTGTACTTTTGTTCATCTTTTTCTGTTTTGGCGCCCACCAATTTCTGAAATGAATATCTGGTTATCAAGTCGACTTATTTTATTTGTTTTGGTGGAAACTTGGATGCCGCCTGCCAACAGTTTGGAAGACAATGGTGTTTTCAGTGAGAATAGAGCCAATCAATTAAGTTTGTTTTTGAGAAATCAAAGCATTAAGGAACTGAGGAGATTAATAAAGCTTCCAACAAAGCTCTTAAACAATCATTGGGGATAAGATTTTTATTTGTTCTAAAAATGCAGAGAGAGTTTTGCTCTATTCATTGGGTCCATCAGCGTTTTGTGGTTGCTGTTCCTGCCCCTTAGTGGCCAAAGTACACGATGCAACTTCAATTTTCAACTTCCCTGTGCTTAACAGGATGGAACAGATTGCCTTAAAAAAGCCTAGCTTTTTGCCTCACCTCAAGTTTGTAATTGGACTGTCTCTCAAGATTTTTTTCAGTCACGCTTGCCCAGACTGGTCTAATTAAGCCCACACAAACCCCTGACAGATCCCCGTCCCTTTGGCTGTATGCTCTGGCCTTTTCTAATAATATTGAGCTCTAAACAGGTGGTGGTGCTGCTGTAGCTGACAAGAATGCCTTTGTTTATGCTTCTCTCAACGTCACTTTCAAATTACCCACAACACCAGAGGCAGCGCTCTCCTATCCGCTTGAATCTGTGTTTAATAAACACAATTCCACTTGTTTCTCAGCATGGCCACGGGAGGGGACTGTGCTGTTCAACACACCGGTGAATCTGGGTTTTGTTTTTGTCCTACAACTCCTACTTAACTTTATATCACATTTGTCTTTGTGTTTTATTTTTGACTGTCTACATTATTTAAACAAGTGTTTGTCCCCTCATTCAGGACCTTTCCAGACTTGCCAAAGGTTACAAAGGGAAATATAGATGCAGGAATAATTACTGGAATACCACAATTACAAACTTTAATATGATTCTGCTGAAAATCTTGGAAACATGAAGGACCACAGTCCATTTCTGCAGCAGTGGTGAAACAAAGCTCTACTGTTGTTACACTCAAAGTCATTCATATTGATATTGCAGTGGGATAAACACTGTTGAAAATTCAGTGTGTCACAGTGTTGACAGCATGAGAAAAGCCAAGCACAGTGGGAGCTTTACATAGAACCATAGTTTATACACACACACACACACACACACACACACACACACATATATATATATATATATATACATATATATGTATATATATATGTGTATATATATACTTATATATACTTATATATATATATGTGTGTGTGTATATATGTGTGTATATATATATATATATATATATATATATATATATATATATATATATATGTGTGTATATGTATATATATACTTGTACTCCTGTGAGCCTGTTCCCACCTTAAATACTGCCCCCATCATAATTGCTAAAAACAGTGCAGAGGGACCTTGACTTTGTCCCCCATTAAAGCTTTGTGACTTTAATAGGCAATGCACATCCTAGAAGTATACATATCCACCCTGAAATAGGACCTTGGACGATCTTCTGATCTAATCAAAGTCAAAATGTGGAAATAATCTTGACAAAATCAAACAGTATTGATGAATGTTTGATGCCAAAATAACAAAAAGGAAGTTAAACACACTTAAAATTAGGAAAATAAAAAAGAAATGCAGAGAAAATTTTGATGGCTGTTATCTGTACAAACACATTGACTACCTTTCCTAATACTTAGGTTGTCAAAATTTTCCTCTCTCTAGATATTATGTGTTTTGAAATGATAAAATCTCTATTATTTTAGTGATTGGTGTTACCAAAAGTACAGAAACTCAATGATTACCACCGTCAGAGAGAGAGCATCAGTTTAAATATAAGGCTGCTGTTAGTGGTCCTTGCTGAGAACAGTATCTTTACTCATTATTAGCTCTGGTATTTTTTTCTTTAAGTGCAAATCTAACCTGACACGTATGATAGTCCATCTGACAGTGTATGTTGTAAAATACAGATCCAACAGGTGACTGGTTGACCACATAAATCATATTTATGAGGGTCTATCAGATGATGAGTTTGGCGGCTGTACTGTCAAGAAGTAATTTAAGTAACAAGCAAGACTGTACACAAAAATGTTTTCAAATGTATTTTTTGATCTACACTGAATGAAGAAATGTCGTCATGTCTGGGGAAATCCACCACTATAGCAGGTTGTATCTGTGCTCATCTCTTCATGTGTAGCCATTGTTTCATGGCTTGCAGTCACTCTTTGCTTTTGTCACGCAGTATTTCCACCTCTTTCTCCTCAGAGTACACCTGCTGATCAGTGCCTTTGCAGTCCCAGCTCATTCGGCCAAGGTCAAAACTTTGCAAGTCGGTTCTGCCTGATCATAGACATAGGCTTCACATTAACCTTGCAAAGCAGTTGGATCCCCCAGTTTCAATGTCTGTAATCGGACTGATCCATCTTGCCAAGCTCCAATCTACAATGATTGTGCCCAAAGCGGCACGGCGTAATTAAAGTCCTTTAGAGCAGGAAGAGTTGGAAGCTATGAGCGAGACAACAGCAGGAGGTTACTACTCATATTATATAGATTAGCATAGATGCTAACAGATTCAGTAGCAGTTTTATTAGATTTCTTATTAAATTAAGAAAACAAATAACAAGGCTGAAGGACTTATTGATAGAAAGGATGTTTTTGCTCCGCTTCCACTTTACAGCAGTAGTATCCGCTGATTAGATTATATGATTGGCTTGTTATGAATGTGATTGACAGAACGATTGTTCAATCACCTGCTTGATTTGCTTTATAAAGCTTAAGAGTGGTTAAGTGTGTCAGGTAAATTGCTAATCACTATCAGCATAAATTATACAATCATCAATATCGTCTTATCCTACATCTTGTTTGAAAATATATCCATGTATCTTAAAAACTCTGTATTGTCTTGCTCGAAGTTTACTTGCTCTCCCTGTTGACAGTTTCTGCCCTACCTTGTCCCAAAAAAGCCATCTGAACAACACTGTGTCAACAGTTGGCAAAAATCCAGTTCAATTCTGCGACAGGTCAACACATCACACAATCTAATTCCACTGTCCGACTGTTTCGTGGCTCCATAACAAACTGTGAGATTAGGATGGTGTCAGTCCTCCAAACAAACACACAAACTGTGTGTGTTTGAGGGTGCTGCCAGGTCTGTAATGTCTCTGAAGTATTTGCTTAGATAAAGGTCGCCTCAACAATTAACCTTGTGTGACAAGTGAGGGAGAGACGCAAACACGGGGACGGCAGAAGGGGGGGAACAGGCAGACAGCTGGCACCTAAACAAACACACACACCTATGTAACTGTGGGCTTGATGCAAAGGCACCTGGGATTGATTTTGGACCCAGTTCATCATATCCTAAACATCTGTCTGAGCACTGGACTCAGTCCAACAGGCACCAACACAATAGAGGAAGTTTACCCTCTCTGGGCTCTTGAGCAAGGGTGATCCAGCTGCAGAAGGCAGCTTGGAGGCAGGTTAGCTCTGTTATTGAACACCTGCCGGCCTGCTCCAGAGACCAGTTCACTGTAGTATCAGAGAGGTGAAGGGTATTCACTGAAATGAGGGACGTGGAAATGACAACAGCTGGAGGTGATTTCTAAGGGATCAACAGAAGAGAGCATTTTGGTTGAAACACATGAACACTGAGTTTTTCCATGCCTTTTGCCACGTTATGGATTAGATTTGATTATGCTGCTTTACCATGCTATGCAATTTAATGAGATGTGATACAGGACAGTCTAATCTCATGAACTTTGGTTGGAGAATTAAAATGATATTTGTTTGTATATGATACAGTATGACATAATTTTATACAAAACAGAAGGTTACAAGTACACATGATACACTATGATGTACAATCATGTGATTGGATACGATACAATATGATACAGTAAATGATATGATAGAGTTAAAGTTCACACAAGGCCAACACAATACAGTGTGATATAAAATACAGTGAGATGATCTGAAGTAATATTGCAGGATATAAGGGGAATCTAAAAAAGTCCTATCGTACCAGCCCTGCCGTATTATAAGATGACAGACACATTACAAATGATAAAATGCAATTTTGTATTCAAGGATATAATAAAATACTGTACAATTAATATTAATGCAGCCTTTTTTATTCTTAGTGATATAAAAACAAACAATCTGCCCCGATTAAATCTGGCCTCAAGAAACATTATCATTTACTTGCATTTCATAAATTTTCTCTGAACTTTATTAGTTATTACCAAATTAGGTGCCAGATACATGATGGCTGACAGACATCTAAAATTTCCCATTTCCAGAAATTACTTATGTCATCAATTTTTTATGACTATTGGAGTAAAATAGAGGAATTGAACAAGGGTGGCAGTCATTTTCCCATTCTGAAAGCACCACGGTCTCTCACTCTGCTCAGCCCGTCTTCCAGGCACTTAACACTCAACAGCAGCACTTTATGTCTAAAGACTCTCCAACGGGATTAAGACTCCAGCTCCCTCCTGCAGGGCGTTTTGCCAAAATCTGCCTCAGCAGAAGGCCAAGTTGACAGTGGAGTTTGCTGAAACTCCTCACATCCTTCTGTACACATTTTGTGGGAAAGTCAAACGATATGAACTTAAATGATCCTCCATGTTAAAGTGACACAGGTTCCCCTGTTACACAATGTTGTCAATCAAAGGATGAGGTGTGTACTTGAGTGTGTAATTCAATGACTTCACCCTGCTGGTACCAGGTAGAGCCTGCGTTTTGTCTTCAGAACTTCTTCTCTGCATGGATTCAGGAAGGTGCGAGAAACACTGCTCTGAGAAGATGGTCATTATTAACATGACAGCATCACATAGTGCAGTGAACTTACTGAATTTTCATCAGTCAGGGCCCAAAGTATGCCAAGAAAATATCCCCAACACAAGTACAGCACTACCACTACCAGCCTTAACCCTGATACAGAGGAGGATGGATCCATACTTGGATGTGTTTTAAACCCAACTCTGGCTGTATCCTCTGAGTTTTGCAATAAAAATGGAGACTCATCAGACTGGGCAACATTCCTTATAAACTTGTAATGTCCAATATTGGTGGACCAGTGTGAATTGTTGCCTCAGTTTCCTTTTTGTACTGACAGGAGTGGCACCCAGTGTGGCCTTTTCCTGCTGTAACCTATCTTCTTCAAGATTTGTTCTGTATGCAGAAATGTTTTCTCTGCAGTCCTAGATCGCTATGAGTGGTCCAGTTGATTAGTGTTGCCTTTTCATCAACTGGACCACTATTGCCATTCTCTTTTAACCTCTGGCACAAACAGAGCCTTTTACCCCAAGAGAACTGCCGCTTGCTGGATATTTTCTCATTTTTTGTCCACATCTGTAAACTCTAGAAATGGTAATGAATGTACATCTTAGTGGATCAGCAGTTGCCAGTGTGTCTGGCATTGATCACCATGTCATAATTATAAATCACTTTTCTTCTACTTTCTGATGCTAAGTTTGAACTTCAGCAGGTCGCCATGACTGTCTGCATGCCTGAATGCATTGAGTTGCTGCCATGTGATTAACAGATTAGCTCTATGTTTTAAAGGGTAGTTGACTGGTTGTACCTGATGAAGTGGCTGGTGAGTGCATGTCCAATTTTTACCAGCCTCTTAACTAAGTCTAAACTACTGCCATGGTGACACCGCTGCTGTTCAATCACTTAAAGATGAAAAGTTTTAAAAGTTTTTGCATGCACGGGTGCGGGTTTGTTGGAGTGGTAAGCAACCAGGCACGACCCACATACATGCTTCTGCCGGTCTGGGTTTGAATCCAGCCTATGACCAGTTTGCAAAAGGGTTTCGAATATTTGTGTGTGCAAGAACTTATATATATATATATATATAAGTTCTTGCACACACAAATAATTGAACCCTTTTCTCCAAAGACACAGTAAGAACTGAACCTCTCCTTGCAGTTTTACACAAACATATGTAAGTTGATATTTGATCCAGTTATTGTACATGATGTCTTTGAGCTCTCTGGGCAGAACAAAGATTTTACATATTACCTGGATCTAAATCTGGCTTTAAGAACGCCTTCTGTGCACCCTCCACATTTACACACAGCTGTTGTTTTTAGTCGCATGTCAAACATTCATTCTCTCTAAGTGACGATCCCACCTCCACTTCACTGCAGCATGCTGTCCTATGGTAACCGTACAGGCAGCGGCTCCACAGGGAGCTGATCTCTAAAGTAAGAGACAATGAAGTCTGTCCCACACAGTTAAGTACACAGTAAAGCACAGTAGCAGGCAGTGCGGTCTTTGTGCTCGAATGTCACACTTTTGCCCTTTATTTTCTGCTTTAAAATATTAATCTGTATGGCAGTCAAACAAAAAGCTGCACACCTACACGTTTCAAAGTAAAACACTTTTTTCAGGTGCAGGTGTCCCGGAGGCAAAAGCAACTGTTTTGGCATGCATATCATCCAGGAGAGGATTCTCCCTGCAAAAAAGCCTTTCTTTTATTTTCTTTGTATTGTTAGCTGTCAAAAGCGTGACGCTTTTCTCCCTCTGTATCAGATCCTTCCCTCACTCCCAAAACGTCCAACTCTCTGCTGTCACTTCTTCTCTTTCACCCACTCACTTTCAAGTTCAGCTTTGTGTTTTACCACAAAAAGTTGTATTGTTGAGTGAATGTGTATGTTTCTTTCAAGACTTAGGCGTGCTGGTCATATCTGTAAACAGGGAGCTGTTGTCTTTTGAAAGCAATGGGAATAATAAAAAACCTTATTCAAGATTAATGAGTGACACACAGACTGAAGTTTACACACACACACACACGCCCAATTCACACTACTGCTTTAAGGCACAATATTTATGCCTCTGTGACATTTTGCCTCCACTGTGAATGTCAGGGAGATGGGATAGGGGAACGAGTTGACCCCCTCTTTGCTCTGGATGGAGTAACAGAAGTGTGATACTTGAGGGAGGGGGCCATGAGGACCCAGTGGGAGACAGGAGTGCTGCGAGTGAACATCTCTGCCTTTGTGTGTATGTAAGAGCACAAGCTGTATTGCAACGTGAATTGGCACTGATGTAACCACCTCATGGATTTAGTAAATCTCAAACAAACGTGCTTGATCTGACTGTGTTGACTGGTCTGTATCAGTGTTGCACAATTATTTTCAGCAACAAACGCTGACTTTTTCTGGCTTCACAGATAGTTTTATAAAACTCTTCAGACACAGAAGAGCAGGCCCCTAGACACACACTTAAAAGTAAATACAGTTGATTGATAATTTTGACTTGATCTTCAGACTTTTTAAAACTTATCAAGCGTAAAATCCTCAAAAAATCAAATCTGAAAAACCTTGTCAATCTGAAAAGGATGATGTACCTGGAACCTGGAATTACAAAGACTTGGTACTTAGGCACTTGACAATCCATTGTTTGAGTCATGTTTTACCTCTCACATAATTGGGTTTGTGAGGTTTTTTACCTGCTGTGAAATGATCATAAATGGATTATTTTTGGGCCACAAAGTCTGACAAATACCTCAGCTCATTGACCATTGTTTTGATCATTTTAGTCCAAAGTAATGAATATGTTAAAATAGTATGCTTATTATTAATCTCTGCAAGTAAGCTCTTAGTCAAATCAATCTGAGCTATGAAACTGATGACTTCATTAAATTTACACAAAAACAATACTTACATGCTGGTGTATTTTAAATTTCCAAGTAGGCAAGTATGCAAATCATCTGAAGCGCATATGCAGTGACAGACTGTTTAAAATGTGTGGCACAGACTAATTGATGCTACTCATTTGGTTACTGAATCCCCCTTATAATGACAGTCCCTGACAGTCACCATATAAATGCACTCTCAGATGTGGATTATATCTTTTTAACACTTATCAAGTATTTTGGGCAAACCTCCTAGGCTGCCAAAGTTGCTCCAAATCAATGGCAATGTTTTGGTAGTGTGATTAAGAAAGTAAGCATCTGTCTGCTGACTATTTTCTAACAGACTCATTTTACTCCTTCTGGTACATCTGAATTCTATAGATCAGTGGTTTCCAAAGTGTTTTTGCCTAAAGGCCCCATAGTAGTATCTAATAAGAGTTGAGCCCCCCTTTGACCAACACAAAAAGTATTTGATACATTGCTATGCTAAATCAACACCCATTGTCATTGTTTTTGTGGTTCAGATCAAATAAAAGTGACTTCTGCACACACTCTTGATGTGTGATGTGATGCTACAAGTTTTCCTGGTTTTGTTTTATAACTAAAGTGTAGGAGAAAAATAAACGTGGACCTTTTGATCAAACTCCATTAAAAGTTTAGGCATTAAAAGAGTTGTTTCAGTTCAGTCTGGGAAGGTGTAAATGTGTACAGCAGGCTTCATGGCAGTTTGCTTCAAACCACAAACGTTGACAGCAGAAGTAAGGGGTCAGAAAAGTCAGCTGGCTCCTCCACCAAGCACATTTCCACTTGTGTTAAAGTTTGTGGTGAAATTATAGACTGCTACCAATAAAGTCTGTCAGTATGCAAAAGTCTAAAGTTAAAATGAATAACATGCAAATAATAAACTTGTATTGATGATGTAAATTAATGTTCAGGAAAACAGAAATTTGACTATCACTATTACAGCTGTAGTATTTCACCATAACTAACATTTTAGAAACTTAAAAAAAAAAAAAACAAAACAAAACAAAAAAAAAACGTCTTACTTAACACCTTTATTTTTGACAGTGATGCACCAGACAGCAGGCAGAACCTGTGGGGTCAAAGGCTGCTCCAACAGCTGTGACAGACTAAGACATTGGAAAAAAAAAACATAATTCTTTACTACACTTTATACAGCTTCTCTGAACTCCTACTCTTTTGAATGTTGATCCAGAGGAAGATACTCTTGCTTATAGTGCTCTTTTCTAAACTGTCGCCAGCTTAATTAAATGTAATCATACACTCATAGCCACTATATTCAGTAGGCCTTCCCAGTGCCTGATTTGACCCCTTTTGCCCTCAGAGCTGTAATGTAGCTTCAGTTTTTCTGTTCTTGGCTGACAGGATTGGCACCCACTGAGATCCTCTGCTGCTGTAGCCCATCTACTTCAAGATTCTTGTTGTGCATGGAGAAATGCTTTTCTGCATCCCTTGATTGAAAATTTTAGTGTAGTTTTAGTTGATGACATTTCAAAACATTTTAGTCGACAAAATCTACTGTAAATTTTGTCAATTAAAATATGAATTGTGAAGTGTAAGGCATTTTTTATGTTTCCTTGAATTTCTGAAGTCTTGTTTTACACTTGGATCTTGCCACCATGAAGCTAAGGCAGTTGTGACTGGATGTCCCTCTTAACTCATCCAACCGTTCCACACAAAGTAGCTGTGATTCCTAACTTGTCTCTACTTTCTACATGACAAAATTAAGTCTGATTGGATTTAGTCTCTGTCAAACATTTTAGTCTATTTTTTATTTGCAGAAGAAAATGTCAGTTAATTTAATTTTAGTTTTTGTCAATGTACACTTGTTTTTTTTAGTAATAGTCTAGTTTTCATCAGGGGAAAAAAAGGTTGTTGACAAAAAATTGAATGAAGATGGAATTCAGATTTAAGTCTAGAAAGGAGAGTAATATTTATTAAATAGTGCCTCATTAATATAGTGTTTTTTTAATTCAGTTATCCATGCTGTTTCATTAGCAGACAGCGGTAAACACTGAATTGTTATCAAGCTACTGAAAATGGCAACGCCCACAAACTGAGCTTAGATTTTTCTGTTGGTGCCACCATTTCCTCTCTTGGAGAATCACAGACCATCTACATTCCTAAATATGTTGTCATATATCCCGCAGTGACTTGGTGCGATGGTCATTTGTCCTTGGCTGTCTCTTAGAGTAAACACGTCACTTCAGCACAATAGAAATAGTCATTTTTCCTACAGCTACATCTCTTCTTATCCATCCTTGTTTGGAGGCTGTCAGAATATTCTGTTCCTGCACTTAACTGTCCTCCATCCATCCATCTCTGCTAGGCTGGTGTGCTAGGGTGAGTGGGCTTTTTTCTCACCACCTCTTGGCTCTCAATCTTTGTGCATGAATCACAAGGATGTTTTTTTTTTTTTATCTGCAGAGAGAAGCAGACAGATTATTTGTTTGTGTCTAAATTTTTAAGAACAAAAAGAGGCAGGAAGTGAGCAACAGACTGCTCAAATTGTGCATGTAATTCACTGCATTTTTAATCTCTGCTGCTCTTTGTGAGTGCCAGTCTCTGTTTAATCTTTTACTAGTATAAAGAAGACATTCCTCTCTTTCTCTCTCAAACTTCTTCAATTTTTCTCTTTTTCTTTTCCTATCCTCTATTGTCCTTGTCCTTGTCTATCTTTCCAAAGTGTTCTCTTAGACTCAAAAAGACTAAGAAAAAAGGGTGGGAGAGAGGAGATTGAGTCAGAGATAGTGGGTGTAATAGACAAAATTGGTTGGCAGAGCTGGGTCGATAAGAGGGGGATGGATAAATGAACATAAAGGAGGAAAGAAGCCCAGAGCATCATTACAGAGCTGCAGGGTTAAAGCTGAGCCTTTCTCAGGGAGAAGTACTTTGTGGAGAGTTTTAAAATGGAAATAATTCTGCAGAGGAGTTCTTCACATGGAAGCCAAGAGACTCACTGAGTTGGGAACAAGGGGCATCAAGGCTGCATTTAATATCAGCCACTGTATTATAGATAAAGGATTGCTGTGAGAGTTTCTCTTTCTCCAGTACCCTGAATTCTTCACCTTTAGCTGCTTTTTCTCTGTCCCTGTGTGGAATGAAAGAAGGCGAGCAGAGGAGAACAAGGTTTCTTTTTTTATTTTGGAGAGTAAACAATACAGTGGGAAGGGAGATTTTGTGACAGGAAGAATATGCAAATGAAACAAGGAAGCCCTACACTTACACTTCATCCCCTTATCATGATAGTGATGACAGCAAATGCTCAAGGTGACGTGCTTCTGAGTGGTCTGTCCATACAAACGTCTGTCTGCCCACATACCTCAAAAACACTTTGAGGATTTTCCTTCAGACTCACACCAAATGTCCACCTGGAGTCAAGGAGAACATGATCAAATTTTGAAGGCCATAGGTCAAAGATCAGGGGCATATTTACTCTTTGCTTGGAAACACAATATCTCAAGAAAGCTTCAAGGGATTTTCATCCCACTTTGTGCAAATATCCACTCTGACTGAAGGACACACTGACTTAACTTTGAAGCCACAAACAAAGGTCAAGGTCATGGATCATCATACCCATTTTTTCCTTTTGAATGTGATCCCATGAGTGCAGTTTATGAAAATAATCTTGCATTGGTTTCCTCAAACTTTGATGAACTGGATAGATTTTGAAGGTCATATGTCAAATGTCAAAGGGATTTCTGTCTAAGTTTGCTCAAATGTTCCCTTTGATTCAACAATTAACTATTTTTTCAAGAGTTACAAGTTTAAAGGCAAAGGTCATTGGACCTCATGTAAAGCATGCGCAATCACATGAAACTACCAGGCAATGGTTCTTGTCAGTGTCATAGTCTGCTGAAAGCACAAACTTGAGGATTTGTCTTTATCAGCAAGCTTGACTTGTTTTATCAAACACTTGTAAATCCAAATATTTTCTAACTTAAATTTGAGGTACAGTATGTAGTTAAACCTAAGCATCACAAAGGGAAAGGATTTTGACTTTTTTATATGTTGTCCAAACTGTCGAAGTTAGTAGTCCAGCTAACTTAAACCAAGAGTGCTGGCACCGTCAGTGAATTTTGTATATCTAATTTTGACCGCATTTACATTATCCAAGTGTGAAATTAAATTACTGAGCAATAAGTAAGCCAACGAGCCACATGTGTGTCATTTAAGAGATGATTTAACAGAATGTCCCGGCTCAAGAGGTTTGACTGTTTTTATGACCTGTGTCATAAACTGAAACACTTAACCAATTAATCAGTGGTCACAAGAATATCCACATATTTTATTGATTAGTCCGCACTGTACAGCAGAGGGAACACTGAAAAACACCATGATGACACTGCTGCACACAGATGTCAGCACATACAAGCACACATTTTTCATTACCTGTTCAGTTTGACAGAACCTGCGTGGAGCTGCTGTATGTTTGTTTGTTTGTTTGTTTCTCGTCTCTGTGAATCTGCAGACCGACGGGCCTGTCAGAGAGACTGATCAAAGCAGGGAGAGCTCGCTGTTTCTTTGAATTTTTGAATCTTTGGTGCTGTACTTATGCTTTTATTTACAGCTCAGGGTATCACCGGTAAGTTATTCAAAATCATCCACATGAATTGTTGCTTGTGAAGTCTCCTGGATAATGATTTTGATCAGTGTCGCTGACAAAGTATGGAAAACAAACCGTGTAAGTGCATCATCATTGAATTAGAGTTATAAGGGCTCATTAATACTTATTCTAATCATATTCATTTCAGTCTATTTGAACTCTGTCTTTTGACACTTAGTCTAATGTAATATAATACTAGTTAAATTATTTTCAACTAGCTGTTGCTGTGCTTTGCATTGATAAACTCCCTACATTTACTTACATTTAACAAAGGTTTATCTCTGCCATTTATAAAGATTGCACTCTCACGGTGTTTCAGGTGTCAAGGCAGACCATCATGGGAATGAAGGAGCTTAGAGAGAAGGCGAATATTTCAATTCACCACCTCATTTTGTTCCAACCCTCATCTATGAATACGATCATGAATTTTGGTTAATGACCAAAAGAAGGATATTGTGAATACAAGTGGTCCATGAGATTTCTCAGGAGGGTGATAGGACTCAGCCTAAGAGTTAGGGCAAGTAGCATGGACATCCAGAGGGATCTGAAAGTAGAGCCACTGCTACTTCACATTGTTAGGTGTCAGTTGAGGTGGCTTGGGCAATGGGTCAGGAGGTCTGGGTGGGTCACAGAGGCCTGTGGAGGTCTCTGTGGCATGTCCAAATTGGAGAAAACCCTGAGGCGGTCTCAGGGATTAGATGTCCTGTCTGGCCTGGGAAATCCTTGGACAGGGACATCTGTGTTGAAGTGCTTGGCCTGCTGCAAAGATTTGATCAAAATTGTTGGATGTGTCTCAAATTAAAATGTGAGTGAAGAATGAAGTTAATCAACACGCTTGCTAACACCATGTAACATAGCTGCAAGTTAAACCAGAACACCAGTCAGACTCGTGGTAGGAATAGATATGAAAATATAACAGATTTCTCAGAGACAGAAAAAACTGATGCACAGGGACACAGAGTCATTAACAACATTTAACAGTGTGTTTATGAGTTGGAAAACCTCCATTTTAGAAAATACCTGCATAATGTGGACATAGCTTGAGTTTGTCAATATTGAAGTTTCTTTTTACATATAAAGCTTACACCAACAAGGATGTGTTTTAGTTTTGGAGGAGTTTTGAAAAATCTGAATCAATGGCAAGAAGTTTACTCCTGGAAGATTATCAGGTATATAATGTTTTGAAAGAGCTGTTGAGAGAACAAGAGTCTTTAGCTTTGTAAGAAAGTGAACCTAATCAAACCTACTCACCCTCCTCCTCCAGCTGTCATCAATCTATACCTGTCCACCCTCTGATTTCCCATGAGCCTTTGTGTGATTGTGTGAACTCAGCCAAGTCTTGTGCCTCTTAATGGAGTCGCTGTCAACTTCAACCCCAAAAACGTACTCACTGGAGAATTTGAAATGTTCACAAATGCACTCCTGCATATAAATAAACTCACGCTCACTGCCCTCTGTGTTATGTCAGAGCTGTGTTTACATTCCAAGGTACTAAACAGTTATCAAAAATAGCAGATTAACTCCAGTTCACACTCTTAATTGCTCAAAGATATTGTGAAAATTAACAGAAAAGTCAAAAACCTCTGTGTGCTTCCCCCTCTCTTTCTCGCTAACTTGACAGCCTCTCTCAGGCTTATGTTACATGTTTCATGAGCTCCATTTGATCCTCGCTAAGAGCTCTAATAGCAGTTTTGATCATGACAAGTGCACCACTTCACTATAATCACTAACTCAGCTAATGTAATCCCTCACTTCTCTTGACATTATCTTTACCACAGCTTCCTTAAACAACCCTCTCTCTCTCTCTTTGTCTGTGTTTTCAGCAGAGACATTGCTGAACCTTTCACCTTGCTCTCTACTCACTTTTCAGAGCTTGCTCCCCTGTTCTCCTGAAGTGCCTCCAGCCTTGGCTATTTGTGCCCAAAGTGTGTGCGTGTGAGTGCAAAGCAGCCGGAGACACCTCTCTCTAATGACAGAGACCTTTCACACCATGACAGCGTCTCAAAGAGGGAACCATGGGGACTGAGGAGATGGAAAATAATTTATCTTTTTCTGAAAGTCTCTTTTTTTGTGTCGTGTCTCTCACAGCGTGTGGGCAGACAGCCAGAGGTGATGCAGGGTGAATTTGTTCACAGTGATCAAAGATGAGACACTCGGCAGGCTGTGCAGCGTTTACACAGACCTGACAATGTAAACACACAAAAAATGCACAACACCCACAAACATCTCTCAAGGAAAATGAAATGTTCCATTTGTGCTGCTTCTTAGAAAGTTTGGAACTTTGCCCAACCCACCAGCCATGGGAGCAGGTAAACAAAAGTAAAGCAAGAGAGAAGTGCGGATTGAGTCAATGTGTTCTGCTGTGACTTTCAGTCAATGATCATTATAGATTCATTATTGTTATTCAAAATATAATCTGGAGGTGCACATGTGAATGAAATTTAGCTGCAAATGGCTCAAATAGCAATGTTAATAACAAGTACTAAAAGATAAATGGTTAAAAGTAGAGAGTATAAAAACAGAAGGTATAAAAACAAACCGTAAACAGAGAGAGAAAAAAAAAAAAAATATATATATATATATATATATATATATATATATATATATATATGTAATATGTATGTATGTATATATATAAGTATAAAACTAAACAGTACAGGGAGGAAACCGAGAAAAGTGATGCAGTGCTTAGAATAAGAATAAGAATCAAACTGGATTATTGCACTGAAATGTTTCTCTGAGATTATTGCAGAATACAACGGTAAGAGTCAGGTAACCCTCAGCCTCCTCATGTCAGAGATGTGTTCAGTGATTTCAAAGGATGGGAATCAAAAACCAATTCCAGCTAATTCTTTGTTTGCTAGCTTGAAGAGCCCAATATGATGCTTTTTTGAGATTAATATGCCCTTTGTGTTAAATATATCTCCTGTGGGTGATAGAGGACTTTTATGAACAAAAAGTCCATGGCATCCAGCCTTCTCTTTCTTCTGATACTCCTAGCTACAACGCCTTGACCCCCTGCCCCTGCCCTCCCCTAGATAGGCCTAACAGTGTTACATCCTACCACTGTGTTGTTATCAGTTTAAGCGCAATTATAGTCCATGGTGCTCGGTGTCACTGCAGCCCAGCATGGCACAGGTTTGCATTACTTTAACAATGGATTTACCCTCTGAAGTTATGTCTGAATTGAGATCTTGCTTTTCTTACATTCAACATGATCAAAAGCAGAGTGCTGTGTCTGTCACTCATGGTCAAAGAATTTGCTGTAAATACTGTAACTCCCAGCATTTTCATTTATATTATCCAGCAGTTTCCCTAATTATTAGTAACCTGACGCACTGGATGGATCATTCAGAATATTGTCCATCTGGGAAGAGACCATAGAAGGTGATTGGGGAGGGAAGAAGCATATCTGGCAGATGATTGGACGATCGTTCTGTCAATCTAAATTTATTACAAGGCAGTCAGATAATGTAGTAGGTGGGCACTACTGTGCTACAGAACACGAGCCACTCCTTAAAACAAAATCTCGTCAAAACATGTCAGAAGTGGAGCGAAAGTAACCTTACTACAGAGTTTGTGTTATTTGTTTTTCATTTAATAAAGAAATGAGGTAAAAATCTGATAGGATCGCTACTGAAGCTGTTAGCATCTAAGCTAATCTCTATATAAGTGCGGTCACTTCCTTCTGCGTCTCATTCGTATCCTCCACCTCTTCCTGCTCTGAAGGGCTGTGATTGGGCCGTGCTGCATTGGGCTGAGCACAAACGTTGTAGATTGCATCTTGTCAAGCTCAGTCTGTCTGATTACAGACGTTTAATCAGGCTGGTGCAAATGCTGCACAAGGTTATCACGGTAGCAAGCCCAGTGCAGAGCAAAGATGTTGAAACTAGTGCAGACTTGTTGACAACATGGACCCAAGCGGCACTGAACTGACCAATTAACACAGAGTAAACTAGTCGACCAATCAGAGTTTACTGGGCCAATGTGGGAAAGGGAGCCTTAAAGAGACGGCAGCGTTAACAGAGCGTCTCAGACAGAGTGAAAATACAGCACTGTTAGGGGTACTCAGTAAATTAAAACTAGTAGGTTAGCTTTAAAACTCTGAATCAATCAAAACTAGAAACTGTCAGCTTAATGCCTCCACAACTGCAGGAGAGTTAAATCACAATAATAAGTCAAGATACAACAAACCTTCAAGACATCTAACCTCCAAGCATGAGACCCAGCGACCCTGATCATTGACCTATGACACGCCAAACTTAATCAGTACCTTCCTGAGTCAGAGTGGAGATTTTTACAGGTTTAAGATTATTCCTTTTAGTGTTCCTCAGATGTTGCATTTCTAAATGAGGAGAAGCTGTTGCATTTTGACCTCTAGGGCCACTGTACATGTGGCTCTCTTGAGATTAATATTGGCTCAGTTGGTTTTGGGGCTGTCAGCACCCTGCTTACACTCAGCTTCTGGTTCCTCTGATGTCCATATAACCTTTGCTCTGACACATTTTGATGAATAGTCCCCTCAGGGTGTTGAGAGCAAATACCTTCCCATCAATAATTCTCATCCAGCCCTTCAATTTCAGAGCAGACTTTGTGCCAACATCCAAATTCTGCAGCGCTCAACTCGGGCAAAAAGTTTCTGTAAGCTTTTTGAAGGACAAACAACTCCCCTGAAACTTCACATGCTCAGCTGAAACCACAAAAACACACAGTGGGGTCTCTCAGCGGATTGCCAATCAGGTGGACGGCGTCTGGACCACTGTGAAGGTGACCTCTTGTCCTCTGGTGGTTGACAGCGGTGGGACTGATCTGTCCCTCTTCTATTAGGACTGATGACATCATTTGGATACAGATGGGTTGTTTAACCCAGCAGCTGTCCTCATCAGGCGCACAGACTGAGCCTCCTGGTTAATGGCTCACCACGAGGCATGAAGGGAATGCAGGCCGCTGATGAAGAGGAAACACTCAAATTAAACACTCCGGCATCGAGGTGGAGGAGAGGAAGTAGAACAAATCCAAGCTTAAATCCTGACTTTTAGAACAGTAATAATTTCTCTTAATCTTCATCAGATTCGTACTCAACTTTGACCCACTTTGACTCCCTTTGTAATTTTATGCTGGTTTTGAAAACAGCAGCTTAATGGAGGGCCACATGCCAAATTAAAAATCAAAGATGACTGACAGTTTGATTTTATTTTCTGTCCAGTTGGTCAGCTCCATAGACTGTATGTTTTACATCTAGAATACTTCATTAAGGTCCTTCTTTATTCATTTTAAATTTTCCCTTTAAATCCCTTTAAATTCATTGATTCCTCCGCATTTTCCCCTTTCCCTCTCCAGGAGTTGATTAAAAGAATAACAGAGTAAACTAAAGGACAGTGAAAAAAAGTTTAGACATGAAGTGAGGGAATGCAACTCAGGGCTAGAATTACAGCTTTGGGAGTTCAGTTGTTAACCACGATTAGATGTGTAATAAATGTATTGTTCGGTGTTAAACAGTATTTCACTCTTCTTCGAGTCTTCTATTCTCACAGTTACGGAAAATAAGGTCAATTTAAGGTACTCTGAGCTTAAGCAAATACATTATGGAAAACAAAAGCACCAAAAAAGCAACCAACTGGCAATCAGGAGAAGTGTAATGTGGTCACATTAATCAGGGATCTTTGTGGTAAAATCACAGAATAACCACTTTAAACCATCTCCCACTTCTCCAAGACGAGTAAATGAATCACAGACTAGTACCTGAATCAAAGATAAACATTTGTTCAACATGGATATAATATTAAACTATATTTAGAGTGTTTTTTGGTACTTGAACTCCTCTGAGTAACAGGGTGATTGAGGGGTGTCTGATTTGACTGGCATCGATGCCCCCCTGTGGAGTCCAGACACTGGTGATGGAGGTGATGGATGATGAGATGAAAAAAAGTGATGCAACTGCAAAGACAGTGACAGCGGTTTCACACTGAGTGATCCCAAGCTGGGAAATAGTGGTATTACAGCAGCTGCTTTCAGGAAAATAAACAACAAATAAACAATAAAAGTTGACTAAGGATCTCAACAAAATATAATACACCTATTGGATGATTGGATAATTTCTAAGTTTTCTGTGAGATATACTACCACCATGGACATAAATACCTGCTGGATTAAATGAATTTGATAAAAATGCTTCACATTTTTTAAATTATTTAGAAATGTTTAAAACACAGAGTGGATCAATTGCAAACAGGCAATTAAAACTGCAATCAACAGCAATCAATTATTTAAATTAAGCAATTCATCTTAATTTAGGATTGCATCATTGGACAGCCCAAGTTATTTTTGATTAGTCCAGCTATTATTCAGAGTAGTAACCTATAAGTGACTTACTGTTTTCATTTTTTTTTTTTTTTTTAAAAAGCTGAAGAGTTCAAGAAGTAGCAGTGTTTCCCTCAGAGGTGAACAGATTTATCAGCAGAGTACATGTTGACTAGACATGTCTGTATGTACCACAAAGCTTTACTTTCCTATCACTGAATGTTTTCATCTAAAAAAACAACTTATCATAATTAATTAGAGAATGATTTGTTATTTTGCTTGTTTCACGTCTGTTTCCAAACCAAACAAACTCTGGCTCGCATTTTTGGAAGGTTTGATTGATTTGGGTTATGTGAAAGCTCATGTGAACTCTTGCGGGGACCATAGCACCTGACAACACAGGGTCTTGGTTTGATTACATATAAACCAGAATTTGGTTTGTGATGAGTGTGAAAGACATCCGAACCAAATGAGGAAATAAACAGGGAAAGTGAACTAAAAAGCAGGGCATTGTGAATTTGGTCATTTCCATAAGAGTAAGTAAATTAATGTAGCATTTATAAACAGGGAATAGCTAACATCAGCATTGCTAGCACTGCCAGCCTGCAGTTTTCTTTATAAGTCAACATCTACAAGCCATCTCATTGCTCCAGTCAATATCCCAGCACCACCTGAAGCAGCCTAGTTATAGCTGCATGTTCTGTGCTGTATTTTGTGTTTCATTGCACAAAATACTGCAGAACTATTTTGAACTACATAACATTATTCATTGAGTCAGTTCACATATATCCAGATCATAGTCCAACAGTAGGTTGGATTGGAGGAACACAGACCTCAGCTCCTGCTAATGGCGGGTGGCTACATTACTGCCTGACTAAGAGCAGTGTGAAAGAAAACTAAACCAAGTGAAAATTGCAATGTTGAAATTTCACCCCAAACTGACCCTAGTCTGCTAAACTTTCTGTGTGAAAGCAACCTTGTATTTTCCCAAATAATATGAGAAAAAATTAGTTTGGAAGTATTGGAAAATTGTGTATCTTTAGTTTCCAAAGTTTATCCATATACCCCCTATAAGGTTTGCTTTCAGGGCAATGGATACATGTTGCCTGCCCAATCAGGAGCTGGTTACACAGTGGAAGTATTTAGCATTTGGCTGAATCGAGGTGAAATACACAAACGAAGCTCATATTCTGCTGAAATTAGAAAGGTGCACTTAAGGTACTTAATTTAAATTAGAATATATATAGTTTGCACCCTTCTTTTGGAGAGGTGTTTCATTGTTTTGTGGTGGTTGTTCTACTGACAGATACCTCATATTTACAGTTATAAAGCTGCAATAAGCAAATGTTTGATCGTTATAGTTGGGGAAAAAAAGGGAAACAATACACTGAGATCCATATAGGCTGCCAGCTGTTTCTTTCAGCCTCCTAATAGATCTGTCAATACATTGCTGTGTGTCTTTTAACACTGGAATTGTCACTGCAGCTGAATAATTCATATAATTCACACTCTGCATGAAGAGGATAGAGAGCACTAATGGAGTGTTTGAGTCAGCATTGCTGGAGCAAGTTTTAGGTCAGAGAGTGAGGAGCTGTGAAAATTAGGTTACCTCAAAAAGGTTTGATTGAATCAGTGCAGAGTCGTGTGCATTTTACCGTTACATTTGCATATTTCATGCACAGGAGGGACCAGATGAAAACACTCAGTTTTGTCTTTTTATCAACCCCTTCCTCCCTCTTCTCCTCCTTCTTGTTTGCCCCATTATTGCATGCATGTGTGCACTCACTCATGGTGCGTTTCTCCCCTGTGACACCTCAACACTAGAGAAACATGCGTCCCAATAAAAAGGCCCCTCACTCAGCCTGCAGGAGACATACGTGTAACATGGATCAGACACAGGCTCTCCTACTGAACTGATGCCACTGTGGCCCAGGGGAGGTGGGATAAGAGCTCCTTCCTGTTGCAGAGAGAAGACAGTCTCTGAAAATGGAAGCGTGGATTTTTTTTTTCTCCTCCTCCTACACAGGCAGCCGAGCTCGCTGGGAGGGCTCCGTCTCTGCGAGGCTCTCTGATCTTGGAGTCACAAAACACCTGCTGCCTGCCTTCAGACTGGCATGCAGAGAGACACAGGAGGGGAGGGAGGGGAGTCCGCGGAGAGAACAGCAGTCAAGCAGCCAAGAGGTGGGGTGTGACAGTGGGGGGAGAAAGACAGGCTTCAGAGGAAACAGTGCTGGATGGTAATAACGGATAAAAAAATGTTCATGTAGCAAGAGATCACATCAGAACAAACATTTAAGTAAAATCAGACACACTAATATGACATTTTTTCCCACAGTAGCGTCGACCAACTCTGCTCCTGCAAGGAGAGCGCATGCACAGGGTCTAAGCCAGGGGTGTCCAAACTTTTTACGTCCAGGGCCGCATAAAGAGGTATACATGGACGACTGAGCCACTTGCTGCACGTCACTTTTAGTGTATTTAAGGTAAAGTTTTAGGGTTTGGGGTGGGTTATCACCTGTCAAAGGGCCCTCGTAAGCCCTGGCTATCACTGGATTCACACCTCGTCAGGGCGAGGATGACCTTCTGGGATGGGAGATACTGATAGCTTATCTGCACTGTCAGACACAAAACAAGAGTAAACTGCAAGAATGTTGGTGTTTGAAGATGAATATTGCAATATACTTTGTAAATGAGGCCGTGTGACAAAGTAAATATGGCAGAAAAATGTGCACGATTGTTGGTATTTGCTGCTGTAATCAAACTGTCTTTATTCATTCATCTGTTTCAGGGGCCCGGGCCATAGTGTGGACACCCCTGGTCTAAGCCATATTTCAAGGCAGATAAGGCCAAGAGCTTAGTGCAATTATGCAAATAAAAGGGGAAAACAAGAAAAAATGTGTTATGTGACTGTACACTGCTAAAAGCCTCACAAAGCTGGCACTTTGTTTTGGCACGTTATCAGCATACCACGTGATAGGGCTGCATGATTACTACATGACTACTATTTACTAACTTGAATGGTTTTTGAACATACACCCAAATAACTGAAGATATTCGCTCCATACGTGCCACGCAGCCCGTGACAAATGGCCTTTTGTCTCTTCAACAGTCTTTCTTCACAGCAGCTTCAGCTCTGTGACAATCCCCACCAAGCAGATCGACTAAACACAGCGAAACAAGCACTCAGAGTTACTTGGTCATTTGAAACTACAGTGCAATAGTGGAAATAATGTCAATGCCCACCGCAAATCAACATCAGGCAGTAAATATAACCTGTTGTTCACATGTTCCTGTTCCATTAACCCACAACTACCTTTTGAAGTTGGGGTTCTTTTGTGATCTTTAAGATCTCGTGTTTCAGACTTCTAGGCCTGCGCTCCTCTGTGCAGCGCTTCAAATACGCATCCCAGTGGGAGAGGACGCATCCCATTGGTCAGAGCAAAGCCGCTGCATGGACGCAACACTCCACAGGCGGCTTATGTGGAAATCTGGGGTAAGACTCTCATTGGGTGGTGCTGCTTTTGGCAGCTCCCAGTCATTGTAGATTGGAGCTTGGAAAGATGGATCTGATGACAGGCTTTGAATCAGGCAGATCCAGCTGCTGTGCAAGGTTACAGTTTTTCTTCACAACTGTTCTTCAACGTCTTATTTTGATCAAATAAAAACACTTTGGGAGAACCAATGGTTGTGTCTTTACACAATGACAAAACAATACTTTGACAGCAATCCTGATTTCTCTTTTCTCTTTTTTACTGCTGTTGAGATCTTATACAGAAATTGGCTTGTAATAAGGCAGAGAGCTCTGACTAGTTAGTACTGCAGACCCTACAGGTTTAGATGTTCAAGCAGTTTTTATCTGATCCAGAAAGGTCCTTAAGTGTTTCTTCTACCGAGCCACACTGTCACTTTCTGTCACTGGTTTCAATGGCATTAGCTCACAGTGTACACACCTTCATCGACAGGTTATGTGCATCTCTCCTGTCCTCCTGAGTCTTTATCTGTACTCCAGTTCATAAAAGCATCTTCTTGTCTAACCAATGTGGCATATTTGCTGTAAAACTGTCTATTGTCTTTTTTTAGTCATATTTGTTGTCTCTTTTGAGGTGGCAAAACACAAAGCCCTTTTCTACAATGTCACAATATCATTTAACAGGCGCTTTTGTACAAAGCAACGCACTTCGAATCTCAAAATAGTGCCAAACACAGAGAATATACCAAAAACAGGCTCTAACAATGTTTGATGCCAGTGTTTAGTGCAGGTACTGGATGTGACCTTTGTTTTTCCGGTGACAGACTTCACCGACTACCCTGCGGGTTGGTGTCTCAGGATACAAAGTGAAAGCCTCAGGAATCTCCCATGTGGGTTATTTGTCGTCCTGGTGGCCCAGTGATCCATTCCTCTGCTCATCTTGCTTGGTTTATATGTCACTCTTTATCTCCCTGGGGTCTGTCCTCTTTCTTCCTTCCTCTATCTGCTCAGCTGTGGCTTCATCTCTATTCAAGAGAATATGTGAGGCGCTGCACTGGGGATAAAAACAGGGATAATAGAAAATTGTTTGCTTTTGTATGTTATGAGATCTCGCAGTTCATTTTGGTTTCAAATAATAAATACAAACATGGACAATTCAAAGTTGTCCTCGTGCAGTTTGATGGAATTATCTGAATATATCAGGGCTGTAGGTGTTAACTCCATGCTGGTGCAATCTAATTCAAACCATGGGCTACTTTTATAAATTTACTTAATGTCACAATGTAGTTGAGCCACAGATGAATACTACCAACCATATCATCTCTGTACTGTCACAGTAATGAAAAGGGACACATCTGCTCCTTTTAAGGTCTCATAAAACTTTAAAAAGTGAGGTCTGTTTACATTCGTGATCGTCGCACATGCAGAGCTCCCTGTGCTCTCATTGGTCAATATCTCATGGAGAAACAAATCATAGGAGGCAGGACAAAAATCAAATCTGCTAGACTTTTTGTTGCAGAGTCATGTGGCGTCTCAGACTGGTCTGTCCGTTATGACACACTACACAAGACAGAACCACCGTTTTCGTAGCCGACAAGTCCTGAAACCCTATGACTGTCAGGTCAGGCCATAATCGCGCATAAATCTTGTATTCTGACTCCAGCATAACTGTCCTATAGTAACAACAACAAAAAATTGTCTGGAATATTATTATTGTTTTTTTTTTCCAGATTATTTTTGGGGCATTTTTTGCCTTTATTGATAGGAGAGGAAGACAGTGGATAGGCTTGTGAAAGGGGGCGAGACAGAGAGAAGGGGAAGACACTCTGCTAACAGGCCACAGGCTGGACTCGAACCTGGGCCGGCAGAAGCATGTATATGGGTCGTGCCTGGTTACTTACCTCTCCACCAAACCAGCACCCCAATATTATTATTGTTATTATTATTATACCGTATTTGTGAGTCTGTACCTAATCTGACATTTTGACTGACATATTCAGTGTTTTGTCAGAAACCAAAATATAAAACACTACATCACAAATCTGATCGTAACTTCATTATTGTTTTCATTCAATCATTTTCTGCACTGCTTATCCCTTTCGAGGTCACGGGAGGCTGGAGCCTATCCCAGCTGTAATCGGGCTAGAGGTAGGGTACTCCTTGAACCGGTTGCCAGCCAATCACAGGGCCACATAGAGAGACGGACGGACAACCATTCACTCTCACACTCATTCCTAAGGGGAATATGGAGTCACCAGTCAACCTCATGAGCATGTGTTTGGTCTGTGGGAGGAAGCCGGGGTGCCTAGAGAGAGCCAATGCATGCTCGGGAAGAACATACAAACTCCACACAGAAGACCCGGCCCGACCCAGGGATCAAACTCACGACCTTCTTGCTGTGAGGCACGTGCACTACCTGCCGCACCCCTCGTTATAATCTTATTATAAGAATTATTTCAGAATTATGATAAAACAATAAAGTGAACCCAGAGTCATAATGATTCATCCCTGAAAGCCTGCTGTATCATATTTGATACGTACTTTAATGATACCTCTATCCAATCAATATGATCAACAAATTACTGAAAAAAACATCTAAATACAAGCAGATAAATGATAAAAAATTTCCTCAAGTGGATTATCAGTTGCCAAAAACACCTAATGTATCAAATGAGATACATGTTAAATTTTATGGAAATTTTGATTGTTTTGGATTTCAGTAGAAAGTGAAATAAACATTTCAGCCAAAAAAAAATAGAATTTTCTGGCTATAATTTGTGTTTTCAGGCATTAAAGAGTTAACCAATTATGGAGCATCCCTTAAAGAAGTTCATGGATTGCCTGTTACAGTCATAGTTGTCCAAAAAGTAAAGAAAATGATCATTTTGACAAGTTTCAAAAGTTGTCATTTATTAATTTTTGCTTTCGTTTCTCTCTCTCAAGTATGAATGCAAACGCTCTGAGGTATATCCTGTTTCACATTTCACTTTACTATGACCAGTGACCTTCACAGTAAAAATAGTAATGATGCCAAGAGAAGGGAGAAACATAAAAGTCTGATCCCTTAGTCAGAACTAACCCAGCAGTAGGCCAACAATAGCCGGCAAATATCTTTACATTTCTGCTCAGACACTGTCCTCAGTTCAGTTACACTGTTGCTCTGTTTTCTGCTGGCAGGATAATTAGCTGTATATAAAAGCAGGCAGCAGTGCACTGGCAGAAGACATTAATCTAAGGAAAAGTCTACACAAATAATTGCTTTGCTCATTTGTCTGCAGTCGTTATGAAGATTTAATTCAGCTGTATCTGTATTTTTATATAGCAATGTAGAGTGGGTGCCAACACTATTACAGCCTTACTTATTTGAACTGTGGAAATGTATGGGTGAGATGTATTATGCAAAGTCTTGGAGTGTAATTTCAAAAGAATTTTGCAGTTTTCTTATGAATTTAGGGTGCCTGGAGGGCATTATGAGTCCTATAAATTGAACTGCAGAAGGGAAAAATAATAACTTCTCTCCATGAGGAACACTTAATGAGTTGGAGTTATTTTGCAAAGCCTCTGGAGCTGTGTTTACAGTGGTCTTCATCTGCTCTCTACTGGCCGTGAAGAGCTAGTACAACTGGATCATTTAAAGTCAGTGGATAGAGGAGTAAGTATTCAACAATGCTTCCTTACATGACCTGCAAGGTGACATCGACACTGTTTTAGGCCTGTGATTGTTCTGTGTTTATATTTATAAATATCATTCATACAAGAGCTCTTCATTGTAGACCATGGTCACGTAGTCCTTTTTAATTCCAGCCACTGAAGGATATGTTTTGATTGAGGCTTAGGCCAGCTGTTGCTCTTGTGGGTCCAGCTGTTGTCAGTGTGTAAAAGATTGAAAGGTGAATTATTAGGAGCACGATGAGCAGAGGGTTTGCAAGCTGTTGGGTGTCATTGGTCTTATGGGTGTCATCTCTCAGAAAAGCATGAGGACCCTGTTTATTTCTCCCTGCTCAATTTTCCATTTTCACATCATTTCTTCCATCTGACACTAGCACAGATCACTTCATGTTATTGTTGACAATTTTGCGACATTGCTGCTGTTATTTGGTTCTGGCTCTATTTCAAAGGGGCAGTTTAGCATTTTTGAGTGTGCACAAGGTTGATGTCAATTATGAATACAACAGGGACAGCAATGGATATCACTGTAGCTCTGCCTCTGTAAGGAGATGATGTTTGATTGTGTTCAACACTTTTAAATGCTTTACTCTTCAGCTAGCAGGCCCCCACTTTGCTCTTGGTGGAAGGATACGTAGGACATGTGCAAGGGCTGCTCTATTATGGAAAAATATCAAAATCACAATTATTTTAACAGATACTGAGATCAAGATTATGAAACACAATTACTCACTTATTTTAGAACAGGCACCGAATGCTTTCATTAAATATATATTATTTGACATTTTTTTGAACGTTAAAACATGGGCAATACATAAAGATATACTTGTAAAAATACTAAAACCTCAAAATAATGCTAATATACTACTGGAAAAAGAGAAAAAAAGATTTAACATTCCATGTGCCACAGTACTCTTTTAATCTCAATTACTCAATTTGCAGGATTGTGAAATGCAGAAATGTTATCTCGATTAAGATTTGATTGATTTCCCCGCTCTACCATGTGCTATGAAGGCATCACCTAAATAAGATGTCTGCTAGCAGTCAAACAAAACATTGTAAATGTGTAAAATGTGAAGCCAATAAAAAATATATTTTCAGCTAATTTTCTCCTGAATTTTAATAAAATATTGTAATGATGCTTTTCCATTTGTGGTGTAGGCTCATCTTGTTTGGGTGCACTTCATCGTAGTGTTTGATTGTAGCTGTTGATGGAGCTGGGGTTATCTTAGCACTACTGTTGTCATGTCACAAAACTAACGTGACATCCTCCCAGCACCAAAATAGGAAATCAATATGCTTTAAACTGCAAAACAACACACTAGTCGCATATCAGAGTTCTGGAAGTCATCCAAATGCTTCAAAAACAGCAGATAAACCGGTAACCTGAATAGAATAAAAACAAAAAGAATGATTTAACCTTACATCTGCGACCAAACAATATCAGGACTTAAGTTACAACCACACAAGTTTCAGCCTTGGGCCTGAGTGTGGACTTGACACCATCAGTCTAACAAACCTCAGGCACAGCTGGTGCAGCATGCCACACAACTCCTATTTCTCAAAAAGATCACATATTTGCTTGCATAATGGTAACATTCATTACTATTAGCTCATATTTGCCTATCTTTACACAGTCTTTGTAAGAATAATTAGGTTTTAAACTCAAAATATTGAATTGCTATATTTGTCTGCCAGCTGGCGGATCAATGCATCATTAGCTGTTGTGAAGTTTCAGCTCCGTTAGTATTCCCTCATCTTCCTGCTCTACAGTGAAGTGAGATGACTAGATTGTGTGTGTGAAGTTTGTCTCTCCCTGTGCTGTCTCTCAGTCCATCTGTTTGCCCTCGAGGCAAAAAAAATGCCCGCTGATGTGTCTGTGCTCCATTTTTCCTGCAGATGGCAGCAGCGTCATTGAGCTGATGTTCTGTACGGCCTGTGGCAACAGAGCTATTTAATGAACTAAAACCTCCATCAGGTCTAAGATCTTAGTGTGATCTATGTGCTGCTGCTGAATATGAACACCGTAGAGAAAGAAACTGTTGATCTGATTGATGAATCTGTGTAGTATGAATGTTTTAACCATGACTGTAATGACTGAAATCAAAACATGAGTTAAAGTCTTGGTTTGACTTTGGCATATAAACCAAATGCTTTACTTTAATGGAAGACATGAGAAGAGTTTTCCTGTATTCCCTCAGTTAAAGTTTGTTTGGCTAAAATTGCTACTGTCCAGTTGCAGATGTTTTGTAAGTTTTAAGATTGACTTGGAGAAGTTTGGCACAAGAATCATGCTTACTAATTCACGAGTTGTTCCATAGAGGAAGAGCCCTCTCTTTTATGGTCTGCTAGTTACTTAGTACTGACATTGTTATAACTTGGTATTGATTAGCTTTTTTTCTGATTCTGGTGCTTAATTTATTCTTTGGAAATAGTGCCGGTGCCAAAGCACTTCCTAAAGCGCTACTTAAAAAGACAACAAAAGCATTAAAAGCATTTAATGTGATTAAGGCCCGTGTGATGGTGCTTATTTTTCATGTGATGTCCATTTGTTTTGCTGGAAAGCAACACTTGACAGTTTACTGAGTGATTGGGGCACAGAGGGTTCAGTATTTTTGGCTTTGGTGAATAGTTCTGTACCTACTTAATGAAACACCTGAATCTTGATTGTCATTAGTTCCATAGATGTTGGACATGTTGCTCGCAGTGCAGAATTATGTTAAATAACATAGTAATTGTGGTGCATTACAGGGTTATAAGGCTGATAACGCGTTAAATATTTGTATTTTCCTGGCAAGGAAGCAAATATTAATGTTTTACTTTGTAATGTCATGAAATCTTCATTATATAGTCACACAAGCAGCTTTGTAAACAATTAGAGTTTGTTAAAAGGAAAGCAGTTTAATATTAGTAATCAGGTAAACTTTGTGATGCATTTGTCACTTAACAGAAGAAGCAAATCCATCACCATGGTGCCATAAATGCCTTACGCCTTAACTTCTTTAGCTGCGCATGTTCATTCTAAATATGTTATGATTATTCTTAATGACATATGACAATACAGTTTCCATGGTTTTATGTCTGATTGATTGTATAAAAACTTTTTAAAAGTAGAAACATGCAATGTTAGGATATCTTAATGTTCAATTGAACTCCTAGACCAATTTTTTTTTTCTACCACCGGGCTGTTGATCATTTGTTAGTGGGCTGTGCTGACAAAGAAATAGTTCATTTTATTTCCTTTTTTCACTTTCAGAGTCTGCATGGTGTTTTAATTTGAAAAATTGCTGTAATCTCTCACACCTGTCTGTTCTGCTTGACCATTAAGACTTGACACATGGTTCCCCTGTCTCTGTGACAGCTGTAAAGACTGAAAAGTAATATCTAAAGTCAACTCCCCCTTATCCCTGTGTCGGTGTGCTTGCCAAGCAGCTTCCTGAATGTGGTTGAAAACATCTTTTACCCTTTATGAGCATGAATATTACTGTAGGAAACTTGAGGCACACAAGAGTGCTTAGGCCGTATACTACTGTATGAATGGAGATCATTCATTTAAACATTTAGAACTGTTACAAGACCCATTAACAGTCCATAGTAACATCAGGTGTCAGGTCTGACCTGTGATTGGTGTGAGAATTATTTATTCCCTCTGTTAGCCTGTGACTTTCAGCAGCTAGTATTAAAAGAAATTAACTAAGGAGACAATCACACAAATACGTGCTTATTACATAAGCTAATAGAAAAGATCTGTGTCCACTAGGGATGCAACAAATCTTTGATGTTGTCGACAAACTTAGATGACAAAAATGGTCAATAACTCAGATAGTCATAAAATTACATCCTTCCATGTTTTTAGTGTAATGCACAGACCTTAAATTGTTTTCTGTAGTGAGTAATTCAGACCAGTGAATCATCTTTCTCCTCTTCCTGTCTTTGATCGAGCATTGTCTTTAAACAGTGGGCGCGGAGCATCAGGAAAACAATGCAGCATAGCAGCGGTAGCGACTGTGATATTACCATGTCCAGTACAAAGTTATGACCAAAGTATCATGTCACAGTTTCTTCTGAATCTAAAATAAGTCCTAAATCCTGTTTTTATATCAACAAAATTGGCACAAATAAAGATAAACATGGCTAATAGCCAGCTTTAGCTTCATTTGATGGCCACTAAATGTATAAAAGCAGGGCTGTTATAACTAAAACATTGCTTGACCACATTAAACATTTTTCACAGTTTACTGAGATAAATTCTGTTGGTATGTGTTTACCGCAAAAGGCTCTTGACTAATGAAGTGGTGACTAATTACACAGCCCTAATCTTCATGCTTTACAGTAAGTTATACTTTTCATGTACATTACTCATCCTGTTATTGACTGCTTTTGTTGTTAGAGTTTCTTTTTCAGGTTGTTAAATCCTTATCTGGATAGGACAATGGTTGAAGAGTGAGAAATGTCGAAGCCAAGGGCCCAATTTCAACCCAGGCTGCTTACATCAAGGACAACAGCCAAATATTTTTCAGTTTAGTCACAAAATGATGAAAATTCATCTGTTAATAATTGAATTGAGAAGCACTTTACATTACAGCTGCTCTCGTAATCCTATAAATGTTAAATTCAGAAGGACACATCACCTTACAATAATGGTATTTTAATGATAACTTGATTACAGGGCAGTCGCTGTTCAAGAGTTCAAGTTTGTTTACAGCCCTAAAGAACTCAGAGGTAAATGTGCAGAACCAGAGTGTTAGAGGAAAAGAAGAGCTTGAGAAGTCTGCTTTGGCTCTATGAAAACTTGGCCCCTCTTTCTGTTGATATTAAAGACATAACCCCACATCCCTGCAGACGAGTGTTTCCACCTGTGCTTCCCAGCCGCTCCTCCTCCTCTCTTTCTCTTTCTTTCCCTCCACAGTCACGTGTCGTCGCTGAAAAGAGCTCTGAGTGGGTTTCACCAGCTGGTGCCTTTGCCTGCCACATAAAGAGCGTTAAAAACAAATGTGTGTATGTGTGTGTGTCTTTGCCAGATACTTGAGTGGAGTGTCAGTGTCACATCTGCCCTCCAACTTCCCCGTGTCTGTGCTCATATGGCAGCACAGGGTACACAGGCTGAGGCGCGCTGTCCAAAACCGTGGAAAAAAACCTGGCTTTTATTCATAAGTCCACACGTACACACGGAATAGAGGTTTTCAACCAGATTTTTATTTCTGGTATTAATTACAAAACCTAGACTTTGGTATTGTTTTTTCAATATGACTGGACACTCTTAGTCTGATCAGAGAAAAGCTTGATTCAGTCTTTAGAGGAATAACACTCTCTGCTGCAACTGTATATCACTTATACTCGTACTGTAAGCTTTTGAAGCATGGAAGAAATTTTGGTGAAAATTTTAATATTAAAGGCATAATAGCTTAAAATTACTTACATTTCAGGGTCTCAGTAACAGTTTGAGGAAATTGTGGTCATCCTACGCCAAGCAAAGGAGACCAAGGAAAGATACTGTCCGTGTTCTTGCCTAAATGCAGACCTCAGACCTTCAATAGAATCAACACTTCAGAGCTGGTTTAAAATATGACATTTACCTTTTAGAATCAGCACAAAACTCTTTGAAAGAATAGTTAATTTGTAGTTATATTTTACTTATCAAGAGTTAAAATGACATTAGCTTCTTATCATCAGCTGTAACACTAAAAAAAATCAACACTTGATTTTCCTGTGTCCAGTCAAGACATCACATTCAATAAAGAACCCAAATAAGACAGGAAAATATAAAGAATTTAAACAGTGGAAAAAAAAAATCAATCAGCATTTTTAACAAGTTAACATGCATCTATCTGTCTATCTATCTATCTATCTATCTATCTATCTATCTATCTATCTATCTATCTATCTATCTATCTATCTATCTATCTATCTATCTATCTATCTATCTATCTGTCTGTCTGTCTGTCTGTCTGTCTGTGATATATATAAATATATATGTATCAACACTGGCTGATCAATAATATTTTGCACACTGGCTTGTCAGCACCAAAAAATGGTGTTCAGTTCAATTAGTTATTAATGTATTTCTTAAGTTCACGCCCACTGGTTTATGATTATGCCTAAACTGTAATGTAGCTTCTCCCCACCAATTGCCGCTGTTTTGTTGTTGATGTCTCCTGCCATAATTCTTAATTTTATAGTTTTAGAGAGCCAATAGGTCATTGTTAACTTTGGTGTGTTTTTCTTCGATGTACCCCTTTGTCCTTTGTAGCCTGACAGAAACAACATTGCAGACTCTAACCCTGAGCCAATCAGTGCCATAAAACGTTAGAAGTGAAACTGAAAAAAACAGCCAAATAAAAAAGTTGAGGTCAAGCAAACAGGCAGGTACAAATTTATCCTCCTCTTGACCTGCAAAGAAGCCCCAGATTTCTGGCTGTTTGATGATGTTTCTGATTGTCATCTCAGGGTCAGGGTGGGTCTAAGTCCTCCAGGGTCTTCAATTTAATGATGGAACCAATCAGTCAGGCGGCCTGCAGACCTGGGGCTTCACAGTCAGGTCAATGGTGCAGCCAGTCTGCCTGTTACTGTGCTAATCTCATCTTTCTTCTTGTGTGTTTGACCTCAGTCTGTCTGTCTGTCTGTCTGCCTGCCAGCAGATTCTCCCTCCTGCTGTCCGTGAAGATGATGCCTTCAGATCACTGCAGGCTAATTATAAAAGGGGTTTGGCTCAAAATGATAAATCAGCTCATGTGATTTACAAGTTTCGTCTGATTTAGTGACACAAAATGCTTGTTATCCAAATCATTTTTAGTAATGTGCTTTGTTGCATATTTTTTAAGTGTTGCTAACAATGAGTGAAATTTTCCATACTGCAGATGATTTAGAGTGGAAGCTAGCAGCTATATCAGTGACATGTTGTTGACGTCAGTTTTTTTGTCTGTCTGTGTGTTTACATGGAGTTGACAAGTTCAATTGCAGTGTTAGTCTGATAAACTGGACTCTTAAATGTGTGTAGACATGTTAGCCTGACTGGATTTGCCTTGTATCTAATTTAGTGAATTCAGATGATATACCTGGATTGTGTGACTGATAGGTTCTACATGTTTACTCCTCTATGAGACTGGACAGGACTAGATATTCTATGTGTGCTATTGCTCTATAGCTTCAGTGCTGCAGGGCTTTGATCTGGAAAATAAACAGCATTACCTACAAATTGGACCGCATGCTGAATTGTAATGAAATGAGACAGTCAAAGTTTTGGCAGAAATGGTAAGAGTTTATTCAATTCAATTCAAAGCCTTTATTGTCATTGTAAGACAGCAAACAACAAAATTGAGGTAGCAACTCTTTGGTGCTTAAAAACAAGTTGAACAAACAGACATTAAAAAACACAAGACAATAAAACAACAATAGTAAAAACATATGCCAACTAAAATATCAATAAATAACTAAACAAATAGGTGAACCATTGAGAAGCTTATTAACTGCTTAAGTGCCGGTGCATGTTTAAGTGCAGGAATAGCAGCGTTAACAGCTGGTGTTAAGAGCAGAGATGGCTGAAGGAAATAAATGTGTTAGCATAAATGCTAAGCATTGGCAGAAGCTGAATTTTGTTTGTATTCAGGTAAGCCATTAAGCTAGAAAGATGGGGTTTATCGCAGGTATACAAAAAGTAAAACGTAGAGTGTAAAGTGAATGTGCAGAATAGTCCATTTTTTCTGTTACTTAGGACAACAGTTAGAGGATCCACAGTAAAAACTGAAGGTACATGTTGCCCTCTACTGTGGTGAAAGCAGACATGGCTCAGTTAATAAAACTGATTTACCCTTGGCACATATATACCGGGACATGAACCTAAAGCATTACTGTAGTCTGACTGAACATAACCCTACTGAACTTACTGAACAACTTGGACTATAGAAAACATGGGCAGAGTTTCAGTTACATAACAAAATAGTTAACCTTGCAGTGCAGATGGACCTGCCCGGACTAGTGAAATATTTCCGTAGTGGATATATGGAACTGTCCATCTGTCGTGTCAGGTTATAAAGTAGTTTCTGAGGGGTAAAATTAGGTCTACTAATGGTGGTTGCCATATTGGAAATGATGAAACCCTTTATTTATTTTCTATAACGCCTGCTGCCAGGGGCATTATAATGTTAACTTTAAAGGGGATTTCTTTGCTTTCAAAGCAGACCTCAAGCAGTCTCTCAGGAAACTTTTCATGTATTGGTCAATATTGGTTTGAGTTTTATTTTTCATTTTATACAAGTTGCTAAAACATTTCGAGCTCAACAAAGTCTTGTTACAGCATGATGGATTTCCAACTTCTGAAATTGGTTCAAAATGATTTATTATACACTAGGATTATTTTAATTCATACCAAAATAAAATCCTTCACAGCATATTTATAAAATACAGCAGATTTGTGCTTGCAGGGACCTCGTTTTTACACTCTGTAAACATTCAAGCAGCTGTCACTTCACTGAATTCCCAATCAATACATCAGCTGCGGAAACAAAAGGTTTTGTCAGCTGATAATTGGTGCTAACAGTGCTTGTCTCGAGGTGTGATTTTCTTAGTTTGTGGGCTGTTTTTAGGTTTGCTAATGGACTGCAGACCAAATCTGGCACTATTAAGTTCACACCCTGGACATTTACGTGGTGGTGCCTGAAAATGTTGTGCGGAACACTTGAGAACACATAAACTCACCATGAACTGTGGCTTTTAAGCTACTTAAGTGAGAAAAACAAGTCGATGATGAAGAACAGAATTTTTCTAGGAGTTAAGGGGAAGCTGTTGGTGTGGGTGTTGGAGAGGTGAAGGCTATATGGCTGAATAGAAATAGTATTCGTCTGATGGCCACAGCAGGGGAACTCAAAAACATAGAAGTAGTGACAGGGAGAAAACTAATTCTGCATATACACATTTCTCCCAGTCACTGCCAGAGCATCTACTATGCAGCATTTTGCATTTGTGTCCATGTAGTATTAATACATTTACAGCAATCGCTCTGATTATTCCCCATTATGCCAGAATGATCCTGTCAATCAGTGGTACTCCCCACTGTTAGCTCTGCTATTGTGACTTGGCCTGCTTTATGATACTGATTATGTTGTGATTGTGTAATGACTGTGCAAGAGCTGTCACTGAATCTGAATCAGAAACAGAGGTACTCTATTGACTCCACAGGGAAATTATTGCATTTCACTTACCCACTGTTGGAAGAGAGAGAGCAGTAGACCAAGTTACTAGAATAACAATATGAAAAACATTAAAGTCCTATTAGTAGCTCTGAAATACTGAAATACAGCATAATAGCTTGCATGTTCTAATATTTGAGAAGATATAAAAAGAGTCAAATTGCAGTAAAATGAGGTTTGGGAACAGCAAAGTTGTTGTCTTTTCTAACTGCGTAAAAGACAATATTACACTAATAAACCACAGAAATTCAATGTCAAGCTTCAAAACCATTAAAAAGCTGATGTAAAATCAAGCCTTCTCTCCATCTTTTCAGCAGATCCCACTCTTTTCTTGTCCTTCTATGGCTGAGGGATCTGCATCAGATTTATTTATTTTTGAGTTTTTTTAACGATTGATTTGTTTAGTAAAAATGATAGAAGTGTATTTCTCATAAGAGAAAATCAGATACATATAAGACTTGTTTTAAGACTCATTATAATTTCAATATCAGCAAAGGATTTGTGTGAATAGTGTAATTCATGTTGGGACTGTTGTTATATATCATATACACTAGTAGTGAAGAGTTGTATTTATTTTAAGTGGCGCAGGATAACTTATTTTTGTAGGCCAACATGGAGGTTAGCATCGTGCTGGTTCTCTCAACAAAAAGCCCTGAAGATTTTTCACTGTGGTCTTGATAATAGCTGATATAAAGCTCAATAGCAAACAAAGGTTATGAAACTTACATGGTCTGTTTGTGATAATCTTCATGAATGAAAATGCTTTTCCCATTTTTTAAGCCTAAATGTTGCATGCCTTTGCGTGAGATTCCTAAATCAGTACCCTCATAAAAATAGCTTGACGTTATTAATATGCACTTTAAAACCTTTTTGATCCCAAGTTGTACACTTTTATACATGTGATCAAAGCAACACTAAGTCATAGTGTACATAAAAATCTGTGACATCGTGCCATTACAAACATCATTGTTCGATAGCCCTAATTAGAAATAAGATTCACATTAGATACTGTTGACAGTGAGTTTGATTCACTCAGAAAGCCTTTAAAATCTAAAAGTGTCCTGCTTCCAACAACCTCATTTTTCAGAACTTATAACAAGGAAGGTGAATAATTCAATCCTTGTGTGCCACTTGGTGCCCTCTGGGATGCAGAGCCCCATTTTAATAGAAAAAGGTAAAACAGAGCTGAGGCTGCCTCTGCCCACACACAGGGCCTCGGCAGATCCTGAAAACATGTGACGGTGTTTGAACAAAGAGACATTAACATTTTCAAGCAGACACACCCTTCTCATGAGTCTTAAATGACTTTATCCCACTTTGATAATCTTTGTCTTTTCACTTAATTACAGTCAGAGAATCTCAAGAGTGTCAGTGTGTTTGGCTTTTTTCTGTTCGTCAGCGTGCTCGGCTCACCTGGTGGCCTCCCAGTGCTGCAGACAAGTTTCTCTACATGCTCAGTAAACCTGTCAGAAACCTACGGAGGACCTGACATGCTCCCTGTCAGCTGCTGTGTCAGGGCTGCAGGGAAAAGAGTCTCTGCTGAATATGTAAGGGTGCACTGATGACAGGAAGGCAGACAGATATGACAGATAATATCCAGAGAGGGCAAAATTACTGCTGACTTCAAGCCTAAGTCAGATTTATTTGATTATGTGTACACAGATCCTTCAGAAATTCTTGGTGCAGAAAAAACTCTTTTAATCCGAACACCGGGGGGTTTAGCAGTCAGACAGACAGACAAAATAACAACCTCGTCTGATACTCATTAAAAGTTTACAATAATAAGGGAAGCATGGGCAGCCAGGGGAGCCTCCACTGGCTGTGAAATTATTAGGACTGAATAAAACTAAGAGGAAAAGTTGGTTAAGGTTGATTTACTGTCATGACAACAGTGCATGCCATTTATCTGTGAACTTGGATGTCTGAGCTGGAAATGATGTCACACCCAAATGACTGCATTTCCCTCACGAGTCGATAAACTCAGAGTTACTGAAGATCCTCTAAGTTTCTGAGTCAAGAATCTTGGCTTCTGGGGGTGTTCTGGGTTATGTATCCAACTAGCAACTTGGATTTTTGGACTTCAGAGAGCCAATGGAAAGCACCAAAAAATCCTTGCTTATAAGTTTACAGTTTTGAATGTCATTTTTGAGTCCTCAATACAGTATGTTGCCAATAAAGTTAATCAGGGTCCCATTTACACTAGAATAGAATGTGAAGAGGGACTTTGGGGCTACAGCATGTAGGAACATGTCCCTTATGGCTAAATGACCCATCATCCAAGTATGTTTCCCTCTGGCTCCAGAGCGCCATGATTGCGTCTGCTAAAATCTAGAGCAGGGATGGGCAACTCTGGTCGCCAAGAGGGACACATTAATCTAATTATCACTATCAGAGGGCCAATTGTAGGATTTTCTGAATTTAACAATCACATGACTGTAGATTTGACAAAAAAGCTAACTCTTATGCAAACAATAATAAGAAAAAAAAAGAATTTGTACCAAATATATTTTTTTAATACACTGATGTAATTTTATTGGCCTTATTCACTAAAATCCCTTTATTTTCTTGAATGCTTTTGCTTCTGCATATAAATCAGTTTTATAGAAACAGCTCCTCTCAATTATGTATTCATAATTTGTTGCAAAGATCTAAAATTATAATAATAGTCTAAAGCTTTAATGGCAAGTTTTGCCATGATTTTATCTTTTGTTGTTTTATTAATATTCTGATCTGATTGGGCCTGCATTAGGAATGCCAAAGGGCCACATGTGGCCTCCTGACCGCTAGTTGCCCACCCCTGATCTAGAGACTCTGTGGAAAACTTAATTTCTTTTACAAATCCAATGCTACCCTGTGCTTACTGAGTCTTCTGTGCAGGAACGTTCACACTTCTGTTTGTCTGTGCTCATAGTGCTGTGATTTCAAACGTTCTCCTGTTAGAACATCCATGGTTCTTCGATGTTTATTTTCACTCATCATTAATCTAAATTATGAAGGAGTGGGACAATAGGATACCGCAGCAAAAAAATACAATGAAACTACAAACAAGACCAATATATGTCATTTCATGTGAAATAAATGGACAAAAACACACCGTCTTTTCTCTTTTCCCGATAAAGTTACTTTTAGAGTCAGAATCAGCTTGACTTTTTAGTTTCGGTATTTTCAGTATTACCGCAATTTAATAGTATTGTGCCATTTTTAAAATATGGGTGTCAAAAAAGGATTGAAGTATCTTTTATTGACAACCTTAGCTGGAAATTCATATGTCAACAACAGTCAAGAGCAGCAATGAGAAAATGAACTTTGCTGGTCTTTTTGAGGGGCAAATTCAAGTTTTGGAGCTGCTTATTCCAGGACAGGACTTCAGTGCATTGATTTCATGGATCCTTGGAAATATTCCTTTAAATATTAAGCCCAAGAAGCTGTTTTAAACAGACTTTATAAGCACAAGTTAACTTTCATAGTCTACCTGTAAGCACATGTGGGTGATGCTCTGAAACTGAATCTTTGAGCACAGTCAGCTCAAAAGAAACTTTTGATAAACAATAGGTGTTATAGCAGGGCAATATTTAACATTTTCAAGTAAAGGGGACAGTTTTGGAGCCCAATACAAAATCTTGATCTGTTACTTTAAGTGCTTTCTAACCTTTCAGCCTGTGACCCCCAAAATACAACTGCAGTGCCTGAGGCTTGAGCTGCTACAGACCTGTATAGATCTTTCAAGCATATAAACATAAAAACACAAAGCCTGAAAACAAAACGTTTTACTGTGTTTTTAGTGTAAGAAAGGTACATTGTATGGATGATGTACAGAATTCATCATTTCAGTCTAAATCTCACCCTTTTATTACCCTTTTTCTGTAAAACTGAAGTTATCTTATGCATGGTTTTAATAATGGTTATAAAACCCTAAATATTTTATAAACTAGAGGTTTTTTTTAGGCATCTTGTAATTCCTCCACAAGGTGTCTCACAACCCTGTTGAGCATCCAGACTCCACTGTTTTATTTACTTATGTTTTCTTTCTCAGCTTCTTTAAATATATTTTATTATTATTCCTTCTAGAAAAAGTTGTGCCTCCATGTAGAACCTCTCTGGTTTCACTTGATGGGACACACATCTGTACACAACTGTTCAGCAGATTTTCAACACAAAAATGAGTCACAGTCTGACAGCTTCAGAGTGTAGAATAAATTAACAGACAAAAACTGTTTCCACTCCCTGTGGTTTTACCTAAAATCTGCACTGTTGCCATGCCATACCGGTCAAGGCTGTCAACTTTGCCACACTCTGTCTAATTGCGAGTGGTGGGAGTAAATTCTGTGCTCATTCACCAGTTTCAGGTACCTCAGTCCTTGCTTGTTTAGCCTCTCAAATCAAGCATGTTGAGCTGAAGTAGCAGCTGATAAATACTGAGAAGCAGGTGATTATGCTACAGATTTTGCAAAGATGAAGAGAAGAGAGCTGCTGTACTGTACTGTATGGCTGCTGAATCAGTTGGAGCTGGGGACAGGGGATTCTTTGGGATGCCAATGCCAGGAATGTTGTAAATACAGAAAACACAATTCTACTCAATAAATCTATCACAGGGCTTGCAGTCAGTGGCATTGACTCCGCCAAGGAGGTTATGTTTTTGCCAGCGTATGTTTGTTTGTTTGTTTGTTTATTTGTTAGCAAGATTATGTAAAAACTACTGGACTGATTTTACTGAAATTTTCAGAAGATGTTGGTAATGACCCAACTTAAAAATTATTAGATTTTGGTGGTGATCCAGATAACCGCCATTAGCGAACGATCGCTTTTGCTTAATGACTGTCGAACTAATAATGATACTAACATGATTCTGAGTTCCAGGGTCAGGGAATCATATTATGATGGTAACCTTATCATGGACCTATTGCTTATACATGTAACAGCAATATGTGAGCTAACTTGGCAGAGGTTTATGCTCTCTGAGTGTTTTCTAGTTTTGATGAGTAATGTCTTTTAGGACATGCTCATTAGAATTGTGTGCTGTCTCTTGCAGACAGGTACCCCGTTAAGAGGAATTCACACATCAGTGTATAATAGTTGATGCTGACCAGCATTGAGTAATCATCAAAATTTCTGTGCAAGTACGTTCCTTGTGCCAATTTTGCTTTATGCAGGTTGATGTATAAATGGAGACAACCCTTGTGCTGGCGTGATGATGTTTCCCGATGACCCTTTAACTAATCTTAGATGGATTTTAAACATTCTCCAATATAGATTTAACACGTAGGAAGCGTGTTCACCTGAGGAGAACTTTGGCCTAGCATTGCTTGGCTATGGTGAGTGTTTCTCAAATGTACTGTGAAATCACTCAACATATGCCATATAAAGTGGACATATGTGCCAGTTCAACACGTGCAGCTGCAGCTGGTCTCAGTTTTTCAACACCATGCCTTGAGAACAAAAGATACCTTGCCTGAAAAGGGCCCCTCAAGTTGTACAACACGAGTCCGTTCCTGAGGAGGATGAACCCTACAAACGTCAGCGTTTTTCAGGTTGCAACATCAACATAGCTCTGGCCTGACTCAGCTCAACACGGCTGAATGTTTCCCTATATGCCAGCAAAAAATGGTCAGAATGTCAAAGTGTGAATGCAGCTTTCCATGATTTTTAATTTAGACATGTGAACGAGGCTTTACGAAGGAGACATGAGGAAATCAGACAGATCTGCTTTCTCCCTGGTCTTTGACTTAAGCCCTCACAAACCAGATCTTAGCTTTACATCTGTTGAATAGTTTTCTTCTTTGTGTATATATCTACCTAAGCTTGCTTATTATTCTAAATTTTCAGACATGTGTTTGTTGACATCTGTCCTTCACTCAATCTGCTTTGATCAAAGTTTTTTCTCAATAGCCTTGACTTTTTGACAATTAGATTGGACACCAGTCTCTCTCTGGTGTGTATGTGCTTCAGGAGGTGGTGTCTTTGTAACAAGCATCATTGCGAGTCTGTAATCCTTCATGCTACACTGATCGCTCAATCTGTCGCTTCAGTTCTTCTTCAGCTTTTACCCCTACTGTGTAAGTACTTCTATATGTGCAAGTGTGTGTGTGTGTGCTCCCTTTCTTAAGCCACAAAGAGAACAAACACTATTATTCGAAGGCTTAAGTAGGCGAGCAGTGAGCATGATGATGTGGGCTTTGTGTGCGTTTGTGTGTGAGACAGAATGTTGATAATGTGTTCGTTTGCTTCAGGAACCGCTCTTCCTTTCAGTTCTTAATTTTAAGGGAAAGTATTTTCCATATTCCAACTAAAAGTAAGTGCCTTGCACAGGATGCCATCACTGTTTGATTTTGGAAAGTGTAGGTCTGCATTGTGCAAAATTAAAAATAAGATATATTTCCTTTATCAGCCAGAGCTGCTGTCTTTTAAGGATGTTTTTTTGTATTAAAATGCAATTAAATACAACCGTTTCCTTGAGAAAGTTGCATTTCTTTTCTAAATCTGTGTCCAGTGAATGTGTGTGATGTTTATTTTGTGTTTTTTCAAAGCTGCTGACCAAAGAAATGAAAGCAATGACCTGAGAAATGCTTTGAAACTCCCCAGAGCTGAGCAGTACTGAGGAGTTTGCTGTTTGTTCTCTGTGGGCTCGCCTCAAAAAACTGTCTTTCATAGAAAAGTTCATTTGTGAGAATGACTAAGTGCAGTTCTTAGAAGAAACAGAAAGTTTTTTCTCTGAGAAAAATACAAGTTAGAGTTTGTAAGAGGAGGCTGGTAAGTGGTAGGATGTCAGGGCTTATCTCAGCAGAGCTATGAGCTGTAGCTTCAGCAAAAGTCAACTCAGAGTGCATCCTGAGACAGTTCTTGTTAAAAACTTTGTGTGTCTCCATGCCGGCAACAGCTGAGGTTGGATGCATTCTATTTTCAGGGTTGTATATACATGTACATTGATTATATGTGTATCTGCACAGAGAGGTCACACAGAAGTTTATCTGTCCTGTTAATGCAGTGTCTCAGGAATTTTTGATGAGTTTTCTATGACCTTAAAGCAAACGTACATGTTGATTCATGCCTGGTTTGATAACATTTTGGAAGTCATAAATGAAAAGTCAAAGGTCAGGGGATCTTTTGGTTATCCTTTACTTGTATATATAGAAAATTTTGGGGATTTTCATCAAACTTCATGCAGATGTTTCCTCTGACTTACGAACAAGGTCAAAGGGCCTGGTGTTTTTTTTGCTTGTTAACAAGATCTTGTGAATGCAATATTACAAAAATTCTGCCATGGCTTTACTTTAAAGATTACTCAAATGGTGCATTCCAGATCTCAGAACTCAGACTCTATGAGATACAAATTAGATATGCCACCAGGAATGCCCCCTTTGCTGGAAATTTACCACTGGAAAGCCGGACCCTAACTTTACCAGCTTGTGACTGGAAGGTGTCTAACTGGGATGCAACGTAATTCCATACTTCCCCTGTCCGAGTTCAGAGGCAGATGGAGCACCAAAATGTCCACCATGACACAAGGATGAACTGATTCGATTTCACCAGTCATAGGTCAAATGTCACAGTCACAGAGTCTCTTGATCCCCCTGTTATTGTAAACAGGATATATTCAAAATACTTTCAGGAGTTTTCATCAATGTCCACTTTCTTTGAAGAATCAATTGATTTCATGCTGGAGATCATGGTTCAAAGGTCAAGATTTACAAACACTGTCATTAAAATACTTACATTTCTTTCAATCTCTAGACCAAACTTTGGGCCGGGACCACTGGTGGGCTTCAGATGCACAAGGGCTGCACAAGGAGAGGTCAATTAGAGTAAACTGAAACCATAAGAATTATTAAATCACATTTGAAATGATCATAACACGCTGAATAACGTCCCAGAACTAACAGAAAACAGCTTGAGATTTGTTTTAAATCTTGACTGTTTATCAGTTACATTGGCTGATAAACTGAATTGCAGTGTTGGGGGCATTTCATTAAATATTGCATCTTATTGTAAGACAATATTCATGTTCTCAAAGGCATGAAAGATACCATGGGGAAGTTAACAGAGTCGCAAAGCACGTGCAGAAAGAGAGCATGAAAATGAACAAAGCAGCAGAACTAAGAATTCATACTGATATATGGCCAAGAAAATAAAAGGAGGGAAGGATTTGGTTTTCAGATTTTAAAATGGGCCAAGGGGTACTTCAGTTTTGGAAAGGCTGCTCTACGGAATGTCCACCATGACACAAGGATCACCTGATTAGATTTTGGAGGCCAAAGGGTCTAAAGTCAAGGTCACAAAGCCTCTTGGTCATGCTTTGCTTGTGAATATCATGATGTTATCAAAAAGTAGCTCAATAATAAAGATTTTTTCTTCAACTTGGCCGTGTCCCACAGACAAACTAGTTACACTTTAGAGGTCAAGGTTCAACAGCTTTGTGGTAATATTTTGCTTTTGAATGCAATTTCTCAGAAATGCTTTACTTAAAGCAATACCCCAAAGTTTTCTTTGTTTTCGTGTCTTGCCTCACTTCCGAGTCCATGACAAGCAGGTAGACACCATTCTTTCATCTGTGAATCCAGTAACAAGAAAGTGACAGCCAAAGATCACCCACCGCTAGTTAGCTTAACTCAAACATTGGGAGTCAATGGGTAGCGTTAGCCTTCCTCTGCCTACAGTCTTCAGATAAACTCTTTAGCAACTCTAAATGGTTCTGTGGTTGTTGTGACTCAATTTTTTCCTGCAGTGTTACGTTATCTTCTAATGTCATCGTATTATTTTCTTCTTCTCCTAAACAGAGCAGTTTTAATTTTAACAGCACTTTTTAATTAAGTTTTAGGTTTAGACTTTTGTCTAAAATATCTTTTACTTTTAGTCATAATTTAGTCATCTAAATTGTTTTAATTTTAGTCTAGTTATGGTTGATCAAATTTCACATTTTAGCTACTAAAATCTACTGTAAATTTAGTTGACTTAAATATGAATTGTAAAGTGTAAGGCATTTTTTATGTTTCCTTGAATTTCTGAAGTCATGTTTTACACTTTGATCCCGCCACCATGAAGCTAAGGCAGTTGTGAATGGTTATCCCTCTTAACTCATCCAACCTTTCCACACAACCAAAGTAGCTGTGATGTCAGTTAATTTAGTTTTAGTTTTTGTCAATGTACACTTGTTTTTTTTAGTTACAGTCTACTTTTCTTCAGGGAAAAATGGTTGTTGACGAAAACTATGATGAAAATAATTAGTCGACAAAATTACCACTGAAACAGGGGCTTTGTTTTATTGACCTACTTCCGTGGTGCTTTGCGCTAGAGATGTGTCATTATCGACTTATCTGTTGATTGTTTAAACGATTAATCGATTAGTTGTTTGGCCAATAAAATGTTAAAAAAATGTTGAAAAATGTCAATCAGTGTTTCCCAAACCACAAGACAACGTCGTCAAATGTCTTGTTTTGTCTAAAAACCAAAGAGATATTCAGTATATTGTCATAAAGGAACAAAGATACAGAAACATTCACATTTAAGAAGCTGAAATCAGAGAATTTTGACTTTTTTTCTTTAAAAAACGATTATTCGATTATCAAAATAGTTGGCGATTAATTTAATAATCACTTGCTGTTCGATTAATTGTTGCAGCTCTACAGTTTTGATGTTGAATCCAGGGATGAATAAAAACAGAGGGCTCAGGCTGTTTTCTGCAGACATGAGCATAAATGAGCCTTTTTACACGTTCTAATTATAAAACCTTTTCCATCTGCTCTCACATGTGTTTTTAAATCCCTTTCCCTCAGAATCTAACCATCAGGTCCTTGTTTATTTGAGGGCTCTTTATCCGTGCTGTCAGTGTCCCATCATCTCTTAATGACTCTGAACAGCCTGCTGTCAAACATCCAGCTGAACGTTGACCCCTCTCTGTGACTCCTAAATGAAAACGAGAGCTCTGAAACCTGCTGGAGGAGAAGAGAGGCGTTTAGAGGTACCATCTTCCTGACATTTGATTGATTTTCTCTCAAGAACAGACAGGTGTGTACGTCCATGCTATTAAATGTGTGTGAGTGAGTGTGCTGCTAATGCTACCAGAAAAATCCATGGAGTCTGTGGTTGCTGTGGTGACGGTAATCACTTTTAATTCAGCATCAGGGAGGAAGGGAGCAGATAAAGGTGGAGTGGCAGCAGTTTAGTGGGGTAATATGGGAAAGAGGGAAGTAAAAACAGTGAAACCTGTCGATGGGGAAAGAAGGAGAGTGTGTTTTTCTGTTAGACTGTAAATGTTTACTGAGACTGACACTTTAGACTGAGAGACAAAGATGAAGACAGAGCGATTGTACAGAAATACCTTCTCTTTTCACAGCCTCAGCTCTTTTCTTCCCTCTTCTCTGCTGGTAGACAATAATCCCTTCATCATTGGCTTCGCCTATTTACCCAATAAGCGCTCTAGAGCAGGGAAATAAATCACGTTTTTCAAAAACACTTTAGAATATTTTCACATCAGTGTTGATACCATTTGTGTTGATATTTAAAAATAGATACCAGGCCTGCTGCTCTATGAAAGTCCTGCTTACAGGAAAATACATTAACAGTAATATTGTAATTAATCACAAAGTAATCCTTTTATTTTTTTTTCTTTTGTTTACAAGTAAATATCAATAAACCTGCAACATTAATAGAGGTCCTTAAGCCCTAATCAAAGCACATCAACACTTTTGACATTAGTTTATGCCATTTTTAACTTATAAAGTGATCTATTTTCCTTTCTTGATAGAACTGTAAGTGAATTACATGTACTCAGAACCTACACTTTGACATTGTTTGCTTAGTTATTGTCAAAAAATGTGTAAAACTATCCCATCTCACAATATTAACAAATTAATTTTAAAAAATCCTGGATCTGCATCTAGAGTTGGATCACTACCAAAATTAAATCACTTCTTCCTCATGTCATGACCAACATTCCCTAAAATTTCACCAGCATCTACTGAGTACTTTTTGAGTAATTTTTCTAACAGACAAACAGACCAATAAATGGATGAAAGCCTCCAAAAACATTACCTCCTTTGCAGGGACAACTAGAAAACACTCAGAGAGCACAAACCTCCGCCATGGTAGCTCACATATTGCTGTTACATCTGTAAGCAATAGTTCCATGATAAAGTTAGCATCATAATAATGATTCCTTGACCCTGAAACTTGGAATCATGTTGATATTGCCATTAGTTAGACAGTTGCTGAGCAAAAATGATCTTTTGCTAATGGCGGTTATCTGAATCACCACCAAAATCTAATAATTTTTAAGTTGGGCCAATACCAATATCTCCTAAAAATTTCAGCAAAACCTGCCCAGTAGTTTTTGTGTAATCTTGCTAACAAACATACAGACAGACAAACAAACAAACATATCCTGGCAAAAACATAACCTCCTTGGTGGAGGTAAAAAGATTACTCAAAGCCACAACATGAAATTTTCGCCTTGAAATAATAATTCCATAGTCATTCTTACCCACTCAGTGTGTCCTGGTTGCCTGCATATAGCACTTTGTAAGTTTGACCGTGAGCCATGCTCATCTTGCGCGAAGTCCCTTCTGCTTATAACACAAATTTACACTCAGCCACTGGAAGCCAGTTAGCCAAGAGGAGAGGCAGTTTGCCTGTTTCTTTACTGTGTTTCACAATGCCTGATGCCAAGAGGTGAAAGAGGATGGTGACAGTTGGGAGAGACCAAGAGACCAAAAGGCTGGGCTGTAGTTAATACTGGACATACTGTAATGAGAGCTTCAGGCAACAGGCTGCAAATCAGATGCTGAGCTGGCTGTGTTGCTGTTGGAAGGGAAAGTGCAGTGGTTGTGTCAAGCCTTGTATCTTGTTAGCTGAATTTGTTTTTATATCAAGTTAGCTTCATTATTGTAAATCCTTTCAAACTTTTCAGCTTGCATACTACAAATTAGCTTCTCTAATCCATGCCAACAGTTGAACACATGGATTTATACTTGACATGCAGGCAGTTTGCAAACTGGCAGCTGACAAAAGAGACATAGTTTTGCATATAAAAATAATAAAACCGTCTCTTATTGGTATGGGCACCCACAACTGCCTCTTCCATCAGTGTTTTTACCATAAGCCCATATTTAGGACAATATCAATATTTCAGTGTTTTCAAAGTTGGTTATCATAAACACCATTATATTGTTTCCAACTAGACGCATAACAAAGTCTGTAATTCTTGTGACACTCATCTATTTTTCTTTTCTATATGTGTATCATGTATGGCCATTCAGCTAAAAAAATAACAGGACATGAATTTTTGTCTGTTTCACCCAGCCCTACTCTCTCCTCTTGTCAAGCTTTCACTCCTTTTTTAAATTTTATCCCACCAGAGACAGGAGGAACAGATATTAATTATTCATTCCCCTTTTTTGGCCCCATCTCCACCTCCCTATCTGTCTACTCGTGTACCTTCACTTTTCCTTTTTTCCTCCTTCTCTCCTTCTCCTCTTCTCTTTTTCCAGTCCTGTGTGTTATGAATACTATTAATGAGCGGGCGAAGGAGAGACAGACAGTGAGGGACGGTGTGTGTGATGCTAATTAATGGGTTTGGTTTGTTTCTTCTGTCACTTTACTCAACCTCCTGCAAGAGCGAACAGACACAGATACACACATACGCACACTGTCAGAGGAGGACTTCTTCATGAGCCATGAGTGCTGAAAGGAAAAACATCAACAAGATGTGAGCAGCCTAAGAAAAAACACCACCTGCCACTCAAGCCAGCCTGCGTATGGAGCTGGGAAATAATCCTAGATTTCATTCAGGATAAGACAATATTTCATATATTAAAGCAGTTTATTTAGGTTCAAGTAAAAATAGATGCCAGGCCTTATGTTCTTTGTTTACAGTATGATCAGCTAACAATAATATTCTCATTGACCACACAATAATCTGTTTGAAATGTTAGTCTAAATGATAAATCACAATTCTGTCTGCTTAATTATATTAAAGGAGATGTATGCTGCTACACTGACCAGTAAGCACCTAACTTAAGTTCTCACTCTACACAGAACAGTTAACATGAAAGTTTTACCTAAATTTCCATAAATGTGTGCAAAGCTCCCGTCTGTAGATGTGTGTGCGTTAAACTTAGCCCTTTTTAACTTTATCTCTCCAGCATCAAACTGGGCCTTCTTCAATATCACTCATGCACTTAAATTGTATTATTTTGCATGGATGTCTGCCTTTAACAGAACAAATGTTTATATTCATGTTTGGATATGATTCAGTTTGTTTAAGTTACCCCAATTTCCAGTTGATTCCCATAAATTCCCATTGAAGTTTCCACTTTGGAATATTTCCAACATTCCCCAGCTTAACTTTCCAAAAGTTTCCAGAAATTGATGCATAGTTTAGTCAAATGCTGGCTAAAGACTCACACATGACCTTAACCAGTACCTGCTTAGTTTGTGGTTTTTCAGGCTATTAAGGTGCAACAGAAGCCTGTGGCACTGTGACATGTTGAAAAACTTCAACTCAGGTCTTTTATTGTCTCCAGTGTCTCGCATCACATGGCGTCTCCTCACACAGTTTTTCTCTCAACTGATACAAGATGAAGCAAAATTAAACAAAATTGATGTCCACTTTAAGACTGCATTATTTAATAGTCTCCAAAATTATATTTAAGTTTATAAACATGGTATTCATACAGACTAAAAATACACAGTTTTATCTGCACAATAATGAGGATAATAGCTTCAATGGTTTGACTGGTATTAAAATTTCTGCTAATATTTAGAGCTGGTATACTAGCTATACACATCGTCCAGTTTTTCATAAACATGTTTAAAACTGAAAACAATATTGCTATTCGACATAAATGTTGAACTGGAATGAGGAATTTTAAACTGAATTCATTTTTTATACCCAAATTGGAAGTCAGAAATTAATCAAGCATAATACTCAACCACTTCAACTATGAATGAATATGAACTTTGATATGAATATGGTGTGCCTGTAGATTTTGGCCTGACCTTCAGTGTCCCCTGGTGAACATAAGTTTGAAAAAATAAATTTGTTAAGCACTGTATAGTCGATATATTTCCTGTAGTATAGGCAGAGTCTGTTTACAATTAAAATTAAACCAAAATATTATATAAGAGAATCCAATGTAACTTTTCGTGTTTCACATATTCTGAAACAAATAAACTGTCACAATGAAATAAACACATCAGTTTATGTTAAGCAGAGACTTATTACTCTTGACAAGAGTGCAGACATCTGATATTAACGAAAGTCCAATAATTGTGTATCCAAAGACAAACTGTTGTAATTTCTTTATCAAAGTAATGATGTGATGATAATCTAATTATGTGTTGTTTAGCTAAAAAATAAAAAGTTTTGGTCCATATTACCCAGCCCTATCTTCCTCCTCGTAGTACAAAGCACTCATACACGCACTCATACACACACTCACCCTGGCATGTGCGCCGTAATTTTCCGCCACACGCTGCCATCAGCCAATCAGAATCCACAGTGGACGTAGCATCTCAGAACGTGAGGGGGAGGGGACAGAGAGCTGCTGGCTGATTGACAGGTAGCACCTACAGGTGGAGAGAAGAGCGGTCGAGAGACAGACAGAGACAGAGAGAGAGAGAGAGGGGAGAGGACGACAGGGTGAGAGAGGAGGAGAAGAGAGGAAAGGCAGCGGCAGGCTGACTTCCATACACACATACACACACACCCACACACACACACCAGACTTCCAGTGCTCTGTTCTTACCTTGAGAGAGCTTGCTTCACCCCGGCAGACGAGCATCCTTACCTTCACCTCCACCACCACAGCTGCACCACGATGAGCCAGTGCAGGAAAAGGTGCAAGAGGCAGCTCACTAAGGTGGCTCGCTATTTCTACCACTTCCTCATGGGGACGCTAACCCAAGGTAGGCACCCAAAAAACTTCAAAATCGCTCTCTTGGAAGGAGCCTGGTTTTTTAGTGAGTGGTGAAAACAGGTGGAGGATGTCTTTGGTGGAGTTTTGTTGTGATTTGATCTGCAGTAATGACCGGGCGTTGCTTTGAATTGTAGTATTTTATTCTACAAATCAGCGTGTCATTTTGTTTCCTAACAGAGCAAGCGTAGTTCTGATTTGCATACATCCAAAACAAGCAGGTTTCTCAGACTGTGAGTGGACTTACAGCGTGTGTGGGCATTTTTGTGTGTGTAAACAAAACAGTAGAGCTGCTCTGCTGTGGTAAAAGTGATAGTTAATACTGAGAACACAGTTTTGAATAACAGGGACTCAGTGATTTTTAAAACATCTGCACCACATGTTGGTCAAATTTGAGCACTTTTATCACTTTCACATGAACACTTTAAAAAACAAGCAAAAATATGTGAAAATAACAAAGTGTAAAATAAATATTGAGCAGAAAAATGTGTATTGTTTGTTTTTTCTGTGCTTATTTACACTTGGAGTCAACACATATCAGCAGACACTGAGACATTGAGAAATTGACGGTGTCACTTATTGTCAAAAATGTGGAAAGCCACCCTATCTCAAAATGTTAACAAATCCTTGCAGAAAATCCTGGATCCACATCTGTTTTCAGATCACCAACAAAATCTTAACACTTTTCCCTTGTGCCAACATTCCCTGATAATTTTGCCAAAATCTGTGGAGAAATTATTGAGTTATTGTCAAAAATGTGGAAAACTGTCCAATCTCACGGTTTTAACAATTACTTTAAAAAGTTCCTGGATCTGCATCGCCACTTTCTCATACCATGGCCAACATTACTTAAAGATATCATCCAAATCTGTCAAGAAATGAATTAATTATTGTTGAAAATGTGGAAAACTGCCCTGTCTCCAACAGTTATTAAATGCTTGAAGAAAATCTTGGATCCACATGTGTTTTTACCACCAAAATCCAATTACTTCTTCTTTTTACGATTGCAGAAATTCCATGGAAATGTCACCAAAATATGTGTAGAAATTATTATGGAAAATAATGTGGAATATTTCCCTATCTCCCAGTGCAAACAAATAACAAACAAAACCCTGGATCTGCACCAGGACTTGGATCACCACCCAAATTTGATTAACACTTCTTTGTACCATGGTCACCATTCCCTGATAATGTCATCAAAACCAGTTCTGAAATTATTTAGTTAACAGTAAAAAGTGTGGAAAACTGCCGTATCTCCAACTGTTAACAAAATATTTAAAATTCTTGGATTTGCATGAAGATTCGGGTCACCACCAAAACCTTATACCAACATGTCCTGAAAATTTCATCAATGTCTTTGAGTTACTAACAAAATGTTGAAATCTGCCCTTTCCCCCAGTGTTAACAAATCCTTTAAAAAAATCATGGATTTGAATGAGTATTCACATTACCACAAATTTCTGATTGCTTCCTCTTTGTACTATGACCATTGTTCCCTGAGAATTTAACCAAAATCTGTGGATAACCAACAAAAACAAATGAACACATGCTTGCAAAAAACATAACCTGCTTGGCAAAGATATTTAGAACAAAATGGTGTGTTGCAGAGTTATCTTTAATCTCAACTAACATTTTTCGTGATCATGCAAATCTAGAAACGTGATCGAAATAAAAAAAATCAATAAATTTCGCAGCACTACAGTCATCTAAGTGCTTTATTCATCTCAAGATAGCATGCCATAAAACAGCCATAAAAAGCTGCATATGCTGCTCATTATTCCCTCTATATGTTTATTCATATGTGCTTAAAGTATGCACACATGCATGTGGGAATATGAATTTCTTCTTTCCCTAGTTCCTGCATAATAATGGAGGCAAATGATCAGTATGCACGGTGGGAATTAAAGGCTGTTGGGCTTGAATGAACTCACTCTTTTCCTCTTTCCATCTACCTTTTCTGACTCCTGCTCATCCTCACCTCAAAGCTCTGTCCTTCTTTTCCCTCCTACCCTCCCTCTCTCCTTCTGTCTCTTCTTCTGCTCTTCTTCCCGAGCAGTCAAACAGATTGCCCTCTGGAAGCATGTGGCATTCCACCTCCATTGAGAATCTCTCAGTGGGAGAAAAGACGCACACAGCTTTTCATCCAGCCCCTGAGCCAGCTCAGTGTGGCACCAAATCCCATTTCCTTTTCCATCTATGAGTATGATAACAATACAATGCACTGATAAACCAATCATTATGTGACTTCTGGAGTTTCTGTTCACTCTTGTAGTTATGTAAACAGCAATATGTGACATTCTTTATCAGATAAAAGCCAGATTATCAGGTGATGAAAAAATGGATTGAGATACCTAGCTTACTGCCCAATCAGCCTCTCCATTTATTGCATGTTTAATCTGGTCTGTTTAATACGACTACATCTGTGCATGAGTAAAGTATGTGAGCGGAAGCATAAGAGAATGAAGTGTAAATGGAGGAGTGGCAGCAAAAGCTGACAGAGGCAGTGTTATTGTAGTGAAGCTGAAACATATTTTTAATGAGTAACTAAATGAGAGGGAATGAGTCTCTACCTGGATGGAGAAATTCTGAGGATTAGATGAATGCAAAATAAACATGATCTATCTCTCCCTTTAAAAACACTGCTTCATACAAGAGATGCACGATATTGATGTTTCTAAAGATCCTGGCCTGTTCCTTACGCTGTAACAGTGCATTTGAATCAGAACCAGATGTGAAACAAGCAAAACACTTGATTCTCTGTTTTTTTACGTTGACATTCATTGATGTTAAGGTGAAGCATTATGGTTTATTCATACGTTTTACTGGTATTTCTTTATTTATTTATATAAAGGATATATATAAAGCCACTATGTACAGCATGGTCAATACATCGGCTGTAAATAAAAGCAGAAATGTGCACATCTGCACACTAATATTTGACTTAGGGAAGCAATGTCACAGGATTGAAACTAAGACACATTTGTAATGATTAACTTGGTGAAAGCTGATGAATATCTTAATAGATTGGATAAATTATGGAGATCACTGAATATCTAAAGATTATCTAAACTTCTAAAATACTTTTTATCAGGAGAAAAAAAATGTAACTGACATCTTAGTATTATTATTTATTAGTTATCGTCCAAATTTTGACATCACTTCATTTATTTATTGACTTAAAAGTCGATCAGACAGCTGCAGCTGATCCAGACCTCTGCTGCTCGAGTCCTCACTTGAACCAAAAAAAGTGAGCACATCACTCCAGTTCTGAAGTCTTCACACTGGCTTCCTGTCTCTCAGAGGATAGATGTTAAAATACTCCTGTTAGTTTATAAAGTGCTGAATGGTTTAGGCCCCAAATACATCAGTGACCTCCTGTTACCATATTAACATCCAGACCGCTCAGGTCCTCTGGGTCAGGTCTGCTATCTGTCCCTAAAGTCAGAACCAAACACAGCTTTCGATTTTTATTTAAATATCTTATTGATGATGTGTTTTTGTTATTGTTTTATTTACAACACTGCACTGTACCTTTAAACATGATTTGATTTTACATTTTAATTAAAAGTCATTTCCTCTATGTTTTAGCTCAGCTTTTCTTCTCTTTTTATCTTTGTTTTAATTTCTTTGTTTAATTCTGATGCGTTTTCTTTTTTATGATTGTTTTCTGATGTATTCTGTGAAGCACTTTGTATTGCCTTGTTGCAGGAAGGTGCTATACAAATAAACTTACCATGTCATTTATACAAGGTATCAGACCCTACATACAGTATTTTGTAACTAACACACATAGCAACCGCCCTCACAGGTTAAAACTAGTTACTACGGCTTAACTTCCTAGGCAGGTGATGTTTTGTGTCAAAAATTTCCACTTTCATAAACACCAACTTATACCACAACTGTCATCTCCAGTAGAAGTAGCTGATGGCTGAGATTTGCAGGCTCTAGCAGTCTGTGACTCTTTAGGGTTGTGGATCGTGTAGTTTGGCCAACATTTTCTGTCAACACTATCATGACATGTCTTCTCCTGAACCATTATCTCTCCATTTAAATCCTCTGTAGTAAATAAAAGATTAGTTAAATGAAATAGAGCAAGCTAACTGCAGAGGGACACGTGTAACTGGGCTTCACTAATCCGAGACATTGCTTTCTTACCCTGGAATTGTGGTTAGTGTAATAGTCCAAGTAGGTTCATTATGTCTATGTTGATAATATCCTTATACTGTCTTTTTAACAGAGAAGAAGGTTTTGTAGTTCATACCTTTTCATGTTTCGACAGAAATTCGTAAGATCAGCTAAAAATGGACACATCACACTAACATCAGGTGACGCTTCTGACGAAGACAGAAGATTTCCGTTGAAACATGTAAAGGTATTAACTAAAATACCTTCTTGTATGTTAAAAAAGAAAGTTTAAGCATGTGGTTAGTGTAGTTTATTTGGCCATAGTTTTTGTCTTTGTGTTTCCTTGGGTCCATATGCTATTGTTTCTGCATTTAAAGGCTCTGTAGTAAATTAAATGTTTCTTAAAATCCGTTAAAGCAGCTTGACCACAGAAGTATGTGGGCACCTTCACTATCAGAGGTGTTGCTGTGACACTCTAACCCAAAAAACAACCTATCTTTTTTCTTAAACTGAGGTTAGTGCTGCACATCTGTCTTCTCCAGGTCCAACAATCCATGTATCCATTATTTGTACTGCTTATCTTTGTTTGTGTCAGGGGGCTAGAGCCTATCCCCAGAGGACATTGGGCAAGAGGCAGGGTACACCCTGAACCAGTTGCCAGCTGATCACAGAGCCACACAGAGAAACATTCATTCGACTATTCACACACATTCATGAACAGGCAAACTCTTCACAGAAAGTCCCTGACCGAAAAATCCTTCCATGGTATTAGATAATCTTCACTAAAATCAGTCCAAGTCTTTGCTGGTTCTCTGATGTCTTTACACGTTTTGTCTGTGGAGTGTACACTTGTCTGAATGAAGTGTCCTTTGCAAGATCCACCCTCCATAAAATTGCTTATTGACAGCCTGCTGCTAAGCTTTACACCCATTTCCCTCTTTTTTTCTGTCCTGTGAGTGATATTGAGCAGCCGCACACACAGCCTTGGGGAAGACACAACAAAGTCGCTGCTTTCTATTGAATCTGAGCAGTTGATCCAAGGAGGTGAAGATAAAGCATTGTGTTTCGATGACCTTGTCAATAGAGAGGTGTGTGTGAATGCTAATTTGACATTCATGTCGCTCATCGTATCCGCCTAAGTGTGTTTTGTTCCTCCCTGTTGTCTCCTCGTAGTCTGATGTGCTGAGTTTAGTGGTCATGCTGGGAATGAAACGATTGAACATGCGTTTGTGGAGAGGCATGTTCATACATACAAACAGGCTGTAACCCCTGTATGTGCAGTGTGTCAAGAGCATGGCCTGTATGCTAATATCTATGTTAACAGATTGGATGTGTTTTGAACGTTAAAGTTAAAATGTCTTTTTCAAGTACAGTTTTCATGTTGTTGGTTGTCAGAGGTGGAGGATTTAAGCCTGTGGGTTTTAAGAGGATGTGAAGTAAGGCAGACAAATCTGACCATAGATGTTTTGATCATTGTCAAATTTGTCAAGAAAGCTGCCTTACTGGTAAATTTGAAGTGATAGTTTGGGATTTTTGAAGTGGGTCTGTATAAGACACATGGCACTAGCCTGAACTTTAGCCACAGTGAAAGAGATCAGCTCTGTGTCTGGACAAAAATACTTGGCAAAAAACTACCAAACTATTTTGTTTCACACTTTCCCAGTCCATTAACCTTGCACAGCAGCTGGATCCACGTGATTCAATGTCTGTAATCAGACAGATTCATCTTGCCAGGATCCAATCTACAACAACTGTGAGCGGCCCAAAGTGGCAGGAAGAGATTGGAGCCACAAGCGAGGCAACCGCAGAAATTGACTGCTAGTACAGAGATTAGAACAGATGTTAGCAGCTTCACGAGCAGTTTTGTCAGACCAGGTCTTCATTTTTTTTCTAAAATGAAGAACATAAGACACTGAAAGCATTTCTCAGTAGAAATGATATTTTTGCTCCACTTCTAATAAATTTTGGCGAGAGTTTGTTCTTCATAGTGGTTTACATCTACATCCCAAAAGATTAGCTTAAGCTATGCATATTTAAAGATTTTCCTGCTGAACAAGCACTGTAATTTTGGGAAAGTGTGTGTCTTTTATATATATACACACACATATATATATATATATATATATATATATATATATATATATATATATATATATATGTATGTGTGTGTGTGTGTATATTTTTTATATAAGTCCATTTTTAGCTATTCTAGCCTGTATCAGAAAGCTGAGAGAGCCAGTGGATAGGCTTCTGTTAAGGGGATGAAGCGAGCACAGTGGGGGATTCCCAGCAAGTGGACCTTGAGCAGGTCTTGAATCCAGGCTGGCCAAAGCATATAAGGAGGAGACTAGTCTGGCTGCTTACCTCACTTTACCTCTTCATTAACAAACATAGGGTGTAATCATCACAAAAATCAAAATCATGGCTTTGTTTATGGAACTGTTATTCTGGTGTGTATGAGAATGGTCCTTACCTCAGGGAGGCTCTGCATGATGAGAGCTTCAGACTGCAGAGGCACATATTAAAGCCTTCATAGTCACACCTATACCAGATTCCTCCCTTTTTTTTATTCAGAACTGTTGTGCAGAAGTTTTTCCTGTGTGTACTCAGGTACATAAAAGTATTCACAAGTATTCAAAGCAAACGGATGTCATATTTGGTGCAAAAATCACCCATTATCCAGTTTGAAAGTCATTGTTTCCTCTTGCGAAGACTGCATATTTTAGCTGGTTAGCGCTGATGGCGGAAGGTCGTGGAGGCTGTGCTGTGTCCCAAAGAAATGCCAAAACAGATAGGCTTGTTAGTGGAAAAGCAAGTTGTCAGGAAATTAGATATAGCTTGCTATAACCCTACGCTGTTTTTGTGGCTTCCTTCCTAAAATTACACAGAGATGGTACTGCCATGTGCAGCTATATGTAGCTTTAGCTTCCATGCTAAGTATTTCTGTACAGATGCAGAGCTGACCTCTGTTGCTGTGGCCAGTGCTCAGGCTAGAGCTTTGTAGCTCACACAATACCCCCCTAAAAAATCCTGGGCCATCTCTTTAATGCTTGGAAGTATTCATACCTTATGTTTTGTGTATCTGTGTGTTTGGCTGCTTGTTGTCAGAAACTTTTTAACTGTACTGATGATTGTCTTAGCTGGGGCACCCCTCACTCCACTTCCCTGGCCCATGGACTCTTTCTCTGTAGATCTCACCTTGTATATGTGCTATTTGTGATATTTGAAGACATATCAGACCCTGCTGTTAGTTTAGTGTTTAACTTAAATACATGAAATACTGAATTGATGGTTGATATTCAACGACTATTTTTGTCTTGGTGTTCACAACCTTGAATTGACTCAGATTAGTTTGTATTGCCAAAGTCTTAAAGAGATTATTGCAGTAAGAGGTGCACCTTTTGTTGACTCAGACATCCATTGTTGTCTGTATTAAAAGGGGACTGGGCCACACACTTGCACTATACTTCATGTTTTTTTTTATTTGAGTGAACATGGGTGCTGTAGTTTATTTTCAGAGAATACAACAAACATGATCTTGCAATTGTAAATACTCATCAAAAGTGTATTAATTCACTGCTTAAAATAGTTTCTATTCCACACAAATGCACTGTTAACTATTGTTTAGATCAGATATCAAATAGAAAGGAGAAGTGTAGTATTGACCCCCTCTTTTATAAAGCCTTTTGATACAACATTTTAAATTTGGTTGATGTTACTTTCTCAGCTCCTATCTAAGAAAAACTCTGGATTTTGTTTAAACTGATCAAACGTCCACTTGGATTCAAGGATTGATTCATTTACTTTTGGAGGTCATAGATTTGATAATAATAAAATATTAAAAATAAAGAAGAGTGTGGCTTTGGCCCACTTTTTTGTGAAGTGTTTTGAGATGACATTTGTGATGATTTTGGACTACACCAATAAGATTGATTGGTTGATTGACTGATGATTTTTAGATCGTGAATGTATATCTAAAGTTTCAAGTGATTTTCATCAAACTTTGAACAAATGTTCATTCTGACTCAAGGATGAATTCATCGCATATTAATGTCATAGGATAAAGGTTAAGGTCCTGGGGCTTTATGATCATGCTTTGCTTGTGAATGTAATATCTTAAGAAAGGTCTCATGTTGAGCAAAATCGTTTTTTCTTTGCTTTTAATGTTGTGAGAAGGGTCTTGAGGAGCAGAAGAACATGACATTTTGTTACGAAAGTCTGAGTTCATGTAGAAATGTGCTCTGCCTCTTTGAAGAAAATGCCCCTTCAGACAGTCAGTAGTTTTTGCTTCCTGGTTTTTATTATGTAACAGCTTTACAGCCACCACCTCCATGTGTGTTTTCTGCTTGTCACAGGCAGATGCTATGATGGTTTTTAAAGTCCACTCAGTGGCCTGTAACCATTTTGACAATGTAAATCATGTCTTGAGTGTCTATTAAAGAAAGTTTAAAAAGGAGAGAGGGGAGGAAGGGTTACGACTTCCAAAACAGTCATGTCGCAAGCAGAAACACACATGTAGGTGGAGGCTTTTTAGCTATGACATAATAAACTCCAGGAAGTAAATAACTGAGTGCTTTAAGGGCCATTTTCTTCATGAACTGAGAGGTTAGGAGAAGGTGTTACGTTCTTCTGCACCTCACACCTCTTCTAACAAAATTAAAAGCAAATAAAATTGATTTTGCAGGACATGTGACCTTTAAGGTTACAAGTAAAAGGTCAAGGTCATAATCATCCTTCATTTGTGGTGATGATCTTGTGAATACAAAAATATCTTATGAATAATATTTTTTTAACTCCAGTCTCCATTGACCACATTTTAGAGGTCACAGAACTCACATTTAAGTCATGAAGTCACACAATCATTCTTTGCTTACAGCTTAAAAACACTTAAATGGATTTTCTTCAAACTTATAATTGATGTCCACTCTGATTCCAGGATGATGTAGACATTTTGAAGGACACATGTAAATATTAAAGGTTATGGAGCTTTGTTTATTTCAAGTTTATACCTTAGATTTGTTAACGGTTAGTAAAATGAAGGCTAACTCCAGCTTTTGGCTCCCAGAAAATCATGTTACAGTGGGTTGTAATCTTTCATTTGGTGCATAAAAAGTGGTCCAAATGTTCAGAACTTTGTTAAAATGTGGTTAATTATTAAACTGAAAGTGAGGCACTGTGGTTCATTGGTCCAAGTTAATTATAGCCTTTTTTCTTTAATATACAAACAGGTTGTTATTTTTAGAAATATGAAGGATGCCTCATACACAACAACACACAACAGGATCCACGCACACAAGACCTGATAATGAAGCACAAACACTGCCCTGCCATGTGGTTTGACATCCTGCTAGCAAAACAAACTCCTCACTCTCAGACAGCTAACTAACTCCCCCAGTCTCTCACAGCCTCTTTCACCAGCCCCCCATCCATGAAGTATTTATTAAAAACATTGTGTGTATGGGTGTGTGTGCGTACATGCACATATCCAGAATGGAGTTACCATGACTACTGGCTCCTGTGTGTCTGTTCAAACGAGAGGGAGCGAGAGAGAGGGATGTCTGCCTCGCTGCGATGGGAGCCGGTGAGGGCTGAACTGTATAATGGCTGAGCTACACGGGGGATTTCATCAAGGCCATTCAGGCTTTGGTATTTGTGGCATTTTTTGGCTGTGCCAAAGGTACCGAGGGACTTGCCATTTAAGCCAGGCATGGAGTGAATATACCCAGTGGTAAAAAACTTTGTGCGAATGTAGGAGTCATTAAGCAGACGCATGGCATTAACGGTGCAGAAGGTTAAAGATAAAAGTGAATTTTTGCAGTAAAATGTCAAAATTAATTAGGTCTGACTTAATCATATACACTATATGTTTAAGCTGAGAACTTTTTTTTTTTCCTCAAATATATTCGATAGTTTTCAAGACCAGATAAATCCTTAATACTTATAGTTTTCAGAGAACTGCCATGAAGAGGTACATCTCTTACTAATGCTGTCCAACAAATCAACACCCCACAGGACAGTTAGATGATTTAACCTGTATTAACTGCAGCCATCGACTGAATCATGATTAAAGCCCCACTATGTAAGATTCAGGTTTGTCTGCTCTCGAGGGGCCGCTCTGGTCGTTGGGTGTAATTGCACTGTCGTAACACAGCGCCTCACAGCAACGTGCATTTGTTGACATACAGAGCCGGGAGAAGCGAGTCGACAGGACGTCCGAAGACACAAATAAACCCCGTGGACTGATATGGTATAGTATTATGGTGTTTCTTTCCAAATATGTCAGTTTTTAAGCGTCTGCAGTCGGTTGTTTGCTCAGCGTTTGCGTGTGAGCATCCTGGGAGCATCTCTCCTGCTGAAATAACCGGAGCTGGATGTGGTTATGCTGCGTCCACCATGTTCGCAGACTGCAGGACTTAGAAATAGTGAATGACTGAGCGTCACGGCGCCATGAATATCTCCGGCAATCTGAGAAACTCGCCGGCAAATAACCGCTGGTAGCATTTAGTGACAAAACAACGTCCGCCAAGTTACACAAAGCATGCAATGCTACGGAGCAACCACCAACTGAAACCAAGTGTTGAACGGGGGAAAACCCGATGAAAACATAACTTACCTCTCCAGCAGTAACTTTGCAAGCTCGGCGTCCATCTTGTAATTTTCCATCTCCTGACGCTCTCGCCACCGAGCAAAGTGGGCTCCAATGTTAATTCTAGTTTTGTTCCTTGCGTTGTCTGATAGTCTCTTTTTGGCCCTTGAATCTGGAGAAAGAATCCTCCTCACACGCTTTGCTGATGCCATGGCTGCTACTACTACATGCAAAACACCGGCTTCTTTAGCTGGAAGCTAAATCTCGCGTAGTGCCGTAAAGCAGTTTGCACTTCTCGCAGCCGCTCACGACATGTGTCCCCGTCACAGGAGCAAAAGTTACATAGCCCCTGAACAGAGCAGGGAAGCGCTGTGGGGGGAAGGCGGGGGGGCCATTCTCTCTGTTACAGCGCCGAGCTCCACTGAACAGACTTTGGAGAGAATATTTGAAGGCTCAAAAGATCTGCAGTGCTGCTTTAACATTGTATAACAAGTTACCACATCTGACATGTCCCTGGACTTGGGCTGAAAAAACATTGTTTTAACATCCAGCTGCAATGTGCAGATTTCAGATAGTTACAATGTAGGACATGCAATGTCAGTTTTGTCACTTAAAGCATGTCTTGCCTCTGTTTGTGTATTATTTATCGGAAACAAAACCACTAATATTGTTTTCCCTAGACTGTCTACGATATAAGTTCATGTGATATCACCATTGGCTAGCCTCCTCAGAGAACAGACACAGTGCATGCAGAGTTTGTGCGTTTCTTGCATGTCAAATGCACAAGCTACAAAAACACATGTTTAACAGTGTGACAGTCATGTATAGTCGAGACTCTCTGACATATTTTTGTTTCCTAAGCCCTCTTTTAAGCTTGATTATAAAAAAGATTTAGTATATGTGTCTTTAGTAGACATTTACACTCACGGTGGGTTCACACTGGATGCCTGTGGCTGACGTGCACTCCAGCTCTGGTTCAAGAACACTATGTCTTGTCTACCAGGTGCGTGTGTGTGTCTGCAGTGTTGTGGCTGCAATCTCTGCTGCCACAGCTCCATAAATATCAGGCAATTAATAATAATAATCTATAGAAAGTTTTGTAAGAATCACAATCAATATCCTACCAATGGACCTTATGAATTGAATAACTGACCTGAGAAACTTCTGGAATAAAAGCATTCTGTATAAACTCTACAGTGATAGCAACCTGAGCTTAAACTTTCAAAAGCACATGAGGGAGATGTAATTGAATAGTTTTTATCTTTTCTATGACTTCCTCTGCCACTGTGGAAATGGGAAGGATATTTTGCTCCACTGCTGGCATTTTTTGGCGAGAGCTTATTTTACAAAGTGGCTTACCTTCTGTCCTTTACACCATGGCAGTAGTGCCCGGCTATATCATTAACTGATTTGCCCTTAATGAATGAAGTGTCAGGTTAGAATCAGGTTGTAGATCCATTAATTTTTTTTTAAAGGATTTGTTAACATAGCAACTAAAGCAGTTTTCTGCATTTTCTGTAATCACTCTCATAACAATATCAGATATGCCTTGGGGAAGATTTGTTCTCAACAGAGCATTTCTATTTAAAAAATGTCTCAGACAAACTTTTTTTAAAAATCGAGTTACAGACAAAGATGTGGAGCGGAGGGGTGTCTTGATCCAGCTCATCAGTCTTACCAGCCAACCCTCAGTTATGTATAAGTTGTGTATTGAAACCAAAACAAAAAACCCTAGCAAACATTGTGCTCTATGGGATATGAATCCTCAGAACAAGATTGTCTTTTTTTAATCCATGCTTTAAATTTGTTCCACACCCACAGCCGTGTAACAAGTCCAACAAGTTATTGTGAATTGTCCAAAAAATTTGGAAAAAGAAAAAAAAAGGTCTTATAAATTTTATTTATTAAAGAGCAGCATGATACAAGGAAAACAAAACACACAAAAAGTGATTAAACTATCCAAAAGTGTAACTTTACACACCATCTAACAAGGGATCTAATAAAAACACAGTAATTATTTAAAAGATTTTGTGAAAAGGAAGGTTTTTGTGCTTTTTTAGTGTTTTCATACTCTTCATGGACCTCAGGCCAACAGGCAGTTTGTTCTGGAGAGAAGGCCCTCAGTAAATTGACAGAACTTGAAGCATATTTATTCAGCACATTGAGGCTCAGATCTGCTGAGTGGACGAGGCTCTGTAGGAAGGGAGTGGAGCATTGCATGGATCTCACACGATGGAGGAGTGCAATGAGGCATGAGGCACTGTAATTGTCTTGTGCTGATTATCCTGTTTTTGTAACCATTGGAGGCTATTATCGTTTCTTCAGTGAAACTCAAATAATCGACCAGCACTTCCGCGTGATGATAGTACTGTTTGTTCTTTTTTACTGTAACATAATGTTACAGTATTTCATGTATTGAAATTAGAACCTTAATTAGTGTCATCTTGACCTCACAATGGGGTCTAAGAGACGGAGCAGCAGGGAATCACTACGCTCAACATCATCTGTTGTGATTGTTTTGATAGAGGCCCCTGGTGGTCAAATTCACACGCCATACATTTCAGCATAGTGTTCATTTCTGTTTTGTTTGAGAGATATGTCTTGACTTTTTACTCTGACTGTTCCCCACAATATTTCTGAAAAGTCTCCTGTGTCTATAATTAGTTCTTTTAATTATAAATCCAAAGACAGACCTGAATACTCCACCGCAGACCTGCACAATAGTCTGAGAGCCTGCTTTTCTCCCTGTTTGTGTGTGTTTTTGTGTGTGTGTGCATTACTGATGACAGTCATTTGCAGTCACCCTCCTTCTTGCCCCGACTTCGCCCACTAATTAGTTTGTTTCATTAGCCTATGTAGGGGAAACAAGGCCATGCTGCCGCTGTTGTGTGTGTGTCCTTTCCTTCTCTGCCCTCAAGCTTTGTTTACGTCAATGTCCCTAATAGGGGGACTTGCTCTCTTTGATGCAATTAAGACGTATTAAACACTGTTCAGCTTGTCCCCATCCACACACACATGTACATGCATAGATTAAGTGATCCAGTTCACACCTTCACACACACATTATCACACATTATCACATATTGTCTTTGTTTCCACTTGACTCTGTTGTATAGCACTAGCTCAGGCTTTAGTTGTTGGAGCTTTAGCGGTATAGAATTTGAGTGAGCCCCATTGATCTGTCCTTTAGCCCAGCGCTTATCTAACATAAACAGTCCAGGCTGACAGCACCTGCCTCGATTTTCTCTCTGTACCCTCTCATCCTCCCCCGCAGCTCCTCCTGTCCCCCATCACTGTCACATTATGTACCTCTGCTTTGTGTCATTGTTGTGTCCTGTACAATACATACAAAAGAATTAATAACAGCAATCAATCCAGCCTATTGAAAATGTCTAAATAATGAACAAAAAAAAAGTTAAACGGACTGGAAAGCAGACAAACTGGCTCGTTAATCCTCAGAAAAAGTGTTTTGACTTGTGGTCAGACTGATTTTTTTTTATTTTGTTGGAGCTGAGCCTGTATTTACATGACATGAAATAAAGCTGCAGTAATTAATCCGTTAATTGAAGCAAATACAAACTGAATTCCACCTCAATAGATTATCATTGAATTTAGTAATAGAGTTAGGGAAATAGTGGAGAAAATAGACGGTTTTTGTGTTAGTGCACAGATGATTTATTCAAAAAGCAGAAAAATATTCAACTTTTCATTAATAGCACCAAAGACATACAGTTAACATTACAAGGACAATAAAATGTAATTCTGAGGTAAAAAAGAGAAATAAAATATAAGAAAATGAATATATAATTAATTAAAAGAGCAGAGGTGATAAAAAGAGAAGAACAATAAGAAGAAGCTGGACTAATGAGAAGGCAGTCGTAAATAAAAATACTTTCAGACCTGTTTTAAAGGAGTTCACAGATGTAGAGGGTCTCAGATTCTCTGGTTGTTTGTCTCGCAGGCGAGGAGTGTAGACACTAAAAGCTGCCCCAACCTGTTTAGTCCTGACCCTAAGAACAGTGATTAAACCTATCCCAGAGGACCTGAGGGGTCCAGGTGCCTCACACGGGACTATGAGATCTGAAAGGTATTCAGGCCCAAGACCAAAAGTTCTTTATTAACTAGAAGGATTTTAAAATCCGTCCTCTAACTCAAAAGGGGGCAGTGTAGTGATCTAAGGACTGGTATGATCTGCCTTACTATGAATGTCACAGAGGTGGTAGGGAACAAATAATTCCACCTCTGTGTAGGCATCAGAGGTAGAAACAAAAGCTTTAGGGTCAACATTATCCATCCTGCCTCAAGTCTCAACACTGTAACACATTGTAAAATTAATAGGAGTTCACGTCTTACAAAATTGATGGTCACATATGAAGCAAAATACACCTTTGAATTGTCTTTAAAGTATGCATCAGTCATCTGTTTGAAAATTTTCCCTTGATAATGTTTGTAGGAAATACATGCCACCTCTCGCAGATGAGAGACAATTCCAGAACCAAATGTTTGTTATGTCCATTGCCAATTACTGGGGAGGCAACATGTCTATAGGCATGTCTGTGTAGCCACAGTAAACACTAGAGCGCAGCTATGGAAAGCCAAATACACATCCACTCTCTTATAGGGGCATGATCAGGCATAGCTTGTGGTTATTTACACTAAAACAGAGTGTTCTGAGCAGGGTTGAAACAGAGGGGTTTGTGCAACTGTTAAATATCTGATAGTATCTCTGGACAAGAAACTTCACAAATACATCAGTCATAACATTCTGACCACTGACAGGTGAAGTGAATAACGCTGATCATCTCTACTTTATGGCATCTCTTAGTGGGTGTTACATATCAGGCAACAAGTGAACATTTGGTCCTCAAAGTTGATGTTAGAAGCAGGAAAAATGGCAAGCATGAGGATTTCAGTGAGTTTGACGAAGGACAAAGTGTGACGGTGAGACAACAAGATCAGAGCATCTCCGAAATTCCGAAATTGCAGCTCTTGAGGGGTGTTTGGTCATAGCTTACAGTCAGATGAAATCAGAAAGTTAGGAACCATCTGGATGCCTTTTTTCATTAGTTTTGTTGTTTGGAAACAGAACACCAGTTTTCTTAAAGTGAACCCTTTAAAAGGGCGGATATTTGCTGTGCTCGCGTCTGGCTCAGTGGGTCCAACTAATTGCCTTAAGTTACAGTGGCCAGACATCTCTCTGTGCTTTTTGGAGAAACCAAGCGTTTACCCAAAGAAACACTAAAGGAATATAAATCTGCTGACATATAGAGTTTTGGTTGTTTGCAGGCTTTTGTGCATAAAGATGCAAAACTGCTCACCAAGGACAATGACATAAGCAACTACATACAGACAGTAATTATTCAATTCAATCCAATTCAATTATTCACATTTTATTATTATTGTCATTATCATAATAAATATAACAACGAGATTATGTTCAGTGCAATTATACAATGCATAGCAAAAAGATATAAATATGAAGTGCAAAACCCCATCCAATCCCTGACCACCTACTGTACAAAATCTGCATACAATACACAGTTATACACATAAATAAATAATTCAGTGCAGGCCCAAATGTAATAGACAGTAGCAGCATAAAGAGGGATGTTTACACACTGAGGGGACAAACAGACAGCCCTTCGAGTGATGTTTCAGTTTTGCAGCCGTGCAAAGACCAGTTCACAGCTATTGTAATGATGGGGTATGGTGAGTGTTTCTGGGTGCGGCAGAGAAAGGAGGGGGGGAACTGTTTAGCAGCCTCACTACTTGGGGATACAGGCTATGGGCCAGTCTGGTGGTCCGGGCTCATCTAGACCTGTACCTTCTACCTGAGGGCAGCAGGTGGAAGAGGTGGTGCGCTGGGTGGTATTGATCCTGCATGATGTTGTGCACTCTCCTAAGACAACGAGTGGTGTAGATGGAACTGATCTCTGGAAGAGAAAAGTTTAACCGTTGTGTTTGACATTTAATCACACAACCACATAAGTGGCCTTACCATAATTCTCATGACTTGCTTTGTGTTTTTCTGCCAAAATCTACTGTGATGTAAGCCACACACTGGTCTATGTGATTGTTTTTACTTACTGTGAACTAGGGACATTATCCTTTATTGTTCTCCTCTGTTATATTATATTAATATTTATTCTTTTTTGCATGTAAAGATCACAAGACCTGTAAGTACAAAGTTTTTCTCCTGCAGAAATTTGACTTATTTAATAAAACACCTTGACACATTTATGTTTTTATGACAATAAATACAACATTTTAATGGTTTATTGGATTATTAAAGCAGTTTGAAAATACCACATATGAATAACAGGCTGATTAGTGGTAGGAGGGATTACAAATTGCAGTCTTGTGTTGCGTCATGCAAATGTGATATTCGCTATTTTTTTTTTTTTTTTTTTTTCATTGTTTGATGTAAACCAGTCCATCCAGGTTTTTTTATTTTTCATTTCTGCTCACAAAAGCACATAATGATTGCAGGGTGCATTCTGGCTTCTGTTTCTACCAAATTCAAAAAAATGTTAGTCATTTTACAGCAAATGTTTTTAAATCAATAAAATGAGTAACCTTTACTGTTCCAGTAAGTTTACTACATACCGGTTGTTCACAAACACATTTTTATTTTGTTTATTGCTTTTTTTTTTGTTAAAGGAAATCATGAATCAATATTTCATGTGGGAAGATTAATATCTCTGGTAGGTGTGGGATAAGCAGAAATAATCACTTCTCATTACTACATGATAAATCTGATTAGTATAATTCAATAACATGGTCTGCTTCTGATGTTTTGGATCATGTGTTCACTCCTGCAGGTACAAGCTTTCAACCACCTGTGATGTATTTTTCATGAAGCTCTTGAACCACAGCAGAAAAAAACTTCCACATGCACTTCACAGATCACACATGAGCAGAAAAACTGGAGGAATTCATTTCCTCCTGCAGAGTTGGGGTCATTTGTTAGGGGCTCTGACATTCTTCTAAATGAAATGGGGTGTTAGTCTTCCTCCAGAGGCTGCTGGGACTTCATAATTTCTAATTAATAACCTGTGATTATTTCTCTCATGTGCTGTTCCACCCTTCCGTTTCATGAGCAAGTACAGATTCAACACCTGAGAGATGCACTCATAAAAATGCACTATTTGGCTCAAACTGAAAAAAAAACACAAACTCTGTTTTCCAGATCTTCCACCTTGAAGCAGATTCTGTTTTTGCTGCTCAGTCTTGGCTGTAACCAAAGAGATTGTGTTATCGGTCTGTCATACATGAATAAAATATGTTTGGTCTGAGTCTGGCCACCGTGATGCTCAGCTCTACATGGATTTGTATGGATGGGAGTGCTGCCAGACCTTTCTGATACTGTTTTTGAGTGTGGATGGAATTTGGATGAATGAAGTTGTGTTTTACCAGATACAGAGAGTCAGAAAGTCTGCTCAGACCAGGAGCTGTGCTGCTTTACTTGAGTAAATTAATATATTTATCTTCCATGTAGGATGTAGACAAGCAGTGATTATAACCACTGCAAAGTCCACTAATAATGTGCGGTTTATTTTGAAGTCTTAAGTCCTGCCTTTTTCACCAGCTGTATTGGTTAATGGGAGAAATGTAATAATTACATCTGAGTTCTCGCAAACAGGCTTCTGTTTTAGCAAGTTGTCAATCCCAGCTAGAAAACCTTTAAATGTACTCTTTTTTTATTGTCAGTCTTCCTCCAATGGGACTGTTTTTCACTCAAATTGACATGATTATGTATTAAAGGGGAAGTTTGCTTCTTTAGATTGAATTCTCCTGGATACTTTTCATTTGTAAGTGCATTAGCCTTTGTGGATGCCGGTCAACTGTGGCCTCTAAATTAAGAAACTGGTCTGAGTGGAAGCATGAGAGCAGGACTATACATTGCTGTAGATGACTTTGCTTGTTTCCCCATAATTTAGCTAATTATAGGACAAAATATGGGGTCAAATGTAGACAGTTTTAAATTTAGACAGTTTTAGTACATTACATTTTTGTAAGCAAGTCTCATTAGTAAATGGACTTCATCTTGTATAGTCATCGTCTGGTCAACTGTCCACTCAATGCCCTCTTTAGACTGCAGGTTACACTCACATATTCATTCATACACTGATGGTTTAGGTAGTCAAACAATACTTATCTAATTCAAAACACATTTATGCAAAACTGGTGCAGTACTGGAAGAAATGGGAGATTGAGAGCCTTTGTCCATAGACACATCAGCTCGTGACTATGGGAGTCTTTCTGGTTAAAGAATCAAAACAGAAACAACAACAACAAAGTAAAACCTAACACTATCACTGAACCACCTCCCCCATCATTATTCAGTTATAGTTTGATGAAGCCCTCACAAACTCATTGATCCATCGGCATAGCACAAACCATCTGTTCAAAATAGAAGAAAATGCAACCAAACTGAGAAATGAGATATTTTTCATAAACTTTGACATGCTATTGACATCAGCCTTTACACATCTTACTAACCTGACACACTGCATTGGCCATTCAATATATTACACTACTCCATCTGGGCAATGGCCCACAGAAAGTGTTTGGGAATTGGCAGAACCTTTCAAAAGCATATCCAGCAGATAACTGGACGATAGCTCCCTCAATCACATTCATTATGGGCCAATCAGATGATGTAGTAGGTGGGCGCTACTGCCAGGTTGTGAAATATAAAACATCAACCACTTTGTAGAACAAACTTTAGCAAAAAAAAAAAAAAAAATCAGAAGTGGAGCAAAGGTATCCATTTTATTGAGGAAAGTTTTCAGAGATATTTGTTTTTCATTAATAAAGATATGTGGTCCAGATCTGATAAAACTACTGCTGGGGCTGCTAGCATCTAAGCTAATCTCTGTACAAGGTATAACTTCTTGTCGCATTGATTGTAGCTCCCACCTTTCCTGCTCTAAAGGATGCTGATTGGGCCATGACGCTTTGGGCAGCTCACAATGGTGAATTTGAGCTTGACAAGATGGCTGCAGACTTGTATCGGGTGGATCCAGCTGCTGTACAAAGTTGATTTTTTTTTACAGGAAAAACAGAAAAAATAGAAAGAGAATTCATCTTCAGAGTAAATTTTTTAAACGTGCATGGTTTGTTTTTTCCATACAGACCAAACTCATGGGCTGTACATTATCCTTAAAGATGCAATAGGTTGTAATCATGGCTCACATGTGCCATCAATTAAACTACCTTTCAGCATTTGTTGCTGGAGACATAACTGCCTCCACCAAGGAGGTTTTTATTGGAATTCATCCATTGTGTGTTCTTCTGTCCATCCATCTGTCTGTCCCTGTAAGCAAGATCAATCAAAAAGTTCTTGATAGATTTCAGGAAAGGTTGGTCATAGCACAAGAAAGAAGTGATTCAACTTTGGTGGTGATCTAGAACAGATGTAGATCCAAAAGTTTTTTTTAATGATTTGTTAACATGATGGGAAAGACAATTTTCAGAATGTTTTCAGAGGATTTTTTCTGTCAGTGTTGGTCATGACAGAAGGAAGAAACGGTTAATTTTTGGTGGTGAACTGAATCTGGGTGTGGGTGTAGGATTCTTTGAAAGGATTTGGTGATCTAAAGCAAGTTTCAGTTTCGCATACAAGCATGCTTAAAAACTGCAAACTATCCCTGTAAGAAAACCTTCAAACAGAAAATAGGTGCAATAAACTGGCAAAGAAATATATGTAAAATCACGAACTGAGAAATACAATCATTCTCTCTAGAGTTTCAAAGAAGGAGATATTTACAACTTGTCACATGAACTGATGTATGTGGAATCACTTCATACTGACTTTTAGAAAGAAAGATTAAAGTAATAAGCTATAGACATTTCTCTGAGTATTAATTGTTATTCTGGACTTTCTGAAAACACAAAGCACTTTTACATTCACACCCAAGTGTCTTGTAGAGTGTACTACCATGCGTGACTCGTATCTTGGAAATTTGGACCAGCAACACCAAATTGAAGGCACCATTAGCCAAACAGTACAGAGTTGTGCTACCTGAATTCTTTTTTGGCTGAAGGCTGATGTGTGAACAAGTGCTGTGAAGCTAGAATCATGCAAGAGAAGCAGAACTCACTGCCAAGGTCAAACAGATCTAAACGCATGCAACAGGAAAATGGAGTGGAGGCCATTCTCTGTGCTGTTAGTCGTGATGTTTGATCAAATTTAAAGGTGCAGTTTAAGGTGAAAAAGTTGTGTTTTGTTGCTTTAAGGTGCTTTTATAAACTCAACCATAGAACCTCTGGAGTGCATTAGAAGTCTTTAATCTGAACGCTACAGTTATTTCCTTCGTGCACTTGTGGAGTTTATTTAATTTAACTGTGCATCCTCTCAAACCTCTGACACACACAATCACACACCTGTCCATCATTTTTCCCTCCATGTGACTAAAATTGTCATCAAACATCAACTTAAAGTTAAGTGAATAAAACATGGAGTAACTGTGATGCTAAGTTTTGACAAGTGCTCACAGGGGTTAGTGTGCGTGTGTGAGTTTGTGTTAGCATTTGTGTCTGTGAGGCTAACTGAGCCATATCCCAGTGTGTGGTAATGGTGCTCACAGTGGGAGAGGAATTGTTCATTACCTGGAGGATAACTTCCTCAAAGCTAAAGACCCCTGCCTGTGTGCTCCACCACGGGGTGAATAGCAGTTATCTTAATGCAGAAAATGTGGCATAAAAATGCAGCAGGAAGCACTGAGGTCTCATGTTCAAGTTGACAGGATTTGTGGAGCATAAATAGAATATACTGTATATTTGGATCAATTTACAAGATTTTGTGGCACCTAAATTTAAAATACTTCCCCCCCGGCAATGCTAAGTTGAGTCTGTTTTGGTCCTTTGATAATCTTCTTCAGTGACATGAAAAAAAAGGATAGGAAGTGACAAAGTGAAAAGACGAGATGCGCACTCACATCCGCTTTAAGAACACACTCATTTTGTCTCCAGACATGTGAAGATTCTCACTGAAATTATCTCCCCAGCGCTGATCGGTTGCTTCTGTTTCTGTCTGCTGTTGACACCTCATGACTCGAACGTTCGCAGTCAAGATAAAAAAGTCTCCTAAAAATAAACCCTCAGAGGAGGTTCAAGGTCGAAGCCTCTGCAGAAAAAGTTCCTCTCTGAAGATCTATATTTAAAAATCTACTACTCTGCTTTTGCATGGGCTGCTAATTTTATGCACATGCAGTGGCATTTGAGTTCAAGTTATTAAAGGAAGAGCGACAGTTGGTTTATAGTTATTTGTGCACTCGGTGTATGCTGAATAATCCCTCTGTGTATCTGTTGCTTGCTTTCTTATCCTGTGTTTTCTCTGGCATCAGGCCCACTGTTTTAGTCTTAATCTGCTCCATGCTGTTCACATTTCACTGCCTCCAGAGCTGATTGATGCAGGGCTCTCGCTTTGCCCGTCCCTCAGGTGCTGCGCTATCTAACATCATTGGATCTGCTTCTGTGTCCACTGAAGTACTCAGCTTTTAAAGAATCAGGAGCCCCCATGGGACCAAAAGTTCCTTCAACCTCATGTTTTGTCCTTGTCTGCCAGAATCTCAAGCCCATTGAAATACTGAGGGGAAAACTCTGTATATTAAAGACTTTTTGAAGATAAAGAGTTCACAAAAGTACATGAAAAAGCAAGCAGGCAAGTATCTCTGACTCGCCAGGATTACTGTCTTAGGATTTCGTGATTCATTGTTGTGAATATTATGAAAATTATTCTCTGTTTTTCTGAGTGAATGACATAATTGTCACAGAATTATAGAACTCATATTTGTGTAAAAAAATGTCTTTCTTCAGGAAAAAGGAGTTTCAAGAACAGTTTTCTCTCATAAGTTCTGTTTGTGGAATTCTTTCCCATTTTTGCTTGTTGAATGACTTCCATTCAGGGTGTCAGTCATTGAATTTTGCACTTCATAATTTGCCAAACATTTTCAGTGGGACGGGTCTGGACTGCAGGCAGCCAGTCTAGTACCTGCACTGTTTTACTATGAAGCCACACTGTTGTAACACGTGCAGATAGTGTTTTGGTCTTGCTGAAATAAGCAGGGATGTCCCTGAAAAAGATGTTGCTTGGATGGCAGCATACTGTATGTTGCTCCAAAAACTGCATGTCCCTTTCAGTATAAACGGGGCCTTCACAAAGGTGCAATTACCCATGCCATGGGCACTAACACACCCCCATACCATCACAGATGCTTGCTTTTGAACTTTGCACTGACGGCAATCTTGATGGTCCTTTTCCTCTTTCTTTTTCCTCAGAGGGACACAATATCCATGACTTCCAAACACACTTTGAGACGTTGACTCATCAGACTGCAGCGCATGTTTCCACTTGCATCAGTTAATCAAGGGAAGCTGGTAGCATTTCCAGGTGTTGATATGGGCTTTCAGTTTGCAGTGGTTCTCCAAAGTAAGCCCAGTGGGTAAAATCCTTTACAGAATGGTGTTGGTTTTTGATGCTGTGCTGCCTGAGGAATCAAAGGTCACAGGCTTTCAAATTTCTTCTGATTCTCTGAATCTTTTGATATTACGGACTGCAGATGATGAAATCCCCAAATTCCTTGCACTTGTATGTTGAGAAACATTGTTCTTTATCTTTTGGAGTATTTTTTCACACAGTTGTTCACAAAGTGGTGAACCTTACCCCATTCTTGCTTGAATGACTGAGATATTCAGGGATGCTCCTTTTATACTCGATCATGACACTCACCTGTTTCTGATTAACATTTTCTGTCATTTTTGTCCAACAAAAGGCAGAGTAATAAAATCTGCTCCATCATTCAGCTAATAAAATGTAGATCTGACTTTTGGTCTGTTTCTCAGCTCTAAGCAGTGAGTCAAACCACTTGCTGCTCTGCTGATCTTCTGAATGCTGGTTGTTCTCTTCTTTGTGCAGCATGTCTCCAGTGTCCATATAGTTCCATAGAGAACTCATTTGTGGGTAAAATCAAGTCCCCTGGCCTTTCCGTAGACCCTGTTCTCTGTGCTTGAAAAGCCCTCCGTTCCTCCAAAAGTCCCTGGGGAAAGTTCCTGCATAGAAGTGGAGCATTATCCACTTCTAACAAGATTTAAATCAGGTTAGAGGTTTCTTTCTTTCTAACTTTGTCTCCAGAGATACAGAGGGGAGACAAGAAGCCAAAAATGAAATGTGATTAAATTTCAGTCTTTGCCTGAAGCTAGCGCTGGTGTGAGCCATGTTTAATTAGACGGTACAGTCCAGCAGCCTGTTCCTATCACATCCCCATCTCTGTGAAAGAGAGGACCATCACCTGCAGCCTGTTGATCTTCAGCTGCATGTCAGTCAGTTTGCTGTGCCAGCAGGGATTTCAGGTGGAAATTGTGTCCAACTCACAGCCCGACACCCTCCTGCGCCACAAACACCTCACCACACAAGCAGCTGGACTGTTGTGTGGTCTCATCACCCAGAAAACCTGTTTTTGACCCCACCTATAACCTCTGCCCCATTCACCTCCAGCCACCCCCTCCTGAACCTTTCTCCATCTCTCTCTGCTGTACGAGAGATGTGAAACGTGGCTGCCATCCATCATGTGTGTACACACACACCTCACATGGGCTAAAAATAAACCCCTATTAGCAGGAGTCTGGGAGTGGTGGTGGAGGGGAAGAAAGTAGGTGTGACCGCTGGAGAGACGAAGAACAGGGAAATTTGTGAACAGAGAATCTGAGAGGAAAGATTTTCCAGTTTTTTAGGTCTGTTTTTGCTTAGTTGACACTCTTATGGCATCATGGGGATCAAAAAGACATTTCTGCTTTCTAACATGAGTCTTTTTTACTGTTTGGTGGTCTATGGTATTACGGTTTCTTGCTTGTTGTAGGGGAAAGAACAGAAATAAAGTCATTCACAGGATTCTTTGTTTTGTTGTTTTGTTTTCTCTTTACTTAGTATTCACTCGAACAGTTTACAGCAAAGAGTATTGAGCTAAAGCAACTGGCAACTCCTTCGGCTGAGTTTGATTGGATCCAAACTTTGTGCATGCGTCCAGTCACAATTCTTGAGAAATATAAAACTTTGTTAAAGCACTAATTTAAAAGCAAAGAAAGTGTTAAAAAATGTTATCAAGCAATTCTGGTTATGGGCCTTTTTTCCATACTCGGGAGTGCGACTCATTCCTAAGGTGTTAATACAGAAATCAGTTACTTCATCAGGGATGGGAATTTATATTCAATCTCACCAATCCCAATCCTGATTCTGCCTATCAATCAAGTTCTTTTTAACTCCCCTTTTGGACTTTTTTTATTGTCTTTGTAAAAAAAAGTCTGACACAGTTTTCTGTTTCTTTTGGTCAAACACATAGCACTCCTAAAATGTTTAGCTGAACCATAGAAACTCATGTTTACCATGTTGCTGGTGTTTCCACCCTTACTTGAATTCATACTCTAACAGGTATTGCATGTTGCTCCGTCAGTGTCATATTGTATATTAATGTGACAAAAAGCTATTTTAAGCTCCTTGTTTCTGTTCACCTTGAAAATAGAGTTTGGCTTTAGACCAGCTGCCACTGAAGACGCTGAGGAGACATGGAAGCCGGTATCACTGACACTGTCTCTGTTGTTGAGGTGTATTGTCTAACACAGATTAATGCTGCGACTGCTTTCTTGTGTCCTTGGTCACTGTTTCAAAGTGTCAGTCTACCATGTTTCCTTGTGCTGATTGTGGTGTAGATTTCATAACTGTTATTTTTGGGGTTGTAGAGTTTATCTCTTAAATGTGGCACAGCTAAGAAAAACTTCATAAGGCAGTGAATTCCTGAAGAATACATTAAACTGAAGGGAGAAGGACAACATGGTCTGTTTTTAAGAGCAGAATACTAAAACAGCTTTAAAACAGCTTCAGTATTATCCTTCTTTGAATCCTGGCATTACTTTCTAATTCAGTAGCATTACCACTTACTGTCTCTGTCCATGGTGCTGAAATTCTGCTTCACTCAGAGCACTCTCTGTCTTCATTTGTCTCCTTTTCACCTTCAGCTTATCAAGTCATTTCTACTTTAATGAAGTGCATTAACCACTTACAAGACGTTGCTATGATTAGAATTTTTAAACCTATAATTCAGTTCAAATCCTGCTGAGTTCTTATTTTATGTGGGTAGAATATGCTTAATTAGTCAGCTTTAAAATTAAAGGGTTCACCTACAGTATGAGGTACCAGAAGTACTTTGCGGTGCTGTAGTTAAACTAAATGTTGATAAATATTTGTCACTCTAAAGCTGCAATCCTTGCAATGGATAAACTCCGATGCCACTGTTTGCTACATAAGCCACCATAGCTCCACATGATGCCAAACTGCTGTAATGCCCTAATACCAAGACGCTTCCCCCATGAACAGGTAAAAATAAAAGCATCTCAGAGGAGCTGTCTGTGTTTTTCCAAAAAAAAACAAAAAAAAAACCACATAACATATGCTACCAATTTTAAATAAATTGAAATAAAATAAATGTTTTGATGTAATTAACATATTATCAGCTTAAAAATACAATTCTTCTGACTTGTTTGGGTTTCATAGCCTTTAAAAGTGAGCTCAGTCCCTATCAGCTACACTCTCACAGTCAGTTTTAGTATCTTGGCTTCTTCTCTCTGTGGCTGTCATGTTTTGCATTACTGGGTTTGACTTCAATGCACTCGTTTAGGCTGAATGTTCATTAAAAATGGCTGATGGGTGGATTTCTTTTAAATAGTTTCATTCCTAATTTGTTTAGGGGGCTGCATTACTTGTAAGATATACAAACAAAAACTACCCGAAAAGGTGTAACATTTCCCCCTCACATTTTCAGAATGAGATGAAACAAAAGTGAAGAGTGATTGCAGGAATGCTCTATTTGCCACATTTATTACGGGCCAGTCGGAGGCTCGCAGTCACTTTTTGCCTCAAACACCTCTAAACCAGATGCATAGCCACTGCCTGTCCCTCCTCCAAGGATCCTGATTGATCCGGTCATTTTGTGGCAAGAGGGGATGCGTAATATTATCAGAGCAGTATCAGTATTGACAGATAATTGTTTAAAACGTGTGTCATCGGTCTCTGAAAATATGAACATTTTGCTGATATTTGCAGACAATATCTTGGATGCACATATCCACCTTATATGTCACATGTATTTGCTGTAATACTGGCTGAGTGTCCAGATGTACCATAATGGTTTACCTCATCATTACTGAATGTCCACCTATTATAAAACAAAAGTATGATTCATTCACATCTGTTTTATATGAGTAGACTTCCACTGTGACAGGAACATGTCCATTTTAATTAAGTGGAGGCCTTGTGCTCTTGCCAAAAAATATTGGTTTCCAAACAGGTATGAGTAATGAAATATCGGTGTATCTGATATTGGCAAAAAAATTCAATATCAAGCACCCCTACTACCAAGGAAAAAATATATCACAGGATTTACAGGATGAGTCTGCCCGATGACACATAAAATCTGTCAAATTCAGCTGCTTCATGTAAATAGGTTCACATATATTGGCCAAAAAGATAACTACTCACATACCATATACTTTATTTCAATGTTTTTTTCTTAATAACAAGTATGTGTAGGCCTGTACTATGAGAGTTTAATAAAAACATTTCATCATGGACAGCAATTATGTCACTTTTCCTGTGTGGGTTCTGAAGGGTGCTCAACTTTTTTCAGATTTATTGGAGTGGAGTGCAGGGGGTTTCAAGGAAATAAATGTTTTGAACCACTGAGTCTCTGAAAAGTATTGTGTGATAAAATTGGCTCAAGTGCTCCAACTATGCACTTTGATAGCAGGTGTATAACAACCATACAATCTATGAACTCACACTTCAAAGATCCTTTAGATCTTAAGTCATATTTTAACTAAGAGCTGCAACAAACAATAAAAAAGAGAGCACTTTTTCAAATGAACAAATTTGCGTCGGTGCACAGAGGTCACTTGCACTTTTTTGTCAATTCATGATGAAAAATGACTCATTTTTGGTGCTTAGACGTTGTCTTGTTGCCCAAATACCAACACAGATGTTAATATTATTTAAATTATTCATTTGCATTGATTTAAGTAGTTCTGGTATCACTAAACCTTACCTGTACACTGAGCTCATGTTGGCTGTTTTTTTCATGGTCTTAGTGAAGTGATATTTCCTCCTTGTTTTCTCCCTGACCACTGACCGGCCAAATAAAACATGGTCACCTTTGTACAGGGAGTATGGAGGACCATTAATACTTCAAAAGAGGTTAAAAACCATGTGACCCACATCAGCAACTGTTTCTATTATCTCCAGGGTAATGGAGGTTTCTTGAAACTTGTTGAACCTCCTCCTCAAAAGCTGATATATTCTTGTGTCCTGCAAGAAAAAACCTTCATTGCTCTCTGCCGACACGCACATCATATTTTGAATCTTTATTTTCCTCCGTACATTTCTTTCTCTTTGCGTTTTGGCTTTGCTTCACCCCTACCTCGTATTATTAGTCATTTCTTTTTTTCCTTCCTTTTTTCTTTTCCTTCAGTCCAGTCGTTTTCCTCTTCTGAGTTCTGTTACACTCATGCATGTCAGACTTAAAACCCTTTTGAAATTCAGAACATTCAATCTACACCTTAATGACTTGTTCCCGATTTTTCAGTTTTCAGAGGAAATTTTTAGTCGTGTTTTGATCAATAATTAATTTTCTAATCAGCTCTTTGCAGCCAGCCTCTCAGTCATTAAAGGCTAACTTACTAATGGAAGTGTATTTTCTATCCTTGGTTGACATGTTCTCCTGGCAGGTGGATGAATTTACTGCTAACTATAGCTATCAGAGCAGGGAATAAATCGAAGCTAACTATAGCTATTAAATGCCCTGGGGATCTCTCTGTTACACTCTCACTGCTGTAAGTGAGCACAGCTGTCACAGTGTACAACTGACTCTCTGCTTTCACTCCAAAGTTAATTTGTGAGAATAATGTGCACGTCTCCTAAGGCAGCCTTTGCCTTAAATATAGAGATGCATTTTAAAGGTAGAGCTGTTACAGAGACATGTTATAAAGGCTATCTTATCTCATTTGTATACAAAACATATGTGCATGACGTCATGAATTACAGCAATCCTGTTTGTCAAAGGGAGCTTTCCAAGTCTATAATTCTGTTATGTTATTTAGCTTTTTAAACAATTTAAAGTAAATGTCAGACTTATGTCTCAGCAGTGGGGGCGCTCTTGTGGGGCCAGAAAACTATCAAAAGCAAGTCAAGGGACAAAGATTTTGGGTTTCTCCTCAAAGTAACATAATGAGAAGATATCCAGTGTTGTTCAACAAACGTTAAGTTACCTGGTGATACCTTGACAGATGTTTCATGGACATAAGTTAAACCATCAAAGCCATGTTAAGTGGCAGGTCCTACTCGTTTGTTCAGAATACTAAACTGTACTTACTGAAAACGTGTTTATTTAGGATGGCTTTTAATACCCAGTAGCGTGGTGACACTTTTACTTTATTTTATTGTATTGTATTCTATTCTGTTCTATTGCTTTTGTTGTTATTATTTATTCCTTTTTATTTACTATCTATTGTAAAGCACTTTGGTTCACTGAGAGAGTTGTTGTAAAGAGCTGTATAAATAAAGAACATTTACATTTTACACCAAACAGTCTTGACCCATATAGAAAACATGTGGTCTGTTTCTTGTACTATCACTATGCAAACTCTTGCGTGACACAGGCAGAGAGATGATTTATGTATGATTATTTTGTAGGCACACAAAAGCGGTATGCTCTTACTTAATTTTTTTGAGGTCAGTTTTGTTGCTCAGTCCGTAAGGCTTGGGCTGGGTACCGGAGGGTGGACGGGTGAAGTACCGATTGAACCATACTTGGAAGTTGGTTTGGTAGCTGGGGAGGTGCAGGCTGACTTCCTCTGGCATTGCTGCCAGTTACAGCAGTTTGTCAGGCAGCTGAAGGGGTTGGCATTCCTTGCCTCCAGAGCCTTGGGGCTAGGAGGTTGTACCCTCGCACAATTCAAGGGATACACCAATATTTTCTTTTTGTTTTTCGTGTCTTGTCTCACTCCCGAGTTCACGACAAGCAGATAGACATCATTCTTTCGACTCTGCATGCAGTAACAAGGAAGAGACAGGCAGAGCTCACTCTCCACTAATTAGCTTAGCTCAAACACTGGGAGTCAATAAGTAGCGTTAGCCTGCCTCTGCCTACAATCATCAGATAAACTCTCCAGCAGCTCTAAACAGTCCTGTGTGCTTGTTGTGACTATTTTTTTTTTTTTTTTTTTTTTTTGCCCCATGATGTTACGTTATCTATTTTTAGACTAAGATTAGCACTTTATAAAATTTTCGAAAGGAATACAAACAAAACTAAACCGCAGGGCACATTCGCAAACCACTGCGGAAGTATGTCAACAAAACAAAGCCTCAGTTTACCAGTAAAAGAAGATTTGTACCAAGGATTATGGCTGACTTTGTAAGAGAGGACAAGGATGATGTCTTTGTGACTGACGAAGATCCACAACCTTAGCTATTTGAACCAGAATACTGTATACGGCGGAGGAACTACATGTTTTAGAAGCTGAGCGTGCAGGAAGGAAAAGAAGCATAGGCAGTGGAACACTTAGTTTCGTGAAGAGTTTATGTGATGACTGTAGGCAGAGGCAGGCTAACGCTACCCATTGACTCCCAGTGTTTGAGCTAAGCTGATTAGCAGTGGGTGAGCTCTGCTTGTGTTTTTCTTGTTACTGCACACACAGTCAAAAGCATAGCGTCTATCTGCTTGTCGTGGACAAAGGAGTGAGGCAAGACATGAAAACAAAAAATTATATTGGCGTGTCCCTTTAAACTTCATCACACCTAAACGCCCACAAATAAAGTCGGGTAAATGTTGCTACTAGTGCAGATGAGTTGTCAGGAATGATAGCTGGGAAATTTCAAGACCACAAAGACAGCATAAGAAATAGAGGTATATTGAAAACTGAGAGCTCAAGTTAAAAACAGCAGTTCCTCAACAACACTTAGCCAGAGGTTAAAGCAGCTCAGACACATAAAAGTGCATCAAGCCAGAGTATTCAATCTATAACAGTCTGACCCAAATACAAATAAAACACCACACAAACGAGCAGATACAGCATTAGATGACCAAACTGAGCTTTTTAAAGGCAACAGGGATAGCTCTGGTGTGTCTGGTTTCAGCTCCGTTTGACACCATAACATATGTGTAAATCATGACTGATATCAAATCTTACATCTTACAAGTACATTAGAAGACTGATCCCCATAAAGGACACACATTATGCAGTGGGTAAATTTCTTGGACAGTGATGACCACTTTATACACAGTATGAATATCAGATCTAGAGCACTGACAGTACTAGGTCACTACAGTATTTAATATGAGTTTCATAGAAAAAAAGGTGAATCTGAACATCAGTGAGGAAGTCTATCATCCATCAAAGAGGTGTGAGGAAAAAAGTAAAACAGGTCGAGCATCTGACACTTCAGCGTGATTGGAAAATGTTTGGCCTGATCTGAATAACAATCAGCTGTTTGTTATGATCGCTTTAAGTTGCTTTCACAGCACAAACAAATCGCACTTCAGTCCTCTGTATGCTAACACCACACACATTTCAGGCATGTCTGCATTTTGAACTCATTAATAGGAACATGTAATCAGTTTTGTCCTGTCCGTGCACCTTTATTTCCTCTCTCTGTCATGCTCTTTGTAACAGACAGCAGTGGGTGGGAAGAGAGAAAGGATGCACATCGCGAGTTTCCACCAGGGAGGCCAGTGGTCAGAGGCACTAAAAGTCTGAAGGTCCCCAACTGGGACTAAGCTGTCGGTCCCACTCAGCCATCCGGGCATGAGGATGCCGGGCCTGGGATGGGGACGACCTTGAGAGACCGCGTGGCTGACCTCTGGTCAATAAAACAGTCAGGGAGCGGGATGATGTGAGAAAAGGAAGTGAAGAGGAAGTAGGGCAGAAGAGAGGGAAGAAGGGTGAAGTAGATAGGGAAGTGGTGAGGTGATAGGAGTGTGCTCCTCGTGGTGAAAGACATTCAGAGAGACAGAGGGAGGAACTTAAGGAACTGAAAATTAAACCCTTAGAGGCTGGAGGAGCTAGTAGAACTTAACAGATTTGTATGCTAATGTCAGTGTTTCCTTCATGAACAACTTGAACATAGTGCTTTGGTCTATTTTAACATCTTTATACCAATGCTACCCTCGTATTTATTTAATCTTGCCCTAATTTAAGACACATTTAGTTGGATTAACGCCCATGTTTTGCCTCAACTTGGCTTAATTTATCAATTTTTTATGACTGCTAGAGCAGTAGTTCCAGATATATTTCCCCTGAGCCCCTACAAGTTGTACCTCGGAAGAGTCAAGGCCACCTTGGGACCTGCACAGAAAAAAAGAAACACTGCTGTGCAAAATAAACTCACACTTTATTGTTTTCATGGAAAAAATCAAGATAAAATGTGCTCATACATTTATTCTTATGCAAAGAATGGTAAGGAATGCATCCCTTAAGTGTCTGATCATTATTTTAAACTATAGTCAAACCAATTTTGACAACCTCACAGCTGACAGAGCCTCACACCCCCTCTGGAAGGACCCAGACCCCAGGTGGACAAACAAAGTGTAGAGTATGTTAACAGTCACTAATGTTCATATCTACTCTGTTTGAGCTCCTGCCACATCAAGATCCCCTTACCCATGTGGGCCAAGCTGTCTCTGGTTGGTTGACCAGTCTGCCCTGTAGTTAATGGTTAAATTAGGGCTTATCAGTGCCATGTCATCAGCAACTCTACATTCATTCTACAGTCTTTGTTTTATACTGGTTATGCCACTCTGAGCAAGTGCACTAACCCTGAATTTCCACATAGAGCAAATGCGCTGCGCACTGCAGCGCTGTGGTTTTGCTCTGACTAAAAGGCTGGCGACATCGCCCACTGGAAGCGCCATGCCGCGCAGCCCTGTGCAGCTGGAAGGGAGGGCACAAGATCCCGGGAGAGCCACAAGCTCTCGTTTGAATTGCGATATTACACGATGACAAAGCACGTTATAAACTGAGAAAAGAAATAAACAACACTTGACTACATTTTTCTAAGGTCGCTTTGCTGGTAGCAACCATATAGCTCTGTGATTTGTATTACCATGGGTGAGTACATGATTTATGTTTTGATCACAATTAAGTGTATTTCGTTATTGACTAGTTATTGTGTTTGCATGGTTTATTCTACATAAAGAATAAACCGATATTTCCATTTTTTACTACGTTATCAAAAATCTTTGACTGTTGACCTGATGCTCGTGCTCGGTTGTGTTGTAATGACAACCTATTGAGGAAATTTACATTCGGGAGTCCGAGTGTTGTGTTTTATTTTAAAAGTACCGGATTCTCCACACATTTGAATTCCCTTTCTGGTGCTTTCTGAATGACTGGAAATGTACGAGGTTTGGCAGCAGTCACGCTGAAAATACACCTGCAGTGTATTTCAAGCGAAGCAGAGCACAGTGGCTGTAGTGGTACGCGCCGCTGCCGGCTGTGGAAATGCTCTGATAGACCAGAGAGTGCTCTGCAATACAATTCGCCAGCGTTTCGCGGCATGTTCACTTTATGTGGAAATTGGGGGTTACACTAGTAGGTCTTTTTTGGGTTTCCTGCTGAACAAGGTGTTTCAGCACTGGTACTGTAAACAGAGGGAGAGGGAAAATTCCTGATGCCGTGGTCTTTTTGTCTTGTGCAGAGAAGCACTCTTTCATGCAGAAAGGCATGTTGAACTCATTAATGGGCACATGAAATTGAAAATAGCACAATATGACCTTGAACTAAACAGATCTGCTGCAAGATGATAACCTATGCTCTTGCATTACCTCAAATAGCTCCTAAGTTCCCTAAAGCCAGAGATATCCTGTGATTTTATTGTTGTAACAGAGGTGCCATGACATGTTCCTTGTTGCCCTGGAAACACGAACTGTACATCAAGCCTGTTAAGGAAGAAAAACTGCCCCTCGGAGCAATTATTCTGTCTTTGTGTTCAGTCTTTAACTGTTTTTGGTGGCCTTAGTGCTTGCAAAAAATATTTGTTTGCCAAAGGCTGAGTTACATGTAGGGAATCATTTTTATCCTTGAAAAACTGTGTTAGCTCTGTCTCTCTGTGTGCTGGTGTATCGTTTGGAAACCGAGTGGTAGAGACTCATGGTGGATGCTCATCTTGACATATCACTGCTTTTGCTTCATAGTGGATCCCATATTGAGAGAAGAGATTCACAGTGAGATAGACTTTGTGAAATGTTTCCAGAGGAAAGACAAATACCCTGTGTTGCTCTGTGTTGGCTTATCAAATGTCACATTTTTAAACCCAGAAATTTGAGAACTCATCTGAAAAATAAGGCAGAACATTGATTTTGAATAATTGTACTCTCAAATACGTGGCTCTGGGACACTATATTAACACCATTGTTGGCTAATAGCATCACTCAGCGTCACTGTCTATCACTGTTAATGTGTCACCTGCTTGTCAGTATTTTGAGCAGCAGTCATCCGTCATCTTTTCACACTGCAGCAACCTGATATCTGTCAGTCAGCTGTGTGCCCCACCTAAATGTGTGTGTGTGAGAGCTGTGAGTGATATGTCTTATCCGGAAGTTTGAAAGCAGAAGTCTCACAGGAACAGGAAAGAGGAAGAGGCATTTAAAAAGTTCTTTATCACCATCATTTCAGTCATTTTTGTCTACATGAACACATGAATAATATCTTAATATCTTTCCATTTTTTGGCAGGAGTACGGATATTTGTATCTCATTTCATGTTTTGCTTCATAACCAAAGGAAGCTGCAAGAGACTCTTTCAAAGAGTATTATTTTACCTCGTTTTTAGTTGTGTGAAAACAAATGTCCACAAATGTGTTCAGACACTAGTACTAGTTTACTTGTGCTCCATTCTTTGTGTATCAAATGAGGCAGAGAAGTAAGTGAAGCAAATGAGGGCATTTCATGTTTACTGAAATTTGTAATCATATACTGTATGCATAACTTCTAATGTGAGACAAATTCCCTTTTTTTTCTGGAACTTGCTGTGGGACAACTACCACTGGCTTAGCCTGACATAAAGATATATGGATTTACCACAAAGGCATAAAAACAGCACTTTCTCTTTATCGTTCTTGGCTTTAAGGAACAATACTGCCCACAAAGCCTCCCTGAAAGTCAAACATTTTAAATCAAATTCACATATACAGCAGAATATATTCCATATGGATAATCTGTCACACACATGGATTCTGTTTCATGTGTTATTAATGTTCTTATGTCCTTGAAAGATGAAAGACCGCACATGAATATTAGACAGACTTCACTTCACGTGTCATGTAGAACATGTTTAAAAGCCCTGTACATCCTGACTTCTTCCCTGGCTGTCATCATTCACTCCACCATGCCCACTGATAATTGCACCCTCTTCTCCATGTTGTCATCATCCTCCAGCAGTTGGCTCCTCCTCGTTTTTCTTTCCTTCTGCAGGTATTCGTCTCAACATCTCCTCTCGGCTGTAGTCGTGTGTTCAGTCTGTTCTCGCTGTCTGTTCTGCCGCCTTCATGCTGTTTTGCCAGCTTGTCTGTCTCCGAGTCGGCATGATGTCAGTCTGACTCCCATTTTCTCACATCCAGGCATCCTGTGTGTGTCTGTGTGTGCGTGTGTATGTGTTTGCACGCTCATACACACAAGGGTTTGTGTGATCTCATCAGTTCCCACCTTCGCCTCTCCAAATCTGATTCCACTCAGTGCTATTTATAGCCCTGGAGGCCCAGCACACACAGTGTGACATGTCATGACCTGTGCTCCTGCTCGCCTGTGAGAAAAAGCAGCACACCACACCGTAAAAGCAATTTTATCAGGTGTGTGTGTGCATTTGTTTGTGTGTTCTCTGTTCAGTTTTCCAGGAATCAAGCTCGTACTTACTCACCATGTGTTTTTAGGGTTTCAGTTTGGGTTCATTCAGTCTGTGATAACACCGTGTCGACACGAGAAAACAGTTGGGTCACTATGATGTCCATGGAGAATTCATGTCTGACCATGAATCCGCCATGGAGCCCACTTCACCTGTACAAAGACATGGAAGCCCCGTTAGGTACCAAAAAAGCTCAACTGATAATGAGATGATGAGTTCAAGGGTCAATCAAAATGTATCAAATAATGGAAACAGTTATCAACAAGCTTAATTGTATTGCACTGGTCTGGGATAGGATGATCTTAGTGTGGTTTTACACAAGGTACCTGTTATCGGATCAAAGTGATCCTAGCCTTAAAGGGAAATGCCAACATTTTTTCTTGTCTTCTGTGCATGCAGCAAGGAAGAGACAGGCAGAGCTTGCCCATAGCTTAGCTCAAACATATGGTGTCATTGGGAAGTGTTAGCCTGCTTCTGCCTTCAGTCATCAGATAAACTCTTCATCAACTCTAAACAGTCTGAGCATTTTATTTTTTAACCACATTATGTTACGTTATCTATTTCTAAACTAAGATCAGCACTTTATGTAATTTTCGAAAATAGGTCAACAAAACAAAGCAAAGGTGGTTGGATAAGAATTGCTCAAGTTATGAACTAGTCTCTCCACACTGACTCAGCTGTTGTAATGCAAAGCTTGAAGTGAAACTTAATAAAGGCTGCATACTGTATTTTACACCTTGTCAACAGGCTCCACCAAGGAGGTTATGCTTTTGCCAATGTTTGTGTGTTTGTTAGCAAGAGAACACAAAAACTGCAGGACAGATTTTGCTTACATTTTAAGGAGATGTCTACAGTGGCCAGTGTATTAGTGAATGATTGTTTTTGCTCAGTAATTGTCAAACTAATAATAATATCAGCATGATTCCAAGTGCTAGAGCTAAGTATTCAGGGTCAAGGAGTCATTTTATTAGGATTACTTCATCATGGAACCACTGCATATGTGTAACAGCAATATGTGATTCACCTTGGCAGAGGTTTTCACTCCCCAAGTGTGGTCTAGGTATTAAAGTTTCTTGCCTTAAAGTTCTCTAAAGATATTGGATTTTTCCATAAACGTTTCAGTTTCATCCCTGCTAAGAACAGTCTGTTTGGTGTCTGTAGCTTTAAATAGATTTAAGTAGTGTCAGACCACTACCCTCTCAAGAGGTGGGTGTGACTTTTTCTTTTGGGTGCTGTGCTCTGATGTTTACTGTGGCTGCAGCCATGTCCTGAACAAACACCTGACTCAGGAGTGTGTCCTATCTGTTGAAGGGAGCATTTCCCCCAGTGACATTATTAAAAGCTGTTTTTGAACAGACTGAGGACACATTTTCTGAAAGGTAGAGCAAGTAACAGAGCGAGAGGAGTGATGACCTTATGTTGGGGGGGATTGTAGATAGATATTCTTATTTTAATTAAAACCCACTGAAAAATATACTTTGCAGATGTGTTGTTTAAACTAGAGGGCTCTGACCTTCTTTGTTTCTATCAAAAGTATCACAGAATAATGAATTACTCCTTTTCCTATACCTCCATTCATGCTGTGCACTTGTGTTCTTAGACAGCATCTTTTTATCTTCTCTTGTGCTGTGTGAGACATGGAGGCTTTTGTGCAGCTGTTTTAAGTTTTTATAAATTAATATTCTTTAAATGGGCTTTCATTCATTCGAAATATATTGTATTGTGCTCTGCAGGAAGTGTGCCACATATATTAAGTTTGATTTCCTGCTGTTGCAGGCTCTCTTTTTGCACTGAAAGCAGCAATGATAAGATGGTCCATAATTAGTTATGGGTCCCATGAATAGGAAATAGTAATCTACAGAGTCAAAACCCTCAGGATGAAAGGAAGAGAGTTAACAAAACAAGGCAACATGATGTTACAGTCTCAGGTGTTTAAAACCAGCTCTGTAAAATCATCATCATCAACCTTTATTTAAATCTTCAAAATTATCGACATTCCACACATTTGTGTTGAGTTATATATTTTATAAAGCAAAATTACACCAGTAAACCAAGAGAGGACACTCAGAAGAACAATGTAATATGACACAATCAACTCAAATTGTCCCAGAGAAGTGAAAGAATCACTTTTAAACGTGTTTAAAAGACTCCAAATGTTCAGACCAAAAAGCCAAATGCAGCTTTTCCTGAGTCTGAGCGTACCCACAGGAGTTGAGGCATTGAATAGTTAGTAGTAGTTAAGTATGGTTTAGTGTTTCATTTCAGCAAAGATGTATTTTAAGATGGTGAATGTTCAATAAGGGATTTATTGATAAAACATAATAGTTATTTTATGACTCCACTGTGCCAGAAAGGACCAGCCAACTTTGTTTCTCAGACTTCAGTGGTGAGTCATGTGAGGATCTCCAGTTATGAATCAAAGAGCAGAGTTTTAGACGGAATCCAAGTTTTTGAAGAGAAAAAGATCATATTTTAACACCATCACAACGACGACCTCATTTGCATTTTTCCTCCTGGTAAATGGATAGACTGATTTATATCTTTATGGGAAACCATTTTTCTAAGAGGCTCACTGTTGAGCTTGTTGGGACCATGTACAAGCAGAGGGGTGAAGCCTATAATACAAATTCAGTACCACCGACGACTATGAGGCGAAGGTAAATGAAACGTTTTTGAGGAAACACCTGAATTGGGTTGTTTGGAGGTAAAATCTGCACTGTTATATGGACTAGTTTGATGTTTTTGTTTTGTTTCTTGTTGTTGGTTTCTGGATGGCACATTGGCGCAGCAGGTAGTGCACGTACCTCACAGCAGGAAGGTTTCACTCCAGCTTCCTCCCACAAAACAAACACATGCTCTGCAAATAGCCGTTAAGTATGAGTGTGAGTGGGAATGGTTGTCCATCTTTCTGTGGGGTTCTGCAATCGGCTGACGACTGGTGTGTTTTTGATGAATCATCACAATGTGTAACTCAGTTATTCTTAATAGTTAATTAGTAAAAGTATGTTATTGACTAAATAAGGCAGATTTTTCTGGTATTTTAGGTTACACTGCCACCTGTAGGGTGAATTAGTACTCTACAAAGCTAGATAAACTGATAAGCTGACTTGCAAGCTGCTTTAATATAACGCAAAATATGATCAGATCTCACTCAGAGATAATTGGCACCAATTATTGGTGCTCCGATGGTGTTGATAACAGTCAGTAACGGTCAATTTTTGTCAAAAAAAAAATGTGATCAGTTGATTGAAATGAATGCCTGTATACACAGATACCTAGCACTGATCACCTGTGGATTAACCTCATGTTTACTTGTCATTTAACTGGTCATGCAGCCTTAATAACTTCCACTACTGCTGCTACTGCTAATTGCTAATACCTATAACATGCTCTGCATATTTACCTCACATGGCAGCAGAGCAGGAGGGGTTATCAGCAATTATCCCCCAAGAGACTTATGCATGTGTTTTATTTATCTATGTTTGAGTGTTTGTGTGAAGAATACTGATGGAGCCACAGTCTGCACCTCCATGTTAATGAGGTTTGTCATGTCCACACAGCAGCATGGAAACTTTACAGTGACGATGAATCTGGATCAATCCTTTCTATATAATAGATGAGGAGGGAATGTCTGTCTGTGTCCTTTTACCAATAAATGGAGCTGATTGAAAATAGATGGGACAGATAGGTGTGTGTGTGGACGCTAACCTGGGGAATTGATGCTATGTGTCGTGTCCATGACGACAGCCTCTCTCTTCCTCTCTCCCTGTTTCTCGTGACAGTTGACAGGTTTAACACAAAGGGGCATCCGACAGTGCTTGACTGACAGAGACAATCACAGCCTTCAGTTCTGTCCTATCTCCTCTCCTTTCCTTTATCTGCCCTTCCCTCTAACTTTCCCCACTATCTTATTTTTTTTGCATGACTTTCCTCTCCTCTTCTTGAATCTTCCTCCTTTCCTGTTCTTTCCTTTCCTTGTGACTCCCTCCTTTCCTGCTTTGATTTGACTTTTCATTATGCCATTCACCTGTTTCCTCTTTCACTTCTCACTATCCTTTCCTTGCTGTTCAGTTCTTCTCATTTCCTTTCCTTTCATTTCCTTTCCTTTTCTTTCGTCTTTCATTGCCATTCCCTTCTTGTCCTTCCTTCATCTGGTTTCCTTGCTTTTCTTCTTCATTTCCTTTCCTTTCCTTTCCTTTCCTTTCCTTTCCTTTCCTTTCCTTTCCTTTCTTTTCCTTTCTTTGTTCCTACTTGTTCCCTTATATTTTGCTCTTCATTACATCTGTCCCCTGTCTCATATCGCCCCTTCACCTGCTTCCCTTACCCCCCTTTTCCTCCCATTTTTCCCCTTTCATTTCCTTACCTTTCCCTTCTTCTGGTTTCCTTTCCTTTCATTTCCTCTCTTCTTCTTTCCCATTTTTTGCTGAACCTTTTCTTCCCTTTTCTTTAATTTCTTTCCTCAAAATCTCTTTACCTTTACCTTCTTCGGGTGTCCTGTCCTTTCCTTTCTTCTCTCATTTCTTTTCCTTTCCTGTTCTTGTTGATCCCTCCTAATACTATTTCACTTCACTTTTCAGTGCACATCAATTACATATCCCCTCTCTAATCTTCCCCTTTAATCCATTTCCTTTCCTTTATTTTTCTTTCCTTTGCTTTCTTTTTCCTTTCCTTTCCTCCCCACGCCTCCTTTCCTTTTCTTTCCTTGTTGCTTCTTCCTTGTGTCTTCTGTTTCAATTTTCATTATGTCATTTGCCTGTCCCCTTTCTCACCTTTCCATTTAATACCTTTCCTGTCCTTCCGGTCTCTTTCATTTCCTTTGTTTTGCTCCTTTCCTCTGCTTTTCTTCCCCCCACCCCCTGATATTTCTATTCTTTTACCCTTTACACCTTGTTGCTTTTCACTTTCTTTTGTCTGTCACATATCCCCTTTTTAATCCGCTCTTCTTGACTCTTTACTCCTCTTTGTTCGTCATTTCCCCTCTCCATGTTCCTTCCCTCCTCCTGTTCAGGCATTTTTTCCCCTCTCATTTTCCCTACATTCCTCATCTCTCTTTTACTTTCCTTTTTCTTCCTCTACTTTTAGCTCCTTCTCCTTACTTTTTTCAGTGCATGTCTTGATACCTTTCCTCGTTCCCCTATGTTTTTTTTATCCTCACTTACCATAGTTTTTCCTTTGTGTCTTTGCCTACCATTCATTTTGTATTTGTTCCTGCTCACATGTCTCTCTCTCTCCCTCAAGTGTTCTCCATTCCCTTTCATTTCTTTGCTTTTCTAGTTCCCTCATTCCTTTTCAATAAATCCCATCCCTTTTCATGAACCTTACAGGCACATAAGGCCTGCACAATATGGGAAATGCATGTGATATGATTGTTCGGTGTTGTAAATGTTTTTAATACTGCTATGCTTTTGGAAACTTTGGTTTGAACATGTTTAATATGTGATTTTCAGCTGATTTGATCGTCTGTTGTCTCCCTTAAAAATGTTATTTCATTAAACCTTTCAATGCCCACCCCATCCAGTTTAATCTGCATTCGTACATTAGTTCTGCAGTTTCCAAACAGTATGATTTTTGTTTTTTTACAAGGTGAGTGATCATTTATTTCTGTCCAACCATAGCTTCATTTTTTGCAGTTCTGATCTCATGTGACAACAACTGAAGATTAGAGAACAGAAACCAAAACAGAAACACTGGTATCATCAGCAAATAAAACCAGGTTTAACACATTTGACATTTTTCACAAGTCATTTATACACAGAATGAATAACTAGGGTCCCAACACCGACCCCTGGGGGACATCACAATAAATGTCCAAACAATTGTCACCGACCTTCAGACACTGTTTCCTGCCATTTGGAATAATTAATTAATTATTATTAATTAATTATTCCATCATAAGTACGCCTATTGTAAAAGGGAAAAAACACACTGAACAATATGTTGAATTTAGAATGTAAATATGATTACATCACTTCTTCATGGGTTTATCATGGTTGTGCACCCTCATATAAAACAGATCTGTTCTGTACATTGTTGATTATTATGAGCATAATAAACCTCATTAATAAACAGCAGTCACAGTGACTGAAACACATTAATGTCGAGGTTTATTTGATATACCAAGCCAGGCTTAATAAATGTATAGCTGATATTTCATAATGAATAAATTAATGAATTCATGCCTTTTTCATATTTGAAATTCATGTCAGCTCATTGTTCCTAAACTGAAGTGTTTCCAAAGTTACATGTGAGACAGAAATGAAAAACCTGCTACAGAAAGGAGAACTGAAGGATGTTGAAATAATATGATAATCAAGGCTATAAAACAGCTGTTTTATGTCCATAAGGCAGATGGTTGTTTGCAGATATACGCGTGTACAGCCTACATAAGATAAACTCAGTGCTTCCACCCTCGTCTCTCTCCTTTACCCCTACTTGTGTCTCACGCCCCTCATGCCAAGACCCACACAAAGAGTAAACACTGCTGTCAAAATGAACAGAAGTCTTTATTTTGATCTGAGAGCCCATTTGTTGTCTGGCAGACAAAAAAAAAAACTGTTTTATCTAGAGGCCTTTTTTAACAAGCTCTCCAGTTAAGTGTATTATGTGTGTAAAGTTGGCATATATAGTTTGTCAGTGGCAACAGTCATCAGTGCTGTGATGCAAAGATAAATGCTTCTGCAAGTTTCTGGTGTTTCTACTGACTGAAGTTATACTGTAAGTTTCTTTTTGTTAAAATGAAGACACAATATTGCCACTTTGCCCCCTGTCTGCCATGATTTGACTTCTTTGTTTTCCTATCTGCTGACTGCCTCTGATGAGAGACATCTCCGATTTGCTATGCATGCAGAACAAAATGGACTCTCAACTGGAACTTTTTTTGGTTCCTCTCTCTACTGACAGCATTTCTTAACAGAAGGGATATTTTCGCTCTGTAGTTTTTTTTCTATGAAGTGGCTTTCATTTGTCTTTTGCTCCACGGCAGTAGCGCCTGCCTGCTACATTATCTAGCTGCCCTGTAATAAATGTGATTGATGGAACGATCATCTAATCACCGGCCAGACATGCTTTGGAAGGTTCTACCCATTGCCCAGATGGACTAGTGAAATATATTGAATTGTCTATCTGATGTGTCAGGTTAGCTCTTCTTAGCCAGAAAGGACCAACAAACTTTGTTTCACAGTATTCACTGGTGAGTGATATGAGGATCTTGGAATATAAATCTAAGAGTAGAGTGATAAAATAACTCCAAGTCTTTAAGAAAAACATGACCGTATTCTAACAACAACCTAACGATGACTTCAGTCATGTTTTTCATACAGTTTAGAGGAAAGCTGGATTTGGATCAGAGCAAGAAACCAAGTTTCTGATGAAGCTCACTGATGAGCTTATTAATATGGCATTTAAATGTAAATGTTTCTCTAAGCCAAAGTCATCATGCAGCCATAGTTAATATGTAATAATAATGATAGTATGTAATAACTAAGAGGCCAAATAATTAAGCAGCTCTCAGAAGAGGTGTGATTGGATATATTTTTACTTCTTCCTATTCCTGTTTGCATGTTTAAAGTTAAATCAGTGAGTGTTATTTTTCCGTATTTCCTTCTTTAAAACGCTTGACCACATTTATATGAGGATTTGGTAGTTTTTTTTCATTTACTCATTCAAAATAAATCATCCTAAATCATTTTCATTCAATTTATTGTATTGTGGTTTAGCCACAGGGCAGTTTTTGGTCTTTAGAAATCTTTAGCAGCTGTATATCATGTTAAGTCTTCAGAGAAAATGTTTTGAGGTCTACACAACTTTGAAAAAAACTGATGTTTGGGGGGGAAATCCCACCAAAATTAAAGTAGAACATAAGCTGTATAATTTGTATCACAAGACAATTGCACAGATATTGCCTGCTTTTGCTCACATTGACTCAAACAGAAGTCTTCTTGTGCTTCAGTGCGCCCTCATGATTACTGTGTTCTCCACCCTCTTTGACATTGCAGGCTCTTTGTGTGCTCCGCTGCGGGTTTGTCCTTTAACATAGGTTATATCATTTTCTCTTGATTAGCTGTAAATTCAGTGGAGCAGCAGGTACACACTCTTTCTGCCATTGTTGTACAGCTGTCCATTGACTCATTCATTTAGATACAAAGATTTCTTGCTGTGAGCCTAGCAACAGCATATGTCCTTAAAGCTGCTGCTGTGAGTCAGTGTGTGATCAATGAGAGGAGAGGACGACACTCTGAACACACCGTAAAGAGAAGAGAGAGTACTTTTGTATTCTGTTTGCATTCATTGGGACATTTTTCTGCACTTTTCTAAGCAGTCTGATGGTGTTTGTGTTCTGCTCAAGGTCTTTCCACTGGTCTTTTTCCCTGTGATGCAGATGGAAAAGTGTGACTCTTGCGTTATTACCTCATCTTTCTCGGCACACGGAGCGCTCGGCGACTTGCCAGACTAAATATACTGTCTTCTCGGAGGTTCAGCTGAGGCCTTATACTGCTGATGAAATGTTACAGACTTGGCTTTGACTCAAAACTGCTGCATGCTTTTATCAGTTCAGAGGAAACAGGATGTAAAGAACATTTGAAAGTCACATTGACAAAAAAAAATTGGCACCATCTACCAGTGCATTTAAGAGACTGTGTGAGAGAGACTGTGTTGGAAATCCTTTGAAATCGTGTAAATACTTTAATCTACACTGACCTCTGGTGGAGCTTGATTGAAGTTACACTCACTTCAAGTTACTTCTATGAGAGTGTCTGTCCATGAGAATGATCCCTCTCTGCAGCAGAAATTTTTACCCATAATGCACTTCCTCCTTTTATGTTTCCACTCTTCCCAGACTCACACCCGGGTTATTTTCTAATTCTCTTTCCCCCTTTGCAGTGCTCTGTCTCTCTTGCCTTCAAAACCTCCTTCTCAATTCCTTTTCTTCCCTCCCTGGTGGTTTCACCTGCTCGCCCACACTGTTTCATTCAAACTTCAAAATTTACTCACTGTTTATTTGATTCCGGCATAAATATACAGTGTTCATGACCACCATGCACGCCGGCCTGTTTTTGTGCTTGTTTTTTGGTTGAAAGGCTTGAAAATAAAATTCAATTTTCTTTGTTTTTAATTTTGTTAGATGACTTGGGGAGACACCTTTTACTAAACTCAGTTCATGGTGGAATGTGCTTTGCATCTTCAAAGAAAATTCCCCTTTAAACTGTTTTTTAATGCCAGGGGTTTATTTTGTAATAGCAATCCAGCCTCCACCTACTTGTGTGTTTTCTGTTTGTTGTTTGAGAGTCCGCTCTGTGGCTTGTAACCCCTCCTCCCACCTCCCATCAGACTTTGTTTGGGCAGCTATCAGTGCAGAACTTGTTATTGTAGCCTCTACGCCCCCTCAGGGGTCAAGCGTTTCCAAAGGGGAGGGGAAAAGAGCTGCATCTGATCTTCTACAGAGATGAAAATTCTTAATTTTTGTATTCAACTTTAATCAACTCTCTGATAGTTTTTTAATGTTTCATGTTTTGCCAGTTCTGGCAACCTTGTTCTGTTTATTTATTATGTGAGTGTAAATTCATCCAATATGTGTAGTGCTGTTTGTGTGTTTGAGAAAGAGAAAGAAAGAGAGAAAAAGAAACAGACAGAAAGCCAATGAGAGACCAAAAGGCAAAGAGAGAGAGAGATAGTGAGCGAAATACGAAACCTGCCAAAATAAAATATTTATCTTCTTATCACTTTCTTGTATCTCTTCTTCTGTTACATTATATTGCAACAAGAAAGCAGAAAAGCAGTTACAGATGATTGTACTTTTAAGTGTATTTCAACAAATTGCACATTGCAACTGGAGACTTTGTGCAGCTGTAAAAATAGGATGAAAAAAACACAGTCACAAACATATGAAGTTAAATTCACACTAGATATTAATGATGTTTTTAATCTTGCCCAGTTTTCGCTTATATATTCTTTACTCATAATAACTTCAAGTATCAGCATCAAGAGAAATGTGTAATTTGTGTGTTTCTGGGCAAAACTGCTTAAAGGGGGCGCTAGAATGTTGGTGCTTCTTGTGTTAATAGACAACCAAGACAAGATCTAAGCAGTCAAACACATCAGGACATGGGACCTTTAAGTAATATATAAAGTAATTTGAGTAAATGTGACTCATACCATTTCTAAGTAATTTCTTAATTCTTTCTGCAGCCCTGTTTTTTTTATCCCTGTATCATAACAGCTGCCTTTCCTTATACATGACATGCAAGCATTGTTTGTGTTCTCGCAGCTCACGCGTGTGCATGTGTGCATGTGTGCATGTATTGTGGTCCTCTCATGGGGCATTTCATCAACTTGTGCAGCAGCACCAGTTCATGTGACAAACTGTCACTGCACAAATTGTACATAAATAAAAGACACAATGAGTCCTATCCAGAATGAAAAGTGCACTGATGACAGGCAGCTATTTTTATCCACCTTTACAATAGAAGCATGATTATGACTGATACACAACACAACCTTTATCAAAGCAGGTGAATCAGCTGGGTCTTTGTCCTGCTGTGTTGGTTTAAAGCATTGGGACAGAGGACTAAGATAATTATGAAGAAAAAGATCCACCTTTTATGACAGATTAATCCACCATTAGTTGGAATTGAAGTAAATACACTAAGAGATGTTGCAGGGTCTTGCCTAATGTTACAAGAGTCACCTGTTTGGTTGGCCAGGGTTGTGAACACTTTTTGAAATTCTTTTGATATTATTCAAGTATTTACATTATGACCCAGTGAGGCAACAGTGCAGAGAAGAATGATAGGTTGTTAATTCGACCAAAAGGGGGGCATCAAAATCTCGTCCATATCCACTGTGAAACGCCCACAAAGGGTGGAACTGAGCTGTGATACTGATTCATTTCCTCATCAGTCACACATACTGTCGAACACATGTGCTTACTCACCTGTTTGACATGACTGCTCTGAAATCTGTGGTCTTCCTAAATGGCTCTGAGGAGAGCATCGGAGGGTTTTATGCTCTCATCCTCATGTCAATATTCCCGCTGTCGTACTGGCTGTTTAAAAAGAAAGGTGAGTGACATTAGGAGTTTGTGGGAGCATATGTTTTTGAGTGGATAAGGGAAAGCTCCAGGTGAGCAGCATGTTGTAGAGGACATTGTTGTGGAGTTTGAAGTCTTTGTGTGAACTGCATGATGTCTGTGCATTCACATGTAATCATTACCTATTTCATTTACTTTTGAGACATCAGTAGTAAAAAACTGCTTATTTCTAATTTCCTTCAAAAGATTTGCTTCTGTTTTATTTACAGCAAACAAAGAGTTTGCATGATGTACTGTTGGTTATACAGTGTAGAAGAAGGCATTTAAAAAAAGGGTTTATTGCTGTTCTTGGACATTTAGATATGCTCTATGTAGTTTATACGATATCTATTATATGTAGTGTTTATAGTGAAAATATTTTCCATGTGTTTGGTGTCTCGTGCCTCGTGCTGATATATATATATATATATATGTATATATATATATATATATATATATATATATATATATATATATATATAGATATAGATATCAGAAAAGAATTAAGTAAATTATATATTAGATCAATAAATTCTGATATAGCTCTAAAAATAACACATCGACCAATCCTAGTTAATATTTGTATATGTTATCTTATTTTTACACAACTGTTTTAATATTTTAGCATCTTCAGCAATAACAATTTACTGTGCAAATCATGACCATAAATAATAGTATTGATCCGTATGTTGTGAATAATTAAATGCTACATTTGAGATATTAGCATCTGTGCAGACAAGAGTTTGCAGTAGAGAGGAAAATGAAAATATACCAAAATCAATTAAATGTGAGATTATACAGACTAAATAATGCACCATATCTCCCCCAATCAGACTCATATGTATTTCAAACTGTTGCAGCAATATGTGATCTCTGCCCACTAGAGGTCCCAGTCTCACTGACCTGAGCTTTAAAGACGCTGTCTCTGTAAGTGTTCAGCCCAAACTGACTCTTCATGTTTCGTTAAATGTCTATTGATTATCTCAGCTGCTCCCTGTCTCACACGGGGAATGATATGGAACATTAACATGGTATCTACCTTTGTATTGATTTCAAACAGCAGGAGAAAAAGTCAGATCTCACTTATCTCCACTATTTTTCTTCATCTAAGCTCAGTTTCCATTGAAGTGTTTGTCTGTGTTTGATTCATGCTCGTGTCTCCTCAGCATACCCCATTATGCTTTATTGAAGCAGAAATCAATAACCATGTTCGCCAATTTGCATCATCTGTGGATTAGAGATATAACATGCAAAGATCAATGCAGAATTACACAGATATAAAAGCTTTGCTAACATGTAGTTTGACCTCCAGATGTGGAAAATGTGTGTTTAAATGAAGCCTGAGAGTCTGTCAGAAATCTTTCTTTGCTGCTTCAAGTCTCACTATGTCCTGTTGAGGCTCAGATTTGAGCTGGGCCACATTAACCCCAACAGGATTGCAGTTGCCTAACTTGTTGCTTACATTATTACCAACTCTGAAAATATTAAAGAGCCCATGTTTTGCTGTAACTCTGGCTGATTGTTAATGACTACTATGGTATGTTCACAGTCAGTGGTGTTCAAAAACCTTTCATATACAGTGTATTCCTGATCCAGATATACTCTCAGTCTGTTTAAGATGCTCTGCTAGAACTCCTGCCACTTCAGTGCTGCTTTCCTCACACGGGTCCAGTCCACTCTGATTGGTTGACAGGTCAAATCTGTGGTAGTTAGTTAGCTCAGTGCCATATTGTCAACAACTCTGCATTCATTCTGCTGACTTTTGCTTTGCTTAATGAAGTGCACTAGCAGACTAGTGCATAGCAGACATGTTAAAGGTACAGGGGGGCGTATAAAGCTTATAACAGGCTCTCTAAAGTGAATTCCCTATGTGCAACCCCTTATTTTAACTTCTTAAAGCTCACAGCATAGTGCTGCTAGCATCTGTAGCCGTAGCAGCTGTTAAACACAGGTCATCCTCCCAACATAAATGTCTCAATGTGTTGGTGTTTATTTTAGATGCATAAAAAGCGTATCCTTATAATTATGATCAAAAAAAGCTCAAGAAAAAAAATAGGTACAAGTTTTTATTGAGCATGGTCACTCTCTCAACTGTAACACTGCTGTACCTGTGACAATCATTGTCTCTAGCTTTTTTGTTTTTTGTGCAGGTACACAAACCCAACATGCACTGCTGTCTGTTTTCTGCTTGAGCCTACTATACCATCAGACACACTTATATTGTATATCTTTGAAGAAATGAGAATTTAATGTCCTGCTATTGTTTTTCGGCGGTTTTAGCTCATTGGCTCATGGCTGCAGGCGTTAGAATGAATGCAGAGTTGTTGGCAATGTGTTGCCAGCAGTGCTGAATTTGCCAACTACCACAGAGTAGATCTGTAAACCTACTAAATCAGACTGGGCCTACATACCTCTTTAGAGCCCTACCAGTAGCCTTTATTAAGAGGTGTAGGTAGGCTTCAGCTGTCCATTGTTTCTGCTACTGTTTGTATGTAGGATAGAAGGCCTATGCAGAAATGTCAAAAACTGCCGTATTTACAGTTGATTTCTGCAAAAGCAATAAAGTGAAGCTGGTTGGGTTTCCCTCACTCATTTCCAGTTCCACCCACTTTTCCAAATGTTGCCAGCATATCTGTGCAAGTGAGACAGACTGGAGGAGATTTTCCATACTTTTTGATTATTAAAAAAAATATGTTACCCAAATAAAGGGTGATTTTGACCTCTGTTTTGGTGCCATGCTAACGGGGCTTAATTAGTTGATTTAAACCAACGATTTGCACCGATTAGGCGTAACATTATAGCCACCTGCTACCCTGACTGGTCTGCGGCTGTTCAGTCCAATATGCAACAAACTGTGATGAACTGTGTATTCTGACATCTTCCCATCAGAACCAGCATTAACTTCTTCAGTTTGAGTAACAGTAGCTCGTCTGTTGGATGAGACCACAGGGGCCCCAAGTAGATTAATAAGCTTTGGCTGCCCATGACCCAGTCACTGGTTCACCTCAGATCCTTCCTTGGAGCACTTTTGACAGATTTTGACCACTGCAGACCAGGATCACCCCACCAGAGCTTCAGCTTGGAAGATGCTCTGATCCAGTCGTCAAGCTATCGCACTTTGGCCCCTGACAAACTCAATCAAATCCTTATGCTTGCCCATCTTTCCTGCTTCTAACATCAGCATTGAGGACAAAATGTTCACTCCCTGCCTGATATATCCCACCCATTAACAGATGCCATGATGAAAAGATAATCAGTGTTTTTTACTTCACCCTTCAGTGATCATGATGTTATGGCTGATCGGTGTAAATACTCCCTGAATACAACAAAATAGATGAGATGATAATTCCTTATTCTAACTTAACATTTCAAAATTATAATGTTGTGTGCATATCATAGTCAACAGTTTCTATGATAAACGATATTTTTTGCTTGATCTCTTAGTACTTTCTTTAGTTGATACACTCATACCACAAACATACACACCAATGAACAGATGAAGTCTGAAAACATACATTATCATTTTATTTTGTGTGAATAATTGTATCTGTATCGTCAATATTGCCATAACCACTGTCTCATTTGAAAGAATATCAATAAATCTACAAACTCAATATATTACACAGCTCTAGCTCCAATGTTTTATTGGTTCATTTTATTTAGTCATAAACTCATGAGTGAATCAGCAGTAATGTGAGCAATACTCCTCCTAGTTCGACACCTATCAGTTGACCATCCTTCTATTCAGCTCTGCGTCTCCTAGCATCTCTTACAATATATTTAGCAGCAGGAGATATTTGGAAAAATCAATATGAGCCTGAGGGGAGAGGGAGGGAGAGGAAGTTGGGTAATTTATGTTTTCAGTTTGGAGCTGAATGACTCTGGGTGTCTGATAACAGAAAACACAGAGAACAAGTTTAAGTGTGGAAAAATGTTTGGCTTTTGGATGGCTTCATTTGGCTGAGATGTTTCAGAAGGGGCCATCAGAGAGAAATGATTGCCGCTGTATTTCCTCTGCTTGACCTGATAACACTTCAACAGCCTTCCTGTAATAAATCAAGGGGAAACTTCACACTGACGACTGCAGGGTGCTGAACTTTTATTGTTTCATGCATCAGTTGTAAAGCTCTACATTTTCTTATGCTGTTAACCAAGCATTGATGAAGAAAAAAAGTATGAGGTTAAGGATTCTCCAAAAGGCAAATGAAACAACACATTCTTTAATAATTCATGAGTCCTTATTAATCCTCAAGTTATAGTCTTAAACTTTCTGGAACTTCTTGGTGCTGCTTCTTGTCATTTAGTCAATAAGAAATCTTTTCTAAACTGTTGTTTGACTAAAGGTGTTATGTTTTTGGCTTTTCATCCTCATACAGATTTTTGTGAGCACAATATCTCAAAGACTCTTACAGTAATTTCTGGGCTTCATAGGTCAAAGGTCAAGGCAGCTCTGGAGTTCATGCTGCTCTTTTGCTCCTCACTCGTGGCTCTCCAGATTTGGAGAAAAAAAAAAGCAAAAACATTTTTTTCATTTGCATTGAACCCTCTTTTTTATATAATTTCTGCATATTTTAGCATTTACTGGCTGCAAATGTGTGTTTTTGTATTAAACAAATATTTTCCTTATTTATGATATCTTGTCAACTGATTGTGCTTCATATGTGCACTTCAGGGAGACCTGCAGCCGCTTAGAGAGAAGAGAACGAAGCTTCTGCAACTTCAGTTGTGAGCTAACCTGTGTGTCATTTTGAACATTTTGTGCAGCCAATAACCCGGCCAACGAGGTTATTCCTATGTCAGTGTTGTATTGCCAGTTGTCTGTCTTTTAGCAAAATAACCCCAAAAATTCATTTTGAGGGAATGTTGATCATGGCACAAGGAAGCAGTGATCAGATTTTGGGTCCAGGAAGGTTTCTTGTGGATTTATTATCCCAAGATTGAACAGTTTCCACATTTGTTGCTGAAAACTTTGCTAAGAATGTTAGAAAAGCCTTGGCAAAGGGTTGTCCTTTATGAGCATTTCTAGTTTAGCTGATGTTTTAATGTACTCTTCTACTTTAGTAACAACAGCTACTGCTGTAACAGAATGGAGAGTGAAACTTCTTAAAATGGAAGCAAGAGGTGAGCCAGACAAAGAAAACAGCTGGTTTTAGATTGTTGGTATAGAGATCTGAGTCAGACTGTACTAAACTACATTGGTCAGTAGGATTCAGAGAAAATCCCCTCCTCAGGAGAAAAAGTTATTCCCGCACACATTGACTCTGAAAGAAGTGCAAATATGTGCTTCTGGTTTGTGTAAATTTGATGGAGAAAGCAGAGCAGAGGAGGAGCAGAGGACTCATCTGCAGGGCCAATTTTCTTTGTTGACAGCCAGAATGAGGTGAAAAATCCTCCAGGTGCTGAGATATGCTGCTGGGTGATAAAGAATAGTTGCCCCTGACCTTATGGTCACTCAGACGTCTTAGTTTGTCCTTTCTGGTCCGTTTCTGTCCGTCTTCTCTCTCTTCTCATTACTCTCCTCTGCCACCATGTCTCATGAAACAACCTGCCCTGTTTTTTCTTCTTCTTCTCCTTTCTCATCTTCTGCTTTTTGATGCAACTCATGCTGGTGAAATATATTATGTATTTTACATTGTCTGTTAATCTTGCTGATGACAGATGTATTCTCTTTAGTTGTCAGGAAGGTTTTTTGGAAATAACTTTGGGCGTATATGTTCAACAAGTCACCATGTAAAGGTTGACTTTCAGTTGACTTGTCCCATGGATGTGTTGATGTTAGCTTGTTTGATGTTAGCTAGTTTCTACAGTATGTCTCCATGTAATCTGCTGATCAGTGTTTTGATACAGTGAGGAGAGGCACTTCACTGAGGCATTGGAGAGTACACCCTCTGTTTATTCGTGGGTGCTTTAACTACAGCACATATCAACACAGTCGGCTGGAAGTCACCAGGTAACATTATCACTTTTTAGAGAGAACACAGAGAGAGTTACGATAGTGGGCTAGGGAAAGTATTGTAGCAATGGAGAGCAGACGGTGCTGATGTTGGGGTTTGTCATCAGTTACAAACACATATCTATTTATGACATTGATTATTGGTGTTCATTTTTTAGTTATACTCTTAGAAATACCATAACTGTTTCCATGTTTGAAGTTTACTTCTTGCACAACAGGTACTTATTCACCCTGAGGTCTTTGTGGGCCCTCTAGTGGTATCTCCAGTAACAAACAAACAGGCAAGTACATAACACATACACTCATGATGCCAGTGGACACCAAAATGAACAAAAACAGAAATCTGTCAAGTATACTGACCTTCAGAACACTGAACAGTTTTATTAACTTTGGACAAATGTCTAAACTCTAAACTGAACGTTTTCTGCAATTTCAGGTCCACTGTTATCTCAGATCTGGTGTGCCCAATATTTCAAGAATGCATTGACACAATCCCACACTTGGACCTGAGGGTGAACTGATTGAATATTTGTAGTCTCAGCCATTTCACTGTCCAGCATCCCTCTCTTAGTCTTATAACCTTCAGGCAGTAGCACTAGATTCTTCATCCTTTCTCATCAGTGTGCGCAGAGAAATCATTTTTAAACGTCAAGTCCAGCTCAGATTTCTCATTCTCTCCCTCTCTCTGTGTCGTGATAGTGTATATGTGGTTCAATATTTTCTCTGTTTGCTTTTTACATGTGTGAAACCAGAGACCAGCTTCAATACAGCTGGTGTACATTACTGACAGAGTGGAGAGAAATGGGTCTGTTCTGTTTGTTTGCCTTAACACCATGTATTCATCTATGCAGTGACGTCATTTAAGATTAGGTTTCCTGTCACCTTGTCTGACTTGGTGTATGTGTGTAAATAGGCCAGCCCACATAGTCCTTGGTTGACATTCATCCTCATAATAAGGCATCCGGCAGCATCACCAGGCTAAGAATACAAAAACATGAATGTCAACAAATAAAAACAGAAGCAGAAGTAGATTCAGATGGAGCAGATGCTGTCTCGCCTCTGACAGCCTCTTCTCTCTCCAAAAAAGAGGGAAGAAAGAGCACAGCATGGGAGACTCTAAGAGAAAGAGGGATCATCACACCTTTTTTCCATTTCTGTTATTTTCGTAGCATTAGGCAAAGTGATACCCTCAGAGGGAGTCATGCAGGGAGGGGCAGATCATCAGACGATGGCAGACACCGGCTGCACTGTTTCTGTCCATGCTTTTAGTATTCCAGCCCTACCTGATGACTGACAGACAGAGTAATGATGTTTGAAACTAGAAAATGACCTGCATACTGTGTGATGTGTGCATTAATGTGTTCACATTGAGAGTGTTTGGACAGCAAAGGCCTTTCCACAGCAAGTATGTTTTCATCCAACATTGTTTCATGTTTCAAAGAATGTAATTTATGTTTTCACAGCTCTTTTTTAAGTCTTGTAGGTTCAGTTTACTGCCCTTTAAGTATCTGTCCAAGTTGTTTGGTGGTTGTTTGAGCATTCAGAGCCACCGTCCCAGCCTCAAACATACTACCTTCTACCTTGTCTTTGTCTTCGTGTGTGATTCTTGTAGTGCTAGCAGTGCATTAGACTGAACCAATGACATCGAACCTGAAAGTGATGGGATTGATTTAGCGGTTCCTTCATCAACAAGTTAAACTCCCCTTGACCTTGTTTTGTTTACAGGAGTAGATGGAAACAGTTTCTCTCATTTTTAGGGAGTGACAGAACCACTAAATTATGCTTGTTGCCTGATGACTCAATTTTGTCTGCAAAGTTTTACAATGAAAAGGAAAAACATCAGATTCAGTGATGGATGTTTGTTTATTGTAATCAAACAGACTACAGATCAGAAAAAAACACAATAAGAAGGAAATGTCTCAGCGTGCAAAGATGTTTATGCTTTGTTTCCACCGATCTCAGTCAGTAGTGTCCCAAAATAAATGTCTTATGCTGTCTCATGTCTAAAGCAATGCTAACCATAACCCTTTAATCTTATGGATGGATAAAGCCTGTATGAATGAGAGTTAACCATCAGGGAAAGGCTGTCTTGGCCTTTTTTGCCATCTAGCATAAGTAAATTCATTTGGAGAATTACAAGGTCAAAATAAGGGCTGATTTTGCAAGGCAAAACATTTATTAAGATTTTGGTTAGGCTGAAATGTTGCATGTTTTGTGAAATGCATATGAACAACTTACAAGACACGTTCATGCAGTGTTAGATTACCACTTTGATTTCTTTATAAATACCATCACCAAAATTATCAGAAAATTCAATCAAAATCTGTTGAGAATCTTTGAGTTTGCTTGCTCACAGATAGACAATCAAACAAATGCTGGGAAAAACATTGCCTCTATGGCAGAGGTAGTTATGCAAACTATGTAGACAAGAACTATAAAGAGGAACACAATAGCAGTCACAGATATTCTGCCAAAAACAATATATCATAGGCTCAGTTTGCTTTGACATTATCCCATTTGAAAAAAAGAAAGCAGCATATCAAGGATATTTCCATAATGTTTACCATTCTGTCTGACATCATTTGCGGAGTCAGCTAAATTTGAGTGTGCACTGACACAACTGTGTTTATCCTCTGCTGGCATGACAATGCACTGGCAGATCAAAAAAAAAATTATGCTGATACCTTTTTTTGCAATACAGGGAAAGAGATATAAGGCAGGTTTTTTTTTTCAAGGAACAGTTCGCTTTAATGTAATATTAACAAACTTTAATTGTAGAACCAGTGCATATTGTTGTATGCTAAAATTAAATGGTAATCTGGATACTTGAACACATTGGTCCCCAGCTTTTATGTAATACAGCGTAGTTACGGACCAGCCTTCGCAACGAGGGTGAGAAACAAACATTTCTTGATGGGCTTCTTTCTAAACCCAAAATAAAGAGACATTTACAGGCACTCATATTTACATTAACTGGCTGAAATTCACCTGTTGACTGGTTGACCGCGAAGGCTGAATTGTTGTTTCTATTAGTTATTGTTGAGTATTTCATTAGGTGTTACCTCTGAAATGAATCTTCTATGTCGTGAAGTTTAGCTCTTTTTTTGCCTCCAGTTACACACATTGTGCAGAATCAAATATATTTACAATTATGCCCAGAGCTCAAATGGAAAAGTGCATAAGCACAAGCTTCAAGTTCATCTCAAGTTTAAATATTTCTTTCATCACAGAGGTGACATGCAAGGAGCCGGTCATACTTTCAAAATAAAACACCCTTCTGTTTCTGTTATTCCAAAATCCTTCTCTAACAGGTTCCTTTACATCCTGTTGCACTGCTCAGAGCAACCCCTCCCTTTATCCCACCAGTGTTTACTGTACTTAATCAAGTCACGATAATGGGAACTTACCAGACAGACATAATGGAGTGCATTTGCATTTGCATTTGCATTTTTTTTTCCCTTCTTAGTCAAAACGATGTATTTTCTGTACCACGGCCAAAAATCTCGGCTCATCAAGCTTTGCTGAAAACAAATTTGAGAAGTTAATGAGACATTGCATTGACCTCCAGGCATGGGTGCTGCAAAACAGATGCATCAGACTCCATATGGTGAAGACACATTTTAGACTTTAACTCCCAGTATTATAAATATACTTACAATTAATTAAATCTGGCTTTTAACACACTCTTCTAGGGATACCATGAGATGATCATGTTACTTGAAACGGAGGGGAAACCTCAACCCGTGGATTCCCCCATGTAACAATCTTCCTTACAGAGTGCACACTAATGGGTGTTTAGTTTTGGCCTGTGCATCCTCTCTCTCTCTCTCTCTCTCTCTCTCTGTCATCTCCCACTCATCCTATCCTCTCCCTTTCTTCATCTACTGCCTCTCCCTCCCTCACTCCCTCTTTCCCCCTCACAACACTCGCTTCCTGACAACCTCTGCCAAAGGACTAGCCAGCGCAGCACATCCCAAGTTCCCATCACTGGAGGACGGGCCCTGCAAGAGGAAAGAGAGAACAGAAGAGGAGATCAGACCCTCACACTTTTTCACTACAGTTTTGACAGTCTGGCATCTTGTTCTGCAGCCTGTGGATTCAGAAGTATTGCCTCCTAAAGGGGGTTAGGGGGTTTGCTTATTTACTCCAAACTTAGAAGAAGGTTGGATCAAAGTTGAGACGTAGGCATTGGGCAAGTCTTGGAGGCTAAATTGGACAAACTTGTGTGACGCTGGCCAGATTCGGCCCGGCCTGACCCGACCTGGCTCGGTGGCACAGCGCTGTGCGATGACCGACGTTGGTCTCCCAAGATGTTGAGTCTGGATGGCTTGGAGATGATTGCTGTGCTGGTGGTAATGGGTCTCTTCATCAAAGTGCTGGAGCAGTTTGGGATGTTTGAGCCTGTCGGAGGGGAAGGTAATGGATTTTTCTGAGATTTGTTGCTTTTAATAAAAGGGAAGTTAAGACGCAGTCAGACAATAGAGGCTTTTAAAGGCGGTTTGGGAGGAAAAAAGACAAAATGTGGGCATGAGCTGATTCTTTGCTCCGCAGTGCGTGTTCCCTGTGGTCTTAAGAGGTCTGCAGTTCAGGATTTGAGTTACCAATGCAACTGTTGGCCATGCAACACTCTGTCCCTCCCTCTTTCTCTCTCTCTCTCTTACACACACAGAGTAACTTTAGCCGTGTGTGAGGCCTCCCTCTGCCCCTGGGGTGTGTGCTTTTACCCTTTAATCGATAACACTACGGACAGAGTGGGTCTGAGTGCTGTGTGGAGGCACTTGTCTCACTGAGGGAATGTCAGCCTCACTTTCAACGCTCTCATTAGCCTTTAGCCCTTAGTATGAAGTCTGCACATGAAATATGTCTCACTTCCTCTGCTGCAGATCAAAGGTCAATGTGGTGGGTTTTGATGATTGTTCAGATCGAGACGGTTAAAGTGATTCCATCTTTGTAGAGGGGGTGTGGGGCAGATAAATGTCCTTTAATTTGTGGTAAATCAGCAGACAACCACATACTAAATAAGTTAGATTTATAGATGTTTAAAGCTCCTGTGTGGGGTGTTCCTTTGGTTATGAAACAGACTGACACTGAAGTTGTTGCCCTTGTAGGATCCACTGTGACAAATAAGACAATTTGCAAGAAGATTTATGACTTCATGTCATGCTCTTAATATACAAATGGACTGCTACATGGTAGGTGTCATACATTGTGAAATACAGCTTTTTTTTAGAAAAATATATATATATATTTTAGTGAGTAAATGTGATAAATACATTTAGACATTTGATTCAGTCTTTCCTGCCCCTCAAAAAAATAGTTTGGAAATGTTATTTCTGCTGATTATGTCCTCCCCCATTTAATAATACCAATTGGTATTGTATGTTATATCGTTGGGAATCCTGATTAGTCATCTTTTCAAAGAGGTACAACTTTTAAGGATCATGCATTTGTGGAAAGAGCAACACAGCTAAATGTGTGAGTATTACATAAAGTTAATGCCAAAATCCCTTGAAATTGGAAACTGGTTTTACAGTATGCAGAGTGGTAGCATTATTTGTTGTCAGCCCTGGTACCATTTACAAACTTTGGACCAAATTCTGTGAGACTTGTGAAGTCAAAGACAAACGCAGAGTTAGCGTATACCAGGAAGACGACACAACAAGAAAACCGATTTCTCACACTTGCCTCTCTGAGGAACTGTAGGTTTCCTTCAAGGTTAAGCGGGGATTTTGGCCCATTTTTTGTTTAGCTGTGTTGCTCATTCCACAAATGCATGATCCTGTCAAGTTTTACCTGTTTGTAAAGGTGACTGATCAGGTTTTGTATAAATGCACTACAATTGGTTTTATTAAAAGGGAGAAATAATAAAAAAAATAACATTTCAAAACTTTTTTGAGGAGTATATAATAGTAACCAAAGGCAAAAAACCATAAGTGAAGTGGAGCAGTTGAAACTAATTTAACAGACAAAAAGAAGACAAAACTCAATGTAGACAGGGATGGAGTATCTGTAATCGTTTCTAATTTAATAAACTACTTTGTGTATTATTTCTAAAGCATACAACAGTATACAACATTACACCTAACACAAAATGTGGTTAGTTATTTTATAACTGATATGGGCTAAGTAAACTGTCCATGTAGGTCATGTAGGGCTGCCAGATGTTCCAAAAGGTGCTGCAGTCATACCTGAGAGTGTAAGGGATCTTTTCAAGAGAAGATAATTATTAACCTCAGAGAGTTACTCAGCCTTAGAGAGGTACTCGCCATACCCTCCCTATCAATGCCCAATGCTATCTCTACAGACCTTTTCTTTTTTTTTTGTTTTTTATAAATGTGCATTTATAGTTCTTGAGTCATGCCATAAGTCTTAGTCATAATGTCAAAAAAAAAAATGCACCAAAAAGTTTTGACTTTAAAACATGGCCATGTACATGACCTCCTCCATCTTTCACGAGAAACACAAATTTGAAATGTCGGACTTAATTTGATGTATTCTTTGAAGTGTGAAAGAGAGTTGTTGATGAAAGTTAAAATGAATCTGTTTGTATTGAGCATTATTTATGGATGATATGTGCACAATGTCTACCAACAAAGATTTGCATCTATGGTTGTAGAAAAGTTGGATTCCCATCTCTCTTTTAATGTACGTATGTAACCCCGGCTTTAGAGCTTTATTCATCAACACAAAAAAAAAACAGCATGGTCAAAGAAAAGCCTACATTCAGCAGCAGATATTCATAACAGTGATACATTCACCTGTTAAAACTACAGGATGAGATTGTTCGTCAAACTAAAAAATGCTGCTTAAAAACACACAGTACATGCACTGGAGGCATGAAGACACAGACTATTAATTCTCTTCTAGGAGCTTTGATCAGGCTTTCTTAATGTCTAACCTTTCTCATGTTTTTTATTTGTTGCTATTATCTGTACTTCACATTGCATTTGGTATTTTATGTGATCCTTCATTCAAGACTTGCATGATTTTAAGTCACACGAGGGATGGGTGTTTCAAGCAATGTTACAATTCGAATGTCCCCACCTCACCCTCAACTCAACAATGTCAGGTCAATGATTGATTTATTACCCAATAACTTAACAATTTAAAGTAAATTGTTTCCAAAGTTAGTTATGTAACAACTTCTCTGACACAGTGAATTTTTGATTAATATTGCACTATTTTCAAACGATACATAAGTTTAGTTTGTTGTTTATATTGATTAAGGTGCAGATGTGCTAGAAAAGCATAAATGAGCCACCATTTTGGGTAATTTTCTTTAAAAACACAATAGCTCACCCCATCTCCATTTGGGGGGCAAATGGGGACTCAATAGCCTCAATCACAAAGCCATTTCAAGCCATAAAATTAAGTATTTTTAGTATGTAAGCCCCAGTGATGATTCCTTTTCCTGTGAATGTTTTGGGGGCAGAATGGAGGGTCAAATGAACCCCTTATTTGTCCAGAGGTAGCATCAGAGGCATAATTAGTGAGAGGGAAGTATGTGGTGCCAGTAGGTGCTGCACTGAGTGTGTGAGTCTGCATTTGTGAAGGACTGGGAGATACTGTATATCAAGTTTTTGAAAAATCTTAATTTATTTTTAAACAAGAGATATATTGTATGTTTAGGCAATATTGTTAAGATCAATGTAACGTTGTCTCAGTTTTCTATTTTCACTATTTTACATAGTCATCATACTGCACCTCTATGTAAAATAGTGAGCTACAGCCCCAAATCTCTTTTTTTTGTGGCCCTCTGTATCAAAAAATCCTCCTACAAGTGACATTTATCCTTTTTTGATCATTATTTATCTGGAAAAATGATCAGGGTATAAACTGAATATTGCCATTTTGGGAAAAATAATAGATATTTAAGATAGTTATAAATTCTGGTCCGTATCACCCAGCCTTAATGTGAAGCCCTGGCTTTTGTTGCAGTCTTTTATGCTCTTTTACACAGTTTTTCTGTGCAGTTTACGCTGCCCTAAAGCTGTATTACTCTGTGAACTGACACAAATATCACATCTTTGTGAGGTTAATAGGAATGTCTCAGGGTGTATTGACTACAAAGCTTCATTGCTGTCCTCATGCATGATTGTACTGTAGCATGAAAAGTGCTAGTGACACATTGTGGTGGCATGGAATAACCCAACCCTACCTCCTTTTCCACAAAACAGCTGCAGAAAATTAACACAAAGCCATGAAACAATAAAAGCAAAGAGAAAGTAAATTTTCCCTTGATGCCAGGATTTAAGAACATAAATTGCAGCTTGTGACATTTGAGGGAGATGTGTCAGTCTGGTGAATGGATGTGTTACAGGATCATTCAAAAAACATGCCCCAAGTTTTAGAGGGTAAATGTAATGACTTGGTTTTTCATGATTTTAAAACATTTCTATGGGTGTATCCATTTTTCATCACTCTAAAATTTGGCCTGTCAGTTAATAACACTGTCTTACAGAATATAATAAGCTTTGAATGCTGTTTTCAGTACATGACAAGGACTTTCATAGTGTTGGCCTTTTAAAAGAATTCAGTACAAACAGGTCTTGTCCCACCCAGAATCTCCCCAAAGAGTGACGACGCAAGGCCTTGTTTATCCTGTTATCTTCTTTTTCCTGTTCTCACATTCTTATCTGGGCTCTCTTGCTGACAACAGAAAAGATGGGATTCTTATCTCCGTTGTGTTTTTATTTCTCCTCAGGTCATCACCTCCCCTGCCCTCTACACTGTGTGGTATCTCTGGTATAGTCTAAACTTTTCCTCATGCCACAAAAAAAACTGGCTCCTCCACTTCTTGATTCAAGTCACTACACTTTATAAAGGCCATAAATGCAGTTAGGTCAATCAAAGAGAAGAAAAATGGCCTTTTAAAATAAAAATTCTCTGGAAATAAACTCTGGAGCCTGCACAATAAGAGACAGTCTCTGTCCCCTGATGCACCTGCTGGACTGAACCCAGGAGTCAAGGTGTGCCAAGTGCCCTGTCATCCTAACAAAGTCCCCCGTCAAAACCTGCGGTCTATTCCGTCCATGCATGTACACACAAACACAGTGTGAGATTTACACTGTCCTTTACTGTGGGGATTGGTGTATAGCATATTTTGACTACTCTTTATGGAAAATAAAAAATATAATCAGTGTTTGTGCATGAGTGCCAACTCCTCTGTTAGTACTTTAGCTAATGACTTTTCTGCTTAATGGAGGAACTTAGTCCAAATGGCAGAACTACTGTAAAACCAAGACTTTATGCAGAATCATGGACTCACTGGTGGGCTCTGAACCAATGCAAACGAAGCATTTCTTTTGCTCTTGACATAAAGTTGTTTCATGGGGTTGCCAAAATTTTGATACTTTGATATATCAAGACCACTTGTTCAAAACTTTATGTGAGTAATCAGCAAGTCTTGCAGTCCTTTTAAAACCTGTAGATTACAAGTGGTATTCTGATCCAAAGCTACCACAAGCAAAAGAGTGTGGGTCATTTTGGTGCTCTTTTAGTCTGAATTTGTTTGAAGCATTTATTACAGCACAAGAACATAGCTAGAGTTTTTCCTCATCTTTCCTCTGAATCATTAATATGTAGAATTTGAGGAGTAACCTTTAGATGGATGCTAGGATGGTGGAGCATTAAAAGCAAGAGTGTGGTGCTGTTTCAGGCATTGCTGGCAGTGCAGCAGAAAATCTTGCTGCCCAAAGAGCCCGTTAGTTTGCAGCATCTTTTTCAGGTGATTGAATAATGGTGCATGTCAAGTGTGAGGTCAGTGCAGCTCAACGTGTCTGCTCTGAAAAACTGTGGTCCTACATGGCGACTTGTTAGTAACAGTCCTTTGTAAGATGAGATAAGGCTTTTAAGTTGACACATGGGGCCTTTCCAGATGCTTTTCATGTTGTAGAAAATATACTTCTGACCTTATTTCAGGCATTTATGCATAAACTGATTCAGAAATTCCTAAGAGGGCTAAATGCTAACTCACCTCTGAATTTTAGGATTCATCAGAGCATTCTACTCTTTTTGCTAACCTACTAAAGTTATTACAAAATCAACAGCATAGATGCGTGAGTTATTGTTTTTTTTTGTTTTGTTTTGTTTTGTTTTTTTTGCTTTGACTTGGAGTAAAAAATAATCCTGCATATATCAAATATATTCTAACTAATATATAGTGATGGATTTTGACACATGAAGGGAATGAACCCCCCCAGGGTTAGATGTTCTCTGCTCTCTTTTTACATTGATGTGGCATTCCCTCCTTTGGCTGGTTTAAATGTAACTCATGATCTTAAAACTGTTTGATTCTGCTTTTAATCCCGCACAAATCCCCCTATTTAATGTTACACACAAGGTAAGAGAGACCCCTCCAACTGAGGTATACTAAATGATTTAGACAAGTTTTTCAACAAAAATACAGTTCAAGGAAAGCAAATAACTCTCTCAACCCCCGAAATAAAAATTAAAAGACATAAAACATGTTCATCTTTTGCCTACGTATATAAAAAGCAATTTTATAATATTGGGAGGGTTAAACAAGAGGAGAATCGACATGTTTTATATTTGATTGTTGTTACTTTTGACCTAAAGGCTGGTGCTAATGTAAAAACTCAACAGGACATCTACTCTGAACATCACAAATTTAAATTGATAATGTTAATGAATTATACGGATCATCGTAAAGTTGGTAATTAGTCTTTTTAAAGAAACTGTTGGTTAATTCATCTGGTCACAACAACTTTTCAGCTTCCTTAAAAAGTTCTTCAACTAAATCTAACACTAGGGCTGAACGATATTGACAAAATTTCATATCTCGATATTCATGCCAGATATGTTGATATTGATACGATACGATACGACTACGGGTTTCGGTGAAAACAAAGCATTTTTCAGAAAAATAAAAACATCATAGAACAAAGGAATGTGGAAAGTGCAGTTTTAGCGCGGGGGAAATCTATATTGTTTATATCGTTGCTTTTCAATATCAATATCTTGAATGTTCATATCTCGATATCGATATGATAACGATATATTGTTCAGCCCTATCTAACACTGTTGAACAGATTATGATTTGTACTGTATATTACACAAATTTGTCTTGATTTAGTATGATAAATTATCTTCTTGCATGGCTTTATTGCAGCGGTTTTCTTAAAAGCCAGTAGAAAGTCTTTACGACAACCTGACACGTTCTTATTCTCTCTCCATGTGCCCTTGATTATCAGATTTTTGGGCAAAACAACTAAGACAAAAGAAAAGTTAATGAGTGTCTCTGTTGTACTAAGCTGACCTTCCGGCATTAGAAGAGAAAACAAACAGATGAAATATTAATTATGGTTGAAATGCCCTCTCCTCTCCTCTAATACAGAGTCATTTTGCAGTGAGACGGAGCGAGACAAGAGAAATAAAGAAACTGTGAGACTCCATTACTTTAATGAGCTGTTGTTGACCTTCTGCTAATTAAACACACACGGATGGATGTACTGTTGCCGTCTTGAAGGAAAGTGTGAGATGAAGAGATGCCTAAATGTTTGTGAAAAATCAGAATACATGAGATGTGTGTGAGGTGCACTCAGGTCAGGACGTTTACAAGGCTCAGATAGATTTAGAGCTAATGGCTAATGGTCAGAGCGTGTTCTTTGGAGGTTTATGAGGTGGAAATTGAAAAGTTGTACAGTTGGATGTTCTGGCAGTATCTTGATGGCAGCATGCCTGAGAAAAAGTTTCTAACAACACAGCGCTTTCCTCCGAATTATCCTTGTTCAGGAAACATCTACTGGAATATATTTTTTGCTGTTGGTAAGCCAGTGTATCAGTATTTTCAGGTAACATTGGTGTCTACATCAACTATTTTGCCTGTAAACGACACCTACTTGTTTCTGTCTTTGGAGCTGCATGTCACTTATGTGAGGGAGTAGGGCTCTGGATCTGGGAAGTTCTCTGGTTTCCACTTTATGTTTGCTGAGAGTTTAATTGCTTATTAATTAGGTCTGTGATAAAAAAAAAAAAAGATACAAATATGCAGTATATTGTCACATACTCTTTGCTGATACATATATTGATATGGATTTTACATAATTGATATGGCCAAAAATTCTGTGACAGCAGTTGTAAAGCACATCTTGGGTTATATCACCCATGGCTCAGTTCAGTTTGTGAGGCTAATATGATGCAGCGCTCGTTCTAAAGTTTTATAACACTTTAAGGATCTCTGACAAAATTGTCTCGAGTTGTAGGAACCTTTAAACCTTGTTCTTGCTTCTTTTGTGTTTACAAAAGAAAACAACAAAAATTGTTGGAAATTCTGTAAAAGGTGAATTCCATGTCCACAATATACATGTATCATGATCTGTTTTGCATCATGAAGTCTGTATTAGGATATGTATTCATATTGTGAATACCCAGCCCTGGTATTAGTCGTATAAAGTGATTACAGGAGAAACAGTATCTTTTTGAGCAGACTGCAATCAAGGATACACTAATTGGGTGTCAGTGCCAATACCAAGCCTAATGCCCATACTTATACTCATTAAACTTCTTTAGTACTGTTCTTATAACTTTACAGCATATTTGTTTGTCAAACTGCACAGATATAGGCAAATTTCCATATAATGTTTACTCATAATAACTATAAGGAAATTCCTATTCAAATTCTTGCTGATCTCACACCATGCATAGGCCAGGAATACTCTGCTATGCTCAAACAGCATCTTGTGATCATGAAGGAAGAGGTGTCAGAGTAATGGGCCTGCACGATGTGCTCCAAGCAGCCAAGGGACTGGTGCATACTCAGGGGTACATCAGCAGGGCACAGGAAGTGATCTGGCACCTCTTCAACTACTGGACTTGGTCTGAACAGGACTTGAGCCTTCCCCTATTATTTGTACTTGGTAGTGGTGAGTGCCTGAATGTTAGATGAAGATATGAGCAACTGATAATAATCCAGTGATGACAATGCAGAGGTACAGACTGATTCACATGTGAAACAGATTTACATCCTGCCTGCCCAAGTGTCTTCCTATGTCTGTGAGAATGTGTCCGAGGACTTTATTTGTGTGAGTGTCTGAGGGTATTTAAGTGAAAAAGATGTCTCTTACAAGTGAAATACAGCTAATACAGCTGCTAACACAGACATCATTGAACCTCTTGCTGCACAAAGAATCCCCAGTAAGCTGGATACCACTCTTCAGGTAACTGGGCTTAATACTGTATGTGGTGTTAGCATCAGTTTGCTTCTGCCTACAATGAGCTCTGTCTTGACAGCATTATACATGTTTGTTGTCCTGTAATTGTGGACATATATGTGGAAGACAGAAAGGTGATCTAGACATGCCAATGTCAATGTCAGCTTTATTTATATAGCACACTTAGGACAGCCAATGGCCTACCAAAGTACTTTAAAGTGAAATAGACAGAAAACAATAAAGCCAATAAAAGTCAATAAACCAATAAAAACAAAGCAATACAGAGAAAACATAACATATAAAAGACCCACTGAAAGTTTAAGACTTTAAGACTTTAAGACTTTAAGGTATACACTACTTGTATACTACATAATAGTACTACATTTTCAGACTAACATAAGTCCACCTACTTCTGCTAGGTCTGAAAATAAGATGTTTTGGTGCATTCTTAAGTGAAATCCAAGCTTTGAAATACTTTACCCATTGGCAGTATTCTGATGATGATTAATGTGTTGCAGTAAACCATTATCTGCAATTAAGTGCAGTTAATAGTTCTTTATAAATGAAATATTTCTGCGTAAAAAGATTTAAATCTGCCACCTTAGAATTTATGATCTAACATCCACTCAAAGTGTTTACTCCTCTTTAAAACTTATTTGACAAAGCTTTACTTTTAAACCATTAAAAAATGTATGATGATGATGTTGGTCTAAATTAAGACCAGTTATTGCACATAAATCACAGGAACCTTCCCCTTTTGGTCTCATCCTGCTTCGGGAAGTATCTTCTCCATCTAACTTATGTTCTACTATTGAATTGAGACACAAGATAAATAGATGAAGCAGCATTACTCCAGGGGATATAATGGAACAAGAAATTACAGTAATACCATCATTTCTTGGCATGGAAGAGGAAGTCTTGGCTGGAAGCTGCTCAACCCAAAATGCTTGCTTTGCTATATTTACTGAAGAAATATCATCCATCCTTATATTGTCTATCAGAGGATGATATGTGATGATTTTCATCAAGTTTATGAGATGACCCAGGATGTTTTTGTTTTATTTTTGGGCTTTAAGTAACAACTGTTTTTATTAGAGATTATCAGCCATTCTTGATTGGTTATGCATTAACCTGATTATTAGTTTTGTATGATGGAGATCTAAATGTTTAGCCTTCAAAATTTTAAAGTTAAAAGAAACGTGTTGAAATTTCTTTTTCAGTACATTTTAATTTGAAGTTTAATTTGCATAAATATTCAAAAGCAGCATATCCTTGGATTTCATCTTGTAAAAGTTTTACATCATTGCCTAAAGGTTTACCAAAAATTTAGAATAAATAACTAAAACCCAAAGTCAATAAAATACAACAAAAGACATTTAAAATTAACAAGACAAAAAAATAAATTAAATTATTAAAAAAGAGGAGACTAGAATAATTGAGTTTTGTTTTTTGGTGTAAAATACTACCATTTAGGAATGTATTTATGAGCTAATGTATCTCAATGTTTTGCTGCACGATATTGTGTCCATATTCTGCAGTAAAATTTTGATGTGTTTTGGTTAATGATCAATAGAAACTTGTTACATATAGTTACCTCCAGCCTCTAGTTGGCAGCAGGGATTTAATCACTGACTCTTTCTATTTAGTTTTATTACCTCTGCCAAGGAGGTTATGTTTTTGCGGGCGTTTATCTGTCTGCTTGTTTGTTTGTGTTCAAAATAACTTGAAAAGTTCTGAACGGATTTGGATGAAATTTTCAGGAATTGTTGGAAATGGGATATGGAAGAACTGATTAAATTTTGGGACTGATCCGGATCACCTTGGCGGAGGTCTGCGCTCTCTGAGTGCTTTTCTAGTTATTCATTGTTTTCACTTTTGTCATTAGGACAGACAGTTAAGTTACTCATGGTGAAGGGACCATGCTTTATAAATATCACTGATTTCATAAGTCGACTGTTTAGTAAATAACCTGTGATTATCTCTCTACTTATAGTAGCAACATAACGTGATGTTTCATATTGTCACCTATATATCTCTATTTGAATTTTATTACCAGATTCTTGCCAAGTGGGAACCTCTGGGGCTAAAAATTTTGACCGTGCCAAAAACTGCAATTCCTCAAGTGTCCACCTGAGGCTGGCTGCAGGAAACACAGAAGTTACATGGTTGTGTGTGGGAAATGGGTGTTTAACAATGGGTTTTTGGATCAACAAACAGCTTCAGTGTGAATATTTAATATAGATACTAAAGGCTCTCACTGTGAGAGAGAGTATTTTTTTTTGTACTTCACCAGTTGTTATCTTATCAAGGATTTCTGATTTTGAATAATAAGGGACATGATTGGCAGTGCCACATGTGTGATGCTGCCATTGATCAGGTTGCCCTAAGCTTCACTTTGACTCCTCCTGTCTGTAAGTAGATTGATGTGAATGTTAGGTTAAGTGGACGTTTGCAGCATGGCTGCATCTATAGGTTCCCCTCCAAGAGCTCCTTTGATAATCTAACAGCTGACGTCACGAGGCTTAGTCCAGTTCTGTCCACACACAATGATGCTTGCATGTGCTCAAAATGTTCACCAGTTTTTTGTAGAGGGTAAAAATATGCAGTATTTTATTTGTAAAAAGTGTTACACAATTTTAGAACAACATTAAAGAGTATTGTTGTATGGTCAAATGGCAAACTGACTTATTTCTCAAGTTGTCTCATTTGACAACTTTTAACAACTGTTAAAAGTTGTCAAAATGCAGATTCTTGATCCAGTTCTGTTTATATCATGAGTTAAATGTTTTTTATTTTAGGTAAAACATTTCTTTCTTTCTTTTGCTTAGGTAACAGATTACATGTTGCAGCATCAGTTGTTGACACAGTTGTTGTACCCCTGGTCACTCACTAAACATGAAAGCTCTGGCTTCTAGCCACTTCTTTCCTTTCTCAGCTCTTGGTCTTTGAATAAATTAAATTTGCACTTGGCTGATGAGGTCCTGGATGTCAGGGATATGTTCTAGTGCTGCTTCATCACTTCTGAGAGGTCTATGATACTGTGATGTCTCCCTTCCATAGTACCTCATTCTTGATTCAGCAGCTCTGTGTGGATGAGCCACACAGCATGTAGAGCCAGGCTGGACAATAAGTCCTCAAGTTTCCAAGGGGAAGCCCTTCTCTACTCCTCCTATTTGAATCTAATAATCTTGTTATTGAGGTGGAACACTGTAGAGACTGAGAGTGGTGATTTAAAGTGCTTAAGGAGAATCCAGGGATCTAAACTCCAGGATATTGCAGTGAGGCATTGATTTATACAGAATATAAAGGTTATAAATTATGTAATAATGCTTCTTTACCTGCCTGAAACTTTAAAAAGCCCATTTCAGCTTTTCTGCCTACACCTGCTTTATTGCACAGCTGCAGAAATATAAAGCAGTCATGATGATAAAGTTCTTTGGCTGATCTGTAACTGTTTCATCATAAAGAGATTGAAGTCATTATTCAGCTTGTAAAATTTAGATCTAGGACTAATAAAGTAAAGATTGTGCATGCCATATATAATATTGTGTTGAGAACTTGAATTAATCAAGATTTTGGCCTCGACGACAGCTTGGCTCCATGGATTCAGGTATTAAAAATATTTATTATCATGAATTTTGGTCAGAATTGAAAAGTTATGACGTCTACAGGATGGGTTGACATATGTTCAGTGCATAAATTGCTTTGGCAGAATGTTGTCTTAACTTTTTTATTGTTGCACCAGCAAGTTCTGTTGAAACTTATTTCAACATCTTTTGAACAGATGCCAAACACTTCTTACAAAGACTCAAGCTCCACAGAAGATAAATCTTTGCATGACAGTAGATTCAGGGCCCTATTTTGACCGTGAGGTGCGTTGTCTTAAGCAAGTGGTGCACAGCTGTTTGAGGCATCAGTCTGTATTTTGCTCTATTGGGGATACAGATTATCAACACAAATGCATGACTTCCCCAAGACTCCTCTGCTCAAATAGCATGTTGTTGTGCTTCTTATATTTACAACATACCACAAAGGAGCCAGCAGCTCTACCACCTTAATGTCCTTTGTTTCTGTGAGGATGCCACGGTTGTTTTGCACAGCCACCACTTGGCAGTCTTGCCTACCTTAAAGAGGTAAAAGTACAGTCTTTGATGTAATGGAAAATGGTGTCAATAGTATCCAAACTGAGTGGAGTTGAGCCGAGTTGAGCAGATACCATGAATGGAAAAGCACTATAAATGTGGTACCATGAACCTGCTACAACAGGGATAAAATAATGACACTTGTTTTCAACATTTTCAACTACTGTGCTTTTTCTTTCAAGACATGGTGCTCACACCCTTTTGATGTATTGCCTTCACTATGTCACAGTGGCATAATGGATAATGTGATCCCTCCTCTGTGCCAGTAACAAAAGTTACTGAGGAGCTAATGGGGTCAGTACAGCTTGCAGGGATTCAGAGTGCCTGTGCATATATGCATGACAGACTCTGTACATGTGGAGCACCCTGTGGACCGTGCTCTCTCATGCTTCTGCAGTACTGCTATGCAATATAAATTATTATTAATAATATTAATAATTAATATTAAACTGTTAAAAAAATCAACATGAATGTCTCAGTTGCTAAAGACTTTATTATTGTGCTTTTACATAACTGAAAATGACTACAACAACATTGTCGTTGGAAGATAATTTACCTGAAAAAAGTAGTGTTAATCAATCAAGGCATTGACCAACATTATTACAACCAAAATAACATTCACTTTAAAAAAAATACTTCATAAACTTTATTTGTAAACTTTTAGATTTTTGACAAAAACAACAGAAGAAGACAAGAACAAACACAATACAAAAAAAATAAATTAATTAAAACAACAGAAAAAAAGTTAAAAAGAAATAGAAGAAAATAGAGTCCATGCAGACCAAACGATGCAGTGTCCAGAGGTTAGGAATCCAGGATATGAGTCCTAAAGGCCGGCACCAGATGAGGTCAACGACGTCATGATTGATTTCACATTCAACAATTCAATACAAAAATCAATAGTTTGATTAGCATTGGGAAGAAAAATAAGAAAATAAAATATAGGCCTATTCTTCCAACTTACAAACTAACTTCTATCAGTCCTAATATAATCAATAAATGGTCCCCAGACCTTAACAATCTTTGGCTGTGCATTGGACATAGTGTACCGTATTTTTTCAAGGTAGATACAGAAAACCATGCCATTCAACCACTTTTTGGAGCAGGGAGGAGGAAGCCAATATAAAATCCTTGACTGTATCATAGGTCAATACCTATCAGTGTCAGAAAGAACTCTCATTCCCATCAGCCCCAGTTGTTCTCTGTTTTAAGTGCTCATGCATTATTAGCATTTAACTGTGTGCCCAAGAGCAGCCTTATAGAGCACCACGTATGTGCTTAGTCTTGCTGATATATCCTGCGGTTAATATCCTTTAAAAGTTGTGCAATTAAATGTAGTCGTGTAGATTAATGGAAAAAAAAAATCCAAGAACCATTCCTGAGTTATTACAGGAGCTGCACATAAATATGGTTGGAAGGTTTACACTAAATCATCATCTAATTTAAACTCAGACTCCCTACAAGAGGAGCACAAAAAAGAGCAGGATCTATCCGGAATACAAAATAAATGGCCTGATAACTTTTTGTGAGGTGTGTACTTGTCGGTGTGTGTTTGTGTGTGTATTGTAGTCTTCGGGGAACACTGTAGTTTTAGCTCCATTACAGAACAACATCCTTTTGATCTATACAATGAGGCCCAGCAAATCATTTCCCTCGCTTAAGGGGGCTGTTCAGCAATGATCCGCACTGGGAGAGTGTGTATGGGAATGTGTGTGTGAGGGAATTAGACAGTATGAAAGAGGGAGATAAGTGCAGGTAAATTGCTAAGTGGTGAGCAGAGGACCCATTTATGTCCGAGCACACGCACACACTCACTTACAGAGTCAAAGCTATCTCCCCTTTTAGTAATTGCCCTTCAGTGGACAGACTCACTAAATGGAAACAGAGAGCAGGTGTGTGTTTGAGGTCTGCACAGGGTGAAAGGGATAGGCACAAAGCAAGTTATATGGAGTTTTCTTAAACCAGGTCCTGTGTGGTAGTCTTATTTAGTTTCTAATAGACGGTCTGCATCTGATGCCATGGGAGTCTGAAGTCTCAGTGGTTGTGTCCACTGACAGGCAGATGGTATGTAAGATACTGAGGAGCGAGGCTCAGTTTAGCCTGAAGGCAACAAAAACACTCCAGTAAGACTGCAGGGGAAACTCTTATGCAGAATACACTTATTTATGCTTTTTATACAAAAAAAAGTTTCCATTACCTGTCTACAACTCCCTTCAACGTGAGAAAAATTCCTACTCTTCCCTTGTTTCTTGGTCCACCTTGTAGAAAACTTAGACCTCAACCCAGGCATTTCTGACATTGCTGGCATTCATTTTTGGATCACCACCAAACTCTTATCACTTCTTCCTTGTGCCATGACCAACATTAGTTGAAATTTCATCAAAATCTGTAGCAAACTTTCTGAGTTATTAGCAAAAATGTGGAAACTGCCCTTGCAATGTTAACAAAAAAGTCCTGGATCTGTATCCTTTTTCACATCACCATCTAAATGGAATCACTTCTCCCTTGTGCTATGGCTGATATTTCCAGAACATTTCATCAAAATCCAGTGAGAACTTTCTCAGTTATCATGCTTACAGGCAGACTGACAGACAGACATAAACACAGGCAAAAGCATAACCTCCTTGGCAGAGACAATCATGTCAAAAGGGGAAATACTGTCTTCAGCGGATGAGAGATACTCCATGAGCCAGGTGTTTGTTCAGCCCACAGGGGGCTCCAGAGGAAGGAACATGTCTGTGCAGCCACAGTAAACATTAAAGCACACTGCTAGAAAGCTAAAGCCACGTCCATTTCTGCAGAGGGGCCTGGTCAGATTTATGCTAAAACAGCCTAATTTGAGCAGGCCTAAAACAAAGGGGTGTGCCAAAATTCAGTATCTGAGTGGACTATTAAGCAAGGGAATTAAAAAAAACGTTCTGCGGATGCCTGGGATCAGTGTAAATTTGCTAAGAAGGAGTTTTGAGTGTCACTAATTAAGCCAAGTTTGCCTTCATTGTCGCATCTAACCTGGCAAAGCCAACCTGGTCAGGAAAAGTCTATTTCAGAGTATTCACTTTTTAACTGCATAAAAATTTGATCATTTCATTAATTGATTCCATGAGATTATTCTCTTGTCCTTGTATGCATTTTTTTTTTTTTTTTTGTCAGTTGCTGCACTGAAGGCAGCTGTGTTTCTTGCCGTTTTGTCCCTGTCCACCAGAGGTTAGTGTCCAGGTGATAGAGTAACTCAATTTCTACAATTTAGACCTTCCGCAGTGCATACAATTCAAATGGGTACAAATCACATTCAAAGCTGAATAATTCATGCAAAGCAACAAGTCTCCAGTCCCCTCTGACTCCAGAAGTGTGGGCTGTTGCCCCCTGGTGGGTCCTAGAGGTAATGTTGGCAGACAGCGAGAAGTCATGTACGATAAATCAAAACCATATCCATAACTGAAATTACAATTTGATTATCCATCCATCCATCCATCCATGTTCCTCAGCTTATCCGTTGCAACTTGAATATTTTAAAAGTAATTTATTGCATATTTTTAAAGTCCCAGAGCCAGCAAAACACAGCTTTGTGATCTAAGGTTCATGTTAGCTTTTATTATCTTTAGCAGGGCAATACAATTAAATTAAAAAAAAGTTCAGCCAAAGTATTTCAGTGGGCCTGACATTTAAAATCTCCTGCTTTTGCAAATTAATGGGGTACAATATAATTTTTTATTATTGTTTCATATTTAAACAAGCTTGGCCACATCACAGGCACACCAATGAGCATGAGCAGAATCAAATCAAGGCTGTTACCTTACAATACCTCAGACAGTGGCAATAATTACTAACACAATATTTCCCTCTGCCTATCTTGGCATCTTCCTCCTCTGTGTCTATCATTCATGACCACAGTTGTATTATATTGTACTATCTGTGGATTGGGGGGCAGCTACAGACACAGAACCAGCCTTTTCATTTCATCAAACAGCCTTTCAAAACCATCTTGGGCTTTAGTGTTTTGAGCTGGGGTAGCCCATAGTTTAAGTGTCAGACAGAGCTATAAATTAATACCAGGCAGGAGCCACACTTACTTGAATTTGTAACTATCTTCACAAGATTGTCTCACTGCTTCAGAGTCTGTGAATAAGTGCTTCTTCTTTGCAAAGACCTGTGTCACACAGAGATAATCTGCTGTGTCTGTATGGCTGGCTGTGCAGGACAGCACCAAGGTTTTACATCTCTGTTTTTGAGAAGCAGACAGACCCTAGCTCTGGCATTCCTCTGCTTTAGTTCCCTCTGTTAAGATGGTCCAAAGTGTGTTTATTTTTTCAAAGTGATGCCTCGGTAGTTATGTTCCTTAATTGCTGTAAACACACTCATTGTTAATGAGGCATGGTGCTTTTGTGATTGGAGCTGGATGAAAAACAAATACAGGTTTTGCAGCTTAAACTGCAGGTTCTCTGTTTTTCATTATGTTGTAAAAAACGGTTTAAAAGCCAAGCATGGTCTGAATGTTTTGATTTGGAATGCAGCTTCTTTTGTGAACCTCCAACCGAACTGGCACCGCATGTGCAGCCTGTGACAAAGAGCAATGGGTCACTCACAAGACACTTTCATGGCCTCTGTGTATGTATGCTCTGTTTTCCATGACAGAATAGACTGTATCTATGGGGTCGGCGGTACCATCATACCATGGCTGCACGAAAACTATTGTGGCATCCTCACGAAGTCACAGGAAGAAACAAAAGTCATAGTGCTTCTGGCTTCTTTGTGGCTTTTTGTACTAGTTGGGGGATACATTTTGTTCCAAAGATGGTTGCAGCAAAACAACAGGCTATTTAAGCAGAGGAGAGTTTGGGGAGTCATATAGCATGCCACTGCTGACAACTGGGGGGTATTTCATTTCTGAGTCAATACCGCTGACTCATGGCAATACTCTGTCCATTTAGTGGTCAGTAGCATTTCCTTGACACGCTTGCTTGGAACTCTGCTGGAGGTGATACAAAAACTTTGGGAGGTACTAGGCATGATCACTAATGGAAAACCCAAACAACCTAGCTGAGTCAAGCTGGTACTGCATAGTGGAAAAGCCCCGTTAGTGGTGTTATTAGGGAAGGTGGTGGTGGTGGTGGTGATGGTGTTGGTGGCAGAACCAGTGTCACAGTTTAAATGATGTTCAGTCAACTGTTGACTCACACATTTCCTGATTATATGAATGTATGTGTCTTTAGAGATGTCTTTGGAAAGGCTTTGCAGGGTTCAAAAGTGCATTTAGAGAAAGACTATTACAAAATAAGTGAAGGTGAAAAACCAAGCACTGACATTAAAATGACCTGTTTATGACTGTAAAAGTATAGAAATAAATGCTTTGAGTCATCTGTTATTGGGGCTGGGTGTTAGAAATTAATTAATTCAATATTTTTGTTGCAGAATATTTAAAAGTCCCCACCTCCCCAGGGTTAAAACCCTTCTCCAATTTTCCCTCCAACAGAGACACTATAACAGTTTTCAAGGTTGTGGCATTATTTGAAGGTAGAAGTACTGGAAATGTTCACTGCTGCAGACATTATAGGGTTTTATTTGTTTTTAATGAGATACTACTGCGGAAATAATGCAGCTTTTTGTGTCAATGTAGAAAATTCTGTTTATTTTCGGGAGATATTTTCATAACATGATGGCAAAACTAGTTATTTCTGTGTCACATAGAGGTTTTTCTGCTTTTAGGGGGAAAAGGGATTAAAATAGAATAATGACTTTTATGAGGAATTTTATTTCTAGACTGTTTGGCCCAGGACTACTTGTTATAGTTGAGGGTTTCTGATTGATCAAAAACAAAGATCAGGTAACACACTGGGCTCAGCATACTTAAGCTGGGATAGGCTGTTGTAGACATCAAGTATCCCAGTTGTCGAAACTCAACAAGTAAACATACTGCTGTGTGTAGAGGAGTCTGTCCTTGTCGTCCTTGTCGGAGACTCTTTCACTCTCTGCCCCTGTGATGGTTGGCCAGCTGAGAGATGAAAGCTGCAGGATCCGACGGAGGATATTTAATACACAACTCTCTCCATCCGCCACAGTTCAGCTCTCCCTGCTCCTCTATCTTTCTCCATTTGTCTCTCTCGGCCCCTCTTCTGTCACTGTCTCTCTTCTTGTTCATCCTGCTCATTCTGAAGAGACTATGGAGGGTTGTCAGGTGCTCTGTGGATAAACCAACAGAAGTTTCTTACTGCTGTTTTCCGACATGTCTGCACACAGATGATAACATTGTGAACATCCAGCGTATTCTCACACAAATGCAAACATGCCCTTGAAAGTATCCATTGCCAACTCATTACTGAGAAGATTTGCATTAACACAGCTTAGCCTTGTGTTTGAAGACCTTTCTCTGCCTAAAGCTTAAATGTTAAATGTTCTGGAAGTTGCTTAAGTCGTCCTTCATTTTCTGTGCAAGATGCTGCTGCAATTTTCTTCACAAAACCAAGTCATGTAGCATAAGACATCATACTGCGGTCTGGTCAAGTCAAAGCAGCCACACTTGCCACTATTCTCTGTATACCTAAAACAAACTACAATCCAGCACTTCTTGGGGGATTTCCAAGACTTGTTCACAATTTTTATGGGATTCTCAGATTTCCTGTTCTTAATGATAAAGCCCTTTGAAACCACTTAGCCCTTCTCTCATCTTCTCACTTCCAAGGGGGGGCAGGAAAAGCATCAGCCTGAAGTAGCTGCAGTGTTTTTGCCCTCGTGGACTCAGCCCAAAACCTAAGCCCCGCCCTAAACTTCACCCTGACTTTAACCATCCCTGTCCCATGTCAATCCATCATCTATAACACTTTATCTCTTTCAAGGTCATTGGGGGCTGGTGTGTAACCCCGCTGACATTGGGCGAGAGGTGGGGTACACCCTGGGTTGGTCACCAGTCAATCACAAAGCTCACATAGAGAGACAGATAAGGTCAATTTAGAGTCACAACCTAATGAGCATATTTTTGGGCTATGGGTGAAAACGGATGTACTTGCAGAAAACTAACACAAGCATGATAAGAACATGTGAACCTCACACAGATAGGCGGTGGGAGTTAATCTAGCAACCCTCTCACTGTGAGACAACAGCCCTACCCGATGCACCACCTTGCAGCCTCACCCTATTCTCCAGCTGACAGTTTTTGAAGTCCCTTCTCTCTATTTTATCATTTCTCCTCTTGTTTTACATGACAGCTCCACATTGGGTCTTAGTTGTAAAACCCCCAAACCGTTACACAACCACCACCAGCAGACTGAACAGCTGATACATGGCAGGATGGATCTATACGTTCATTTTGTTGATGACAAATTCTGACCCCACCAGCTGAATGTTTCAGCAGATGTGTAGACTTATCAGACCAGGAAACATTTTTTCAATCTTCTTTTCTGCAATTTTTGTGAGCCAGTCGAATTGTAGCCTCAGTTTTCTGACCTTATCTGACAGGAGAGGCACTCAGTGTGGTCTTTCACTGCTGTAGCCCATCTGTTTCAAGATTCTCTATGTTGTGCCCTTCAGAGTCAACCCTCTTCATACCAAGTGATGAGCGGATATTTGAGTTGTTGTTGCCTTTCTAAAACAACTCTGGCCATTCTCCTCTGGCCTGAGGCATGAACTAGGCGCTTTCACTTAGAGAACTGTCACTTACTGGAGAGTCTCTCTTTTTCAGACCAATCCCAGCAGTTTCTGAAATACACAGACCAGCCTGTCTTGCACCAACAACTATGCCATGTTCAAAGTCACGTAAATCACCTCTTTTCTGTTAGGATGCTCAGCTTGAGGCTCAGCAGGTTGTCTTGACCATAGTCCTATTTGCAGTTTAAACAAAAGTGCTGAAGCGAGGTTCTGTCATACACCTGGAGACATTCACAATAACTCGGTGAGGCCTTAATATCTGTGTCAGTTGATGCTGGAGAATGGCTTGGATGCACGAAACACAGCGTAAGCCCCATCATACACACAAAGTTAGAGACGCTCACTCGTGGCCCTCCTGCCTACCGCATGCCTTCCAGTATTACATCTCTGATACTGCCTCAGGAGACAGAACAAAGAGGGGGTCATATGGTTGCCCCAATCCTGTGATGTTTACACTGGAGGCGAAGCGTCATAGGGGCATAAATACTACAGCTTGAAACAGCCTAACGTCTATGTCTAAATGCATTGAGTTGCTGCCATTTGATGTTATCAACTATTTGCATTGACAGCAGCTGAATGGGTCTACCTAATAAACTAGCTGGTTAGTGTAGAGAGAGCTTTGTTTTAAAGCTCAAGTTGCCAAAATGTGGTCTTTGCTCCCAGAAGACGACTGAGACGTAACAAGTAGCAATGAGGAGAACACATAGTACCAAAATGTGTAAACTAAGAACCCAAATTATCATTTAATTCATGAAAAAAGTTGTAAGGAAACTCATATTGAAGTTTCCTGCTATAAAGTCTCACACTTTTGCAATTACCACTCACATCCGCCTTGCTTTTTCATACTTGGACTGCCGCAGGATCCACTGGAAATAAAACATTTATGTTGAAGCAGACAGCTGCTATCATTCACCCTGTTTTACAACAACAAAGGGAGGCTACAGGCTGCTGTCATTCTGCCATCAATTTACCGCCAATGTGATCTCCACTCATGGCTGAATCCCAATAAACATTTAGAGTAACTTTTCTTTATACCACTGCCAGGCACTGGACTTTGACTCCACTTTAAATATTTCACTGTGTTCCAACAAATGTTTTGCTGGGATGGAATTGCTGCTGAATTAATCTGTAATGTAGACACTCTGACGTAAATTCCCCTGTAAGATTAGTTGTAATGGTCTTTTTAGAAGCAAATCTTTCAACCAGACTCTCAGACAGCTGAGTTTCAGACCCTGTTAGCCTGCTGGAATGTTTTTTTTTTTTTTTCTTTGGTATCGACCGGGTCAGGATGTTTACCTGATTTGGCTCCTGGCAGGAAACAGCAGAGCAGAGTGTTTATGATTTGATGGAAATAAGTTTAGAGCATTGTTGTGAGCGATGCAAATCCAATTTAGATTGACCGCTGTATGCTGAAAAAACACAGGATGCATTTTAAAAGGCATGACTGCACCTGAAAATAAGAATGGAACTTCAGGGTAACATCCATCTTTAATCTGTGTGGTCTGCTAAGGTTCTGTAGCTGCAGATCTAAAACATAATGGCTAAAGTTACTGTCTCTCTCAGGGCTGTGTGGCTGTGTTTGTGTGTAAGAGAATGTTTTTGATATAGTTAATGGTTTGTGATCTTTCATTACCCTCCCACTGTTTGCCGGGTCTCTGGAGTGGAATTTAAATGAAGGACAATAACAAAGAGAAGCTGAGAATAACTGGAGGTGAAATACTTGTCTGAGGTGCAGGGATGTATACAGAATGAATTACACTGCACTGCCCCCTCCAGGTGAAGCTGATAACTGCAGTTAGGAGAGGTCTTAAAGGGAGTGCACAGCTTGGGTTACCAAGGAGGGAAAACCAGTTTAATGTCACTACCAAAAGACTCATGGACAGACAGTCTAAAGGGGACGGTGATTACAGGTGTACAATTTAAACTCAAAAATCCAAAGTAATACTCAATTTAAAGAGAAAAACACAAAGTTCAGGCCGTTTTACTAGAGATACATGATATTTGTATCTGCTATGTCAATATATCCAAACTCGTTGGTCCAAAGCTGATATTAATGAAAATACATTCAGCCTTTTTAAGTAAAACAAGGTTTGTGTGCCTTTCGTCAAAGCTACAAGTAGCAACGTACAGGCTGAGATTTGTAGAGCCCAACATTAAATATGACTTTTTGTAAGGACCTTAAGCATACATATGTATTTATTTATTTATTTAATAGGGAAAGCGCCCATAAATGAACATCTATTCAGAAAACAATACATGTAAATATGCCAAATTATATTATCAATGCTAATTTACATCTGCAGTCCCCTAGGCAGGTAACACAAAAACATGATGCCAAAGACGCCACACACACAAAAGCAAAACATAGAGCAGGACAATAGATCACAATAAGAGCACATCACAAGACAGTCCATTTCTAAAACCCTAGAAGTCAGTGGTTACAGGACTGGTTTGCTTTCAGCCACTGCTTGACGTGCATTTAGAAAGTTTGTAATGTGGGGCTCTCCCTTATGGCGAGTGTGAGACTATTCCAGATCTTACTGGCCTTTACAGAGAGAGAGTTTTGTCCAAAGGCTGTTTTTGTGTACGGCACCTCACAGACCCCTCTCAAGAATATTAAAATTAAGTCTCTAAAATAAGAAGGTTTGCAGGTCAATTCTCTTTCAGATGAGGAGGGTCTGTTGATTCTGCTTCTGGCTGAATACAACAAATATCATTGTGCTGATTTTTACAGCTGGGATATCTGCTTTGAATATCAGCAGAAGTGTTCATATCTGCCAGTACCAGTAACAAACTTTTTAAGGAATTATCTGCCTGTCCCAATATCATACTGTTCACAACATGTATCAAAATGTGTTTTTTAAATGTAATTGTTTTATTTCTTTACATCTTCATACGTTAAGCAATACTTTGTCAACATTTTTTTACAATGCAAAGCAAAGTACAAGCAAATACACTTAAAACAAATTGAACAAATGTAGATTTTTAAAAACGTTTTAATGCATTTAGTGTGTATCAGAGGTATACAAAAGCTTTTAATCAAGGGCCCCACATGGACAATTAATGATTGATTAGGCCACTTTTACATACTTTGCCTATAGCATGTGTCAGTGAAGGATTTTGGTTTGGCCAGTCAGATCTGAGGAGGCTCTCATTATCCCTGACTGCCCCTGGTCAGGTTAAAGGTGAGATCAAAACACTCCTCTGAGCTCATGCAAAGTACCAAGTTATCTACGGCCCCCAGGCCATAGTTTGGACACCCCTGGTTTATATGCATGGTGCGAAGATTATTTTGGCTGTTGTATGAGATATATGATATATCACAGTTTGAAAATATCTGAAATGCTTATAAATTCAAGTCATTTTTGCTTTGCATATAGTTTGTCTTAACAAAAACTCAACATTTGGATGCAGTATTGATCTGGTCTGTTTCTCCTCTGATGCTCTTAAAAATGTACGCACCTGCTCCTCCTGCTCTGCCTGGCAGAGATAGATTAAACTAACAGTGCATGAAAACACTGTTTTTTTTAAAATATCCATGGCCTCCTATATATTTTAGCAACTAAACTTTCCACTCATAACTAGTAGAGGTTTTGGTATCAACCATCTTTCTTATGCTTGTCAACATCTCTTGTTTGTTATTGAGAGGAAGGCACTGACCAACATTTACTGTCATTTTTTGTAACACAGTTAACACTGGCATGATGTTGCAGGTCATTATAGACTTTGTCATGTATTCCCTATAATTTGAATTTCCAAAATTTAAATCTAAGGCACAGGCTGTTTTGGTTAGGAGACCGTAACTTGGCTGATAGCTGCATACCTCTCAAAGCGTGAAAGCTCAGTTATTTGATCTGTAAATACCAACAAAGATCAGTGATGATGGCAATTGAGTGAGCACTGGGCTTTCTCACCTTGATCCTTTTTATGTTTATTCCTGGCATTTGTGGAAGTTATCTGTTCTGATTTTAAATTCATGTTTAGAGTTGTAAATTGAACATTTACAGCCATCAAGAATGACAGTGAATGGTAAAATCCCAGTTTTCATGTTTTTAGCCTGTGCTTGTTAAACCCAAGAAAGTAAATATATGCTACTCATTTCTCTATTTAATAACAGAACTTGTCAGAGGTGGTGATTTTAAGATAATTCATTTATTTTTCATAAACATGACTCTACCAATACTTTTGCCACCATGTGCATCATTCTTATGTGCTTATTTAATGGTAATTTGGTTGAAAAATGTTAGGGGAAAAGGTCCCTTGAAGAAAACTAGCTGCTCATATAGTACTCATGTTGTACATTAATCCATAACATCATGTTTCCCAAAGTGTGAACCCCTTTGTGATCCTGCTGTCACACTTAAATATGTGCATTTTCTCTTAAAAAGATATTTAAAAAGTTATTTATTAGCAGCTCTCTGCAAGTTATTTTGAAAGCACTGTGCCACAGTAGCATGAATCTGTTTTTGTCCCACATCGCAGACTTAAAAATATCCTCAAAAGCTAATGATCTATGCAAATAGATCCCTGCTTTGACTTATCTAATTGAAAACACACTAGCCAATTTTGAGCATCATTTATCTATGACCTCATGTGTGTCTCCCTCACTATGAGCGTGCACGCACATACACACACTCCCCTCCCTGTTAGACATTTTAATCAGTTTTAAAAGGAATAATTGCTCAGGTAGACGTCTAAATATGGAGGTATTTCAATTACTGTGTGTCTGGCTTCAGGCAAAATATGTCTCTAAGAGATTCATCAACTAAGGCTAATTAACCTAGTATTATATCACCAGTGTGTGTGCTGGGTGTGTGTGTGAAGGCTCCATCATTTCAAGTACATTACTGAAGCAAGAGAATGTCCGTCATCACAGTTAGATCAGTAAAGTCTCTGCAGATAGAGTTCAGCTGTTGCTTTGCCTCTTCACATGTGCTTGCTGTAATCATCTGAAGCTAAATTAATCTCCCATGGCTCATCTGTGATTCTTGGCCCTGAAGAATCCTCAGTTCCCCCTCAAGGAGAAAGAGAAACATCTGAGGAACTTTCCTGTGAGCATTTAGAAAGCTGACTGCTGCACTGCTAATTATTTCACATACTCTGAATTTTATCAATAGCATTAGGGGTCATATGAAGCCAGGAATGATTGTCATCTGGTTTCCAAGAGTTCCTTTAAGGTTAAAGTGACCAATTTAAAATTGCACTTTCTTGCACGGAGGAAAGGGAAGGGTTCCACATATTAAAAAGGGAAAGCTGCATTGGTGAGGAATCTTTCCTGTCTGTGGTTATTTGACTGTTATTAGCAGTCTGAAATTGTTCTTTTAGAGTTCCTTCAATTTCTCCACAGGGTTTGAGGGCTTTTCAGTCACAGCTCATAATGTTCAGCTTGTTAAAGCTGCTGGTGATTTTGTCCTATCAACACATTTCTGACTTCATTTTACAGGAAAATCAGCATTTAAGTTAAAGTGTAGCACTGGAGGGTTTAAGGCCTTTATATCATGAAACTGTCTATATTAGATTCCTGGTTTGCCTCCTAAGGGCCATTAATGGAAGAGTTCTGCTCCTGCAAAAATGATTTTTTTAAATGTATTTTTCAAAGCATCCCTGGTGGTGGGACGATAAGACTCTTGCAAATGCTTTACAACATAGGAGAGATAACTTCCTTGCAGTACAACAGTTATGCCAATGGATGAAGCACTCTGTTTTTTAAGGATACATTTTTTTTAATTCATTTGACAGGACAGTTGAAGAGGGACAGAAGATGTGGAAACAGTGTGGGATCACATGCATAAAACAACACCAGGTTTTGGGGCTGGGCCTGTGACCCATATAGGGATGGGGGTTGAGAATCAGTTCCAGGTAAGAATCAGTTCCAAGAGGGTGTCTGTAAGGTAAAGTGGCTGGCAACTGTGCACTTCCTTGTGCTGAGGCTCTCCTTTTGTTAGGCTGGGTTCGGTTCCAACATGAGGCCCATTTGCTGCGTGACTTCCACTGGTCTCTTTACCCTTTTTAAGGCTGTCCACTGCCTCTTCACTATCAATGAATGACAAAGGACCCAAAAAGTTTGCAATATGTTTGACTATAATTTTAAATAAGAATGGAAACACCAACAATATGCCAAAAATTTGTCAATGCCGCATGGTGTGAAAATCACAATATCAGAGGTGCTACACGTTTGACCTTGTTGGCACTGGAGTCCTGTGTGGGTCTGCTTTTTCAACAAGGGAAAAAGAAACACATAAAACAATAAGAAAATTAATGAAGAAATGGATTGATAAGTTGGATCAATAATGGCATTGTGATCAATAAAATCTTCACATCCCAAGGCCACTGTCACGTGACTCTACCCTTTGTTCATGGTGTGCATCCTTTACCCATGAGTTCAATAAGCACTCTGTTAGGGCTGTCTTTGACACTTCTTTGCAGAAACTTTGTTAAAGCAACAGCTGTAAATGTTTACCCTGTTGAGTATATCCCTGTGTGATTTGTTACTGTCTACAGAAGGGGTACAAAAATATTCTACATTGACAAGGTTCTGATTTCACTTGGTATTGTCAGCATAAATGTGGGGGAGTCTAAAGATCTTTTTCCCCTGGCAGTAGTGCATCATCTGCATATTGCAGCACCAGCATGAATACTCAACATAATTCTAGTTTAGTTTTATTCAAATCAGGATTGACTCTGCCTTGACTAACTGTCTGCAGGAACAAAAACTCTGCTTTTTGACAAGCTGATTAATTTCCATCATCCCCATCAGCCTCGTTTACACTATGTGTGTAATGCCTGCTCCAATCAGCTCCCTAAGAGTTGAAAAAGTAGGCTAATGTGGAGGAGAAAAACTGCAGTTCCTTGAGTATCCAATTGAGGCCAGCTGAAGACCCCCATTAGACCCATTTACACCCATGTTAGAATGCAGATTTGCACAGAACAAATAAGCATGCTTATTGCATGGTCATGACTAATCTGTTTAAAGGATGGGTATGTTGTAGTTCTCTGCTTCGAGGCTCAAGACCTGACTTACCCCCCAGTTGTTTCAAGCTTGACTTAAAGCAACTTAAAGACAGCATTATTCCTTCAGAAATTCTCTGTTTTCACTTTTTTAAATGTTGCTGAGACTGTTCCTATGTGTATTTAACTATAATTATATAAAATAATCTATGGCTTATTGGTTGGGTATTGCATTGGCAATAATCTAGTGACCTACCACAGTACAATGGTGACTGTAAACATATCACATTATATCACAATATATTCAATTAGTAGGGTGATGTATAACAAGTTTACTCCTAAGTAGTCATTTTTAAATTCAAATATTCAAGACACTGATCAAAAATACAGAATAAATATCTTATAAATACTGATACAGTATTACGGCACTATACATACATATATATATATATATATATATATATATATATATATATATATATATATATATATATATATATATATATATATATATATATATATATATATATATATATATATATAAACACACACACACACACACACACACACACACACACACACACACAAACCCCCACATATAAATATATATACACATATATATACACACACACATATATATATATATATAGATATATATATAGATATAGATAGATAGATAGATAGATATATTCTTATATTGTTTAAGGACATTTCTTACTACCCTACTTCTAAGTTAGTATTAGTGTACAAACAAGATTAAGCCATAAATGTGCAGGCTTTATGAATGCTTTAATAACTTTATTCCAGTTTTAATGATCTCCTTGATTTGTTTGCGCTCAAAGTCACTGATATTCTGTTGAGATACAGCTTTTGTTAAACCTGAACTTTAGAAATGTAAGAAATTACTGCAACAAGAACAAGTTCAGAGGTCATTGCTTCACAATACTTAGGAACCACAGAGCAGTCATGTTTGAACAAACTTTTAGGAGCAAGGCAAAAGTAGAGGTGAGACTTCAGTAAAATATATTGATCTTATATTTCAGTCCCACTGCGCACTGTGCAGCAGATGTCCTCGATTCTTTTTGAGGTAATGACAGATCGGCATACACAGACTTTATCTCTCACACTTTCATCCTTGCCTCTGACAGCAGACTGTGTTTGAGGATTTACTGTCCTGAATATGTCACTGTGTTCAGGAATTTATGTAGCTTGTTTAATTAGTCATGCCCATAAACACATGCAGGATAGAAAGTAATATAATGTACATTACAAAGCTCAATAGCTGACCAGCTGTGAAGTAAAGCCTGTAATTTATTCGTTAACAGCTGTTCCTGATAACTATTTCCTCCTTTGTGATCTCATTTTGCCTGATTATAAGAGCCTCTGTGCTAATGTCTGCTCTTTCAGAGCCATTAGAAGCTGTTAGGATCTCTGTTTTTTTGCACTGACCGCCACAGTTGACGCTCTCTGAACATTAAACAGCGTTGATTGATTGTTGCCCTCTTTGAATGCTTTGGCCTCACTTTCTGACTTTTGAACATGAACTAAGGCTGCGGGCGCGAAGTCAATGCCTGTTGTCATTTACCAAAGAGCATGAGTCTGCGTCTGATTAAGTGTTGGTTGTTCAGTCTCTCGAGGCTGCTCTAAGATGTGTGCTCCCTGAGGCTCCAAAGTAATACTGTGCCTCTAGGTCTCATTTTGCTTCTGAGAATCATTAATCATACGTCTGACAGATCGAGCCCTCTGTAAACTCCTGCAGCTTCTGCTTCATCCTCCTCTTCATCTTCTGTTTCTCTTTGTGTCCGATGGTGTGCTGACCTGCACACAGTTACAGACAGACAGACAGGCCAGCAGACTCATAAAAAATGCAATTTAGGAGACTAAATGGTGCTTTCAGAGTTCTTTGGACTGTATTTTCTTCCATTTTCTCTCTGTTTCTTGTATCTCTTTTTTAATATTGGTCATAGAGTGGAGGATGAAAGTGATGGAGGACTTTGAAGCCAAGGGTTGTCACTTACCACTTAAGATGAGGTGAAGCCATTCTCTTATTTCAGGATGCACTTATCCAACTGTGTGGCTGTCCAACTCCTTAGACAGTCCTACAGAGGAGAACAAAAGCATCAGTCACTTTGGTTAATGGCACCAAACTATGTTGAAGTTTGAGTGACCAAACTCTGTCATAGATAATTTTTCAATTTCTGCTGTCTGATGAGGAGAAGAGGAAGGTTTTGTCAACCAAAGTTGACTCTAAGACCACTGCTTTCCTCTGATATGGTCTTAAAAGTTCAGGTTAGTTTATTTTATTCAAGCCAGCCTCAATGCATCCTGCTCTTTGGAGACTAACATCAGCTGGAGACAGACTAAACTGGATTTTGTAGGGAATGTGTATAAACTTAAATCCAGGCTCCTCTTGTACACTGTAAATAATATGGATAAAGTCTCAGTGATTTCTCAGTGATAGTAGATTTCACTTTCATTTTTAAAAACAGCACACATTTGATTCCCTTAAAACCACAGAAAACAAAGATATTAATGTATACTATGACTTTTGGGTGCTTTGGACCCTTGTATAGCATCAAGAATGTTGTTTCAGTCACATATAAACCGCACAGGTAATGCCAAACTGCCAGTTTAGGTATGGAACATATTCTGATATTGGAGAATCCTTCTCCCTAAACCACTAGCAAGATAAAGTCATGTATATGAGCAGTTTGACCTTTTTTTTGTGTTTGGATCAATATTTCTGTTGTTTTGGAAGTGAGGAATCATCATTCATTATGAAAATATAAGTAAACAACATGTCAACATTAGCTCTTTAATGTTATTTGTCAATTTTATTATGATTTCTGTTAGCTACGTTGAGTCTGTGTTTTGGGGCAGTATTTTTTTTTTTCCTCCACCAGGGGCTTATGTTTTTGCCAGCGTTTCTCTGTTTATTTGATGCCTGTGTTTGAGCAACATAATTCATTAAGTCCTCAACAGATTTTAAAGTCATTTTCAGGGAAAGTTGCCCATGTCACAAAGGAGATATGATTGGATTTTAGTGGTGATCTGAAAACAGAGACAAGACAGAAATGCCTTGATGGTGGTTTGAGGTCTTGGAGCACTTATGGTGTTTAATTAAATTGTATTCTGATCAAAATAACTCAGACATTTATTTATGAATTAGGAGCAGTCTTTCCTTAAATTTTGTTCTTTGTAACTTTTGTAACTTCAGACACAGTGGGGCATCGAACAGCACTGATCCACTACTTGCTTCTCTCTAAGATTTCTCTCTGAGATGGGGCTCTGTAGATGTTTTAGGCTTGTCTCCCTGTTACAAAGTGCATCTGACTGAAAAATAACTATTTGTAACTAAACAGAATGTCTTTTTTATTCAAAAATTAAAAATTAACTTTGCTAAAACACACAGTTGACAACTGAGGCAGTCAACTTCTCCATTGTGAAAAGCAGATACAAATCTTTCTTACCAGCTAGAGGAGCATTTAGAGAGTGTGTATCATCACATGAAAGCTTTCAGTAGTTTGGAAAATAGTTTAAAAGAAGTTAGCCACCATTGGATATTATATTTCACTCTAACTCTTGCAGTTTAGAAACAGTCAAAGAAGGGAAACCTCCTGTCAAACAGCTGACATAGCTAACCTATGAGCCAGCCCCCTACACGTGCAGAAGAGTTGAAAACGTTAAGCTATAAAATTAGATGAGGTATGCAAGTCTGTAATATATGCTCTGAACCAATAAGGGAATAAGCTAGAATACACAAAATTGTATTCTTAGCCACATTGTAGAAAACAAATCATATTGTCAAAATTGTCTTTTCAGCATGGGTGTGTGAAGGACTTTCAGAGCTTTTGCAGGTGACCTCAAGTGGACCTTCGAGGTACTAAAGCATTTTGCACCTTCACATTGATTTTATGTTTCAAAACTGTAGATTTCTGCTTGGCTCTTCTGCAAGCTCTTGCTTGGCCTAATTTATATTCAGCTGTAGTGAATCCAAGAGGTGTCCATGCAGCTTTGATTTATAAATGTTTGACAGGCCAGAGACAAATGATGTCCGCCTGCTGTAAGGGCCTTCACATTAGAAAACACTTACATAGTATATTACTGTGGACCAGGGTTACAGATGTGATTTATTATCTTATCTCATAATGTCAAGCTATTTTAAAATCACTAAACCTACTGTAAGGACAACTGGAAATTGGTAGTGGAGAATAAGAGCACATATTTGCAAAAGCAAGTAAAAGGTCAAAGACATCATTTTACAGTGAAACACAAGATGCTACAAGTAAAATTTCACAGATACGACTACAAAAAGAGTGAAAAAATAAAGTAAGAAATAACAGATGCAAGAATAAATCAAATTTAAAAAGTGCAGCTACTGTAATTAATAAGTGCTGGATGTCAAAATGCAAAAGCTAAGGAGCCAGTATTTGCTAGTTTCCTCATGAATACATGTATTTTGACCCTGTTATGCAGTGACCTGGAGTCTCTTAGACCATAAGATACAAACTGTTTCTAATAATTGTAAAAACCTATAACCTACTTAAGCTTTTGCAAGGTACTTTTAGTTTTTGTTGATTTTTTTCCTGAACTTGTCTTAAGATACAATCACTTTTCTAAAAGAAACAAAATATCCTGCTCATTGTCAACACTCAGCTGTACTGGTCTTTATGATTGCCTTTGTTGGAAATGTGAAAAGGCTGTTTCCTCAGCATGCTGTAAATCATCTTGACAAAAAACTACCCTTTGCAGCAAAAACTGGCCCAAAAAATAACTAGAAGTTGTCAAATTTGTTACTAATGATCTCGTTTCCTTTTATTATGGGACATTAGTATTGAATTCCATTTGTTTCATAACCCTTCAAAACTTGGCTGTTGTCATAACCGTGTACAGTATTCACTAATCAACTTTGGACTCTTCTCAAGCCTCATTGAGATTAAAGCTGCCGTAGGTTATTTATTAAGAAAACATTTCTTGTAGTTTTGTGGGAAAGGGCTTTAAATACTGGTGGTAAATATACATAACAATCTGCTTTGACAGAAAGTGACATCGCTGTAGTTTGTTCCAGTATTTCACTTAGACCAAGAAAGCTATTTAAAGGGCCTGTCTGATGATCCTTCTGCCTGCATACTTCAACACATGTGCACCTGCCATGAACTCAACACTATCTTTAACAGTAAAGACTTCAGCATAGCCATCACCACAGAGAAAAAATGTATTTCAGTGGTGCCAGAAGAAACAGAAGAAAAGAAATCCACCCTGTTTTTAAACAAATTGCACCCTCATTTTACAGATGCAAAACACAACAGTGCAACAAAACTATGACCCTTTGCCAGACATCCAATACATTGTTGGTATGTTTTGATAGTTTTGATCAATAAAACAACACAAATTTAGGGTATCAATAACTGCGAGAAAGCTAACCCCTTGTATACAACTATGCAATCAGTGTGGGTTCAACATACTGAATGTGAAATTTGACATTTATTTATTTAGTTTTTCCAAACTAACTGATTCTTTTAATTTAACTGACATTTCCTTAAATATTTTCTTAATTTTCCAAAGACAGAGAAATTCTTCATTTTATAGATGGCCACAGGTTGTTTATTGTTGCCATGAGAACACATAGTAATACATAAGGCTGCTGGGCAAGTGAGCAGGACCTGCTACAGCGTGCATTCTGTTTATGTGCCTCATTCATAGTTTGTGCTGTTTACCTGTGATGGGCCACCTTAACTCTCTCCCTGCAGTCTGGTCTGTCACCCAAACTTTCTTTTGAAACCCCCAATCCTTTAATAGGCATTTACAAGATGCATGGAGAGCTGTTGTGTTCTTTTGCTGTCTGCAGTGTTGCTTCTCTTTAGAACTGAGAACTCTGGTCAACACAAAACAGCACTTCATGAAGTGTGTTTGTGACACAGCAAACCACCGTCTATGTTTCACAGATACATGTCTCATAACAAGCAATAAACACCTCTGGAAAGTGAACTTTTGGATTCAAACAGTAGTCCCCCAGAATGCTTTGTGATCTTATAGCATAAATCACAAAGTTGTTTTTTAAAAAAAAAAATGTTTCTCTCATTTTATGCAAAGTTTTTTTCCAGGAAACAGAATTGCTTGCTTTCTGTTAAGTATACACACCTCAGGGAGCAACGTTTTTATTGAAAGTGTTTGAAGAAGAGTTTAAAGAAGAGTTTAAAGAAGAGTTTGAAGAACAGTTAGCAGTGAAGACAGGTGGAGGTGACTGGGTCACTACTTCTTGACTCTTTTGTGGGTGTTTTGTTTACTTGAGAGCCCCTGGTGGCTGATTTTTACATACTGTGCCTTTCAAATCTGGACCTGGGCCCTTTGCCCTTTTTCTTCTCCATGCTCTTGCACTTTTTCCAACTTACTCACTGACTCTCTCCAATGCAAAGCAGAAAAAAGCCAAAAACATCATCTCATGTTATAAAACACATGGTATCGAAAGGTTTTGAACCTTTCTTTAATAGTGACTTGCTAAAGCAACATAATAAATGGCATAGGATCAGTGTATTCAGTCCAGTTGTGTACACCAAATCAATTCCCCCTGCATAAATTTAGGGCGAGCAATTTAAATTCCAGCTGAGAAGTAGCCTATATTTTATTTTTCAGTTCCAGTTCTTCTGAGATTGCGCCTGTCAGTGCTCCAGATGTGACATCTAAATATCCCACACCATCTGAAATATTCTTCAGTGTGCTGAATTGCCTATGCAAAATATGATATAGCCAGATATTACCTCCAGGCTGCAAAATTTGTGGATGTGTTTGTGCTGTGTCGAATCTACCCTCTGGGGAGAAGGCACATCTGTGAGTTTGTCCATCGTCGCCGCAGGGTCAGATGCTCCTCCCTTCTGTTCTGCTTCTTCTGCTAATTTTGTCCTTCATTTTGATTTCATACTTTCTTTTAAATATGCACCCCTGATTTTTCTTAGTTTCCTTCTTTTATTCCTTCTTCTTCCCCCCATATCATATACCAATTCACTGTTCATATCCATTTCCAAAGTGTTTCTTGCCTCTTTTTCCCCTCTCACCCTACAAGTGGTACTCCTCCTTCCTTTCTCCCCTCCTTCCATCTCCCCCTCCTCTTTCCTTCCTTCACTCAGTCCTATCACTGACCCAATTAAAGATAGGGAGGGACACCGCAGGAGGAGAGAGACGGAGGTAAGGAGAGAAAGAGAAAGGCGAGGGAGGACAGGCAGAGGGAGTGGAGAGAGAGTTTGAGAGTCAGTGACTGGGAAAATAGCTGCAAGAGTCTGAAACAATTGGAGCCACACCGCTGGACACTCATGGTTTATTGTCCGAACTTCACCTGGAACTTTAACAGCCTCTGACAGCCTCAGAGGCAACGGGGGGTGGAGCAGCAAGCCGAAGAGTCTCGTTGCCACGCAGTTGCAGCTCTGGATGAAGGAAGGAGGAGAATAACAATCCACCTTTCAGTGGAATAAGCGGGCAGGCGGGGAGCCGTGCGGAGTTAGGATGACTGAATACCGGCTCATTGAGGGAGGCTGAGAGGAGAAGCTGAAGAGAAGAAGACGGTGCATTCCTGGTTGGAGCTGAGAGGAGGAGGAGGGTGGAGGGACGTGGTTGCCCTCGGGCAAGAGATTTTTTGTTGTGAGGAAGAGGAGGGGGGGGAAAGGATGCATCTGTTCTTCCGAGACAAGTGGGAGTTGGAGGGGCTGCAGACTGTTGGCATTCTGCTGGTGGTCTGCAGCTCCCTTAAACTGATGCACTTTCTGGGGCTTATCGACCTTTCAACGGCAGGTGAGATGAATGGTAAGAGAACCAGAGAAAGGCGCCGACTGAGACGGCAAAATGATGGATATGGTGAGAGAGAATGGGAGGGATACACTCTCTGGGAGAGAGAGAGGGAGGGGGTGTGTCTACATGTTTGTTTGAGTGTGTTTCCAAAGTGTTTGTCAGGATTGAACATAAATTATTTTGTCCTCATTTCATCACTTAATACCTGTCATATTTGTCTCAACTATTTATGATCCTGAGCTCAGTGTGTGTTTGCGTGACTGTATATGACTACAAGTGAGTGTGTGTGGTTTTGTCTTTATTATTAAAGCATATACTGTGTCAGTACATTTCAACTTGCATTCAAGTGCAGCATGTTCAAACTGTTATTATTCTGCACAAGAGGTTCAAAAGATTGCAAGAAAGACATTTTAATTAGGCCTGCAGTGTATGAGAAAACATGTTGCATATTCATTGTTTAATGTTGCTATAACGACATGGATTACAATTATTTAACAAAGAGAGTAGAGTAAGCTATCACTTAGTGTCATCGTCTATGCTATTTTGCCTGATGTATACAACAAGTACAGCTGCAACACGTTTTTTCAGAATCTTAAAGAAATCCACTTAAAGAAACTTTTTTTGCACCTCATTTATACAAATGTACTTAAAGTTATTTTATAGCCAGTTTTAGCATCATCTGACTGCACCCATAGGTGTGACAGCAGGTCTGTACCCTGCAAAACTTTGGTGAACACATTCAAACAGTTGTGTTTCATCCATTTCCATGAATTCAGACAATTGTCATGTAATTATTGCAAAGGTTCATACCCTGATAACATTAAGACTGCGAAATGTGGAAAAATAAATTTTTTGGCCACAAGAATTGGGGGAAAGGGCATCATTAATGTCTTGATGACAACAATGAATTGTGTCATGTACCTTTCATAAAGATTTTTATGTGATTATAGAATGAACGGACTTAACCTGCCAGTATTATATGAAAAAGATGCCTATCAGAGTCATTTGTTGTTTGCTCTACAATTTATTATATCTACATACACATAAACAGTGATTTGTTTGGCTTGACATTTTATTCAGTTAAACCCTTACATGAGTAAGTATGTATAATTATTTTACTTATTCAATTTAATTGCAATTATCAAATGTATCTAGTGGGATGTGCACCTCAAGGGAAATGGCTTTCTGAGAGTTATGCAAAGAGTAAAAGAAATACAAAGATTGTAGTAGATTTATTGGGATGTAAATCTTTGTTTTGTTAGCTTGATGCTAACATGTAATGGAAATTTCATTTGCAGGCTAACAGTTTTAGCATTCCCAGGTGCTGATAAATATGCTTCATTTTACCATAATTAGCCAACTAAATAATTTAACCATAATAAAAATCATTGAATTGATTAATTTGTAAGTTGAAAGAGGTTAGTTTCCTAGCATATCACTTGTCGTCAGACATTACTGCTTTCTTCTTCTGTTGTTGTTTGATTCCTTTGGAAAGCAACTTTAGATGCTTGTAAAGTGGTACTTAAGCCACCGTCTGGCATTAGTACAACACTACAAGCACTGTTAAACTGTGGAAAAGTTGTAGTTTGAAATAGGAGAGTAGTAGCCTGAAATCCTTGATTTTAATAAGTAAATGGCTATTTGAATAATCAGACTTATATAGAAATTACCCTTTTCCTAATTAGTATTTTACTTCTAGTGAGACAATGCTCCTGTAGGATGCAGTTTCAACATTTCCCCCTTTAAAAGCAGCACTTTGGCCACTCATCAAATGATCTGAGTGCAGCTGCGATGTTGTAAAACACATCGAACCATGCCAACTCACAAAGAATAGTTATTCATGGATTTATCTTTAAATATGACTCTTCTAGCACCAACAACCCATGATTTGAAAACTGTTTGCATGCAGAGTTTGTGAATAAGTATTCATCTGTTGCTATGATGTCTATAGCCAGTGGCTAAAGGGCTGCATTGGAGAGGTTATTTATCACACTGGTTAAAAGAGGACTGCAAAGGTAGAAATTTATAAAGCTAACTAAAAGATCGACAAGGAAAGAGCCTACTCTTTAATATGAGATGGTTTAAATTCTCTATTTGTCTGCCAAACTGTGACAATACTAGGTCTAGATGACTTTCTACACCCAAGAATGCTACTTAACATGAGACAAAACTAATGACTAAACAGCCTGGTGTTCTTTAGCAACCTTTCTGAACAATATCTGCAGTGATCTGCTCTCTGCTGTCTGAATGTTGCTTTCCAAATGGCCTCAAGACATATAATATTTCCAACTTTTCTGGGCAATTGTGTAATCAGTTTGAAGCCATTGATCAGTAATGCAGCCTTGGTATTTCTGATACTCTCACCAACATGTACAGTATTTATTGTAATCTGGCTTTTACTCTGTCACTCACCTTTTCTCTCCTCAAAGTTTCCCACATCAATGTCTGATTCCATCTCATACTCTCAATCATAGTCCTCAAGAGTGTCCTGGCTTGCTGAAGGCTGCCGATGTGAAATAGTGCAATAGACCTGTACACATTTCTCATTTGTGAGCTGCTGCCAAAGTTGCATAGTGCTCTCAGGTTGCAAACAGGGCACTCAGAGGCAAAAGACTGAATGCCATTCTCCCCAAGTTGCTTTGACAGTGTAACAGCATTACATTAAAAATCATTGGCATCTGTCTAATCTCTGAATATAAACAAATCACCTTCATGAACCAAACATAATAATGTTTTTGTACTACCATCTCTTTTGTGCCTCTTTACTAACATTATGCAGGCTTTCTGATGCACTATCAAAGCCTTACTTTGCACTTCTGAGGAATGATGCAAAGGGTCCATCCATCAAACATGAGCAAACTGGTCAATTAATCAGTAGAACACATTACAGTGATCAACATTCAACACATTAGTCCTAATGATTATGTATTGAGTATGTTGCTGTAAAGTGCAAACATGTCTGAGTGATTATCTATCCTTAGCTCTAAAGATTTCCAGAGTCAACACATAACTGTGGTGATGACACTGGTTTTCATGTGAATAACGGGGTTTCGTTTCTTTTGTTTTACCATTTTGTCTTCTGATAAAGTCGTGAAAATGTAGCAGAAGTAAAAGTGAATCAGCTGGAATCAAAATAGCCTATCTCAGATACTAACAACTTAACCACGAAGCTGCCAAAACATCATATAACCCCACTTTTAGAAAGAACTTAAAAGAAGCTACTACCAGACAGCAAGAGGTTTTGCATTATTGTTAATATAGGATGCAGTGTTTTGTGAGATTGAGCCATGGCAGATGCCAGAAATTCACAATGCATCCACCCATACTGCACTGCTTATAATCAGCCTCTTTCTTCTTTGGCCTTTTTGAGTCCCACAACTTTATTCAGGTGCAATATTTAGTAGCTGGAGTGCAGAGGAGTGTAGCGAGGCAAAAATGGTGGGGGGAAATGAATGACTTTAGGTAGGTCCCAGGCCTCATTGAGAAAACAGTCATACAAAGAACAGCTAGGATGCCTATACAATGTAATTAAGGGGACAGATTTGAGAAAACTGCATTGTTTCTTTACAGAAGTGGCTCTACAACCTCTCACTTTATAACAGCTGGGAAGTACAATGCTATCTGCTCTGTCTATTTGTATCCCTGTCAGCACTGCAGCCCTTCACTCTTCTGTGTTTGCAGAGTATACTTCACTTCCATTGAGGGACTTCATGGCGTCTGAGCTCTTGAGAAAATCTTCAGATCTCGTTTTTATTGAAAGCAAAACTCCTTCAAAAGTTAAATTGACAAAAAACTGCATTGCCGTGAAGCTAAAAATAGACCTGTTTTTCTTATTTCCTGAAGAGCTGTGATGGTGTGTCAGTGTACCCTGGAGGACACTGTTGAACTCTAATTGCACAATAACTATGTGGCACGCTAAGTAAGGATGTAATGATGCAGCACAACAGCAGAAAGACCCAGACTGTCTTTTTCGCGACCCTGCCAGAAGAGACAAAGACTGTCTCTATCTTTCAGTCTACTCAGCTAAAATAAAATGATTTCAGGTCTCATTGTCCATGCCACTCAAAAAACACTTTAACTTCAAAGGTAGGAGAGATAATGGATCACATAACCTTAAGAGCAATGAGCAGGCAAAAATCACTTTTATAACAAATGAGTGTTTTCACCATAGCACTCTGTTCGTGCTGTCTCTTCATTCAACTGGATGATTTTTTAGTGAGCTTTGAATAAGAACTGTCAACGAAAGATATTGTCCGCTGTTTTACGTTACTAGACAAAACAATATGGTATAGGAAGCTCAGATAGTACTGTAAAAATACAACATATGGTATGAAACTGAACACATTTTAACCCTTTGACTGACATTGTAACCATGCGGTTGACTTTTTGCTGCCTTGCCATTGTATTCAAAATTTTGAAAGCCGATCTTTGTCTGTTTTTTCCTTATTCACCTCTATGAATAGTGTTTGTGACACCAATATGTGTCCACTGTACATGAATATAATTGTTTGAAAACTTGAAAAATCAGAAGTGAATCGTTGCTGCATAGCTTCTCAGAAATCTTAACAGTAAGAGCATACATCGGAGTAAGAAAAAATCTTTTTACATATTTCCAGATCCTCTAACAATCATAATTTAGTTGGGAAATAAATTTGATGATAAACAATGTATCAGATTCCTCAGAAAACTAGGTCAACTACTAAATCTCTAAATTTTGCTTTCTGTGATGTTTTCATCCAGAAAAAAAAAAATTGTTGCAGAAATGAAAGAAATCCATTCATTCCTAGGATAACCCTTAACAGGCAAGCCAACCAGCAGGTTGACCTGCATTTCTACTTCCTGATTGGGTAATCTGAAAAATAAAACCTGAAATGTTGCTAAATGAAGAGGAAGGAACACAATTTATCAACAAATAATTTGTTGCAAATGTATTTCTTAGTATGCTAGTCAAAGGGTTAACAACACAACATGACAGATAGATAGATAGATAGATAGATAGACAGACAGACAGACAGACAGACAGACAAATCAAACTAAATGTATGAAACAGCAGGTTAAAGCATCAATATATAGGAATTTTGTTTGGTGAACTTTGACGCTCACCTGAGGTCTTTAAGTACAACTGTACTGCAGTGACACTCATAGATCTGCTATTATGCCCCCCAATTCACCCCCATGTACAAATTTGCTGACAAGCAGAGGGTGAGAAGCTTGGAAAGATGTTTAAAAAAATTAAAATTTCTACTGACAAGATAATATTGCCAAATTTTGTTCAACTATGTCTCAACTAGTATCTACAGCCTGTCATAAGTAAAGTATTTAGATGCAGAGTATGTGCATGTTGATCACTTTTCCATAAGCACTACAGCAAGCCCCATTTTGAACTTAGTTAAAACTTTAACATGAAGAGCTCACCACCTCGTCAATGCCCATCCAACATTTTTCCTCATCCATCATCTTGCATGGTCTCTTGCTCTCTCCATTTCTTCTTTTAGCTTTATCTCGTTGTCTTTTGGCCTTATCCATCAAATCAAACAGTTCTATGATGGGCTAATGGGCCTCTTTTTAGCTGAAGGCCAAACTTACATAGTGCTTAAAGCAGGTGACCCGGCACTCTGTGGAAATGGGATGGATTCAGTTTTCCCTGTTGGCAGCTCTACCATAAGATGATAGATAGATAGATAGATAGATAGATAGATAGATAGATAGATAGATAGATAGATAGATAGATAGATAGACAGACAGATGAATGAACACTTTATCGATCCCAAGGAAATTTAAAATATGCCTTTGTTTTGCTTTTTATGCTTGAAAACTTTTATACTTTTGCTTTAAAACAGAGGTTGATAAAACAGCGCACAAGTATACACAGAATGATCCATAGATATTTAGATACAATGCCAGATTGATTGATACAGATTGATACTCTTTTATAAATGCAATACAAAAGATATAGAGAGTTAATTTAGTCAGATATGTTACAATGGTAAAAAAAAAAAAAAAAAAGATACAATACATTTTATAGCATCTGAGAAAAAATAGATTTGAAGACAGTTATACTGTAGAATTGATGCAGTGATAAGGGATGGGAATTGATGAGTTTTTTTTATTGATACCAACATTATAACTGAGTTGATCAAGTTAATTGTTTTTTGATTTCTTTGTCAGTTCTGTTTCTATAAAGTAGACCGACACTAGTCTATTAGCATGTGTCGGCAAAATTAAACACAGGACACAGTGTTCCCACCATTACTTTTTATTGATTCCTGTGAATTTTATATGTGAATGAAGTATGCTGACAAACGTCAAACACATGGCTCTCCTGATATTTTATGTAGTGCAGCTTCAACAAATTTTTCTGCATGTTGCCTGTGTTTCTGCCCCTTCTCAGGATAGAACTGCCCAGGCATTGCACATCGCACTGTTAGCATCATTTGGTGTAAAAATAAGCCACACTTTAGACTGTCTCTGTCGTGTTTTCTTTCTTGAGTCCTTCTTAGTTGATGAATGGACATAAGAGCTTTATGTCATTGTTTGGCAAGCTTCTTGTAACTAAGTGGATGGCATTTATTGATGAGGGAATAATTGAGCATCAAATCAAATCAATCATTCAATCCCTCAGGCTTGCTGGAACCATTTTTAAACTGGAATCGATTCTTGATTCCCAACCCTAACAGTGATACAATGATAAATAGGATAGTGGACAGATTGGTAAGAAAATACACAATTCACTTCAGTCCAATAGGATACATAGCTACAGTAAATAGAGATTAGGATCAGTACGATCAGTACAATGCTGTGTTACCACTGATATAAAGATAGAGAGCTGGAAATAACATGAATAAACAAATTAAAACAAAAATAGATTGACTATAGATTTTGCAAAAAGCCAGATATTATAAAATATAAATACACTGTCAAAAAGAGTTTTATACAGTGTAGTAAGACACTGTGCTACTATAATATATCTATACCCCAGTATCTTGTACAGGAGTGTCTCCTGTTAACATGGCAGGTGGCTTGATAGATGGATGAGTGGATGGATGAATGGGCTGATGGATAAATGCAGTAAAGCACGCTTTAGATACATGTTATTGGCCAAAGTATGATGATATATTATAAATGCTCTAGAGGCATGTTAAATTAAGTAGGAGACTATAAAGACATGGGCATCTGTGTGTATGTCTGTGATAAAATCAGGTTAAATCCTCTGGGATCAAACATCTCTATTCCAAGATAGACTAAGCCCAGACAGCCGGAGCACACTTACTCAAAGACATCATCACAACAAGCGAGAAATTTCACCTCCATCGAAGTACAGAAATACAGAGAAAGACGCAAAGCAGATGGAGAGAGGCCTGTGAGATAGAGAGGGGAGGGAGGAAAGGGTGTCTGAGTCTGAAAAGAAGCATATCTTAGCACTGACAGCCTCATAGATTTAGCTTTCATGGTCTTTACAAGTATTTCAAGCTCCATTCAGAGCAGCAGTTCTTTTTTGTTTTTGTTTTTAATCTATCTTTGTCTAAGCATTCAGAGGAGTCGTTAGAAATTAAATTTAGTACGCCCACATCCATCAGCAATCTGCATCTGTTACACTCTAACAATCAGATCTATGAAGGGTGCTTAGAAATGTATCACTAACAGATGCTTCATCAGAAGCCTTTTCTCTTAATGCCATCTAGAGATTTCTAAAACTCTATATTCACCCCTTAGTTAAACCCCAGGCTTCTGTGGACTTGATCATAGTACATTTGCTCAAAGGTTCATCACTGTATATGCTTGAGTCAGACATGACTTCACTACAGTAAGCTCCTCCTCCAATGTATTTTGCAAACTGCAATACCAAATATTCTCCTGCACTTGGTTAACAATGTTTATCTGTATTTTACGGACAATGTATAGTATCATTTCAATACACAAACTCCAATTTTAATGAAGTCAGGATGTTGTGTAATATGTAATTTAAAACAAAATACAATGATTTGCTAATCCTTTTTGACCTATATTCAATTAAATACACTGCAAAGACAAGAAATTAATGCTCAAACTGATAAATTTCCTTGTATTTTTTTAAATGTTTAGTCATGTTGAATTTGATGCCTGCAACATGTTCTCAAAAAGCTGGGACAGGAGTATGTTTACCGCTGTGTTACATCACCATTCCAGCGACACTCAATTGGCGTTTGGTAACCTAGGGCACAAATTGTTGAAGCTTCGTAGGTGGAAATCTTTACCATTCTTGCTTGATGCATAACGTCAGTTGCTCAATAGTCTGGGGTTTCTGCTGCCATATTTTGAGCTACATAAAGTGCCACACATGTTCAGTGGGAGACAGGTCTGGACTGCAGGCAGGCCAGTCTAGTCCCTGCACTCTTTCGCTACAAAGCCATGCTGTTGTATATTGTGCAGATTGTGTCTTGACACTTGCTGAGATTATCAGGGATGTCCCTGAAAAAGACATCTCTTGAGTTGCAGCATATGTTGGTCCAATACCTGTATGTACTTTCAGCATGAATGGTGTCTTCATTGATGTGATAGTTAACCCACTAAATAGGCACTAACACACCCCCATACCATCACAGATGCTGGCTTTTGAACTTTTCACTTATACTCTAGATGGTGCCAGAGGGAAAAGGCAAAAAAATAACTCAAAGGTAAATATCTTGTCTTTGTAGTGTTTTCAATTAAATATAGGTCAAAAAAGATTTGAAAATCATTTTATTCCATTTTATTCACGTCTTTCGCAATGTCCCAACTTCATTGGAAATGGGGTTTATGTAATGGCCTTTTATGAACTTATATAAGTATTTAACATCCCAATCAGAGTTCAGTACCATCGTAAAGCCCATTAGTGGATCTTTGGAGCTTTTTATTAATTTTTTGGGGCTTTTTGCCTTTATTGATGGTGGAGAGACAGTGGATAAAGTTGGAAAGGTAGTGGGAGCAGGAGAAGACACATGGAAAATAGGCCAAAAGTAGGAATCGAACCCAGGCCTTCTACACAAGTCAAGAGCCTGCACACATGGTTAATGCATGGATTGGTTAAACTCATTTGGCTAATGTCGCTCCCAATTTGGGGCCAAATTAATATCTTCACCATTACAAAAAGCCACACAGGGGCCGGCAGCTCTATCGCCTCTATTTCCCTCTTTGTCGTTGTGAGGAAACCTCTGTAGTTTTGAGCAGCCAAACTGTAACAACCCTGACTACCTTAATGAAGTGCGGTCAAGTGCTATACTGTTGTGGAAAATAGAGCTGAGAAACCAAATGGTGTGTAGTTGAGCTGAGTTGGGCAGATCCCACAAATGAAATAGCACCATAAGTTTCCCTGTAAGACTTACATGTGGAACAGCTATGGAGCACTGATTGGTTGAAATTTGCTAATCTTACAGCTGCTTTAAATGACCAAACATTTTTCCTTCTTTACCTCTGAATACATTTAATATTGATTGCAGCTGGAGCATAAGGATAGTTTAAACCAATATAATAAGCAACGTGTCTGTGAAACATTACCAAACCTGCCATTGAAGTGGTCTTACTTTGCCTTTACTTAGGTTAATACATTTGATGCATACATACACTCGATATCAATGACTGCTGGACTATGTTAACAATAGCTAATGTTCAAAAATCCTTCAAGTTTCCACGCACTGAGTACCCTTGATCCTCCTCTGTTCAGCGCCTCTGTATTCTTTCTACAGTCAATACTCTGCATTTGGCTTGCCACCCTGATACAATGGGTTTGAACTACTGAGACAACAATGGTATGATGTCACAGTGGTAAGTCTGTGTAGAAGGGGCAGGGGAATCAGCCATTTCAGGCAGCTTCTGTTGCTGTTTTGAAGCTGTTTGTTGCTGTTGATGTCCAGATGTTATTCTTTATTTTGAATAGAAGTACTCCTATCATGTGGAAGAGACATGTAAAACACATTATAAAACTTAAAAAAAACATAGTATGACCCCTCTAAGGGACCATTTTGACACTGGTTGAATTTTTAAGCATTAATTTATAACTGGTGTCTGGTAAAACTTAAACAATACCCAACCCTAATGGAGAAGAAGTGGCAGGCCTTGGTAGGACCCTGTAGTAAAGGCATCATTGTTCAGAAATACAAAAATAAGATACTTTGCCCTCTGACTCTTAAATGCTTTTTGTTTTAGAAAGTCAATTTTTAAGGAGAATACAAACAATGCTATCACAGGGTGAGTCTCCTTTATCTTACTTTACCAGTCCTTTGTTGCACTTGATATTTATTTCTGTATCACAGACAGAGATTGGGTTCATTTGAAGAGAGAGAATGTAATTACAAACAAAAACACAGACCCTGAGGCAGAGGGCCGGGCTTGTATGAGGGAGCTGAATGCATTTAATCTGGTTTCCAATGGACAATGTTCTCTGCCTGTTCTGGCTCCAAATGACGCCAGAGACACGGGTCAGGAGTGCCCGAGAAAAACAGGGCGACAGATCACAGGGGATAGATAGCGAGCTGTGGAGGCTCTTTGGATCTATTTGTTTTCACCCCATCATGGCCTTCATCCCTCAGACTGCTGGGGTCCTGCTTAAAGGGGTACGGGGACTGTTACCATGGAAACTGGGAGGAGAAAGTAAGTACGTGGGTACATGTGTGCAAATAGGTGCTACGTCTTCTATCTGACTGTCATTTATAGTCTGTGAAACATGTCAAAAAAGGCATTGTGAAGTTTGTACCAGCTCAGTTTTGTGGTGTTTCTGAGAGGCTCTGGTTGATAGCTTTGGTTGAGGTGTTTTTGTGCTTCATTTGTTTGGGAAATGACTGTCTACTGGCATAAATTAATTCCATGTTTAAGCCGATTATGAATTAAAACCGTTGATGTTTGACTTGTGTTTGAAATTGATACTCTGATGGCTTCTCACACAGTTTGCTGAATGTGGCACTGTGATATGAAACAGGTCTAAAGAGGGAAACTGTGTGTTTCTAGGGCTCATGCTGTGTTTTTGTCTGGAGCTATCCACTATTTGGAGTGGTAGTCCTGGTCTCCCATTGCTCAGCCAGGTCAGCAGGCAATTTGGCATGAATCAGTCTGTCGTTGTGTGCTGCATGGAGTTTGGTTTAATAGTTTGCATGTGTGTGAAAACAAAATCAAATTACTGAGTGTGTGTGGGTGCCTAATCTTTGTGATTATGGTTGATGATTGCAGGTAATCCTTCCAACAGCCAAAGCAAAAAAACCATAAAGCAGCGATTCCTCAAGCTGCTGCCGTGCTGCAAGCCCTCGGCGGCTCCCTCAGTCAGTCAAAGCAAGTGCTCCTTTACTCTCTATACACTCACCACTGTCCCGTGTGTCCTGCCTCCTATTGTGACTTTAGAGGTGTCACCAGCAAGCCACCTACAGTCATAGGGAGTTCATGTAGCAGCCGAATAATTCCAAACAAAGCATGGCAGGTCATTTGAATTAACTGCTTAGCCATGATTTCTGGTAACTACTTTTTTTTTTTACATTCATATATTAATATACATAAATTTAAACGTGACCCATATTCTATGGGCTTGTGTAGGAACATTATCATTGTGATAATGCTTTTGAAATTGCTGAAATTTCCTCTGAAAAGGAAGGATGTGGACGGTAAACTAGCTATACTTAACATTCTTGACTAGCAAACATTGCTTGACACTGTAACGTTATTAAATTTCCTTGTTAATAAAATCAACGGGTGATTTCGAAAATTAATGACTTGCTTTGTTTAAACATTTTAGATGAAGAATGAAGAAGCCTGTGTGATGTGATTCTCCTGAGTAGGAAAACATGTTCAAATGGTTCAATGACAATGTCTAGGTTGTAACTTAGCTTTATTAATGTAAAACATGTAGGAAACTCCGTCTTGAGAAGTCTAAAATATTTCATTTTATTGTAATATATATATATAATATATATATATATATATATATATGTATATATATATATATATATATATATATATACATATTTATAATATAAAAAATGAAAATTACAGCTGGTGGCTAAAAAAATAGGGAGGACAGGAGGAAAACCAACCCATGGCGTATTATTTTTAACTGGTTGACTACTTATCCAAACTTCCCTTTTTAAATGAAAATCAAGCAATAAAACAATGGCTTACACAATTTCTTAAAAACAGTTTTATCAAGGATGTAAGATATAACAGGAAGCAGACCAGTAACCACATTAAAACTAATATTTTGTTTGAAATTGATGAGCTATCATGCTTCAAATTACATAGTTGATTTGATTTAAATGTACTTGTAAAATGATCATCTTTAAAATGTCAACTGTAACTTCAATTGCTGTCAATTGACCTCAGAAAACTGCAAGAAACATACCGTCCCCATAGGAATCCAACTGCCTCAGATATATTGTCTGGAACTATCGAGGGCCCCCGTGATCAGCCATTGCTGTCAAATAATTTGCTCGTTGGCATGTACGGAGTTGACATAACTCTCTCTTTTCATGGCTATGGGACATGCTACCTGTCCAAGTAGAAAGTGAATTCAAGCAGCTGCTGGTGCCATGAATATGGAGAGAGGGAGAAGTCCTGATGCTGTGGACTTTTTGTGTTGTTCATAGATGTTCCTTCATGCAGATGAGACAAGTGAAACACACTTAAGGGCATGTAAAACTCAAAATGTATAATGTGGGCTCTATAAAGCACATGCTGTATAAATCTAAGAAGTTTAAATATGACGTGCCTTGAACTGAAAGCTCTTTCAAGGGAAAAAACAGGCCAAGGTAAGATACAGTTAGATATCAGTAAGCTATCACTTTAAATGCTCCTTTCAAGAATGAAAACAGATCCAAATGTTTTCATGATACATCCATCACAACCTATGCTCACCTGCATCTGTTTTGGGGTGGACATTAATGAAATTAATCCACTTTAGGGTATGGCCTCACATGGTCCTCCACGTTTCCTTCATTGCTGTCCAACTGTCCTTCTGATCTCCACCGAGTTGTTCTCTTGTGGTTCCTGTGCAGCGGGTTATCAGCATATGTTTATGGATATAACGGGTCAACACATCTTATTTCAAAAAGTTCAACCACTCTCTAAAGCTTTCTTCTTTGTTGTGTTTTAAGGTCTGGCTTGAAATATTAACACATTCAACACAGCCTGTACACTTACCCAGTGGTGTTGCATCATGTAGTCTGTATCCGTAACATTCAAGAGATGTCAAGATATATGGATAAGTGTGGACGTAAATATGAACAGAGGGCTGGGCGTTTACACATGCATAGCCATGGAACATAAAGAATAAATGACACTTTAGCCATCATTAGCTATTGTGACTTCATGTCTTTCAGTCTTTTTTCAGCATTGCAGTTTAAGAACTTCTCTCACATTATTAGCTTTCTGTCTCCTGTTTTTGCTTTTCTGAGCCTGAGATCAGAAGTTTATACTGGCAGTAGGCCAATGTAGCTAGAGTTGTTAGCCATTTATATTAGCTACTACTGATAATGTCTTCACAGCCTTTGAGAACTCCTCATCCTCATGTTTGAGCTCATATCCTGAACCTACTGTCTTCCCATTTTCATCAATGCATTCCAGCCTGAACTGTAATCCTGCTAGCCTGTTTATATTCCCTTTCTGGGATTCTTAGCCTATGTGTTTATATTTTGTAACGTCAAATCTATATGTTCAAATATTGTATGCTGATGTGCTAATGTTCTGGTTCCAATAAAGTAACAAAGTATGAAATTAATTTGTCAATTTTATACATAATATAGCTCTGCATTTGAGTTACTGGACATTATGCTGGGCTCAATTTAGCTTGATGGCATCATTTCATTGAGGTTATAGCCACCTTGGGGGCTGTTTTCAGTGCACTTGTGATAAACGAAAATGAACTTTGGCCTCTTTCTCCCACAGACAGCGTTGAGGATGACTTTGAGCTATCCACTGTATGTCATCGCCCTGAAAGCATGGACAAGCTGCAGGAACAGACCAAATTCACCAAGAAGGAGCTTCAAGTTCTCTACAGGGGCTTCAAAAATGTAAGTTTGACTGAAAACAATGGTTAGCAGCTAAAAAGGTTTCCAAGTAAACCTTAAAATTGGGGCACCTCGTAGTATGTGACCTGATGTGGTCCTTCCTGATCTGCGGTGTATCCAGTATTTGAAGAACTTTCAAGTCCTTGTGTGTCTCATTACTTAAGTGTTTACTCAAGGGCACAGCATAGCAGTAATCAACTCTTTCAATGTACTGACTGTTGATTTTATTGTCTCTGACATGCTTTTGTTAATATGTATGTTTGCTTTGGTTAGATTTCAAAAACTGAATTGCCCATAAGGTTAAATAGTTAATAGATAAGTTTTCTGACGCTGTATCTGAAACTCAATTCTTGGTTGCATCTTTTCAGTTGCAGTCGAGCATGACCTTAATTATCCCTATACTCTGTGCTGGATGGTAACTAATGAGTTTTCTTGACTCATTTGTATCCCAGGAGTGTCCGAGTGGTGTGGTTAATGAGGAGAACTTTAAGACCATTTACTCCCAGTTCTTTCCCCAGGGAGGTGAGTTGTCTACTCATACCACTAAACCTGTAGACTATCAACTTTACCCACCCTGCACTTTTATTTTATCTTTTTTTCTTATATGCAAGGTTAAAAAGGAACATTTCTTGTTTATTAAGTTGTGTAGAGGTACATAGAGCTTTCCATCATCACACTGAATTGAATGTAATTAAGTGATAATAAATCTGCGCTGCTGAACTTTTGCAAAGCACTGCAAAAAAAATCAGGGCAATTTCTCATTTCATGATATTTAACGTGATGAAATGTTAACCACTCGCCTCCAGTTTAATTTGAAATGATTCTCCTTTTGTGGCTATATTTAGCTCCCTGCAGATTCTAGCTGTTCAAAGATTTTACCTCAATGTTCGAGGGCACAAGGGTTACTGTAAGTCTCCATCTTTTTGCAGATTCAAGTATGTATGCACATTTCCTGTTTGAAGCCTTTGACACAAACAAGAACGGCTCCGTTAGTTTTGAGGTGGGTCTATTCATCTATCAGCTTCCTTTATAACAGATAAAAGCAATGAGTGAAACTTGCCACCACAGCAGTATCCTTACAAATATGAGTTATCTGTAAGAAGCTGCCAGCAGATATTAATGCTGTGTCAAGATTTAAAAGATGCCAAGCACTGCTGTAAATGCTTTCCCCCTTCGATCTCAGGATTTTGTATTTGGCCTGTCAATCATCCTGCGAGGGACCATTAATGACCGGTTAAACTGGGCGTTCAACCTTTATGACCTGAACAAAGATGGCTGTATCACCAAAGAGGTAACACACACATATATATCACAGTTTTCAGTTTTCTCTGAATGATTTGCTGTAATGGCTTCTAATCAAGGCTGCAGGAACTAATGAGGAGTACAAGGTCAAGTCAGTATTGTGTTAAATGTGCACTTGAATTTTGGGGGAAATTAGGTTCGGAAATTAACTCACTTGGGACATAAATCAATGACTACATCAACTTTCATTTTAGAAGTGAGAACCTGGCTCCAGTGTGTGTACTGAATTGTACTTAAGCCATCAAATATCCAGTATATGACCAACAGTGGTGAAAAAAGCTTGCACAAATGGCACTCATGTTAAAGTAAAGGTACAGTGATCAAATTTTACTGAAGCACAAGTAAAAGTAGTACTTTATGGATCTGATCAAGCAAAAGGAAATTGAACTTGATTTACAATGAACTTTAAGTATCAATTATTTTGTATTCACTTTTACCTTTACTGTTTTCCCTCATTCTGTATAATTTACAGAGAAAATGCTGGTTTACCATTCAGTCAGCACACTTTGTTATGCCGTTTTTTCTTGCATAGTCATTGATTTAAAATAAGAAGTAAACAGTGGAGTAAGGCAGGGGATCTTCACTTTATGATATGCCTAGTTGGGCCATTGTGAGACAGGGTAAGTGAGATAGAGTAATGCACTATGGGCTCAAGTTGGGCAACAGAGCATGCAGCCAGAGATTAATGCGATTCACGTTAGTAGCACAAGACATGAATGAGTTATGGACCCAGAACAGCGGATTTCAGTTGCAAGTCCCATTTCCCAGTGTATCACTCCTTGTCATATTATCAAGGGTTTCACAGCAACATTAAATATGTTGTGTCTGTCATGGTGGCTCAGTCACCATAGTTGACACAACACATGCCACGTGACAACTTTGTACTTAAGAATTTCCCTGGCTATGCTGAAATGTCTGAATAAATTACTAAAATAAGTTATTCTATAACGTAAACAGAATCACATATTTTAGTTATTTATTTAGACTCTTCAGTTTCCATTCTTTTTAATTGTATAAAATGTATCTAATAAATATCAGTTAATATTTACTTAGTACACTGTGTAAGTCATAGTTTTGCACATGCACACTGTGTTTGATCAAATGAATATAGAATTCCAGTTTCCCCTGATAAACATTAAATCACTAAAATTTAGCCTTTAAATGTAAGTATTAAGTACACCGATAATAAACTTGGTATCTGTATCAGAGTTAAACCTGTGGTATTGCCAAAACACCTGTCAAATTAAAGTTCTTATTGGTTTAGCTTATAATTATACATTTTTGCACAACACTTTGATGTTATATACAGTGTAGCAAGGTACAATACTTACCACAGAAACTACACAAGTTATAGTAACAATAGTGATTTAAAAAAAATACTAAAAAAGTGTAAATAAAAAAATACTTAGTAACAGTTATGTGAGTAAACATAATTATTTTCAACTTCTGATTACTATATTTTGTGTGTGACACAAATGAATTATAGTTCTTAAAAATATGTGTTTTCATCTAAAAAAATTAAATAAAATATCATGTATAAAATAATTTAGGGCACTGATGACTTAATGAGGGATAAGAAACTGACAGCTTGCTGATGGCCACATGCTGCCCCTCACCACTCTCAGTGTAGTTCTGAAGTTAGTTTCAAAGATCAATTAAATTTTCCATATAAAGAAAACAAAATCTGTCCAGTGTATTTTAACCAAAGTTCCTGATTCGACATCATAATGTAAAATGAAGAAAATAAACATTCTTTAATTCCTTGAGTATGTCTTTACATGGAAAAGTTTGCATGGGCTGATTTTTTTTCTGTATAACTTTTATGAGGCAACATATGAAATTGTTTTGAAAACAAAAAAAGGGTTAAAATTGCACATAAAACATAAGATTTTTTATTTATGGAATTGAAACAGTATTTCAACTTAGCCTAATTATGTGTTAACTTATTCAAATTCATCATTACTATTTGCATTTAAGTTCAATGATAAAAATATTGTTATAAACATTCTCATATTTGCTTTATGTTTGTTCTTTTCCTTAAATTCTGAGTTTTTTTAACATAATTGTAAATATTCCACAATTCTTAACAATTCATTTTTGTAGTGTTATAGTAATGTTGTGTGGGCACTCTTGGATGCTCATATAATGGGCAGGCTGGGTTCAAATCCAGCCTGTGGCTCCTTTTCTTCCCTCTCACGCTCTCCCTCACTGCTGTCTCTCTTTTGTCTTTCACTTTCCAGGAAATGTTGGACATCATGAAGTCTATTTATGATATGATGGGTAAATACACATACCCCTCTATGCAGGATGATGCTCCAAGAGAACATGTGGAAAGCTTCTTCCAGGTTATCAGTTATTATTATCACTGTTTATTACTACTAAAATATTACAAAGAGGAGTCTTGAACAAATTGTACATTTATGGTGTATTTCCACTAAGTCTTGTGGTTTTGTTTAGTACAGTTTGATACAGTAAAGCCTGATATAGCTTACATTTTCACAGCTAACCATACTTTTACTTGGTAGACTGCAGTATGTCTTGATCCATCTTTCAGGGTCAGATAGGTTCACCTGGTGCCCCAAAAGAAGTATATTAAGAAAGAAAGACAGTGCAAATCAATTATTTTGGTGCTTCTCTAAACTTTAGGTTGTGACAGTGCAAAAAATTATACCCTGTACTGGAACACTTAGTGGAAAAACACCACTCATGGTCTGTCAGGTAATATTGGATATTATTTTGTTTTCAGAAAATGGACCGGAATAAAGATGGGGTGGTCACCATAGAGGAGTTCATTGAATCATGCAAAAAGGTAGGATGGGAAATGTGGGTTTTCAATATTGTGTTTGTGGAAAAATCTATTATTTGCATTTCTGTCAAGACTCAGCTGAGAAGTAAGACACCTCTTTAATGTATGTGCTTTAAGTGTGCAGCAGAGTTGAGATGTTGATAGGATTTCCATTAACTCCAGGAAATTACTGTGCTAGGCAATTAAATATTTACAGCACCTGACACCTTCAAAAACCTCAACTTGTCATTTTGCATTTATTATTTTATGTGTAAACATAAAACAAACCAGCCATGAAGTGTTTCTTATTGAGCTCTCAAGATGCCTGTAAGTGCATATTTTTTTTGTTTTGGCATATTAGGTGGTTTATATTTATTTTGAGCTCTTAAATTAGAGCAGGAAAGCAATTTATTAAATTATAAACTAACTTTATCTAAAAACTTGAGTTTTACCATTGTTATGTCAAATTAGTGGATCACAGAGACATAAATACATTTTGCGATTTGATATACCGACATGATAATTTACCTGTTTTGTCCTGACTAACTGTTACAACCAACTCGTTAGCAGGAAGAAGAGGGGCACGGCTAGACCACACCCAAAGGATGAAAAATCTTGTATTTACCCTACTGTATTTGTTAGTCAGTCCAAAGATTATGATGAATGATGTGCTAGCATAATGGTAATGCAAATGGAAGTCAGGAAACTCAGCAGGTTGTTGAAGTGTGTCTGCTATTTCCAGCGGAGCAGTGTTTCTTTCAATCGTATCTACTTACTTTATTGTTATAAATATTAAAATGCCTTAGAGTCCTTCTCATTGTTAAAAGAAGTCTATCTTTCTGCCTGCATGTGGACTGTATCGTCTATCGTCTATCTGTTTCACATATTAATGGGATTATTTCAAGTCCATCTTGGCAACATCCCGTAGAAAGTCATTGGAAGGGGCAGAACCTTTTCAAGAGAGAAACTGAATGAATATTTTGTCAGTCACATTCTTTGCAGGCCATTCAGAGGCCTGCAGTTAATTGCAGTGTTTGCATACTTGGCGGCTGCATGCAGCCATGTGTTTACAGGTAGAGCAGAAACAGAAACTGTGCAGATCCTTCAAGGATTTACTTTTTTTCCTTCTTCTAAGATAGGGATTTTTTTTCTTTAATTCAGAAGGTGTCATTTTTATAAAAAGGAAACTACAAACTGAGTATTTGTGTCACAACCCGGCTTATATATTGTGGCAAAAGGGAGACAAAGACTTACCATCAAGTTCAGAGGGTATTTATTTACAGAGCATAACTTGTATTGTGCAATGTTAATCTTTGCATGTGTCGATGTCCATGCTGAATGCTCAGAGAAACCAGTTAGTCGAGTTGCCAATGCTGATGCATTCTTAATGCCAGAGGAAGCCAGAATGCCAAGGCCTGCAGGTCAGGAGGCCAAAGAGTCAGGGAGTTGCAAGGCTGAAGACTAAGAAAGTGAATGAGATGTTTTGAAGGTATTTTACTGGGCAGTGCACCAGGCCTAGGTATGACTGTTGTGCTCTGTTAGTTGTTACAACAACAAAAAATAACCTAAGTCATCAAACAAATTGCCTTGTGATTAGTTTCCCCCAATACTGGTTATTTTATTACAATCATCACTTCTGTGATTGTGTCAGTCCATCTACAAAAGATCATTAAGGCAGTGAAGTTGGTGTCAAAGCTTGACAACCTTTTCAGCTGTCTGATTCTTTTGCTTTTTCATCACTTATATTTGCACATTTGTGCGCTTGAAAGATCCCATGTGCTCATATTGTAGAGGTCAGTAAGTTGACAGGAAATTGTAGAGAATGGAAAGAAAATCAGGGCCACACAGTGGGGGAGCAGGTAGTGCATGTGCTTCCCAGCAAGAAGTGTTCTGGTTCAAACCTCAGGTTGGTCAGGGTCTTTTGCACAGAGGAGTTTGCACATTCTCCCTGTGCCTGCGTTCTCTCTAGGCACTCTGACTTCTTCCCACAGACCAATGTGCAGGGGTCTTGCCCTTAGGGTTAGATTGTAGCCTGGGACCTACCCTCCAATAATAAAGCCAAGAAAAAGCCAAAGTTTTGATATCTTAAACAAAATTGCCTTTTGCTTCCTTTCTCTAGGATGAGAACATCATGCAGTCCATGCAGCTGTTTGACAACGTCATCTAAGAACCTGGATCAAAGTCAACGCAGGCGCCAGGGAGGGGAATAAGTGTGTGTAAGTGGAAGAGAGCCTGGGGTATGGAGAGAGTAAGAGTTTGTAAATGTGTGTGTATGGTTGTTTTCAGACTTGAGAGCTTATGCTTGAATATAGAGCTGTGAATCTTGAGGGCTATGAAGCCCTCCTCCTCGTCCTGGACCCCCTGGTGGCATTTCTCCAAGCAACAATGGAGGCATCCCAACTTTCTCGCTCATCATGCAGAACCTTATTTTTACCTTAGAGACACAGAGAAAGATGACAAAGCAGCAGGCACTCCTAAGACCACCCTTTTTTAGTATTATTTATTACCATTACTGATGGAGGAACTATATCAGCCTGTGGTATGTTATTCTTTCCAAGGATTACTTTTCCCCCTGTGATGGCCATGATTTGGATTTCATCAATCTGATCCTGCCTACGTGCATGTGGATGACATACCTCCCTGGAGCCACCAGACTGCTCATGCCCCAGCCGTGAAAAATAAATGTGAGACTGCTGCCATCTAGTGGAAAGAGAAAGACACTTCTAAAGGAGACATCTGATGAAGTCAAGATCTGGGCGATCCTGTTTCATGGAGGTTTTCCACAAGAAACTGATTTCAATATCGCATGATGATGTCACTAATATCCAATTATGTATTTACAGAGATACTCCAAAGTCTGCTTGTCTGTCTGCTGTTCCTAGTCATTCACAGGTGCCTCACCCTCAGTGTATATGTGTGTGTGCATGTGGTACAGGAAGAGATGTCATCCATCTTACCCACAGGATCCCAATCATACGATTCTGGATGAATAGTCCCCAGCCTTCCAAATATTACAGTCCTAGCTGTAGGTGTCTGATGACTGTTGTACATTTTCTAGAATTCCCAGTGGTCTGATGTTAGGCAGTACAAGATGGGGGTTTCACTATAGACGGACATGGAGCTGTCTAGACTGACGCCAGTTTCTCTTAACAAAGGACTTAAATTCAACAGTTGTACTAGTCTATGAATTACCAGTCAAAGGGAAATTATTAGATTGCAGATTGTATTTGTGAACTTCTTGTAATCAGAAAAGTCATGTGGTTGTAGCAGGTTCTACCACTCCCATAAAAGAAATACTCCACATGGTAACACTTTACAAAGAGGTATGCAAAAATTGTCATGGTTATAAGGTAACACGTGATGAACGAGCTGCTAACTTTTCAGCCCCCTGACTCCCATAACAACAGTGCCAGAGACTGGGGACCCCATAGACCCTGGAGTTGGTCCAGTCATGTAATGCTGTTAACAGCTGCATACACTCACTAATGGGCCTGTCCTAACACTGACATGAAAACAAGACAAAAGAGCATGAAAACCTAAAAAGTGTATAATATTTTACAAAGATATGTATTTTCAAGTGGTCAAACTTCAACTCAACTCAGGTTCATGTAATTTGTTTGGTGGCTGTGTTCACAATTGCTAATGTTTTAAAACTGCCAGTTTTAACATACTGTGTACCCCTGATCCACCCCTGATCCACCTCTGTTCTCTCTCTGTCTCTGCTGCTCTGTTCAGTTCCAAAGCCTCCTTCCCCACATGAGCACAGACTGTTCTGTGTGGCTGTCTTGTCCACTCTGTGGTAACTGGTCAGTTCAGCACCATTTTCAGCAGTTCTTCATCTTGTCTATAATCTATGCTCTTCACTGGGCATCAGTGGTAGGACATCACAGTGGTAGGTCTCTTCAAGGGTGCAAAGGGAACCAACTGTTTCGGGCAGCCACAGGTACTGTTTATGAGGGGGTAGTCCATATACCACAGACTTTTTGCTTCTTGCTCATAATAGTACTCAAACATATGGAAAAGAGACGTGAAAAACACACCAATCCTCTACAAACAACATATGTAAGACAGACTTGAAGCAGAATACAAATTACCCTACGTATACTGCTGCATAGTGGACAAAATAATGGGCAGGTGACATTTATGTTTGTATGTGTGCATCCTCTTAGAGCAGCAGGCCTCTACATTATGTGTGCAAACATACATTTTAAGGATTATTTACACATCACTTTCATTCTAGTCTAAATCTGACCTTATGACTATGGTTGTTTTCTTCAGTTAAATTAAATACACTTTGTTACAGTAATAGGTAAAATATACTGTTTAGAATAGTTTTATTTAGTCTTTGTTTTTTGCATGAAAACATCTTGAAATTGCTGCTTCACACACCCTGAAGGTGCAAACACTATTGACACTAAAGTAGCATCCATCATGCAAAATGTCTGCTGCCAGCGGCAAATACACTTGTTTGTTGCTTGTCCTTTAGTTTATTCTGATATCAACAGCAAATATCAAATTCAACTTCACTTTTATTACATAAAAGTGGACTTTAAAAGTTCTGAGGTCATGTAACCCCATAAAATATGTATTGCTTAACAATAAGCACATCGTCAGTTCCCCTCTTTGCTAATAAATTCTTACATTTTGAAATTCATATTAATTATTTTCTGCAAAGTAGAAGTAAATGTCATGCTGAAGTTAAAAATGGTACTGCAACATAAAACTATTACATTTTTTAGGATATATGGAGAGTCAGTGTTACTGTAGGAAAGATCATGCACAGGATACATTTTTTCTTGTTTGTTTTTTTATTAGTTGTAACATCTGATGAACTGTTAATGAATGGGAGTGTACATTAGAAGAAAATTTTAAATTTTTTTTGGCCAGCGAGCCAAAAAAGAGAGGGGACCAACTTCTGTGGAATCAATGCATATATGTGGAAGAAAACAACAATTTGCTGCGTCATAAAGTAGTGCCAAACACAGAGACTTCCTGGCGGAAAAAAAAGCACTCTGAAATTTTCGTCCAGTCATTTTGTGTAAAACTCAAACAATTACTTGAAATAACTGTACCCACCAACAGCAGTGTACTTACCAGTAGTCTCAACTTGTTCTCCATAAAGTTGCAGTGCTGCTGGGAGCCCTTTCAGCCACAAATATCTGTGTAAGTAATATTAAGTATCGAATAAATATAACGCGAGTTACTCAGAATCTCCATTTTAAAAATAGAAATAATATGTCTTTTTTTTCCTAATAAACTTCAGTTTGTCATTAACTTGTCCCTAGTTATAAGGCAATTTACTCATGCATTAAATTTAATTAAGCATACTATTTTAGTATAGGCCAACTAACAGTTGGTTACCTCCTTATGTTTTTGCTGGCCTGTTTGTTTTTTGTTTGTTTGTTTGCAAGATTACACAAAAACTACTAGACAAATTTTGCTGAAATTTTCAGGAGATGTTGGTAATGGCCCAACTTAAAAAGGATTTGGTGGTGATCCAGATAGCCGCCATTAGCGAAAGATAATTTTTGCTGAACAACTGTCTAACTAATAATGACATCAACATGATTCTGAGTGCTAGGTGTGGGTTTTCAGGATCAAGGAATCATATTATGATGGTAACTTTATCATGGAACTATTGATTATAGATGTAACAGCAATATGTGAGCCACCTTGGCGGAGGTTTGCCCTCTCTGAATGCCTTCTAGTTACTCATGTGTTACCTAACAACCATGCCATTTTAGGTGTTCCTCACTCTAAGGTGTTACTCCCTATTTGCATTGCGTTATGTTTTTACTTTTCAAGTAAGTATAGTTTGTGAGTGTGTGTACTGTTAGAGAGAGACATGGTTTAATGGTTTCTATGTTACTCTTCATTTGCATTCTCCCTCTCTCTGCAACACCAAAGAGGAGAAATAAGAGGTATTTAAAGCCACTCTAAGTTATGATATAAAGCCCACATATGGGTGAAGAGAGAGGGAGATGCTGTGAGGTAGGTCAGGCAAGGGGAAATCAGAGCTCAAGGGTGTTGCTCAGTGTCATGATCTAGAAGCACTTACTCTGACCATAAGTGTAAACCCATATAAACCCTTTCTGATTATGAAAACGTTTTTTTTTTTTTTTTTTGATTGCTTTGGTTCCAACTAGATAATTTCAAAGATGGTATTAATGGACAAAAGGACACTAATGGCATTTTTCCAACAGGCTGTGGCGTCTTCAAGAGCATATATTACCAAGAAATAGCAATAATGTTCTCAATGTACAGGGCACTTTTCCACTCCCCACCTCTCATTTCTCTGACAGCACAGTGAGAGGGTGCATTAAAGCCCTGATGATATTATGCACTCCCTGCCCTTCAATTTGTTTGTTCCTGTGTGCTTTTCTGTACATCATTTATTCATTGGTGGAAAAATAGTTGGCTCTGATTGTTCCTTGCCTACAGTTTCAGACTTCCACTCCTGGCCACAAATAAAAACCTGTCTATACCCGCATGTACTGTGTCTAGAAAAATGAAAAATCTACTAACCCGCTGTACTGACTGTCTAGTTAGCTAGCCTAAACTGGTTGCATAACGTATTTAAATTGTGTATATTTTGTACAGAGATAATAAAAATCACAGTTACTATGCAAAAAGGCTGGACTTTGTGTTCCAAAGCTTGTACATAATCATATTTATTGAAATAAGACAGCTCTTGAATCTTTACAGTACAAAGCAAATCAAGTCTCCACAGTTCAATATAATTTATCAGTCAAAAGCAATGTTTTATAATTTACATATACACATTTTACACGTCATCCTTACAGCCACATCTGATTCATCTTCAAGGCAGTGCATGAAACCATCCACTTTCTAATATCCTGTTTTTACTGTGTTCATGAAACAAACACCTACATATCAGTCAACTTCACACATTCCTGCAGAAAGAAATATTGCACCCTTCAATCAAGATCCTTCTGCTGTGTCATCAAAGCTGAAGAGAAAGTGAAATTTTGCTTATTTTGCTTTTTGGATCCTTGTTTGATTCCCTTGCCAAACAAGGAAAAAACTTGCACAGAGTTGTCATCCTCTAATCATATCATGTATCCACAAATGGTTCAATCTGATCCTCAATGACAGCCTTGATGTATTCTTGTAACTGTAGTCAGAAACACTCAAATAACTTCCCAGCTTCAGAGAGAGATTTGATATTTAAATGTTGGATTACCTTGTAGAACCACAGGATTGATGCCTGAAACGTGTAAAATGAAAATAAATCACAGCGTCAGATGTCTCCATTTCCTCATGTTCCCGAATGTCTCATTTAAGCTCAGACTTTTGACTTATTGAAGGCTTGGAGTGCGGCTAATAGGGATTGGATTTGTCCATAGTGGAGCAGAAATCACTTGGGCATCTTGCGGAGCTCTGCCAGAACCCAGATGGCCAGCGAGAGAAGAGCCACCGAGCCGGACTGATGCGTTGCTGCCAGCGGAGTGGGTACGTACAATAACAAGGTGCTGATACCAAGGGCCACCTGGGGAGCACAAATAAGTTGGTTTTATCAACACTGACCTTAAAATAGTCTGAATTTACATATTTCTGATATGGCTGACAGCCTACCTGTCCATAGGCCATTGCTGTGAGAAGGCTAATAGCAATCTTTGCCCTCCTAGGCAGCATCATCCTCCTCGAGAACAGATAGAGGCCTGTAATTGCTGTCAAGGAAGAGATCGCCTGGAGAAAGACAAACACAAAAGATCATCAACAACCTTCTATATGCTTATTCACAGAGAATCCAGCTGCAAAATAAGCTCTGATCACAAAATATGAAATCCATGAAATCATGCAATTCTATAATGGTGTATTTTTCTTTCATTTATTACTTAGTGTTTTATGTTATGTGCTGACCTTTGTGGTTGTTGATGTATTTGTAGTTTGTGTTTTGATGCTCTCTGTGCAAGACAAATTCCCTTCAGTGCAATACAGGTTTCATTCATTCATTAGTTACTATAAAATGTGATTATATATAGAATTTTTCAATTTCTGTGATCTCTTCTATTTTAGTGTAAAATGTAGTGTTTCAGCTTTCCAGTAATGTGCTCAAATGTTTACTCTGGCAGTACAGACATGCTTTAATACGGCCTTTCCCCTGGAACCAGCTGTTGACTGAAAAAACACCAGACTAAGGCAGCGTCTTAATCACCCACCAATCAATCAATCATTTTGATAGCCTCTATTCCTCACCAGTGTTATACTGTATTAAGACACTTTACAAAAAGATACATCTAGATCATACTATTCATGTCATTTATTTTAAATTACTTCCTTAAATGTACTTAACCCGGACTTTGAGGCACACTGACAAATCCACAGGATGTTTATGAATAAGGGCTCTGGCTAGCAGGGGTTTGTGCCACTTAGTACGATCTTTCCTCCATCCTTTAAAGAAAGTGGTGTTGTACTGTTAAGTGAGCAAACCTTGTTTGAATGCAGGTTTGATTAAAAAGTTGCTTAAACTAATAAGAGACAGTGACTATTGCAGGCAACAGTGATGTCAACTCTAAGTCATTAGTTTATGCGGTCATTTGTTGAATTACAACACAAAGTTTACAGTATTTCCTTATTTCCCAACATCTAAAAAGGATTTACCAGTCATCAGCTAGATGAACAGTCATGCCTGTGTCTGTGAAGTTTCACATAGTGTTTAGATGTTAATGATTGTGGACTTGATTTTTTCTATTTGTCTTCAAAACTTCCTCTTACAGTTTGTTTCCGCTGCTGTGTTCAGTCTGTCATATCTCCTCTGCCTCCACACTGATCGTACAAGTCATGTGTACTCTGTAACTCAGTTTTACATCCTGTTAGTTCTGGATGATGTGCACAACTGACACACCACCCCGAGACAGGGGATGAGTGGTGGCCAACATGCATCTGTGTAGTTATCAGCAAATATATTTCCAGTGAAATCATTTGTTTTCCCTGAAAGAGCCTAAGACTGCAACTTAGTATAGCACAGTATAGCAGTGGGAAATATCAAATAAAGACATTAAAATAGACAAGTGTGTAAAATCTCCATGATAATTCCATGTTCCATATAAAGTTAGCGTCATAATATGACTTCCTGACCTGTGAAAACTCGCTCATGTTGATATCACTATTAGTTAGACAGCTATTGAGCAAAAATTATCGTTTGCTAATGGCGGTTATCTGGATCACCACAAAAATCTAATCATTTTTAAGTTGGGCCGTTACCAACATCTCTCAAAAATTTCAGCAAAATCCATCCAGTAGTTTTTGAGTAATCTTGCAAACAAACAAACAAACACCAGCAAAAACATAACCTCATTGGAGGAGGTAGGAAGTGCTAGAAAGACACTGAGCTGGAGAGTCCAAATGATTCCCCTCTAGTTTTAAACTTTGAAATGTTTCCCAATGTTTTTTTAATTCTGCTTGATTAAATAATAACATACCAGAACTCTGTGGTCGAACTGCACTGTTGTGGGATTTTCAAAGAAGTTCTTCAGAGCAGGTGAGAATGCCAGCAGATCATCGGGGATCCATCGCTCTCCCATCTTGGGGAAGGAGTTGTAAACCAACCCGGCATCCAAACCAGCCACAAAGGCACCTGGGAACAGGATTTATGAAATAACTATAACACAAACAAGACAAAAACAGCTTACTTTATCTGTTTTATCCCAGTAATCTGCATATACTAACACTTGCTTGTAATATAAAAACAGAAATCACTTTGGATTTCTTGAGGGAAAACGCTTCTTCATGCCCAGTGTATGTTTTTGAAATGAATTTAAACAGTACCTGAGAGTGCCGTAAGGAAGACAAGACCACCAGTCCCCTTTGCAAACCTCCTGAGCTGCATAATTCTTTTGGTTTCTGCTATCTGTGATAAGAGTTCATACAGATAAAACTTAGGAGTCTGTAACTCGAGACTTCTACAGCAATGACAATGTTCGATCTGCTTGTAGGGAGTGAGACCTCTCCTGACCTTGTGTACAGGCAGCAGCAGAGTCAGACCTGTCCACAGGCTGGCACAGTAGAGCAACAAGGCAGAACCCAGGTGAGCACTGAGGCGATACTGGCTGACCCTGGGGATGTCGTAGGATTCAGGCTTCTCCTCCAGACCACTTTTTACCATGTACCACCCTAAAAGACCCTGAGATGACAAAGACAACAATGCAATCTCTTTATATGTAACATTAATAGAACATTTTACAACGTAGCATTACTGAGCTCTTCTACAGCTGAAAGGAGTCATACCTGGAAGAAGACAAATCCACAGAGTCCCAGGACCTTTCCTTTCATGGAGCGATTGAAGTATCCTTTCCTCCAAAAGTAAATAGTGGGAAGGATGTACGCGAGTCCAACCAGTCTACCCCACATTCGGTGACCCCACTCCATATAGAAAATAAACTTAAACTCTGGCAGAGTCATGCCATGGTTCATTCTGGAAAACAGAACACAACTTCTATGTAAGAAAATCAGACATTTATTAATACATTATACACTTATTATTAATAATAATTTTAAAAAAAACTATTCAAAAGAAAATTCTACAAGATACATTTATATTTCAAGTTTCTGAAATCTGCACTGGTACTTTGTTATCCTTAAGCATTTTTTATATTTTAAGAACTGTCTGATATTGTTCATTAATATTTTATGTTTAATGTGACTGTTCTTAAATGTCCCTTACTTGCTGAAGCATGACAGGTGAGCCTAGACAGATTCCTTATATGGTGGGACAATAAAATCATGTTATAGTTTGAACTTAGGCTGAACAAAATATTTTCACTTTGCAATGACAATGTACTCATGGGCAGTAGTCACATAATGCATGAGTACATTCTCGTGTGCAATGTTAATTAAATGATAATTTCCTGCTTCCTTTTTTTCTTTTTAAATCCTGTTTTAGTCATAATTATGAAAAATACCAATTATATGAATCTGCCATAGTCATGTAACTAAAGAGACAATTGTTGGGACACTAAGCATCTTCTTAAATAGTCTTATCCAGAACAACCAAAGAGGCTCAGTTACTCAAAATGGTGAGCCTTTAGTAGTTTGAAACATAGGGGCTGCTCTTAGAACATCATCAATTATGGTTCATAATGCTGGCAAAAAGGTTATGCTATTGCAAGCCATGAGCTTATTCATAAAGTTTGTGGAAAAAAAGTGGCCATCACCATTTATACCATATATATGCCCCTTAAAAACTGTAATATATTTTGCGGCAGGAAAAAATATTGCATTATCCTCTCTTATTACTATCATTCAGATCTAATTTGAACAAAATTCATTTATTAATTAGTGACTAAAAAAAATCTGTTTCAAAAACACAGGTAGAAGATTAATTTTGAGGTAAAATAAAAGTAAAACATAAAGGTAGACTAAGTAAATGTAGTTTCATGTCAATTTCACAGCTGAATTGTGCTAAGAGCTGCTGTTTTGATCTTTAGTGATGGTGTGTCCTTTTTATTGTACTAGTGTGTGTTGCTTAGGGCTGCTTGCTCACACCAAGAATTATGACCACTGGTTAATACTGAGATCGTGATTATTAGGCACTACTACTCAATTGCAGTTATGACCCAAGCACTTAACCATTGAAACATCTAAAACCAGAATTGAACTCAAATAGTCGGGTTAAAATTATAAATGTGTATTAAAATGTGTGATTTGAAATTGAAATAAATGGATCAAAATAAGATATTCATGTATTTAGGAAGTAGAGATGTACTCTGTGGCTAAAATTTAACAACACTGAAACCGTTTTCATAATCATGAGAAGAAAAATTTTAAATAAAATTCAATGAATTTCTTGGCATGAGTTTTGACTGTGTGAAAAGAAAAGATGAGGGCTTACATTTTGAACTCAGGAAACTGCTGGTACTTTGCAAACTCAGCCTCCCACTCTGCCTGCGACTGCGGGGGCTTCATCTCTCTCACCAGATGCCAGTCAACCATGGAGAGCCCAGATTCTGTTAACCTGATTGAAACAACACACATTTCCTTTGGGTAAATGTTAGAGGCACATTTCACAGAGATGGCTATCATGTAGACTGAACAGCACTTCTACCTTGTGACGCCTCCCAAGACGACGGCCCCGACCACCAGCCCACTGCAGCCCAGTAACCAGCGGCCCACTATGCGATTTGTGGCAGCGTTTGGGATGCTAGCTGCTGCTGGTGAAGAGGAGGCTCCAACCTCTGCAGTGATGGTGCTCTGGCTTCTTTTCACGAGCCATTGGCGTAGCTGTGGACTCCGCTGTTAAAGAGAGGACAGAGCTGACTTGAAATAAAACTGGACAACGCAACTTCTAAATGTAAATCCTTTGAGAAAACATCCACTTTATATTTTAAGTGTTAAATAATACTGTATACTTATGACTGTATTGGTATCATTACTACTAATTACTTTTTTATACATTGTCATTTACAAACCTCATGATAACTTTTAAATAAAGATATTTTCATTCGTTTAATGTACAATACCTTTGTAAATAAAAAGGTTCTTAATCTACGAAGTTAACTGAAGGCTTATATTATCATAACCTGTCAGTTGATATTAGTTTTGATTGCTATAATGGATTTTTCATATGAAAAGTGTTACTTTTTTCTTGCTAATATCTACTGGTCTCTCTTTTTATTCCACCTTGTAGACCCAGTTTACAGCAGAAGATGGCTGTCCAGTGTCCACCACAAAGTCTATTCTATTCAAGGTATTCTGCTTTTAAATGGTTGATTTCTCCCCTTGGTGTTGCTGCCTAGTGCTGGCTTCATGGTGGATAAAGTTGTGGTCTGATAAATATCTAAATATATTATTGCTTTATTTGTGAAGCGTTATAAGGTTAATAAGCTGTGATTCTCCACTTTACAGATAAACATTGATTATTACGCATTGAGTTTTAATGACAACCCTAGGCAACAGTCCTGACACAAAGGTAAAACTGTGACAAAAAGTAAAGCCATTTCATGCAGCATAAGCTACTGACTCCACATAAATAGCAAATCTTTGCATCCAGTAAAACTTTCCACAGATAAATGATTTACTTCCAACTACAGCTGTGCCATATGAACATAAATTATTTTTTCCAATGCAGAGGGCTGCAAAGGCTTGAGCTTTAGAGCTGCAGCTCATCATTTTAAATCTTATTTCACTTTATGTCAAAAACGTCTAAGGTGGAAAGTTATGTAATGCTCAAACTGTTATAATCTCTGCCAAGGAAATGATGCTTTGGGGAATTTTCTCTGAATGTCAGTTATGCCAGAAGGAAGTGATTAGATTTTGGTGATGACCGAATCCAAAAGTGGATCCAGGAATTTTCCCAAGGATCTGAAAACAGTGTGAGCTATGGCGACAGTGTAATACCGCTTTCACACTAAAATTAAGAGTGCCAATGCGGGTTTTTTCAACGTGGGTTAAGCCGCTAATTAGACCCGGGTCTTACCCACAGCAGACAAGCTGCGCGGCTGTTTTTTTCTCCTCTGGCGCATCAAGCTGATGTCATCACGTTGATGACATTATCAGCGCAACAAAAGCATGACCACTTAAACAATGGATAGGAGCATGGAAGCCGTGGACAAGGTTTTTTGTTCTTTGTACTTTTGTCCCTCTTTAAAAATGTACCAACTCGGCTCTGATGATAAAAAAGCGGATGGAATTTGTTGCTGAGATGACAAAGAGTCACGTAAGTTACAGACGCGATGTTATGCCGTGGGCATGCTACGCCGACGTCATCCGTAAATTAGCGGGTTCACCCGGGTGTGATGTTCCCACTGAAGCCGATTGGAGGCAAGCCGATAAAAACCCGAGTCACTTGCAGGGTCAGTTGACCCGGGTCAAAATGGTGATTAAACCCTTTCAAACTGCTGACAGGAGCCGAATGTTACGGGGTTTAAACGGTTTTTTGGCCAGTCTGAAAGGGGTCTAAGACATGCCTCAACTAAGGGTTGTGCTCTCTAGATAGAAAACATTGATATTTTTCAAAACCTCGATATAGTGCCATGGCCCACTTCAAACGTATATTCTAGTATTTCACTCCAAAAAGGGGGACTCTGTCATAAAAGGGAAGCTCAATAACAATCATAACAAAAGCACTGACAATAAAACAATAATAATACTACAGCCTTATTATTATTACTGTAATTACAGCAATAGCAATAAAACTCTTTGCTTTCATAATACTGAATAATAAAAGATTGATGGTGGAGTAAATTCTGAGAAGAGATTGACAAAAAAAAAAAAGAACCTGTTCTAGTTTAAGAAATTCTACAAAAGACCTGTTTTAAAGGTGCAATGGCCGGGACATTGTTATTGCTTTATGGATATTTATAAGTATTTAATCTCTTCTCTGTGGATATCAGACGAACATTTGCTATGGTTGTTGCAAGGGGGTAAGGGTTAGTTACAAATACGGGATGCACCACTTTGAAACCATTTTTGTTATGCCATGTCCATGTTGTGTGCCAGCTCTTAAGTCTATTTAAACATGCTCGGGATAATGATGGGGGTTAACTCAGGTTAATTTGGAGAGCTGATACATGAGGACGTGACTGCCGCTGAGAGGGTAATGTAGCCTGCCCTGTCTGGGTAAACGATAAAAATCAACCTTATTGATTAAATGTGATGTTGCCTGATAAGTTAGCCTATTATGTCGTTTTAGGAATCACAGAAACGCTGCTGTGCTCGTAGTTTAGTGTCTGACCTTTCCATTCATATGCTAGCAGGCTAGTGCTAGCGGCTAACGTTAGCTCCATACTTACATTACTGTGTTGAAATCCCTTTCCAGTGTGTCTGCAGCTGCAGATGAACGATGTCCGTACTGTCGAGAGCAGCATTGCTCTTGTGGCCTAATTGTTGTTTGTTATGAAGTGCCCACAGTTCTCTTATAGAAGATAAGCTTGTGTAAATGCTGCTACAGGATGTTACAAAACCATGTTTCCTAACTGTATTTAACTCTGACCTGGTGACGTCACGTAACATGCGGAAAAATTATATATTAAAATGTTTAATGCTTTTTTTTAATTTCCGTTTAGTCGCATTGTAATCAATACACTACTCGGGAAAATAGTTTGTGGAATTTTGGAAAATTTATTTAAAAAAGTCGGTTTGCTCAAATGTAGAAGGCTCGTTTTATGTTTTAGCGTACCCCGAATGAGCGGCGACCGGTTTTCCTCCTCGTGTTACAATGAAGTACCGCCCACCCGTACTTTCGCGGATGAAGAGTTCAACCAACCGGAAAAGAGCTTATCTTCACCGACTGGCTGTTGTAGCTGAAACCTGTCAGTGACAGAAACAACATGTATTGATCAGAATCTAAATGTGAGCTAGTGAATCGATAGGAGGTGAATGTGACAGGTAGTTGTTGTGTTAGTCCAAACTGTTTGTTTACAATGTGACTTGGAGTTCACGAGCACGTTCATGATGAGTGTTTCTGTCCGTGTTTCTGTCTCTCTGTCCAGACTGTCAGAATGGCAGAGGGCTTTTTAATGGAGGTGTGTGTGGACTCCGTGGAGTCGGCTGTCAATGCTGAACGAGGAGGTCGGTAAAGTGTTGCTAACGCCTCAATGACTTCTCTCTAAAACCTTCCTTGTATGTGACTCAAAGGCCGAGGATCATTTATCTTTCATGACATTTAAGAAGGGTAGACTCAATTGACATGTCCAAGAATAAAGCCTTCCAAAGGTCTAACTGCAGGGGAGACCGGGGTTGGTTGTTACAGCAGTAATCACAGCCAAACCACTGCATGCTGTTTCATCATGGTCATCTATTTTATGTGCCCTGATGCCATTGCAATTTCTGTCTGGACCTTTTGTGTATCTGCCACAAAACATTACTTAGACCAAAACAGTTTGTTAAAACAGGCTGCAAATATATTCATTTCAGCTGTAGAAATCATCCATTCCCACACACAATCATGTTACTTTGGTGTTTTTTGGAGGGACGCAGTATTTGGCACTTCTGCATTTGCTTCATTTTTAAGTAGTCCATATAAAATTTTCCAATTTTTATAAGCCTGACACACCAGATGGATCATTCAATATGTTTCACTAGCCCATGTGGGTGGAGCCAATAGAAAGTGTTTGGGAATTGGCAGAACCTTTCAAAAGCATATCCATCAGGTGATTGGGCAGCCATTCCGTCAATCACATTCATGTCCAATCAGAAATGTAGTAGGCAGACACTACTGCTGTGATGTAAAGCTCAGAATGTAAGCCACTTTGTAAAATACACCCTCGCCAAAACACATCAGGAGTGGACCGAAATTATCCTTTCTATTGATAAGGGCTTTCACTGTTGTTTGTTCTTCATTTCATCTTTTCAATTAGAAATGCGGTCCATATCTGTCAAAGCTGCTACTGAATCTGTTAGCATATATGCTAGTCTCTCCATGAGCAGTAACTTCCTGTTGTCGTCTCGCATATAGCTGTCACCCCTTTCTGCTCCAAAAGAAGCAAATTGGGCCGTGCTTCTTTGGGCCGCTTGCAGTCGTTGTAGATTAGAGCTTGACAAGATGGATCTGTCTGATTAAGTACGTACACACAACATTGAATCAGAGCACTTACAATTGAATAATACAGTGGTAAACTATAACGTTTTATGACATTATTGATTTAGAACATACTCTGGCAGACATAAAAAAAGAATATATATCAAGGCAAAATATGAGCTCTTTTAACACCATAGTTTGCCGCTTGGTCTTGAGCCACCAGTTTAGAAACACGGATCTAACTTTTCTCCCTTCTTCCTAAAAATTAAATAAAATGTTTTCCTTTTTTTTCCTTTTCTTTGAAGACAATACAAACTTATTGCCAAGCAACCATACACTTAGGGATGGGAATTGATAAGATTTTATTGATACCAGTGCTATTAAGGATCCTGCTAATCGATCTAATTCTTTAACGATTCCCTTATTGATTCCTGCAGATTTTCCGTGTGGACAAATGTTGGCCTGTAGATTTTCAGGGGCAACAATGTCAAACACATGTCACATCATAGATAACTGCTTCTGCAAGTTGCTGGTGTTTTCACTCACTTAAGGTTGTGTAGTAGGCGCCTTTTGTAAAAAAATTAAGCCACAATTCTGACCGCTTCTGAACCCTGTCAGTGGGAGGAATTGATAAGGGACTTGGTTAGCAAAAAGACTCATGATATTGATACTTTGATGGAGCTGTTAACGATTCTCAACTGGAATTGGTTTTTGATTTCCATCCCTACATACGCTTTTCCCCAGGCTTCATTAATGTTACAAGTTCACTTTCATTGTTTAAATCAGTCTGCTCATGTCTTAAGCTGAGTTTTCCATGTGAAATTATAATTATGCCACAAAATCAAAGCTTAAAATATAAGTCTTGTTAAGTTAAATTGCTCAATTTTAAATTTCAAAATTATTTGTGATCACTTATAATCAGTTTGAAGGTTAGATTATCATAAATAAGCAAACTCAATCTTTTTCGGATAACCAAATCTGCACCTTAAAAAGCAGCAGGAGGTTCGTTTGTTTTTAAAGTTTTTAGACACTGGTATTATTTGCCTCTCTGCTTGCAGAGGTGTCAATTCAATAAGTTGTTGTGGTCTTCATATTTTTTAGAGGTGCTTGTGCAGTTATAACCATATTTTTCTCTCTACTGACAGGCGCAGGTCGACTTGAACTATGCTCTAGTCTCCTGGAGGGGGGGCTCACTCCCAGCTTAGGTGAGCACTGCTCTTTTTACTTCACACAATAATGTGTAACATTTTAAGAATGTGTTAAAACCAAAATATGCCCCTTTTTTCTTCCCTAAAGGTCTGCTGCAGGTGGTAAAGCAGTATGTGAAAATTCCTGTCTATGTTATGATAAGGCCCCGTGGAGGGGACTTCCTGTACTCAGACCAGGAAGTGGAGGTGATGAGGAAGGACATAGAGCTGATGAAGAGCCATGGGGCTGATGGTCTGGTGCTGGGGGCCCTGACAGAGGATGGACGGGTGGATGCAGAGCTCTGTGTGGAGTTTCTGGGTAATGTCAGTCTGTACATTTATAGTTATTTGTTTAGTGTGTAAAAGCCAGCAAGCAGAAAAAGTCATAATGTTTGTTTCACTGATCATGATGTTGAATTTCACAGGACGACAAAGAGACTTAGTGAGTTATTTTATGTTCAGAGACGATATACCCTACAGTTTAAGATCACAGACTGTTCTTTCTCAGTCGTCATGTTCCCTTTCCAAATGTCTGCCAAACCAAAAAGCTCTTCTGTCAAATCCCATTTACAAAAATAACCTCATCACAGTGGATTTATTCCATTAAGCTATCCTTTTCCTCAGGGGCTATTATTGGTGCAGGTGGCACATTGAAACATCTGGACTGAGTTTAAGCTTGATGTTAGGAACACATTTGCTTTATATGCCATTACATGTCGAGATACGGAGTTTTTTTTTAATTTAAAAAGAGGCCAGAAGATAACAGTATTCTCAACATTGGAGGGAACTTCTGAGGAGTTTCCCTTTTAGAGATATTTAAAGGGTGTGTAAATTATGGATTTCCCCTTATATGCCCTTGAGCTTTACTTTAGTGCCTGGGTGAATTATTTTGATGACAAATGTGGACAATGCATTAACAACTTTGTTCAAATGGTACAACATTTTAAAATCTTTTTGTATATATATATACATAGCTTACATAGCCTGTACATAGCTTTCTTAGTACGTGTAAAACAACAATACAAACAATAATATAGCCTTATTCTTGTAAAGCAGTGGCTCTCAACTGTAGTTGTAGCATAAAAACTCTGCACATAAAGGGAGTTGAACCAGCTGTGAAGCTCAAGCACTAATTGGTTGCACCCACTGTGCATCCTAGGACAAAACAATCTAATTAAAAATTGCATCATTGCACGCATCAAATCATTTGATTTTATTGCATTGCTTTGATCATGGCAATATTTTTACGTTATAGCACTGAAAAGAGGTTTGTTTTCCCCAAATAGCAAGAAGAATTAGTCAGGATCTAACCAAAATTGACTTATCACATCATAAAACACAACACGAGTAATCAATTTTTTGTACCTATGTGTTTTGATTGCATATTGAAATCTGGCCAAAAGCACATGTTCTTATGTTACAGAATGTGTCTGTTTTATACCCTGTTTAGGCTGTGTATCCCCAGTATACAAATGTTTAAAGCCTGATCAGGAAGTTGTGAAAATCAAATGTACTATTTTTCAGCAATAACTTATGAAAGTTACTTTTATGAACTATTTTCTTTAAAAAATTACCCCAAACTGTGATGACATCTTAAAAAATACACATTTTTGGTTAGTGTCTATGTCAGTTCATGCCACCATTTTTTCTATTTGAATGTGGACATAAAGCGACACGCAGGGGCGTGAAGTAACTAATCACATATACTCATATTACTGTTAAGGAGATTTTTGTGTACTTGTTGACTTTATCTGAGAATGTTTTAGGGATGTGTGCTGCTATATTACATTTTCCATAGCATCTCAGTGATGAGTCAAAAAAAAAATCTAAGCCGGACGTTTTCTATAGCTTTGTAAAGTGTGAAAAATACATTTACATCCAAGTTTAAGTAATTTGATATCCCTCTGGTGTAATCTACATGGTATACAGGTATTTGTCATACTATTTAGTTGTTCTAATGCAGTGTGGTTATGCAAACTATAAACTAATATGTTTATAATACATTTTCACTCTTGTCTTAAGTATCCAATTTCCTGCATATCAGGGCAAATAGCTAATTTATGGTTATGTTCTATTATTTGGGTTAAACAGTATGGCTCGTCACAGTCCAGCCTATCCTTCTGACACGGCACAAAAAGATTAGATTGTATGTGATTGGCTGCTTTGCTCTATGCATAATGAGCAGTAGAGCGGGTGTACCTAATAAAGTGGCTGGTGAGTGTTTACTGCCCTGATTAGTCCAGCGGAAGTACATTACTCTCCTGTGACACCTCCTCCCTTTTCCTCTTTGAGCACGTACTATGTCGTTCTTTTGTAAATAACTTCCCTGCGTATTACAGAGTGACAATCCTTGTCCTTCTTATGGCAGTTATGCAACACATACTATTAAGCAAAGTTAGGAATCCAGTGATTGAATCAGTCTTTACAGCAGGTAGCACTAAATAACCAATAGATATGCATGAATGGTGACTCCCTTCTCTGTTATTAAAGTAATTCTGTGACTTTGAACAGAGATACAGTGCCCAGCATAAATGAGTACATCCCCTATTAAAAGTAATGTATTAATCAATATCTAAATGAACAAAAGAACAATTTCCAAAGTTTTGACAAAGCTGACTTTAACATAACACTTTTTTTACCATAAGATGAAAATAAGGATAATATGATAACTAAAATTTAGCTTTGCACCCACCCCTTTGATGAGGGTGTACTCATTTTTGTATCCTGATCTTAAATTGAGAAAATTACTTTTTTGTGTGCAGCTTAAAAAAATTTGTGTGCAATTAATTGCCCACATTTGGGGGAGTATTTTGTGGTATAGTATGCCATAGAAAATGTTGATTTACGAAAGGAAACTAAAGGTTTTCTGACAAATCTTAAGGGGTGTACTCATTTATGCTGAGCACTGTATATGGTTACTGGTGTCACTGTAATGTTATTGTTCTTTTTCTCTCAAGCTGCTGCTCGCCCTCTGCCAGTCACTTTCCATAGAGGTACTTTTTTATTTTTACACTTGGAACTTCACATTTTTGGCATTCATTAACCTGATAACTGAATGTGTGCTGTTCACAATATTCATAATAGCTGTCCTGTCCTGTTAAAGGTGTGAAAAGACTTGAGGATTTATGTTACTGGATCCAATTGACTGTAAAAATTATATTGCTCTTTCTGCAGCCTTTGATATGGTTCATGATCCAGGAGTTGCTCTGGAGACTCTGATCTCATTAGGATTTCAGCGGGTGCTAACAAGCGGATGCGACACCTCTGCTTTGGAGGGACTACCCATCATTAAACGCCTCATAGATCAAGTATGCATGAAGCACACTTCTGCAATTAGCCTGTTTTCATGAGAGATTATGTCAAGCTTATTAACTGATGCTGTGTTGTAATTATGAGCAGCTTCATAACACTGCATAACATTTTACACCTATTGTTCCATTCAACAGGCAAAAGGGAGGATTGCTGTCATGCCAGGTCAGAACTTGATTTTGCTCTTGAGTGTTTTTCTGCAGTTGTATTTTTGACGCTTCATTGTAAGTTTCCAATACAGGAGGAGGTATTACAGAGAGAAACCTGCAGAGAATTTTAGAGGGATCAGGGGCCCAGGAGTTTCACGGATCAGCTCGCTCGAGTCGGGATTCTGCCATGAAGTTCAGGTATGTTTTATTCTAGTTTCAGTTAACACTTGGAAACACGTAGCTCTTTATCTGTGAACTCTTTCCGTGGAAAAATGCATCATTCTACACTTGAACACAAGATTTATAATACATTTTCTAGCTCACCTGTGAAGTGGTGGGTAGATAAAAAAAGGTTTAACAGCAAATCGTTTTTTTCCCTGCCATGGACATTAACTGTGTTTCCTTGGCACATACTGTGTTTTGTCAGTGAATTTAACTGAGTTGATTGAGTATAAAGAAGTGGTAAGAAAACCATATCATATTCAGGAAATAAAGAAGGGGTAAGAAAATGTAAATACTTAGCATGTTCTTATACAAGACTCTTTAGGTACAAACATTCACCCACCATGTTGTGCAAAACCTTTTGTTGGCAAAAGAGAAATATTTTTTCTTCATTTGCCACAAGGAGAACTTAATTTGCCATATGCTACCATATGCTACTTTTATGCAATTTAGAACGGAATGAATTTAAAAGACAAAAAAGATGGAAAACATTTGTTGGTGATGATGGGTTGCCTATCAAGCACTGCAGTTGTAGTTCTTTCAATTAATAGAACTTGTATGTATCAGATCCAGGGGGTGCCAGTGATATTTAAGGGTGTCCCCTCTTCCCGTAACCTTACACACCAAATGGAAGGTTTCATATTGGAAATATTTCACTAATCCATGATTTCAGAATCAGGCAGGTCTGTCTGCTCTGCAAGGCTACTCTTCCCGTTGGTGCCATTGATGAAGCCCTCCTCTTTGCTCAATGAGGGAAAGGAGAATATATTTTAGATAATGCTCAATGTGGCCTTCTAGTCAGTGTCAAATATCAGTAAACATCAATAAAACAAAAAATGACCCATGAAGGAATGATCAAGGATGGCAAATAATACAGAAGCATGCACAATGATCAGTGCATAATTGGGTAAGAGATACTCTTCACATGCTGCTGCCACTGCTGTATGGCTAGTTTTTTTTTTTTTTTCAAAGAAAAGGAAAAGGATCAACTATATGAGCACCATGATGCTATTGCACTACCCATTCAACCTGAAGAAGCATCATTAAAAATTTAGATGTAGGTGGGATGAGTTTAGATTTGATCTTCCATTTAAGGACTCTATATGTGGTAATAATTCATACTCAGAGTGAAGGGTGTGAGGCAGGTGGGACAATACTGTTCAAGCTTATTAATCTAAGTATTGATTTGAATGTGATAACACTGAAAGATAGACTTTTAATCCATTGCTGTCCTTGTGTTTTTGACACCATGTGCAGGAACACTTCTGTGACGATGGGAGCTGCTTTCTCAGCCCCCGAATACGGCCTGAAGGTGACAGACGTGTGCAAAGTCCGGACCCTGAATGCAATTGCCAAAAACATGTTGTGACTGGGGCGCAGCAGGTAGTGCACGTGCCTCACAACAAGAAGGTTACTGGTTCAATCCCCATGTCGGTCAGGGCCTCTCTGGGTGGAGTTTACATGTTCTCCCTGTGCATGCGTGGGTTCTATCTGGGTGCCCCGGCTTCCTCTCACAGACCAAAAATATGCTAATTCGGTTTATTGGTGGCACTAAATTTTTTCTCTTGGGTAAGAGTGTGAGTGTGGATGGTTATCTGTCTCTCTGTGTGGCCCTGTGATCGGCTGGCGACCAGTTCAGGGTGTACCCAACCTCGTGCCCAATGTCAGCTGGGATAGGCTCCAGCCCTGCGACCCTGAAAGGGATAAGAGGTATAGATATTGTATAGATATTGGATGGATGTTGTCACTGACTATTGCACATTCATGCAGACAACAAACTGATATCTCAGATGTGATTAGATGTTATTAGACTGATAAAATATTATTTTGTCTGAAGCCCTGACAAAGAAAACATTTCAGGTTTTCATTTTCTCAGTTTTTAATAAATGAACTGTTTTTTGTAAACATATCAAAGTATCTCTCTTAAAGGAGCAAAGGATCATTTTTGTTTCTCAGTAGGAGAGAATAAAGACCACAATAAACTGCAAAACAATCAATCAGATTTTTTTGTAAAGCATTTTTGGTACAACAAAACGAGCACAAAGTGCAAGACAGACACTTTTAAAGTAGGTGTGGCAAACACAATTTTTTTTCACCTTAGATTTATTAAAGGCACTCTTGAGTGTTGCTGCTGATTTTAAATGTGTATTTGCGCCCTTTGCCGTGAAGTGGACGTTCACTGTGTACAACACATCTTGTTTATAGTTGAAGATTATGCTAAGCTGTGACCACTTGTTGTATTTAAATCAAGAACTGAAATATAAATGCTCGTTAAAGTTTTTCAGAATTGACCTGAAATCCCCAAAAGTCCACAGTTAAGTGGAGTCTTGCTCTTTCTTCCTTACTGTCCTCTTTTTTCAAAAACAGTCCATGATGAATTCCATTCAATAAATGTGGTGCACTAATGCATAATCATGCTTCATCCCTTTACTTGTTCATGAATTGTGTAAGTGTCATAATGTTGGCTTTCTAATGTCGTCAATTTCTGCCATATGTACAAAACATACAGAAAAAAAAACAGAAAATTGAAAAAGTGCTTCTCTTCACCCCTGAGTGTATCACTTCTGTACATGGAAAATAGCAAGAGGAAATAAATGTACAAAATGAAGGTGGAAATATATTCAACACAAATACAGAAAATATAATAAACAGAATGTGCAAGACAAAAGAAATACAAGCTAAAAGAGAAAGAATGTTCAAGGACATAAATTAAAGATTAGAAGTGGACTTTCAATGGAGAATGGTAAACTTGGCTTGATCTTTTATCCATTTAAAGAGCATTTAAATCAAAGGATAAAATCAAGTAATATATACAGTATATTTTTCATTGAATCCTTATTTAACCAGGAAAGCCACATTGAGATTATTAATGTCATTTACAAGAGTGTCCTGGCCAAGACATGCAGCAGAACAAGATACAGAAAGGTAACAATTACAAACACAAATAAACACATATGAAAAATCAGAGACACAGAGCAGAGAGTGAAAGAGTTAAAGTCAAAGCATCTACAGCCTGAAATACACAAAAAGAGAGACAATCTCCCTCACACCCAGTTTTTCCTGTAGCAGATTACAAGGTGCAGAAGTAGCATTTCTGTAACTTCTTTTAACTATATCAAGGCCAACTTTGGGGAAAGACAGTAAGAAAATGTTTTGTGACTGAGTCACAGAGAAAATTGTAGCTTTCAGCACCTTCCACGTGAATATGATTACTTAAGTATGATGGAAGCAGATTAAGTAAAGCCAAAAAAATAAGAACATGCCAATGATTCATTCTTCAAGTGGCCAGTAAGGGCCACTCAATTGATCATACAGAGCACAATGATGAGTTAAGAGCCTTGAGAGTTTTAATGAACCTTAAAGCTTCTTGATAAACCGTTTCCAAAGATTTAAGGTATTAAGAGGATGCATGCATAAAAAAAAACATCACCATCAGGCAAAGGCATAAAAGTGATATGCAAATGTTGACACTGTCCATTTTCTTTTTTCAGTTTAAAGAGGGTTTAGGGGTTGATAAAAAAAAACTGCTCTGTACTAGGTTTCAGGACTTCTGCTTTTATTGACCAAACAGATATTAATACTGTTTGATCTTAACTAGAATCACAGCTAAGTTTATAACCCAGGTCATTCTGATGGGCATTTGTAATTTCTTAAAAGAACAAGATTTATATTGTTTATGACCATTCAGCGGTGATCATTACGATGTGATTTTGTATCTTCAAGCTCTTTTCCAAAACTACCAGGTGATTTATAAAGTACGCCTTAATCAATTATTTATTCTGATGTGAATTTCAATAACAGGATGAACTTGCTCAGTATTTTTTGTTTTAAGGATGAACTTTGGAAGCAGTGTTCTGAATCTGTTAGCGTTTACTGGGGTTTTTTTTAGGCCAGATAAGGGCCATAAATGTAAAATATGCATGCACATTCACTCTGGCCAGATAGGAGATCATCCCAAAAGTCAGCCCTGATTAAAGAAGAAAGTATGGTTAATTTTTTTTATATTAATCAGTGACGACAGATTTTGTGTACTGTACTTGGAGTTCTATGACTGGGAGAGACCACTGTGGCTACACGTGCTAGAACAAATTAGAGTTAAGAGATAAGGACAGAAACTGTGCAAGAGTTCTTCATTTTTAAATGAATAAAAGCACTGGTCTCTCCTTATTTTTAGAGTAGGTGGGCAAATATCATGCCGCTATATTTTTTTTGGATTCTGGCTTTACAAGATTCAATAACTCAAATTTTGTGCACAAGTATTGACATCATGCTCAGAATTTGATGACCCATACAGAAGGAAAAACATCTTTTCCGCAATAGCATTTTGTTGTCTTTTTAGCTTTTCACATCTTTTCCTTTTTTGCATGATATTATCCCCAAATAAACCAGGCTCCATTTGTTTTTACTGCTATTATCAGGCTGGATTTCCTGTTAAAATTACTGCACTTCATCATTATGTAACAAACACTGTTTGTTTACTTACTTTAGTGCTTCCATGTCACATTATCCCAGTGAGTCAGGCTCACCTTTACACACGCTGTAGTATCATAATTGTAAACCGGTGTATAACAGGGCAATTCAAATTAAGTACAAGGCCTTTCAACGTGTTGCTTCTGTCCTTGGGGCAGTCTGTTCACAAGTCAGCCAGATCACAACTTGGCTGTAATCAAGCATGTAATGATTTACTTTCTGCTGTCTGAGTAATCAACTCTGTAGCCAACCAAGTCAATGAAACACTTATCGTAGACGTTATTTCATAATACTAATGGGTGTGTGTCCAACTGCGTTGATTTATTACTTTCTGTTCATTTAATCTATCTTTGTCATGCTGAGTATTAATTAAACTGTTATGCATCTCAAGCAGGTTTTAATCGCTCTTTGACACAAACCAGGATATCAGTGTTTACGAGGAAACCATCAGCACTATGGTGTGTGCTTACAAAGTCTGGGTTAGAGGTATGAAATAAAAGATGCACAATAGTATAAGCATAATATTGGGGCCTGCATATTTTATAAAGATCATGTATTTTGTTCTTGTTCCCGTATGATGTCCATGGAACGTATGTTTCTAATTTCTTTCTTAAAGATCTACACAGGTTTTGGCATGCCTGTAAACCACTTTATTTCAGCTCTGCTCAGTGCAGATTGTTTCAGTATAAACTCTCATGAGCTTTGTTTGACAGCCCCCTCTCAAGAGGTGGATTTGGCTTCAGCTTTCAAAAACTGTGCTCTAATGTTTACTATGGCTGCACAGACATGCTTGGACATGCTGACATCTGCCATTGGTACCAGATGTGGGTTATCTTTCTGACCAGGGAGGTAGCAAATCCCCTAATAAGATTTAAAAAAAGAAACGGACTGTTTGAGCCTGAAAGGTAGAGTAAGCAACAGAGGGACAGGAGAAATCTTTCTCATGTTGGGAGTAGGGTTGGAGGGACTGGTTGACAGTGGGGGTGTAGGCAAATATAGATCTGCCAATATATCGCAATATTTTGCTGAGGTACAACGTATCAATATTGTATAGAACAATATTGCATTATTTTTATTAAGATTTACAGCCTCTCATCTCTGTTACACTTAATGTCATTATTTATAACACTGGAATAGACAAAGTTTATGTTGTGTGGGGACTATTTTCTATAAAAAATCAGACCTTTTATTTAAGAAAAAATTTGATATATCATCCTACTTAAAATAACGCAATGTATTTTGATGTACGGAATCATCTCCCCTGCACAATTTCTGCCAATACATAGCTGTAGAAGACATATTAAAAAAAAACATCAAAATAGTGTATTTTGCATCATTTGTGACCTTTAATTATCAGCTTGTCTACACAGACAATTCGTTTGAACCTGATATCTCAAGAATGGTTTGAGTGATTTATTTATTTTTTTTACACTTTCAACAAATGTTCATTTAGATGTGTTCAAGGCCCTCAGGTCTCAGAGGTTCGCAGTCCAAGGTCAATGTCACTGAGCTTTACATGAAACATTTGCTCATCAGTATCTTTTTCCTTTAGATTTTGCAGTAAATCCGCTCTGACTGAATGATAAACTGAAAAGATTTTGGAAGGACAAGGTCGAACATCCTTGCAGTGCAAAGCAGAGCAAATAAGAGCAATGCAATATGACATCATTACCATGTCTCTCAGTTTCTATATATTCCCCTCTGCTTCTTGCATCAAAGTGAGCAACAAGGAAAAAGGGGATTGACAAGTATTGGGGAGGGGGGTCTTTTGCTTTTCTCACTCAGCAGAGCTTATTGAAGTGCCTTCTTAAATGTAATGCAGTGCTGTGCTTTCACTTAAATCAACACTTGAGAGACACTTTGTTCTGCCAGTTATCAATGTTTATTGATGAACTGTGACAGAGAGAATCACTCATTAACTCAAAGCATGACACTTATGTCTCTATACTTGTAGAATAAAATCACTATTTACATGGGGAATCAAAGGGGATGGAATCAAATACGCCACAGAAACAGAGAAGCAGGGCTGTCTTGTTTCCCAAGTGTCAATTTTGAATGGATTAAGAACATTACACGATAATCGACCAACTTATCTTCCCCTGTGCAGCAAAAAACATACTAGATACTGTAGAAGACAGAGAAAAGTTTGTGAAATCATACAGCATAACAGAGCAGACAACCAGAGGTGTTTCATATCAGTATCAGATACTCGTGTTGTTGTGGTGATACTCTGACCACTCTGCTGTCATCAGTGTTTCCATGCCACATTTTAGTCTTGGCTCTGCTTGCTTGAAACCTCATTTGAGGTGATACATAAAAATGACAAAAAATAAATAAATAAAACAGAAGATTCGAGTCAAGACGATATCACACTGTGGAATAGTCCTATGAAACATATTAAGGGCTACACAACACCTGATTTTCATATATTAGTGTAAGCGTTAACAGGTATTAGATTTGCCATATTTCCTCTTACATCTGGCAGATCCAGTACTTCAAACTAATGCACCTGTGCAGACTCAGAGAATAACTGGACCAACCAGCATCCTTTGAGGAGAAAGAAGTGGTAGCTATGGGTGTGGCATCAAAAGGGACTGTAATCTTTCATCAGCAACCATTTGTAGAATTATTTTCAAGGTTTTGTGAAGGTCCTGCCTGAACACTGTTTGTGGGGTGTAAGTGAAACAGTCTATCAGATGTGTAATGTTGATGACAGACAACAGCCAAGGCTATATTTTTCTTTTGAACTTGTCCATCTGCCTATATTACTGCCTGTCCAATTCTTGTGATATCATAAGAACAATTTTCAATAGATTGAACAGATGTCTATTCTGAAGATGACCTACTTGTTCTTTGTGAAAATGGCAGTCTTGCAGTAAAAATACGAGACACTCCAATGAAGTAAAAAATCCTTTATTTAAATGGGATGTATGTTGGTGTGTTTTGACTCGTCCAGGTCTTCATCAGGACACGATTTACAATAAAGGTTACAGGTGTTTGAATACAATTTGTCAGTATTGCTCAGTCCATAAGGGCATGGGCTCGGGTCAGAGGGTGGCCGGTTAAAGTCCTCACTGAAGCAACTGAAAAGTTTGTTTAGTAGCCGGGACATGCCTGGACATGTCCCTTCCCTCGAGAGCCTTGGGGCACGGGGTTTGCATCCTTGTGCCCTTAAACTTTGTTGCAAGCACACTCCTATGAACGAAGTAGGGTTAACATTGCTGGTGGTCAGATGAATAATGATGAAGTGCCAACGCAGCATGTGCTCCTAAACCTGACCTGACCTGCCATGTGACACAGTCCCCTGACAAGTCAAAATGCTTTGACACATCCTGTTTAGATAAATTATTTTTACTACATTAGTGTTTTGGGTCTTTACCATCCATTAGGGTGCCATTTTTTTTCAAAGACCTTCCATCTCATTAGGTTCTGGGCAGTCTCTTGTCTTTTATTTTTAATTTTTACCTATCCATGAAGAGCACTCCACCCTTATTTCGCCATTACACACCTTGACCTTGTGCAGCATTCCCCCTTTTTTATTTTTTGTTACTTAAAGTCCAATGTAATCTCTGATTCAAGGATGGTCTGATATGATTTAGGATTTCATAGGTAAAAGGTCATGTGATATCTTAAGATTACTTTTAGGGATTCCAGCCAAACCTTGCACAAACATAAGAAGGCATAAAGCCCACAAGTTCTAGTGCATGTCATTTTTAGAGTACTTCTGGAGTGGTCTTTTCAAGCAGTAGTGAAAGATCAATTTTTAGGAAGCAATGCTTTGTTACTTAAGATTTTGTTGTCCTTGTTGAAGTGATCTTATCTTTGCTCATATCCTGAATCCATCTTTGGTCTCTCTTTGTTTTTAGTCTCTGGTAAACAGTTACCAGTTCAGCCCTTTCTTTCAGCTCTCTTCATATAAACAATGGGAAACAGACGGAGAGGAAAGAAAGCCAAGAAGTTGTTCCATTGTTCCCCTCCATCTAAAGTCTAGGTGCTCCTTAAAATATACAAACATTATGCAACTTTTTCACATAACACTCCATTGTGGACTCAGTTTGAACGTGTAACAGTTTGAAACTAATCTGATGTGACTTGTAATTCATCCCCATCCAGAGAGAGAGACATCGTGCAGAGCAGAAGAGAGAACCAAACAGGAAAAGGGGGTCTAATGAGCCCACTCCCTCCCCTTCCTTTAACACTTTTTTTTTTTTTGTGAGTGGGCTGTCCGTCCAACATGAGGGAAAACAGCAAGTCATTCTGTCTCTTTTTTTTCTCGATTTGATGGGGGCATGTTTGAAAAGTTGAACTTTAGACACATGAGAGCTCTGGGGAATGTCTGTGGGCTGGTGCGGGGCTGGGTTTGTGGATGACTTTAAATGCAGTTAAGATTTCTCAGTTGAACATCAGGAAGACAGCAGGGTGTACAGTCTTTGAGGACTTTGAGGAAGACGGCTTCTCCCTAAAAACACCCCTACCAGGACTCAAGTATTTAAAAATCCATCTCCTTTTTAGACCAACTCAGAACACCAGTGATATATTGACTTCTTTTTACAGCTCAAGGGGGTCTGAAGATTTTCTTTGTATTGAAAAACTTCATGGCTGAAAGTCCCTGATAGTCATATCTTGCAATTGTCTCTGGAGTGAGTGGAGAGGGAGAAAGTGGGAGCGTTTGACTACAGCAGCAACGAAGAAGAGTTTGAGGGTCCTCTTGTTGTTTCTTCATCAAAAACGTGACTGAAGCCCAGCTGGGTCATGTGTGCCGCAGCCCTGGATGAGTACTGCGGGTCCCCTTTTTGGGTAAGTCAAAAGCAAATTTTTGTATTAGCAAGAAGCAAAAAGAAGTGTGTACATGACAAACTGATGTTTTTTAATCTTCTGTTAAGCTTTTCACCCATTCAAAAGTAGATTAAAGTGTTATAAGGTAGCATCAAATCATCAGGTTGTTAAAAAGGAAGTGAAGGTCGGGTAACGCATAATTATGTTACTTAATCTTGGATGTAAAAAATAACTTCAATGCTAGGAATGGGCAGCTGGTTACCAAATAGGTCATATCTGTTTTATTCTCACTGCCACAGAGCCAAATTTCTGCATATTGTTGAATTGTCTCTTCTAAGATGATCACAATGGACTTGTAATTTAAGAGCTGAACTAACACGTAGCCCTTTTCTGCATCTGTCAACATTTTAGTCAATTGCAATTAGCATTGCTTTGTTGAGTGAGCTTAAGATTTTTAGTACTTTCAGCCAGTTTTTCAATGTGATACACAATTGATTTAAGTAATACAGCCTACCTACATTTTTATTTTCCCAATAAATTTAGTAATGCATCTTAAAAGTTTTATAGAAACAACTGAACACAATTCTATCATATTCTATCCTATAATATTCAATATGTATGTTTCCTGCAAAGCGAAAAAAAAACATTGAAAATGACAGAAATTATTTAGTTTAAGTGTTCAAGCGGATTCGGTCCTTTGAATGGTTTTGTATAAGCAACATATAGGCATTTGTCTGATATTTCCCCATTCACAATTTATTGATATCTAAAATAGATCCAGGGGGCAAACTCAGTGAGGAGAGGGGCCAGATGTGGCCCTGGGCCACTAGTTGTCCACTAGCCCTTTAAAGTCTGTTGAGGGGCTCTCACATTGTGAAATTGAACAATTACACTGCTACAAAAATAAAGATTAAATACATTAGACTTTAGAATTATAGATTATTAAAATACTAATTAATTGCTTTTACAATTTGCTCTATGTCAAAATGTGTACAAAGTACATCAGTCTGTTCATTACTCAATGTGTTTGAAAAAAAAACCCCATAAATTTCAGTAAATCCAACAAGAATAGCTTAATACTCTTTTCATAGAATTGACATGTGACTTGTCATTAAACATGCTAGTTCGCTGTGAGGATCTTACAGTTTTTGTGAATTTTGGCACCCCTTGTGGATGAAATAAGTAAATATCACATATATCCAGGTTTGGTAATCATTAAAAGTCTGTTTTTGTATCACATTGATCCTATCCATGCTTTCTCTTAACAACTGGGATGAATGTAAACCAGATATGATTCATGGCAAAACAAACAACCAAAATCTATTTAAACAGTTGAACCGTGAATATTTTCATCCAGATAAAACCCTCACTTTGTTATACTTTTTTCATTCATTTATCCAAAGCATCTGGATCATCCTGAGGGCCCAGGGGAACAAGCCATTACAAGGTGCTACTGGTGCTGTGAAGAGAGCAAGAAGTCCTGATGCTGAAATATTTTTAGTCTTGTTTTAGTGGTAGACTAGCACATGGAGGGGACAGGTTAGCTGTGTTGCTCATTCCATGAATGCACAATCTTTACAAGTTTTACCTCGTTTTAAAGTGACTAATCAGACTTTCCCATGATTTAAAATACAGTATCAATTGTTATTATTAATGAAATAACCATTAAAAATAACATTTCCAAACTTGTTTTAGGCATATATATTGAAATAAACAACACTGTCTGACCCTGTATCTCAGTTGAAAATATTTTGATGCATCTTAAAATTTTAATATACTGTCAAATCTTAATGCTGTTTAATGTTAGCTTGACCAGGTGATCCTTGGTAGTAAAAAATGGATAATCAAATCCAGATAGCATCTTTAAAAATACAACAGGCCTTCACTGAATGCACACATGTAAGTAACTTGTGACCTTTGCTCTCATATAATCAGTCACTTTAACAACCACGACAGTGTTTTCTAAATTTATTGGAGAATCCTTAAAATAAATTTATATCCAAATCATTCAAAACAACATCCTTCTAAGACTACAATATGTACATTTTTGTTTCAGAAAGTTTGTTGGAAAGTTGTATTATGCCATCAGGAAATAGCAAACACAGGCAGCCGTGTTATTGTCAAGGCTGTACTGTGGCATTACTTCTGTAGCTATGTGTGTTATTCTCTACAAGCTGTTTCTTTGTGTCAATAAGTGCTTATGTCCTCGGCCCAAATAAACCACGTGTCAGTTATATGGAGTAATGGGGGTATAGGATGTAAAGGATATACTCAGGCATCTATATGATGACCCCTGTGCTCAGTGAGCATGTGACTCTGTAGAGAGACAAGTCTGGACACAAACAATTGCTCATATGGGTATGAGCTATAACTCTGCATTATTGGTAGAGAAAAAAAGGACACAAAGACATGAATAAGTGTGGGAGCTGGATGAAATATTTCAACCATGTTTTTTGGTTGAAAATATTTGGTTGATAGTATTGAGTATTTTTGCTGACCATCCCCATCCTTATATGACAACAATGTACCCATCTTCACATGACCAATTCCATGTCACAAAGCTCAAATCATCTCAAACTGGTTTCTTGAACATGACAGTGAGTTTACCTTTTCCAGCACCTTGTTAAATCCATGCCACAAAGAACTGAGGCAGTTCTGAAGGCAAAAGGGGCTCTAACCCCATACTAGCAAAGTGTACCTTATGAAGTGGCGGGCAACTATGTCTGTGCAACTTCTCTCCCTCTCTTGGCCAAGGTTATTGCAGGTTAACTCCTGACATTGCAGAGCAGCTGGATTAGCAAGATTCCATGTCTATCATCAGACAGATCCATCTTGCAAAGCTCCGAATGACTGGGCTTTTCAGTGTCCTTTCAAGGATAAAGAAGCAGCAATTGCCCTCCAGCTTTTCCTGAAAAGTCCTGACCTTCCCAATCACTGTCTATGGGAAGTTTGCCAGATGGATATGAAGTATCTTCCATGGACATGTGAAACAATCCATCTGGTGTGTCAGGTTGGATAATTCCTGCATAATGTCTAAATTGAATATGAATGTTGGCAACACTTAGAAAAGTGTGTGAAACTAATGAGACAGGCTTCCCCTAAATTTTCCAAATGTTGCCAAGATATTTTTGCAAAATCATAACTAAATAAAGCAAACTGATTTAATTTAATTCCTGATACTGAATCACAATATGACAGGATAACAATGTTTGGGTAAGAGGTTGAAACTGGTTGCTTCTTGCCAGTTTCTCACAGTTGTCAAAACATGGTCAAACATTGGCACAATACTATGTACAACTTTGACCTTGCTCTCTCTACTTTTGGATTGTTTACTTGGTTTAAAATTTGAACTAAGATCATTATGTACAATTAAAGCCTTTCAAAAGGCTTTACTTTCTCATAGGTAAGAAGGGGCCTTCAATTTACTGAAACTGCTCCTTGTTCTCATTTTGACTTTGTGTATTTTATCTGTCCTTAACAGAAAAAACACAAATGAAGAAATAATTTCTGGCACCTGAGACACTGTTTTTTTAAATTTCTTATCTTATATCCATGGACCTCCAACTCTAATGTATTAATTGGACAGCATACATAAAGCCTTTTTCAGAACACAAGACAACTGACATGAACTGCTTGAAATTCCAGTCTGCAGCTAGAATTTAACTTGTGAGTGGAGACTGTACATTGAAACAATGCTTCTACATTGAGGTTAAAGCAGCAAGAACTTCAAGTTATCAAAACTTGTTACTTTTAAATTAAATAGCAGGTCTTGAACTTTTGCGCTTCCTCCCCAACATCCAACCCTTTTCACTTTATGTTCCTGCAAATCTATTAGCACCCATATATCCAAGACTTTCTCCTCTAGGTCCACATTTCTCCTTCTGCTGCACACACAGGTGTTTGCAGGGACTTAAGGTCTGAGCCATTGTTAATTAAAATTCTAATCTGGAAGGCGTGGTGTGTCTCCTTCGTGTAATGTTAAGGTAGCTACTGGTATTCAAATGAGGAAGTGTGTTTGTCTAACCTGTCTGTGAGACGAGGACAATGGGAGAAGGCTTGTGTGTCAATTATTAACTGAGAAATGATACTTGATTATTAAAAGCCAAGAGTATGATGGTGTGTGCTTTTTGTGTGCTCCAGAACGATTCGTATCTGGACAGAGAAGACCCAGACTTGCCGCTATGTATGGAACAGACAGTGCTGGTCTGGATTCCCTTGGGCTTCCTGTGGCTCTGTGCCCCAAATCACCTGTTGTCTCTGTTCAGGAGCAGGAAGGCAAAAACGAAACACCTAACCAAGCTCTACATCTCCAAACAGGTAATGAACACAATGATAAAAACACTAGGGCTGTCACTTTTACTAAAAATCAAATTTGAACAGTTTTCAAACATAAAGATTCATATTCAAAGCAAAGTCAGCAAAGTACAAGAGACTGCTTCAAAAAGTTTGTTTTACCTTCAGATTTTCTCTGTTGTCATCACTTGGGCTCACTCACTACAAACTACATGAAAATGTCCATCAGCTGTAACTTTGTCCATCTAGTTAATGGTTAATTCATGGAGTCAACAATGAGTATGGATAAAAAAAAGAAAACTTCCCAAATTGCTGAGGGTTGGCCTGTCACTGTGAGATGAACGATTTAAATAATTAGAGACAGTGTGCGGCGGGTCCAGATATCCATGATGTGAATTAATCGCAAGCTAAACATAGTGAAGTTTGCAGGCCCCGCCCACAAAATACATCATCACTGTTTCCAAACACCAGAATGAACTAAAGACTTGGAAACTATAATAGCATTGAAATATTTGAGCTGCTGTAGTCGTTGTTGAGGTCAAACAAAAGATGAAAATTTGAAAACTTTGTAGCATCACAGTTTTTTTTTTCTTTCTTTTTTTTCTGATTGGCTTTTTTCAGGCAACAGCAAATATTAAGCTAACGTTTTGCTAGCTCACAGAACTGTTAGCTTGAATTATGTTCATTACCTGTCATGACTTTTAAATGCTCTGAAAATATTATTTTATGAGTATAAGTAACAAAGCACTTAGTCAATCAAAATAGTAAAATAGAGTTTATCAACATGTTTTCTTTATACTAAAATAATGTTGAATTAAGCCACTTTAGCTATCACAGCGACAAGCTAGAAACTGTCTTAATATTAAAATCTGTTGTTTCCCAGCTATAGCCTATTTTCTGTAAAACTTGAAAATTATTATTTGAAATATGGCCATATGTCTTCATATTTAAATTTTTTTTAAGTCTTTGCTTTGATAATCAGACTGGGAGCTGTTAAATATTAATTTTGCGCAGTAGCTTGGCACAAATTTACAAGGATTGTGAGTGGCCCAAAACAGCTCTGCTGCAGCTCTTCCTCTTTGATACAAGAAATGTGTTTGTTCAGATGTTACCACGCTATTTGATCAATAAAACAACAAAACTACTGAAAGCTGTTTGACTCAGAGAACAATAATACTACCACAAGCCTACTGCAAATGATGCTATTTGTTGTGATGATACTGCCTATCACTGTCAACAACAAGAGTGTAAAGAACTGAATCTCCTCATGAGGAATTAACAGTGTCTTCTTCTTCTTCTTCTACTTCTTCTTCGCTTGCATTTTACACAACTTGAAACCACAAACATAGCAAAGATATAAAATGAAATAAAAAAATTTCATGGTTGAATATTTAAAATCGAATCAAAAGTCAACTGAGTGCCATTTTCACCACGTTATCCACAGGTTAGTAAACTGTAAATGGTTTGATAGTCAAACTGTTGTAGCCTATAAGGTTAAAAGTAAAATAAACATTAATTCACAACCACCAGACAACAGCTCATATAAAGATTCAACCACTGTATAAGTAACATCGTCAACCTAACCAGGAGCAAACAGTTTGCTCCAGTGGTATATCTTGTCACATTTTAAATATTATGACCATTATCAAGACCAGGGGACATTTAGTGTCTGCAAGCACCAGAGAAGCATGGTGGAAGTTTCTTGTAAGTTTGCATTTCTGCAATGGAGTTGGACAGTTAGTCAAGATTACTGGTGCCCTCAATGCTGGGATGTACAAGCAGATACTTATCCTTCATACAAAACCAGCAGGAAGGTTGTTTGATTGGCCTTAAATGTATTTAACAGCGGGACAGCAACCCAAAACATATAGCCAATATCTCTAAGAACTATCCTCAATGTAAAGAGGAACAAGGAGGGCTGGAAGTGAAGGAATGGCCCCTACAAAGCCCTAATCTCAACATTATGAAGGATCAGAAGAATCTGAACAAGTCTACATACATACAAGATCTGTGTTTAGTTCACCAAGGAACAAACCCACCTGCCAAGTTCCTTCAAAAGTTGTGTGCAAGTGTGCCTAGAAGACTTGATGCTGTTTTGATGGCAAAGGGTGGTCACAAGAAATATTGACTTGTTTGGATTTCTCCTCTGTTCATTCACTTTTTATTTCTTGATTGATAAGATAAACTATTCTATTTGTGTGCTGTATCCGTTGATCTTGTCTGTGCTTCCTCCCCTCAGCTTGTTGTTGGTCTGTTATTCCTCACGGCCATAGCAGCCTTGGCGGTCACATTAGGAGAGGACTTCGGCCCAAACAGAGACACATCCATGGAGAGAAACCCTGGTGTATACTACGCTAACCCTGTCCTGTTTGCTGTCACATGGGTAAATATAGCAGCTTTTATTTCATATAGGAAACATAAAAACCTGGCAGTTATTATTTTTGTTGACTTGATATGCTGTTTCCTTCCTTAGTTCCTAGTGCTGTTGTGCCAAGAAGGAATAAGACGAGAGGAAAAAGCCATAGACTCAGCCACCCTCTTCCTCTTCTGGCTTCTCATCCTTCTGTGCCACATCTTCCCTTTTCAGACCCTCCTTCGAATGGTCATAAAGGTACGAGATAATAGGTCAGATCAGGAGGAGGGCACCAAGCCAGCACTGTAGCTCTTACATATTTGTTTCATTCAGTATATTCTTTTGTTTATGATATGCACAGTTTCCTGATGTGTTTCACTCACTCTCAAGTTTCTCTCCATTACCCATCAGGGAGCTGTCAGGGATGTGGCCCGCTTCTCCCTTTTCTACATTGTTTTTGGCCTGGAGCTGATTGCATTCATCCTCTCTATGGTGCCTGATATCCCACCTGAAATGAAGGAGACCGTGAAAAAGGTACCTATTAGTGTTAGAGCTTGGCCATAAAACCTACTGTGGTACTTTTTGGCCGAAGGGGAATACATTAAATATATATTGAAACTGTATTTAGCTGTAAAGAAATTATAATAAGCTGTTATGATACAGACATTTTAAACTTCTAATGATTTTAATGAGAAATCCCCAAACAATATTAAGATAAGTTTGAATCAAAAACATCAGTCCTACACCTAATATTTATGTTATTTATCATCAGATATTGCAAATATCTTCCACATACTGTCCAAGTTGTTCAAAAATATGTGCATATCTCTATTTCAGTGTTGATGATCAGTGGTATCAGTAGAGTACAGAAACTCAATCTTCAGTCACGTTCCTCATCAAAAAGAGAGATAACTCCTTCTAAATTGCACCAATACACTGAAAAAAATTTTCAAAGTGGAAGGAACAGGTCTTGCTGATTGCCAGTGAAAATCGATTTTCTACATTTCACCAACGTACTTGTACAATAAGACAGTGTGTAGGAGTTTACTTCTTGTTTTGACAAATAAATGTAAGAATTACAAATGCTACACAATTACTTCTTTATTCTTGTCACTGTGGTATCAAACATGTGTCAGTACTAATCATATTTTACTAATGATGAAAATAAAGCAGGGATGTCAATATTTTACAATAATACATTAAAATGAAAGCGTCCCTTTACTGTAAACCAGATTTTTTCAAATCAACTTAAGCATAAACCATATTGATCTAAAAACATTTTCCTTTACAATGTTGCATTTAGAAAACTTAATATCCTCAGAGCTTAATATGCTCCGCTCTATCCAGCACCTCCGTTTGCTGTCTCTTTTTGGTTATTTGTTGAAGAAATGGCACAGAATGGTATATTCTTAACATCAAGCTATTTGCTTGTCTTCCTGCTTTTTTCTACAGAATCCAGAAGCAGGGGCAACATTTTTGAGCAGAATAACTTTCAACTGGATTAACAGGTAAATATTAGATGGGTAAAATCATCACAAGCACCTGCACAAATGTTTGCTAAAATTTTCAAGCAAGTTTAATATTGTTGAAAAAAGTGTATTTGTAAAACTAACTGAAATACGATGAATCAAAGGTCCTTAGTACTTGTCTTTCACACAAGCTCACTGAGCAACAATCATCCAAACAGTTTGTCTCAGGCACACCAGTTTCAATGCTCAGTGACTGTGGAGTTAAAATTCTGCCCTTGTTGAACAATATTTATGGGCTGTTTCAAAATCAGTTGTGTGATATTTCTTTCTTCAATCAGTCAATCAATCAGTTTTCATTTGTACAGCGACAGTTCATAACATGGCACTTTACAGTAGAATAAATTATTGCTTACAACTTCTCCTTTCCCTCCCTAGTATGGTGGTAAAGGGGTACAAGCGTCCCTTGGTTCAAGAGGACATGTGGGAGCTCAACGAGAAGGACAACACGGCATACCTTAATGAACAGTTCCAGGATGTAATGAAGACTGAGTTGGGTGAGGCTCGGGTCCGATACATGCGCAAGCTGATGAAGAAACAGGCAATGAACAAGAACAGAGTTCTAGAAGAGAGCTTTCAAAATGGACTGGAGAAAGGTGTTAGTAAGGATGTGTTGATGATGGTACGAGGCCAAACACACGCAAACTAAACACTTTTATTAACTCATAATGGGACAAACTTATCTCAAGAGGATACTGTTAATGTGTCTGTCCTCTTTCACAACAGGAGGAAAAGGAAAAGAAAGAGGATGAAAAACCAAAGGAAAAGGAGAAAAAGGAGAAGAAGAAGAAAGAGGAAATTGACTATCCCAGTGGATGGCTGGTTACAACAATATACAAAACATTCAAATGGATTCTGATTGAATCTGCCTTCTTCAAACTACTGACAGACTTGCTGTCTTTTGCAAGTCCTCAGCTCCTCAAGTGAGTAACTTTTCTCTGTTCCAGTCGATTAAAAACAAAAACTGGTTCTATAAGACAGGTGCTCACACTGCAATGTTTTTGTCAAAAACATCCAGTAAACTTCAATCTGACTCCATCAAAAAAACAAAATAACAAAGGAATATATGTATTTGCAACATCCCAGAACTAGACCTTTATTGGTAAAGATTAGTCAGGTGGGCATCTTAAATAAGCAATGGCTAAATACCCGCAACTAATTGTCATGGAATGAAGCAGTAATGAACCAAAAACACTGAAGTGGGTTAACATTTAGGATTTCTAGGTTCCCACGGTAGAAAATATATGGGATTTAAAATTAAGGTTTTAGATAAATCCCAGGGGTAAGGTTAAAGAAACACAACACTTCATTAAAAAATAATACTGTTGATTTGAATCTGTAGACATTCAGTAATGATAAAGTGGTTATTATGAGTCATTCATACACTCTGTTAACATTTCAGCCAATATATAATGTTTATGAACAATTGTATGGTTGATTTATTGTCTGTAAATATCTGCAGAAATTTCAATACCAGCCAATTTCAGTATTTTACTTTATAGGCTATTATCTGCGGATATCAATATCATGCTGGTGATGTCTAATTTGGCAGTGCAGCTGGATCTCCCTGATTCATTGTCTGTAATCATTCAGATCCATCTTGCTGAGCTCACAATCTACAACGATTGTGAGCCGCCCAAAGCGGCAAGAGCCAGTCAGCTTTGTTTAGAGCAGGAAAAGGTGAGAGCCAAGAGCAAGGCAACAGCAGGGACTGACTGCTCGTACAGAGATTAGCATATATGCTAACAGCTTTAGTAGCAGTTTTGTCAGATCTGGACCACAATTCTTCACTAAATGAGAAACAAATAATACTGAAAGCACTTTTCATCAAAAGGATATTTTTCATTCACTTCAGACATGTTTTGGTGAGAGTTTGTTCTACAACGTGGCTTACGTTTTGTACTTTACACCAAGGTAGTCGTGCCCACCTACTACACTGTGTGATTGGCCTGTAATGAATGTGATGGAATCTCTTGCTGGATTTGCTTTTGAAAGCTTTTGCCCAAAAGGCAGTTTTGTTTTACTGCTCTTTGCTGTTTGACTTAGTCAGCAATCACAGCAATCATTAACTCAGGGTCGATAAACTCAAAGCCCACGCTTGTTATTGTGAGATTAAGCCGATTCTGTTCCAAATGACATCAGCTGGGGATATTTATGCAGTGATTTTATGCAGCCCAATAAGGTATTTTAAAAACTTAGTTTTTCTTCAAGGTTTGAAAATAGACTGTGGAGCTCCTCTTTAAGGAAGCATTACACAGCCTTGTGAACCATTTACTTTATCTCTAGCTTAGGTTTGACATCAAGTGATAACAGTGGGGTCTCAGAGGGAGGAGAAACAGTAAAACACGAGGAAAGGTTAATAATTTGGGGGATGATCATCTAGAAACTGATTGAAAAAGAATTATTAAACTTTGCTGATATGAGGTTGTGTTTTCTCTCTCTAGGTTAATGATCAACTTCACTCAGGAATCAGACACCTATGCCTGGAAAGGGTATCTGTATGCGGTGCTGCTGCTCGTGGTGGCTCTTCTGCAGTCTCTGTTCCTGCAGCAGTACTTCCAGCGCTGCTTTGTTCTGGGGATGAAGGTCCGCACTGCATTAATGGCTGGGGTGTACAAAAAGGTAATGAGTAAGTGACACCACAAAGTTAATTACATGAAGAAAAAAAAAGGTTAAAAGAAGATACTCTAAAGTACATAAAATAACATCAAAAACAAATAACATCTCTGTAATAAAAAGGTTTTATGATATCCTCCTTCAAAGTTTTTTTGTATAAAACAACAATTCAGAGGCAGCTTTCAAAATATTCAAAAAAATACTTTATATGTGGTACATAGAGATTAAGGTGCTGATTTGACTACCCGTTGCAGACAAAAAAGACTCTTGATAGCTGAGTTGATGACTTCTAAATTGCATCCCTTGAAAGGGATAACGGTTTATATAATGTAGATTTAAAGTTACAAAACTGGTGCAAATATTGTTTCACTTTTTCTTTGTGTGGGTAGTTTAATGTCTTTAAGAGTCTTAAATTTGATGTTAAAAAATGTGAAGCAACCATGTCATGGTCTATGTCGTAAAAGTCAAATATAAGCATGGTTGTTAACAGGATAAGAGTCAGTGTAGATAAGCATTTTCCTCTCAGCCATTACACATGTCTGATGTATGAAACTCTTAAATCAACATGCAACTAGCACAGAAGATACTGCTAAGAGCCTCTGAGACTCACGTGGACTGTGAGATTTTACTTTTTAATGATCACTTCTGTCATTTTCGCCCGTAAAACATTTTATTTTAGAATTATAACTGAAAACAATATTGACAGTTGTCTTAAACTTTAAAGTGATGGATTCATTTATGTTCAATGGGTTAAAGCAAAAGGAAAATGTTGAGAAATTCCCATCTTATCGAAACACTTTGCATCTTTTCCATTCCCATTTCTCTTAAAATCTCTTTTCCCTTCTCCAAGGCATTAGTCATGTCAAATGATGCCCGGAAAGAGTCAACAGTCGGGGAGACCGTGAACTTGATGTCAGCAGACGCCCAGCGCTTCAATGATGTGACCAACTTCATCCACCTGCTGTGGTCCTGCCCTCTCCAGATCATCCTGGCCATCGTTTTCCTGTGGCTGGAGTTAGGACCCTCTGTATTGGCAGGACTGGCTGTCATGGTGCTGATGGTGCCCATTAACGGACTGCTAGCCACCAGGGCCAGAACGCTCCAGGTAAAGTCAGACAGTGGGGTTGCACACCAATGTTAAAGTTGTTGTCCATTTACAAGATAGTACAAAGATAATCTGTTTGACTGTTCGCAAGATATTTCAAAAATTATGAATGGATTTTAGTGAAATGACTTTAAGTTTTGTAACATCATAATATATTTTCCGCAATCTTTATCCAATCACAATTATAGTAAATTATATTTTGCTGTACGTCTTTAAAACAGGCACACAGGACCAGGTCAGTAGAACATAAATATTAAAAATAGAACATATGAATCCTACACAAATAAAGCACATGAGTAAAATCTTTAAAGTTAATTAGTTCTTGCATTTATCACATACTCTAGCATGCAAACTATATTTAAATCAAATCAGTATGTGCTGCTAATATAGTACAGGGTTTTAAATGCAGACAGTAGCTTCGTCTGGGTAGAGATGAAAACACCAGGAGGGGAGAAGAAACAAACTGCACAGAAAAAAACATATGGCAAGAGGATTAGATGTTTTTTTCTCACTCTTATTTCCAGTTTACCTATAACTCATTTTAAAGAAACATTTTCATTTTCTTTGTATGCTTCAATGAGAAAAAAATCAATTAGAAACTCAGAATTATCAGCTGAAACTGTCATCTTTCAATGTCTTACATACAGTTAACCTTATAACCCAGTACTTTAGCAAAGACAGAACCTCAGTGCATTAAAAGCAAATACTTTACACTTCGTTAGTTAAGAAATTATGAATACACAGGGATTAAAGTGAATGTCATGTAGATAGACAACATGGTTTTATCTTTGCATTTAGATGCTAATAACAACCTTTCCGCAAATGGAAGAAAGAGCACAGAGCCTTCTTCCATCATCTATGCATAAATAAAAGAAAAAAAAAATGAAGGAAGTAATTACACCTGCCTTACCAGAGAGGATGCTTATTACATAATGGATATATAACTGCATGGATGTGCACATAAGGAGTTCTTTGCAGTGTTTAGGCTCCTGAATTTGTCTGAAGAGTAAATGTGTTCTTGCGTGCCACAGTTGTGATAATCTGCAACTTCACTGCATTAGACTGTTTGCAGGGTACAGGTTTCTTTCACATATGAGAGAAAAATAAACATTTGAGTAGAAGAGGACCAGTATACAAAAGTGTATAAGGGCCATACAGGGGAAAGAAATAATGAAAGGAGGAAGAAATTTTTCCATATGCACTTGTGGAAAAAAAAAGTTGAAGTGGTGTAAACAAAGGTGAAATGACAAGGATACTGTTGATATACATATTCGGGAATGACCTATTTTCATAATATTTTGACATAATTCTCAAAATTGTAGTTATATAAAAATTGTTCTTAATAATATGGCTTTATACTTTTTTTTTTTCCTTTTACCAAAATTCTGACTTTTTTCTTCAAATATACAATGAGAATAGGTCATCTCTTGCCTGACCTTAATACTCCTCTGATAAGTTAATGAAGTATTTCCCCAGACAGCAACTGAACCGGTAGGCAGAAATGGACTCTAACAGTCAACTTACCTGAGAATTGTACGAAATCTTAGATCTTTACAGAGGAGTATTAAAGTCTGAGCCCATACGAATTGTAGCCTAAATGTTCTGTTTTTAGCTGACAGGAGTGGCACCTTGTGTGGTCCTCTGCTTAAATAATTGACATGCTGTGCATTTAAAATAATCCTTTTTTAAACTGTTTTTGTATCAAGTGGTTATTTGAGTTATGGTTGCCTTCCTATAATCTTAAACCATTCTGGTCATTCTCCTCAGACCCCTGGCATCTAAAAGGCGTAATTGCCTAGAGAACTGCTGCCCACTGAATATTTGACCTTTTTCACGTATAGCTAGATGACAATTTGAATGGGCCCATTTGTTTCAGAAATACTCAGACCAGCCATCTGTCTCCAACAACCACACCAGTCACTTAAATCACCTTTCTCCCCTATTCTGATGTTTGGTTTGACCTTTAGCTTTCTGTCTTGACAATGTTTACATGCCTAATTGCATTGGGCCCCTGCCATGTGATTGGCTCATTAGCTGGATGGCTGGAGGATTTCACAATATGTTTGTGAACAGTTCGAACCGTGAAGCAGTTTTTAAAAACTTTGAGTACATTTGGTTTTAAAAGAAACATGACGCAAAAAGTAAAACAACTTTCTCGCAGCACAACAGTGACTAATGATCTGTCATCTTCTGTAATATCTGATGAGTCTGACAAACAAAAGTGAGCTTTCTAATTTACTTAATCTATTTTCAGATAGAAAATATGAAGTACAAGGACAAGAGGATGAAAATCATGAATGAGATTCTAAATGGCATCAAGGTGAGCACTTCTCTCAGTCATCTGTCATGTTGTTAATAGCCAATAAGTATTGTAAGATCACTTCCTGTGCTTTTAAGGACTGAACATGAAACTCTAATGGATCTGAGTCTCCCTCAAAGACAAAGACGGAAGGAAAAAATGCTGGCCTCTGTGCTTTCTGTTATACCGCATTACGTTTTTTGTATTTACTCTCACAACATGAGAGTTAATGCTCTCCATCTGCTCCCCCACCCTTTCTTTTGCACACATTCAACAATGCTCTCTACCCCCCCCTGTTCAACTCCTACCAGATTCTGAAGCTGTATGCATGGGAGCCTTCTTTTCAGACTCAGGTGGAAGGTATTCGGGAACAAGAACTGAAGGTCATGAAGAAGTTTGCCTACCTAACATCCGTTTCCACATTTATCTTCAGCTGTGCTCCAGCCCTGGTGAGTCAAGTGAATAAGCCTTGAAAACAGATAAGTGACAGCAAGGTAAAGATAATCTTGTAAAATGTTCTACTGCATTATTTTTTTTTCTTTTTCAGGTTTCTCTTGTCACATTTGGAGTTTTTGTAGTTGAGAATGAAGATAATGTGTTGACATCGGAGAAAGCTTTTACCTCCATCTCTCTTTTCAACATCCTGCGGTTTCCCCTGGCCATGCTGCCCATGCTCATCGCTGCCATTGTGCAGGTATGATTTATCACCTTGTTCATGCACATTAAGTAAAAATATTACAAAAGAATGACATAAACTAGAATTTAAAAGAATTTTTTTTCTTGACTGAATCACAAAAAAATGAGGCCTTAGAAATTTTCAATTATCTGAAACCATGTTGTGTTTTCAAAAAAAATCAAAATGTCCTCTGTTTTCATTTTTGGTATGAGCATGCTGGCCAAAGTCTTTATACTTCTGCAGTAAAATCATGCCCTAGCATACAGCATAAATTTGCTTAGCTCCATGCACATGAAGACTCATGTGCAGCCACAAAAATGTATCTGTGTGTCAAATTAACAAAGACAGCAAATCTTGTTATTGGTCTTAAGTGTATCACCGGGTGACTGGCACTGTCTAAGTCATGTCTGCACTCTGGTGTGAGATGACTCTACCTGTTGTCCTGAAAGTACATTACATCATTCATGTCTCTGAGTCGAAACACAGGCACAAACAAACTCCCCATCCTCTGTTCCAGCTGATTTAGTAGTTGTGCATTTCCTCTCTTCTGAAGTCTCACTTCCTCTCTTCTTTGCAGGAGTTAGTATGACCAACTTTGACTGAAAACTTACTCTAGCAGCTCTATATTCCCAAAAATACACTCTGCTACATTTGTCAGTTTCCTCTATATAAGCAAGCAGGAAACATGGCAGACTAAGAGCACAAGTATTATGTGTGGCAGAGCAATGCAAATAACACATGTGAATACGATGAGAGAGCACAGAGGTGGCATGAGTGTTCATTCAAGCTTAATCAGCCATCATGGTTTACCTCAGTCAGGGTTATGACATCTTTGCATTTTTCCTTTCCTGAACTGAATCAGTCTGTATTCTTCACACCATCCCTCACACCTCAGCAGGTCTCGCCTAAGGACAAGGGATGGGAATCGAAAAAAACAATTCCAATTAGAGACTGATAACATCTTGCACAAGGAATTGATATTATCAGTCTTTTTGCTAAAACAATTTCCTTATCAGCTCTTTTTAATTTTGTTCTGCATGCCTTTTAAATCAATTTAAACACACCCTCATCAGAGGCGGTCATCAGAAATGATAAAGAAATCAGAAATGTAACCATGGCAGACAGTGGACAGATGTGGTCAAAACTGTGGCTTCATTTTTGTCAAAAAGACACCTAGTGCACAATGTTTAGGGGTGGAAGTACTCATTTGCAGCGCTCTGAAAACACCCTCACAGCCCATTATAAGGTCTAACCTCTGACAGTAGTTCTCTGAAATGTAAAAAAAAAATGTCAGACCAAATGACCTAATCTCTAATCACCCAGCTGAAGGCATTTTAAGTCTTAAGTTGTATTAGAATATGAAATATTTAATTATAAAAATATTCATTTTTTGAAAGTTTACTTTTTCTCACCCTATGGAGTCCAGCCCCTCGCAAGTAGGCCCATGGTATATTTTTTCAAACTGTACATGAACTCTAATACTAATGAAAATTAAACAAAAACCAAGCATTTTCTCAAATCCAAATAACCAACAGTATTCAATAAATTAAGACTAGATTGAAACCAAAAGCCAATGACATTCAAAAACTGATGAAACCTCTAAAACTGATGTAACTTTACCCCGCACATATGAACCCAGCACACTAACCTGCTCCCTGTCGTTACAGACCTCGGTGTCCAGGAAGCGTCTTGAGAAGTTTCTGGGAGGGGAAGATCTTGCAGCTGACATAGTTCGCCATGACCCCAGTATCAGTATGTTCACAAAATCACTGACACCTGCACTTCCTCTAAATAGTGGAATTTTCCCTCATTATTATTTTCTGTAGTTCATCTCTCTTTTTTCTGCTCAGTCTGTTCATTTCTCTGTGCTTGTGATTTTGATAGAAACCGCTGTGAGTATCTGCAATGGGTCTTTCTCTTGGGAACGAGAAGCTGAGCCCCTGCTGCAAAAGTATGTTTTGTTCATCATACCATTAACTGTCTATTTATATGAACAATTTATCTCTATTCTCTTCCACTGCTCTGAAGTGAAGCCAAAATACCCCTATGACAGGCATTGCTTTAATGTCATATGAAGCCAAGACACAAACAAAAGGTAGCTAGTTTGTTGAAACAGAACTAAAGCCGTGTCCCCTCCACTTGATTGGTACAGTCCACTGCTGTCGAAGTCTCAAGTGGTGTTGGAAACTGATTCAGTTCTAAAGTACCACAAACCGCTGTTCCTGGAGCATCTACTTGAGGCCTGGCTGCAAAAGACCTGGAAGTCACATCTAGTCTGCATATCAAAATGCTGTTTTTTTTTTAAAGCAGAAATAAACATGTTGAGTCATTTTCTGTTTTGGCTTCACTCCATGGTGACTGTTTGGTTTTCCATCATAGTATAGAGTAAACGATTCAGGCAAAAACTTACATTATGTTCCTTACGGCTGTCACCACTCTTGTGTTCCCTCTGCACCACCTCTGCATCATTGCACATTTTCATTGTGATCTTTTCTAGCGTGTCCTTGGATATAAAGCCGGGTCAGCTGGTAGCAGTAGTGGGATCTGTGGGCTCGGGCAAGTCCTCTCTCATTTCATCCCTCTTGGGAGAGATGCACTGCACCCAAGGCTTTGTCAACATTCAGGTAACATCATGTTATCCTCATACATAATACTAGCAGGTTAGCCAGGGACATGTACTGTGCAAAATATCTTCAACAAGCTAATTGAAATGGCTGGCTTCATACCAGGGTTGGAATGAGTCATAATCAAATTCACTGCATGGCACACTCATTATTCATTATTTTCAGGCAGAAAAAGTTTACTCTAAAAAAAGGCAGTCTTTATTGAAAATCTGAAGCACTCCAATGTAGTTAGAGATCTTTTATTTAGCAAGGATGTGTCAAAGCATTTCAACTCACCTGACTTAATCAGGACAAATTTGTGTGTGCCATGTACCTCAGTGCACAAGGCTTGACTGTGAAACGACAGTACAAAAAAAATAAAAATATCCAGGAATATGTGCTCTTTAAAATAGACACTTTGATAACCAAAATTATTCTTGCAAAACATAGATGTTTAAACAAACCACAGCAAATTATGTATTGATATGGAAATGCTGAACATTTGCAAGCCAAACAAGTTTGTTTGTTAAGTAGCTTGAATAGAAGTTAAAACAAAGTATTTGGAATAATATAAGAAATTATTTTATGATGGCTGACTGACTTGCAAGCTAACAGCTACACAAATGTGCCTCATATTCCCAAAAATACTGTTCTAGAAGAAAAACTTTGGAACAACATTTATTAAACATAAACAAACTCCAAAATAAAAAAAAAACAAACTAATACCCCTTTTATGCCATGGTAACAAGAAGAAGTCCCAGAAGCCCGCGATTGACTATTTTTAGTTTTTAATAATCACATCGGCAACATTGACACATTTTGAGGTTTATTAAAAGTTCCTCTTTGCTAAAATACCATGTATTTAAAAATGATCGCCCTCTCAAAAGTGTTCTTATTTTCTTATTGTTATCTAAAATGAACATGTCTTGCCAAATATACTTCAAGCTTTATATCACTGGTTTTTATTTGATCTCGAAGATACAGGTTCAGGTAACTTTATTTGTAACACCCCCATCAAACAAATATGTATATATATATGTATATATATATATATATATATATATATATATATATATATATATATATATATATATATATATATATATATATATATATATATATATATATATATATATATATTGTACATACTTGTTACACCCTGGGTCTTAGAGAATATACTGTATACTGGATATATGTTTAATAGAATTGAAAATTAGGCTTTAGATGCTTTTCTGGTTTGTAACTGTGATGTTTTGGAGGGCAAGACTTTGTTGCAGGCAAATTCACAGCTGTTCTTGGCTTGTGTCAAGACAAAAGATGCACTACAGGTCTCTCTGAAGACCTTATAATGTAACATGTGAGACTTACTTTTTCATTTAAAAGTTGGCCGCAGCTCACATCAGTCATTACTGTGAGGGTTGAGATATGGGCTATCATGGTTCCACTTGCAGCCACCAGCATCATGCACTGCTCAAGACCTGACAATATTTTAAACTTCATTGTGTACTGCAAGCAGCCACTTCACATCTCAGCCTCGGCTACAAGGTGATGCAGAGCAGGCTGGTGGGCACTGGACATTGACGCCATCATTAATGGCTTTACTCCCTCATTAGGTCATAATCCTGCATGCTTAGAAAATTACTTTTCAAATTTAGTGAATAAACATTATCAAGCTCTGTTTTAAATTAAAGACTTCACATTGGGCAGAGTCAGATTGTTGGTTTGTACTTTAAAACATTCACCACAGGCTGGCAGCTCAAATACCATATCAATGTAAGCAGGAGTACAGTCTCTCATTGGTGAAATCAGAAAGTAACAAAAAATTGTCACAGTTGCACAGAAGCTACATGTTGTGGATTTGCTGAACACAATGGAAATCATTGGACAGAAAGTCAGTGTAAGAAATTTTCTCTTTGGAAGAGTCTTAAAAATAGATTGTGACAATGGATCAGTGTTATAGTTTTAAATCTAACAGTAAAAAGAAACATTCAGTCTTGTTGGTGATGATGTGGTGTTCTTTTTGCTAGTTCATCAAGAACCATTAGTTTCAGTTTTTGCAAAAGCAGATAAAACTTGTCACAGGGGCTCTCAGGGTACTATGGCAACAGCAGTGACAGCTGTCAAACTGCCTTGAGCTCTATATCTATAAAAGATTAATAAACAATGAGTCTGTCTGACCTCTATAAAAAGACATATTCTTATCTTTTCCTTCAACTGGAGCACTGCTTCGATGGAGAACATGTATATGTTCTCCCTTTGCCTGACTTGTCATGTCTTTCTCTTCAGGGGTCTCTCGCCTATGTGCCTCAGCAAGCCTGGATCCAAAATGCCACTTTGAAAGATAATATCCTCTTTGGCTCTCCTCATGAGGAGAGGAGGTTTGAGAAGACGATAGAAGCCTGTGCTCTAGGCCCTGATCTGAAGCTGCTCCCTGGAGGTATCCTCACTGAAATAGGAGAGAAGGTAAGATTCAACGACTGGAGGGATTCATTTGTGATAAACAAGGAGGTTTGTTTCCCTCAATGCCTCTTCTCTTGCAGTCACATTCTGAATGTTTATGAGGAACAGTATCACAGTCATACCTAGACAATGTCTTAAGTGGCCCTAGAATAAACAGAACCAGCAGCAGTAAATGTTTTACTCTAACACTATACACTACACTATTGTCCTGTCTATACAATGTGTCGGTGTACAATTATAGTTGTAGCCACTGTTGTTTATTGGGGAAGGTACTCAAATAACTAATCATCTCACTAATTTGATATGATACCTCTCTGTTGGGATATCAAGCATCCCAAGCTAACCCCAAAGGGTGGAGCTAAAAACTTTGGGGATGCTTTTATGGTGGAGTATGTAGCAGCAATGCATTTGCAATAGAGAATGTCTGCATTGAACAAGCCTTCTTGTAGAACTTCAGGTTTGTACACCTTCCTTGCCATTGTTGGGAAGGAAGAAGTTTAAAGAGAAGAAAGACGTAATGAGAAAAATCGTATTGCAGTCGTGCATGGTTGTTTTCTGGCTTCAAGCCTTGTCCAAAAAGCAATTTGTGTGTTCAGTGCTGTTGCACTCAAAAACCTAAATACATTATAACATAATACTATAACTCTTCAGCTGAACATTCATCTTGTCCTGTCAAGCTGCACACCTGTGACTTATGTTATTTTCTACCCATGTGTTTGAAATGTAAACAATTTGTGCATTATTACCAAGCAGTTCAGTTTATAGTTTGATGTTGTGTGTAGTTATATTTCCACAGTCAAGCGTTTGGGAGGGAACTAAATTTAATTATCTGTACCATCTTACTCACTGTTGGAGATCAGAAAGTCCTGTCTGACCCTACAGGCTGGAGTGAGACATGTTGTTATCCACATAGTACTGTTGGCTGTGGAAATATCAGTAAGATCAGGGTCTACCTACCAAACCATACGGAACTGAGCCAATCCTGATAGCATTGTTATAGCTGTTCACACACAAAAACAGTCTTATCACCCTGTTAAGATTGACTATAAGATGCAAGTTGTTTGTAGAACTGAAACTTCACAGCTTGGCAGTTTGAAGAAAGTACTGATGATACATAATGGACAAAAAGTAGAAAAACTTCTGTTTCATATTGTAACAATCACATTTCAAGATTACAAGCACAATCCTTTCATCCAACTCTTTTTGTGTGCTGTTTTTTTTTCCTCTTCTCTCCCCCCTCTTTTCAGGGCATCAACCTCTCAGGGGGACAGAAACAACGTGTGAGCCTGGCTCGTGCTGCCTACAGTCAAGCTGATATTTATCTTTTAGACGACCCATTGTCTGCCGTGGACTCTCATGTGGGAAAACATCTCTTTGATAAACTGATCGGAAACAATGGGATACTCAGAGACAAGGTTTGTGCGACGCCGACATCAATGCAGTGATCAGTGCTTAATGATTCACTTCAAAGGAACAGCTCTTTTAGTTTGATATTAATCACAGCATTATGTAAATTTGTTGGTTCAAAATATTAATTAAGATCAAAATTAGACACAAAGCAGATTTAATTAGAGAGGCACACAGAGTTCTGTACTAATTCACCAGGCTGGTCACGATGCATTGGTTGAGTAAAAGCACCCTCCCCTCCTCCAGTTCATCCTTTAAAGCAGTAAACAGGCTAAATACCTCTCATAGGTCCGACTATTAAGCTAGGGTAGCAGAAAAGACATAAAACAAAGAATCCTGGTGTCATGTTGAACTTTACTGAATCATCATCCAAGATTTTGTAATAAGAATCACATCAGTTGTGAACGACAGGTTGACAGATAGATAGATAGATAGATAGATAGATAGATAGATAGATAGATAGATAGATAGATAGATACACTTGCAGGATAATACGTTGTTTTGGGGAGAGTTGTAGATTGTGAGACCATAATTAACAGAATAAATCAAGCATTCTTTAGATTTTTTCCATACTTCTTGATGGCCTCAAAGACACTTTTATGGATGCAGAACCCGACTGATGTTGCTGATATCAACAGTGCAGTAATTGGCAACTGCCAATATGTTTTGCAGGACACGTTTGAGTCCATAGACTGAGAAACATTTATCATTACTCTTTGCCCTTAACTTTGTGATGCTCATATTACCACAGATATGGAAGAAAGGATCGAAGCCATAGATTTTTCTTTGAGCTGTTAATAAAAGAAAACACAAGTGGGCTATCTCCTCTCTTTGTTATAGCATCTGAGAGCTACACAAAGCACAGGATCAATCAGTTAACACCATGACTGTCAGTAGTCAGTGAGAGCAGAAGCAGTCAGAAGATACATTATATCCAGTTTTGAAAATCAATGAAATTCAATCTACATTTAAAGTCATTTTAAGATGAGGATTTCCTTGAAAATGAGATGCTTCACCTTAGGGTCATCCTTTAATGGATTCAAGTCTCAAGTCCTTTTTTAACCTCCAAGTCATTAACTCTAATAGAGGATGAGTTAGCCTGGCTTTGGGGCATGCGGTCAAAGTGTTTCACAGCGTATAATCTTCTACTAAGACGAATTGCCCAATGAATTATAACCCTAATGCAAAACTTCTAATAAAGGACTTGAATGGATTCTGTTCGAGTGAAATTAATTTTCACTTAAATTAATTTCCACTTTCTAGTGACAAAAGTAAAGTCATCAGCCAACAACAACTCATATGCCTGTGGGTGTTGTGTCTCTTATCAACACCTGCCCTTGACGTCGAACTGCTCAGACTGATGCAGGCTTTCATCTTGTTGGAGGATTATAAAAGGATTAGACAGATTTTTCTAGAGCCGGTGATGTTAGAATCTGATTAGGGAGTCATGTTGTTTCTTTGTCACATCTACTGAGTACTGCAGGATGATGGACCACTAAATTAGTGATCTCGCACTGACTGGGAGTTCATTAACTCTGTAGGATGAACCAAAAGCACAGATTGTTTTGTCAGTCATTCACTTCATCGTTTAATGAATGTGATACAATGTGAATCACAATAGGCACAGCTTCTGCTACTATTTACACCACCATAAATGTCTGTGTTTTACTCCAAGTGTCTTAAGAAAGGGAAATTAACAGCATATTTTTTTGTTTTTTTCTACACTGACATATTGTTGAGTAAATACTCTGTCTTCTTGCCCCCATTATGTGTGCACAACTGCTAAGGCATGATTGTGATGTCTACTTCAACCTGGGCTATCCAGCTGAAATACATTGACCTTTGATTTTTGTCCATATTGCCCGGCCGTACTAACAGGCCAGCAAAATAATAAATAAAAAATAAGGCCTCTGATGTAAGTCCCTACAGATTCCTTGGTCCAGTATCATAAATAAGCCCCATATTGGTTTTTAGTAGAAGTTCAGTTTAAAAAGCCAACAACTTAATTTGTTCAAATGTCAAATATGTATGTTGTGAAAATACATGAAAGCACATACAGGAGCAAATGCACAATCCCTTTAAGCCTCACCCTTGAGAGAACTCAAATGGAGCTATAATAGAGATTTGCTTTCATCTTTCACTGTTTGAAGTGACTTGTCATTTTCACACCTGAGGCCAAACAAGTCTTTGTCTCTGCAGACTCGCATCCTGGTGACTCATGGAGTGAGCTTCCTGCCATATGTGGATGAAATTGTGGTTCTTGTAGAAGGAAAGGTTTCTGAGGTTGGATCCTACAACAGCCTCCGTGCTAGCAAAGGAGCTTTCGCAGAGTTTCTGGACACATATGCCAAAGAACAAAGTAATCAGGACCATTCCAAGTCAGGTAATGATACCTTTTCTCTCTGTATAATGGATGAAAACTACACACCATTCAGCCCTATTCAGCCTCTGTGACTGGGATCTGCACATGAAATATTTTGCCATTATAAACAACATAAAGGGTGGCAAAACGTAGATCTATGTGGGTCATTTCAGAACATTTGATTCTTTCCAGTACAACTTTAGAGAGTACAAAATACATTATTTCGAAGTTTTTAATATTGAATCATGTTCATGACATGTTTAACTAATAGGACCTTACCTGAATCATTATTACCCTGTATTTTGACTCAAATCTTCCATTCTGTTAGGGTCTAACAGGGACTTAAAAATCCCCAAAAAACAAATATATCTAACAGTATTTTTTTTCTAAATTTAGTGTACTTCTGTTAAACATAAGCCTAACATGGGAGGAAGTTGAGGACAACGAAATATAAGCTTAACACACTGCATGAATTTTTTCACACCAATGGGATATATTTAACCAGTCTATCATGGCAACAGCTTCTAAAAAAGTGTTTCAGGAGACAGGACTTAAAAACAAATACTTATGAGGTGACTGGACAATTGCTCTGTCAGTCACCTCCATTACAGAACAGTTGATGTAGTAGACGCGCTGTTTGGAGGGGCAAACTTCATAACGAAAGCCTGTAAATAAAGCATCCTAAGAATATATATAAATGAAATGTTTGCTACAGGTATATGTTTATTTTAAACCTTTTTACTACCAGTTAATGATATATGTGTAATATATTTGTTAACATGTTTTCAGATGACTCCACGGACACTGTAGTGCTGGAGCTCATCCCTGAAGGAGATGAAACTCACCCCGACTCTCCCCTGGAAGACGCTGTTTCTGCGACACTCAAGAGGGAAAACAGCATACGCCGTAGCCAACGTGGTGGCAGGTTTGAGAACACTCAACCGAGCAACAAAACAACAAACTAGACTAACAGGAAATGTGATTGATATATGGGCCAATAACCGTTTATACAAGAAGCTGGAAGGCATTTTATGGATGCCATTTCACCAATAGCAGTTATTAAAGGAAACACAATTTGTTGTAACAGGGTTTCAGTAAATTATGTGAATTAACTGAGATTGAATGTTAATCATATTAGTATAAACAATGTTGTGTTTCTGTTTATCTTGTGGATGAATATATTGTATATATTTAAAACTCAAGACATTACGCAGCCCTAAATGTCCTAAACGTCTTTGCTGTTTGAGCACAGCGTTTATTTCTCCCTGTGTCTCATATATTCTTTTTTTCCTTTCTTCAGTGTCAGACTAAGAAAAAACAGCTCTTTAAAAAAGACAGAAGGTGCAACAGAAACAAAGGCAGGCGACAAGCTCATTGAGAAGGAAGCTATGGAGACAGGACATGTAAGGCTGGTGCTTGGTGTGCTTGGATAATGAGCTGTAACAGTCGAGGTGACATTTTATTCCTTAAACCTTTTTTCTCATTTGTGTCTAGGTGAGGTTCTCAGTATACCTGCAGTACCTGCATGCCATGGGCTGGGAATATTCCATTATGGTCTTTGTGGTTTACTTCATCCAGAACGTTGCTTTCATTGGCTCAAACCTGTGGCTGAGCGACTGGACCAATGATGCAGATGAATACTACAACCAAACATACCCCAATTCAGTGAGGGACACCAGAGTGGGAGTGTTTGGAGCTCTTGGAATTGCTCAGGGTAAATGAAAAGTTCAAGGCACTGCTTTTGTTACTTTAGATGACTTTTTCTTTCTTCATGGCCATTCGCATCGAATTTAGCAAAGCATCAAGGTGGCCTTTGTGCCAGCAAAGAAGCTTTCTCTTGGTTTTTAGAGGCTTATGCCAAAAGCAAAGTAAGCATGACCATTCAGGGTGAGGTAATAATACCCTCTCTTTCTCTATGTAATGGATTAAATTACCTAAAACTGCTCTTTGCTGGCAACTGTGACTGAAAAGATACTACGACATTACATGTAAAAGGACAAAATTAAAAAATACTGTCTTTGAAAGCAGGACACCAGAGTGTTTGGAGCACTTAGAATGATTCAAGATAAATGGGCAGTTTAAGTCCCTGCTTTTTATTTTACAACTCTTTTTGAAAGTTAATTTCTTTCTATTGGTGACATTTAAGCTCTTTCTTAATACCTTTGTACACATGACAGCCAAGGCTTAAGGCAGTATGTTTTTGCATTCTCTGTTCATTGATACATCTTTCCATCTTGGCCATTCTTGTGGATGCAATATCTCAAGTATTTGTTGACATTCCTCCTTAACAAAGGATTACACTTCGGAGGCTATAGGCCAAAAGACCAAGGTTTTTGGATCTCATGTTTCCCCCGCCTTGTAAAGGGGGTATCAACAGAATGGACATATGAAAGACCCAATGTTTTGTTTTTACACGTGTATTATTTGGGTGTATCAAACATCTGCCTACTTACAAAAGGTGACCTAAGCCAGCCCATTCCTTTGTTTTGTTTTCCATCTGTGTCTGAAACTATGAAATCTGAATGTCTGATTAGAATCTGGGCTCAATGGGAAATCATATTGAGACATTATATAAAAGCCCATCCCTCACCTGGTATACTAAAATGTCTCCACCCACGGCCATGGGAGCACTTGGCTGCACCTGTGTTGGCACAACCTGGGGTACAGAGAGTACGGGTACTAAAATCAACTGTTCAGAGAAGGGCTGTTGAATTTTAACTAATAAAGAGTCAGAAAATGTATTTAGCGATAGACCTGAAATAAATTTTGACCAAAGAACAGCATAGGTGACTGTGTTTAGGATACAATATGTAACATTTTCAGAATATTGGAAAATAAAATACTTTAGTTAAAACAAGTAATAATTATATGTTATATTTTTCAGATGAGAACTTATTTCACCTCAGATATTTCCTAAAGCTTTAAATAACAGAGAAATCCTGTAACAGGCAGTATCTTCCTTTTGTAATGACAGACCATCCTGTCACGTAATAATACATAATAGTATTTAAAAGACTGCTGCACACACAAGCTAGCCTGACACACCAGATGGACTGCTCAATATATTTCAGTCCATTTGGGAAAGAGCCCATAGAAAGTGTTTGGGATTGAGCAGAACCTTTCAAAAGTAAATCCAGCTGGTGATTGTACGCTTTTTCTGTCAGTCACATTCATTATGGGCAAATCAGATGCTGTAGCAGGCGGCGCTACTGCCACGGTGTAAAGAGTCACTTCATAGAGCAAACAGTCACCAAAACATGTTGGAGGTGGAGTAAAAATAGCCTTAGTTTTATTTCATTGGTTAATTAAACCAAAGAATCAAAAGAAAATAATTTGTCAAGAGTATTAATACACTTGAAAATCAGTTTCCTTTAAAAACTTGAAGAAGACAAACCAAACGACATGTCTGAAGTAAGTTTCAGGAAACATCAGAATTCAGATAAACTGAGGATGTGCTGCTATATGATAGCGGAATCTCTCATAATGTTCACACACATTTGTCTGTTTTCCAGTCACTTGTGGAAGCTTCCTTGTGATTGATTTCCCCAAAGGCTTTGGGTCCATGTGGAAGTCAAGATTGAGTCATGTGTGCTGAAAAGCAAAGTAATGACACATTGAAATTGGCTGTGTCTCATGGGGACTGGAGGACATGTTCCCGTTTTTAAAAGGGCAATTACAGCTGACCCTACATGATAAACAATAGACTGTGCCTACACTTTCAGAGACTTCCAATCAACAGGCAAAATCAAATGGTTCCTCATCTTTTAGAGGATAAAAGCCTATGCACTTTCCTAATTTATTGATAATTAGTGCTGTGCTAGAACACACTAAATGAACAGAGTTAATTTAAAATTTAACATGCTCATATTTTTTAAAGAATGTGAACTCAGTTTTTTGACTCATGAGTAAAATGTGAGTGGAGTTTTCTTCTGGAGATACTGAACAACCATTTATAAAGTCTGCATTTAAAATCTTTAACATAAGCAATGAAAGAGAAATGGAACCAAAGAAGAATAAAAAAAATAAATAAATAAAACAGCCAAAAATAAAAAAAAGAAAATGATAGTATTTAGATTAGGTAGGAGTCTTTTACACTTCAGCCACCCACAGATGGGGGTCGGTGCTTCAAGAACAGGACCAAAGCAAATGAAGAAACTTCTAATGGATTCCCAAAAAGAGGGGCAATTCCAGAGAAACAACTGGAGAACAGTTATTCAGGTGTGAAAGACAAATGTTTTGATGCACCCCGCCTCAAACAGACTTATGTGTTTGACACTGAAAAGGATTTATTTATATTTATTTATCCATTAATTTAATGATGCAGTATGTAGAAAATGGCATTTTAGCGACATCTAGCGCTCAGATTTTGGAATGAGCCCATCCGTTACTAAAACATCACATCACATCATGAGATCCGGTGAAGACTGAAAAGGATCGTGAACAGGGCATCATTTACAACAGTTACAAACACCGTGGTGTCTTCTTCTCTTGTAATACCCGCTCTCTCTCTACTTCTTCTTCGCATGCCATCCAGGTAGATTTCAGGACCGGTGGCCAGACTCGTGTTCAAAATCACGTTTTGCTCTCTTTGTCCCCAAAACCCACCAGTAGACAACATGGCGGATCGTTATGTCAGCCTCCACAAAGGGGAGACCCGCGGTACATAGATATAAAAAGCTTTTCAAACTTATTAAAAAGAAAACTAAAGTTTTATGGGGATAATTGTACACCTATTTTAACGGACTTTACATACAAATAGAAACATTATATCCTACATTGACCGTTTCTGTTTGCCGAAATGCTGCCAACTTCTACACACTACACCTTTAACATGGACATACAGTTACACTGGTGCTCAAACATTTAACACTGTACATGTCCCTAATGCACTTCTATACTGAGTTTGTAGCTGAGTGCTAATTTGCAACACCAGCCATTTAGAAGTTATAGATAGAAATAAGTAAATAAAATTGGGAAAATTATAAAGAGCACAGTTCCACTATTGATAATTTTTAGTAAAACTATGGATGTAAAAATAATCAAATAACTGAATGTAATGTAATAATGTAAAAGATTGATCAAGTTCCTCTTCAAGACTAACTTTGTGAGATTTGGAGCTTAAGTATGCGAGGATAAAAACAACTATTTTATTTCATCTAATCCTGCACTTTTGAAAAAGTGGTTTTAAGGACATGATTAAATCTGCACAAAGACTGTGGTCCTCAGTTTAGGTGGGCCATGTGAAACTACTTGCCAGGTTTTTATAAAAAAGTCCAGATACAATAAGCAAAAGTGAATGATTTCTCTTTTTCCAAGTGTTATTCTAAAATGCAGGATTGCTCCTTTTTTCAGGTCTCTTTGTGTTCATGGGTACTCTGCTTCTGGCCAACGCCTCTATCAATGCATCTCGTATCCTGCATTCACGTCTGCTGAACAACATCCTGAGAGTTCCTATGCTGTTCTTTGACACAACACCCATAGGAAGAGTGGTCAACCGCTTTGCTAAGGTACAATCTATTACTTATCATTCAGTGAATTACAAACCTTTATACACACCTGAAAAATTTACTTTTGTTGCAACAGATCTTGTTTTCAGCAGTAATCTCATGGAAACCAGCAAGCTTTTTGTCTTTAGAGCTCACTTTAATATCAGCCAACTAAAGTCAATCAGAAAAGTCATCTTCAGCACCGTGCTGTTAACATTTGTTTTGCAGCTCTTCTTAACATGACCACCTACTCTCTAAGGTGTCCTTATCCACCAGAAAATTGGCATTTTCACAGCTGTGAAAAAAAAATAGAGATGCCATCAAAGGCTGGATCTTTAATTCAGTTCTTGGTCTCTTAAAGCTGATTTTAATAAAAACCACACTTCTCCCTTTACTGCTTTTAAAGGACATATTTACGGTGGATGAAGCTATTCCACAGTCCTTCCGCTCCTGGATCATGTGTCTGCTGGGCGTGTTGGGGACACTGTTTGTCATCTGTCTGGCCACTCCCCTCTTCACCATCATCATTATCCCTCTAGCCGTGATTTACTTCTTTGTACAGGTAACTTGATCAATGAAGCATTAGAAAAACTCTCTTTTGAACTGAGTTTGAATCAGCCAATATCTAATATGCTAATATATCTTTCTGATCTCATTTTTGCCATTTCAGCTTATTTGTTCACTCATTTTTTTATTGTAAACAGCACATTTTTTCCTTTTATTGTAAATGCCTGTAACTGTGTTTTCGGACAGTTTTTTGTTTCACAAATAGAGTAAAACAAGGCAAAGAAAGTTGATCTTACAATGAATTGTGGATGTTTCCTTTAAAAAAAAAAAAGAAAATCCAGAAAAAAAAATTTCATGACCCGAACATTTTGTCCAAACTTTCAGTCTAATGGTAAAATCAAGAACAAATCAGATACAGCTGATGAATCTCACAGGCAAATTCTTCTTTCAAATTATTTGGTTTTGGTTACTTCTAGTGTATGTTCAGTGGTATATAATGTTCAGAAAAACAATATTTCACATACTGAGAACCCCTTATCCATTTCTATTCTTGGCCTGTCGGAGATGCTCTGTTGGAGCTGCTTACTTTTTAAGGCCAAAACAATCTATAATTCTAAAAGCTCTGATGAAATTCATTTAACTTGCATGAAAGAGACATGAAGAGACTCAAATGTTAGAGGCAGGATGTTGGACAGTAATTACCCTCAATATCCATCAAATCTGTGTTTCATATTTTTAATAATAAAAATGTAGATAGTGCTGTAACAGAAATGTTTACACATATTAAATTCACAAGTTGGAAAGTTAATCATCTTCAGTCATAGGAAATGTTTTGACAAACAGTGAAGACCTAAATGTCAGAGGATTTTATCGACTAAAACTGAAGTTTATACTTTAGAGAGACTTAAACTTATGAGCTTTTTCAACTCTAGACTACCAAACTAAATCAAAACTAGTTGCCTACATAAGCAATGATAGTCAGAAAACTAACATATTTCACAGTTTCTTTCTCTGATTATTTCTTTCTCTGTACCAGCGCTTCTACGTGGCCACATCGAGGCAGCTTCGTCGCCTGGACTCAGTGTCTCGCTCTCCTATTTACTCACATTTCAGTGAGACGGTCTCAGGTCTCTCTGTAATCAGAGCATATGGCCATCAAGATCGTTTTCTCAAGCACAATGAAATCACTATTGATGAAAACCTGAAGAGCGTCTACCCGTGGATCGTATCCAACAGGTCAAATACATACTCACATAAATACCCAACAAGTCTGAGCACATCATTGCTCTGTAATGGGATTTTGATGTCACGTGTTGTGTTGACACCATTTTCAAGTGTGTGTGTTTAATCTGCAGATGGTTGGCCATTCGTCTGGAGTTTCTTGGAAACCTGGTGGTGTTTTTTTCTGCTCTGTTCGCTGTCATTTCCAGAGACACCCTGGACAGTGGCACTGTTGGCCTCTCTATATCATACGCCCTAAATGTCAGTGACTCCAGCTGTCATCACACACTTTTATTGGGATACTTGTATTATGAAGGCTGTGGTGGTGATAACACTAGCCTCCTAAATGTGTTATTTTTCTCTGAAATATACATTTGCAGGTGACTCAGACCCTCAACTGGCTGGTGAGGATGACCTCTGAGCTTGAGACAAATATTGTTGCTGTGGAGAGAGTGAGCGAATACGCTGAGATTGAGAATGAGGTTTGTGATGTTGTATACAGTTTTTATGAGATGAATTGACCCTGTGAACTTTACTTGATTGGCATGTTGGAATAGATTTGAGAGCTGTATTATTTAAATTTAGTGCAGGGGTCATGAAATACACAAATCAAGCAGCAGCTTCAGGTGCACGAATAATGAAGCCAGTGCCAACGATGCAGAAAAAGTGCTGTTCCTCTAACGTCCACTTGAGGCAGGCTCAAATACAGAAGGACGAATCCACATTAAAATTCCCATTTTGTGTGTTGACAACAGTTTTGTTTAGATAAAGAAAAAAATGTTTCAGTTTAGACCTTGTTGGCATGCATCCCAGCATTTCATATAAAAAATCTGAGTTTCCCATTTTTTATTTTTTATATATTTTGTTTTCTTTTTAATACAGAAGGACAGTGGACTGTGAAAGGAGTCAGAGAGAGGAGAGAACATTCAGCAAATGGGTCTCAGGCAGGAATCCAACCCAGGCTGGTTGTAGCATGTTTGGGATGTGCCTGGTTGCTCACCAGTCCCCTCTCCCCGGTCTTAAAATCTAATCCTGTTGGGGTGCTGAATTGGTGGAGCAACCATGCATGTACCCTTAATGAGGTGGCTGGTCTAGGTTTGATTTCCACCCGAGGCCTGTTTGTTGTGATTCTTCCCCAGCTCTCTCTACGCCTTTCATAAAAGTCAATCCACTGTCTGTCTCCACTGTCAAATAAAGGTGGAAAAATGCCCCAAAATATGATCAAGAAACATGTAATCCTGTTCCCAGAGAGGTTTTCAATAACGTCTTTGTCTGCACTGTCATGTGCTGTCAAAAGAGCTTACCAATGTCCATTATGTTATAACTTTTTTCTGCCATTCTCTGCGATGGCAGTTTGATTTTCAAAGTTGTCCCACCAACCCAAAATCTGACCAGTGTTAGGGTTTAGCTTGAGATCATATTAACTGGTGGTCTCTGTGAATATTTCATCAGTTAGTTTCTAAAAGGACAAATCTGATGGGCTTGCACTGATATGGCTGTATGTACACCACTATGATTGATAACCGCATTTATCCAAAAATTAAATAATCATGTTAAACAAAAAAAAGACAGTAATACCATGTAACTATTTGGCTTGTAATCTGAGGACTAATCATCCATCCAGCTGAAGAGATGGACAGATGAATGCAGCACAACAGAGGGATTTCTCTGACATAAACAGCAGAGTGGAGCAGACACACAGTGCTGTGTGTTTACAACATGGTCCCATCTCTGCAAGTTGTCTGTGTATAAAAGCAACATCTATGTGAACGCTCTGCAAGCTCACTGGCTGACTCAGGCATATAAAGTTCTGACAATAATGAATAGGAGACTTCCCAAAATGTTCACAATTTAAGTCTTTGTCTGTAATTATAGGGGATTGTTTTTATTTTAAAGGTATTTGACTCACCGTAACAGGAAATAGTTTGTTTCAAAAAGCAGCTTAACAAAACTCGGAAGCTAAAAAACCACTAATGTAGTTACAGATGCAACAGATTATTACTGAAATCAGAGACTTATAAAATATCCATCTGAGACTTTACATGGACATACAGTATGTTGTCTCTGAAATAATATATTTTTTAAGAGGGCTGTAGCTCTTGAAAAGTAATACGATGATACAGTACATAGTAACATAATTACTGCAGAGAACAAAAGCAAAATAAATTAATAACTGAATAAATGAATGAGAAAATAATCTAATATTTAGCTCTTATCATCCCATCAAACTAGAAATATTACATTTTACCCATGCGGACACCTCTTCATATAATATAATTAGCACACCGCACGTTTCCAAAGAGCACTTAAAGGAGAATTCTCTAATAAACTATTTAACTATTAACTATTTTTCTTCCATTTTCTTACAAAAGAAATGTCCGTAGTCACTGACATTTACCCCCTTAGACTGTATTCACATGTCTGCTCTTAGCACAGAGCTGTGAAATGACACATATGTAATTTGGTCTATATTTTTTCTTTTACTGACGTTCATGTAATGTTCCCATACAAGCAAGAAGTTGATATGACTGCATATATTCTCTAATGGAAAGCTCAAAACAGGGATTATTGGATTACTGCTGACTTTTTTAACTGTGTGCCTTCATTTCTACAGGCAAAGTGGATAAATCACACTCGGCCTCCAGCTAAGTGGCCAGAGTATGGAAGAATACGGTTTGAGGACTTTAAGGTCCGCTACAGACCCGGATTAGACCTGGTGCTTCATGGAATCACCTGTGTTATTGAGAGTTCTGAGAAGGTCAGTGTTTATGTGTCTTTGTATCTACATGTTTGAAGATATCAACTTTAATTTTCTGATATTTTGGCAGTTTTATTGGTACTTTGCTTGTAACAGCTCAACATATTAGATGTGATGGAGTTGATTAATCCAGAGTGAATCATAAAAAAGAAACACAAAATGCAGTATACAGTCAATATATATAGGAGAAGAATATTAACAAAGGAACACATTTTTTTTCTTTGTCAGCTGCTTGACCTTGGTACACTGTTTTGATCTGTATTTTGATTATCTGTTGTTATTCTGGAATCCACACATGGCTGTACAGAGCATTCAAAAATAACGCAGACAAGATACTATTCATCAACTCTTGTTAGGCAGACATGCACCACACCAAGCATATTCCTGAATGGTAGTTTTTGTCGCTTGCATTTCTTCATTGTCAGAAATAATAAGGCTCAAAGTTCTGTTTTGTGTTCTTCCAGGATGCAACAATGATGCCCAGGCCTTTTGTTAGTGTGAATAAAGCTCTCTGTTTAGTTTTTCTGTCATACTCACACTGTTCAAATCAGGGTAGGGATTGTATGATGAATGTTATTGTTTATTGTTTGTTTTTAGAGGCAGGACGGTGTTTATAGCACTTGACATTCAAGCTAAATTTCATTAAAGAGGTGACAAACTATATATTGAATTTAATAGAATAGAGAATAAACCTTTATTCATCCCACACGGGGAAATTTGCAATGTTACAGCAGCAAAGGGGACAGCACTGATAAAGAATAAGTATAAAAATTGTATAAAAAATAGCATGGAAATAACAGTATGTACATTATTCTACCAATATAAATATAAAAAGGGCTTGAATACAGAAACTAAAAAGCAAATCCTATAAGGATTATTTATACATTCACAAAGTAATTGCACATGAATGTAAGTGATTGCACATGGATGAATTGCACATTGTCAAGAGAGTTAGCACAGTAATTGTACATTGTAATTGCACATTGTTAGATAATTGTTCAGTTTATGGTGACTGGGAGCAGTGCTGGTTGTAAAGTCTAACAGCAGCAGGCAGGAAAGACCTGCGGTAATGCTCCTTTACACACTTCGGAATCAATTACATTGGTATGGCATCAGCCACATGGTGTGCTCCATTGTGGCTGCCTCTCCCTGCTGTCACAGCTCTATCTCTCTACACATTTTAACCTAACGATGAGCTTCCATAGAAAGTTTTGAGAGAACCACAATAAACCTCCCCACAAGTGACCGGATTCATTGAATAACTGATGTGTGAAAACTTCAGAATGAAAGCATTCTGTAAAGATAAAGGGAGTTTCTCCACAGAGTTGGCAAACTGAGATTGGCTCTGACAGGAACAGACAGCAAGTGTAACTGAATGGTTTACATCTTTTCTGTGACATATCATGCCGCTATGGACATACATACCAGCCGGTTTAAGTACATAAGACTGTCTGTTTTTCATTTTCCTGTCTTCTAGTCTTGACATTTTTGGTACAGAAGACATGCGGCTATTGCTAACAGTCTGAATGCTCTCACTTAATAACATCCATCCATTATACATACTGCTTACACCTTTTGGGGTTGCGGGGGGTTGGTGGTGGTGGTGGGGGGTGGGGGAGACAAGCATTCACACTCACACTCACACTTAAGAGCAATTTAGAGTCAACATTTAACCTGATTAGCATGCTTTTTGATCCATTGGAGGAAGCCGGAGTTCCCAGAGAGAGCCCAAGCATGCACAGGGAGAACATACAAAGAAAGGCCCTGACTGACATTGGGATCTAACCAGCAACCCTCTTGCTGTGAGGCATGTGCGCTACCTGCTGTGCCACTGTGCTGCCCCACTTGATATGTTCACTAAAATGAAAACACACATGCACGACTGCCATCATACATGTAAAATGCATCCAGTGTGAAATGTCCCTTAAAGGTGAACTTACTTTACCTTATCACATCCTGAGTAGAAGTTCCCATATTAACATAGAATATTTAGTACCATTGATTGAAGAACATTCTTATGTGAAGATGATGAACAAAGATCTTTCTCCGACATACACTTCTTTGGCTAAAGTTTGGGTAAAGGGAAACAGTGTGTGCCCATAGGAGGGCTGGGCTGCTGCGGTGTCATGTTGAACCTTTTGTTGAAGCCTGTCATAAAATAATCATGGTTGTCACTTTGGCAAAACTCATGCAGCCCGAGTATCTACCTTAATATTTATTTTTTGTGCTGTCTCTCACTACATCCAGATCGGTATAGTTGGCCGCACAGGAGCTGGAAAATCAAGCCTGACCAACTGCCTGTTCAGAATAATAGAAGCAGCTGACGGTCGAATCCTCCTCGATGACATTGATATTTCCACTTTGGGCCTGCATGACCTTAGAAACAACCTCACCATCATTCCTCAGGTAGCCACACGAACTCTAACACGAATATTCTTTTTCATTTTTTTTGTACAATATCTGACCTTTATGACTGTGCTCCCAGGATCCAGTATTGTTCTCGGGCACCTTAAGGATGAATCTGGATCCATTCGACAAATTCAGCGATGAGGACATATGGAGGGTGCTGGAGCTCTCCCACCTGAAGGATTATGTGTCAGGGCTGCAGGAAGGGCTGCAGCACGAGGTTGCAGAAGGGGGAGAGAACCTCAGGTGGGTGTCAGAAATCAATGCGGCTATTTTACATAACAAAAAGACTTTAAAGTATAAAAATCTTAATTAGACCCTGCCACTGTGGGAAGACTGGCCAGTTTAGAGCCACTGGAAACTTAGCTCCACAAAAGACTTTGACATGTATAATGAGGTCTTTTGCACTTTAAAGATAGATAGATAGATAGATAGATAGATAGATAGATAGATAGATAGATAGCACATTATAGGGAAATTTGAAATATCCATTTTCTGCCAGCCTTGCTGACAGAAGGTTTTAATGGCTATAGTTATTCTATTCATTGTCTAAGGCTGACATTAGGGGTGTAAGAAAATACTGAATTGATACTGATACTCTATCGATATGTAATAGTACAATATCAATATTCATTTATTTAATAATTCATATAAATTCAGGCCATTTGTTGCATATTGTTGTTTAGCATCCAGCCTTACATTAGAAACTGGCATTCAGCCATTCAAACTGTATTTTCCTATACATATAATATTTCAGGTTCTGGTTTATCGTGTCATCACCTCTGTTTCATGATCCATACAATAGTGGCATTGGTGCACTCCTTATTTTGATGCATTTTAACAAATCTGCACAGAAATATCTTTGATTACTGGTGAAATATTTGTTTATTTTTAATCATATAACATGATGATTTAAGTGAGTATTTGTTATTTAAAATAATGCATCAATTTGTGCCACGTACACAGCTCAGCTAAAACCAATCAGCCTTTTCTGAGCTTGCTCTTTACAAGCAATTTGTATATTATTTCCATCTCTGGGAGGAGAAAAGCACTCAGTGGAGCATGTTACTCTCTCCACAGTGTTGGACAGAGGCAGCTGCTTTGTCTTGCCAGAGCGTTGCTGAGAAAATCTCGCATCTTAATCCTTGATGAGGCCACGGCAGCTGTTGACCTGGAGACAGACGACTTAATTCAAACCACAATCCGCAAGGAGTTTTCACACTGCACTGTACTGACTATTGCCCATCGTTTGCACAGCATAATGGACAGCTCCAGGTGAGTGAGTGCCCCGTCAATCACTGAGATGAAGCACAGAGCTCAGAGAGAGAATGAGATTCACATCCACCTCCACTTCACTTAAAAGCACACACTTATCGTTCAAGTTATTCAGTTTATAGATTAAGTTAAGATAAATATCTATACAGGCTGCATGTGTCTGCATTAGCGCTCTGCTCGAGGGAAGAAGAACACATAAGACAATTATAATCAGATGCACACTGTCCCTAATTTATTACTGTGCAGTTGAAATGAGGAAATAGAACAGATGTTGAAACAAAAGAACTAAAAGTACAAAGCATGGAAACGGTGCACACTATAGGGGCATAAAGAAGTATTAAAGGAAAGACAAAATGCTCTGCACAAGTGGAAATAAGAGCCAATCTTCACAGTGTCTTGTGTTGGCACGTTTTGGAATCACCGAGGAAGCAGAAAGGCATCAGCTGTAATGTTTTATTCTTCTAATTTTTATTTTATTTGATTAAATATTAATCTTTCAATCTGTCACTTAAATAATAATAATATGCAGCTGCTGCGTAAACAATAGAGTTTACAGGCTCTGCAGAAAAGGTTGACATTCACAGGATTAAAAACAGACGTCTTCCACAATGATGACAAATAATGGACTACTGGTCCTGTAGAGTCAAACATTTAAAAAACATATGAGAGCGCTTTTTCTTAAAGTGATACACCTTTAAAAAACAATGAGTTCGAGGCGATGTGTGCCAATATTTATGTCTGAACTCAAGGTGGCGTGATGTGACGTCTCTTGCAGTTGTTTTGGTGTTAGTTAGTACCACATTACTTCATTAGTTAGTACCACATTACTTTGAAATCATTGTGAAAGCCCTGTGAAGAGCTACAAACAGTTATTTACCAACCTGCTGACAGAAACTGTGCCCTACATTTTGAATCTTCTACTTTTAATTTAAAATTATTGCAACAAACAACCCTCAAACATAATGTTAATTTAAGACCTATAAGACTAAAATATATGCAGAAGATATTGGCAGAAATGTATGTATTGATAGCAACATGAAGCTTTTGAATGATTATCTGCCAATACCAATATCAAAACATCATCCATGCCCATCATTCTGTATCAAAGTGACCCAAAACAGATAACACCGGCATCAGAAAGGGTTAAATTATGTAAAGAAAGTTTTGGGTTTCTTTGCTTCTAAAAGTGATTTTTGCATGAAAAGATTCTGCTGTTAAAATGTATCTTTTTTTGTCTCAGCATTACACACAGAGGCAGTTTAAAAATGTAATCTCTTGACTCCCTTGTTCCACAAGGCAACCCTTTGTACATCCATCTTTAAATGTGTGGACTCCACTTTCTTTTACAGCAGAGTAAACCATCTTTAATCTTCAACCCCGCAACATAATACCGTGAAAAAGAGACATGATATAACCTTTAGCCCACAGCTCATTAATGTTCTAATAATATGACCCCTGTAAATAGACATTTACAAGTTGAATGGAGATCTTCTTTTTCCTTTGTCCGTCTTTAGTATTACTTCTTCTTTGGAACTGAGGACTCTGATCGACAAAGTGTCCCTCTGTGAGGTGTGAACAGAGAATTATATTATTATTGGAGTGTGGACAGCAGGCGTGTAACACTGCGTGATGTGGTGCAATATCCAATGATGTTCACTTAGGACGTGGTGTTAAGGGGCACTTTTTCTTTTAGATGTGTCATTTTACAAGTTATTTATATCATTACGCCTAGAATGTTGTTAATGTGTTGCTTTTTTGTATTTGAACAAAGGAATAGTTTTAGAGAGAAGAGAAAAATTTTGGTTTTTAAATATCCCCTTGCTTCTCCTGTAAAACTCAAAGCCTCCACCGGCAAAGTACAATCTCATCAGTATATTCAATACAATTCAAAGGCTGTGAAAGGAACAAAAAAGGAACAAACAATATGTAAAAATGTTTTTATTGACAGAACAGAGAAATACAAATATCACTTAGTACTCTGTTTTTCTTCCTTTGACAGATTTCTTGTGTAAAAAGCATATTACTGCCCGTACATATTGATTTTATTTCAAAAAGAAAAAGGGTACTTGTTTGAAGGTTTCTGTGAAAAACATTCCTTCCGTCAACCTTCAATGGCATGCACACTTCCCAGCAGGTAACCTCTTCTTCCTGTGTTCTCCTCCGCAGGGTGATGGTGCTCGATGCTGGCAGAATAGTAGAATTTGATTCTCCAAGCAACCTGCTTGGAGAGCGGGGCCATTTCTTTGCAATGGCAAGAGATGCAGGGATTGCAGACGAAAATGAGTCAGTTCTCTGATTTTGTATATTCGATCGTGTTCAATAATTGTTTTTTTTCTGGTCATCTAATTTAAAGAGTCGGCTTTGACATAAGATGTATGCAATATTTGTATTTATAAGATTCAATGTAAAGAAATCATATTCTGTGTGTAAAGAGTTTTTGTAAAGTAAGAATAAAGATGTTTTCTCATACATGGCTCACTTTATTTAAAGCTCCTATCAGAAAAATGATGCTGGTGCAAAGTTACAAAAAGCTGCAGTTCAATTGTCCTCTTTAGGTCAATTCCCTTTAACATCCACATTAAAATGCTCTTATTGAAAGTTTACATACACATGTTAACAGCCTGGTTCTAAAGGAGAATTAGCCGGATGACCAGGGCTATCAGATCATTAATGCTGTAATCATGTCAGATTAATTTATTAAAAGCTGTATGACCATTAAGAGAAAAAAAAAAATTATACAACCCACACACAGATCAACCATGACTGCACATTTTGCATCTCAGTATTACTATACCTAGCCTTTCAGATTGTTTTGGTACATGCCCCTGTCCAGCATTTTTGGTATGTGTTGCAAGCATCACATTCAATATGAGTGAATATTTTCAACAAAAACAATTAAGTTTATCAGTTTGAACATAAGATACAGTATCTTCGCTTTGTAGTGTCCAATTGAATATAGGTCAAAAAGGACTTGCAGCTTGCTATTCTTTTTTTATTTATGGTTTACACAACGTCCTAACTTAAGTGGAATTGTGGTTTGTAGTTTCCACCTAAGGTTGGGATCTTTTTGCTGAGCGCTTACTTTTTGCTGAGCACTCCTGGCTGTATTAAAATACAGCCAGGAGTGATTTTGTCAAGGAATGAGGGAGTGGTCAGGTGCAAAGCTGGCGTGTTCCTAACTTACAGGGATCATTCAGGTTTTTTGAAATGGGGTTGTGTAAAGTCTAGGCATGAACCTGAACATGTCACAGCTTAGGTCTCTCAAATCAAAGCGGCTGCCTGGAGGGAAATTAAGCAGATACTGTATAAACAAACTTTAGCATGTGATGACCCCATGCTGTTTTTGTGATTTGTCTTCCCCCACAATTCTTTTGATGACACAAAACATTTGGCACCATGCACAGTAATGCATATATTAGCATCTGTCTCAAGATGTTATAATGAGGAGAGAGGACTGAGCTGCAACACTCTGGCACAAATTCAGGCTCATACCTCACACATCCCTACTTCAAAAAACCTGAACTATCCCTTTAAGAAAGCAGAAATGCACTGCATCTTAACATGCCTAAAACCAGATCTATACTTGAAAGTCTGTCACACAGAGTGATCCTGCTACAGAGTGAAGCAGAGCACACACTTCAAGATAATTGGCCCCAATTGTGGCTTAAAGTCATGCTTCAAACAAGAGTCATGCTTCTAGAAATAATCTTATCCTGTTTATCCCGTGGGGTGAGGTGTTTGAGGTGTCACTTCATCCTCGAGCCCTTGTACTGTGTAAGCTTTCTCTACACATGCTCCATGCGTTGTTTTTGCCCTTGCCTTAAGTAAACTGTAAATTACACTAAAAACTATTATCTATCATTTTTTCCCCTTATTTCTTGGTTACCTTGTCAGGCTTCATTATCAATAAAATAAATGTTTTAATATCTTTTGGTGTGGGTCTTTGGGCTTTTCTTGTATACCTCTTGGTTTCCGTTGAAGAAATGTAAAATGAACTTCAAGAGAATCATATAAATAAACTAGAAAAGCACTCAGTGAGCGCAGACCTCCGCCAAGCAGCTTCAGTCCACTTAGGCGAAAATGGTCCTATCTGGCAATGTTAAACAGTCCTTTAAACAATTCCTGGATCCGGATGGTGATCTGGATCAGTCCCAAAATCTAATCATTTCTTCCTTATCCCATTCCACACATTTCCTGAAAATTTCATCCAAATCCGTCCATAACTTTTCAAGTTATCTTGAACACAAACAAACAGACAAACAGACAGACAAACAGACAGACAAACAAACTAACCAATGCCGGCAAAAGCATAACCTCCTTGGCGGAGTAATGAGCGGTTGTATTGTTATCTCACTATTACTAGGGGGTGTTCGAACACATATTGTAGAGGTAAATGTATATGCATTTTTCCATTCTAATATTATAAACTATAGTAACATCTATGGTGTGACTGGTCAATTTCGACCCATGTATATTTACTTAAAGAAAAAGGCAAAAAAGTATTTTTTAGCAAGAGAACTTTATAAGTATGAATATTTGTGAACATTTATGAACATTTATCTGTTTATCTTCACAGATGCACCATGATTTCAGTTTTGGCTCTAATTATTGCTTTATAATCTTATTTTTATAACTGGGTCAAAATGACCCTAGATGACACTATTTCAATAGAGCACTTATAATGTATGGTTTTTATTTTTTCTCTTTTTTCTTATTTTGTTTAAATAGAGGTTCCTGACAAAGTCAAAAGTTTTAAATGCAATAGACAAATATTAAGTTGTTCTTTTCTTTTATGCATTTAGAGCCTAAAATGGGTCAGTACTGACCCTAACACAGGAGGAAGGCTGGAATCATCTTGGAGGAGGATAGGGGCTGCTCCGACTAGAAATCATTGATATAATACATGCTCAGTACTTATAATCAGAAAATACTGAACGGAAAAAGCTGAACATGTCGTTTGTGTTTTCTCACATGGACCGGAGCAAAGCCTTTCAGGGCACAGTGAAACATTTTTTATGGTCATTACCGAGGTATGCACTGAACTGTGGGCCAAGTCTTTTGTCGCCCCCTCGTCATTTGATTTAAGAAGCACAAATACAGAAGCAAGGCGACAGTTTTGATTATTTATTATGCGCCTTGTTTCCAGGAAACTTGTTTTGCCCAACTCCACACATTTTTTATTTACACTGCCTCAAGCCCTCAGGTACACAAGGGCTCATGCTCTGCTCGCCTGATGTCTCTGAAGTCCAGAAAGGTTTATTGCTCAGGCTGTAGGACTGACATTGATGTTTGGCCAAACATGATTGACTCAGATTGTGTACACAGAAATCTGTTCACACATTGTATGACCTGGTTTGGTTGCATAACATGAATATATGTTTTTTGGTAAAGCTTTGATTCTCGTCATTCAGGGTTTGGATCTGTGGATGTCCAGGTGAAAGTTTCTCTGTGGTATCAAGGTGCTCTGTTCACTTCTAGTTCGTCACTTCTCCTGTACATCCATAGTGTTTTAACATGTAAAATGCCAGAAGAGACTGTCCATGCAAAAAAGTGTGAGCAGCTGGGAAGGTCACCATATTTAGGTTGATAATCCCTGTCTTGTTCCCCCTCATCTGTCTGCCTGTCTTTCATATTAAAGAAGCTGCGTTGACCGTTTTTTTTCTGTTTGCTGTGACCATCTGTACCACAGTGAGGATCTGTGGGGAGAGAGGAGAGAGAGGAGGGGTTGAGGGAGAAGCGGAGTGAGAGCCAGATGAGAGTGAAGGAGGAAGGAAGCCAAACAGGTGGTTTTTCTCTGCTTGTGAACACGTCTGCTGGACTTCCTTGTCTGTTGTCTCCTCTGAAAGGTAAGTCTCAACAATATTTATCCATTTTTGGTTCAAGTTAGTCAACTGTAAATGTTGAATAATGATTCTGAAATGAGGACCATCTGGGTTAACTGGCAGAGTAACAGGTTGTTCGTGGTGTTCCTGTTCTCATTCCTGTTTAATTAGGATCAAATCTATGGCTGATGGGTATAATTATGTTGCATTTTGTGACTCCATTTCTCTCTTTGACTTTATGTTTCTCTGACTTTTATCTGGAAATATTTTAATATTCTCAGATGTAATGCTACTCAAAAGTCTGCCTGCTGCCTTATCCTCATATCACACTCTTTCTGGATGATGTTATTCCATAATTAATGAAAATTAAGTAATATAAAGGTAACTCATGCATTTGTATTTTAAATGTGCAAACTTGTGTCTTCAATGGCACACGTTTGCAAATGCAAGTCAGAGACAAATTCTAGATTTAAATGCCAAAGTAGAAATTAGAACATTTTGTATTTTATTCGTGTTATCCCAAATACGTGGCAGCACATGATCAGGTAATTTTTCAGATTTCCGAGGCAAAATGCTCAGGATCACTCGCTCCCAGATTTCTGTGCAGATGATCCCTTATGACATGCCTCTTATCCTATTATACTCTCTGTTTCATTTTGTTCTCTAACTGAAATGATAAGCACATAAACACTCACCTGCCAGTTTATTAGGTACATTTTGCTCATACCTGATTTGAACCCCCTTTTACCTTCAGACTTGCCTTAATTCTCTGTGCAATAGATTCAGCAAGGTGTGGGAACATTCCTCAGAGATTTTTACAAATCTCTTGTTCCATCATTTTCTAAAGGTACTCTATTATTAAACTGAGATCTGTTGACTGTGGAGACAACCTGAGTACAGTGAACTCATTGTTATGTTCAAGGAACTAGTTTGAAATGGTTTGAGCTTTGCAGCATGGTGTTATCCTGCTGTCAGTAGCCATCAGAAGAAGGGAAGGACATGGTCAGTGGCAGTACTGAGGTAGGCTATGGTGTTTAGACAATGCTCAGTTATTACTTGAGGGTCCAAGATATGCCAATAAAACATCCTTGATACTAGGTCTAGTTGTTCAGTATCTTTATTTTTTTTGTTACTGAAATTCTGACTTTACCCTTTGAATGTCAAAGCAGAAATCTAAACTCATCAGACCAGGCAACAGTTTTGGTGAGCATATGTGAGTTGTATCCTTAGTTTTCCTGCTCTTAGCTGACAGGACTGGCACCTGATATGGTCCCCTGCTGCTGTAACATAATCTGATGCAAGATTCTCATAAATTCACAAGTATTGATGTGTGAAAATAATCAATTAGCAGTTTCTGAAATACTCAGACCAGCCAGTGTGGCACCAACAACAATAACAAGTTCTAAGTCAGTTAAATCTCTCTTCCTCATTTGGTTTAAACCTCATCTTGATCATGTCTACAAGCCTCAATGCACTGAATTTCTGCCATCTGATTGGCTGAGTAGTTATTTGTGTTGATGAGAAACGAAAGATGTACCAAATAAAGTGGCCAGTGGGTGTGCATAAGAATCAGTCATCACTGACATCATTCCACTTCAGTTTTTACAAACATAGACAGGTTTAGGGTTAATTAAACTGATATGAATGTCAAAATAAAATTGGAAATTAGAAATTTACAAATGCACACATTCATTATATCTTAAAGGGCATCTGCTGTATTGCTACCTACAATTTTAAAGAAGACAATGTGTTTTTTCCAAACTTAAGGCAATGTAATGGAAAATGTTGCATCTGATAATTCAGCATGTTTTCGTGGCAAAGGCTAAAGTGCAACTTGTGCATCATTATAAATGTGTACAACAATATTTTATTAAGCTGCTTCTTATCCTTAAGTCTTTAATGTGCTGTTTGCTCCAACAGGGTTTAATCGACAAATTCTGCATTTTGTGTTGGTTTTCATGTGTGTGGGACTGTTTACTGTGTATAAGGGATAAACTCCGCTGATCATTATTTCATTAGCATTAAGCTGAAAATCAATATACGCTATAAACAGAGATCAGTGTGTCAATTGAACTCATGCTCTACGTAAAAGATGCTCTTTCTTTTCAAAAGGGAACATGAACATTTAATCAATCAAACCCACATACTTCTATTGAATCAATGCAACCAGTGGGCTCTGTAGCACAAACTGTTCTTTGTGTCAGTGGATGTTCACTGGTCTCCTCAGGACCTACTACCTCCTATCTAATACATAAAACTGAAACATGTAAATTGATTGTTGAAAATATAATCACTGCAGAAGCCATTTAAAGGACTAGGGCTGGGAATTGTGTGGGTGTTTTTCTGATTTACTGCTGAATCAGCAAAACTGCACCACTGCAGTATTTTAGATTAAACAAAAGAACACTATGTTTGAGGCCATTGGAAATAAACACTTAAAACTGACAACCATCGAAGTTGAAACGTACAACAATTGACTGTCACTGGCCCAGTCCAGGATGTAACCCGCCTCTTGCCTTATGACAGCAGGGTTAAGCCTCAACCCCTCTGTAGAGGTTAACCACAATAGAAATGGATGTGTAGATTGAAAACCTTTTAAATGCACTCAGTGGCCACTTTATGAGGTACAGTTTTCCAGTACCAGGTCAGCCCCCCTTTTGCCTTAAGGAACTGCTCCTCAGAAATTTTGGTCCTTATTGACACGACAGCTTCACTCAGTTCCTGCAGATTTGATCCTAATTTCTCTTTCTATCACATCCCAACACACTTTGTTGCATTGAGACCTGGTAACTGTGGAGGCCATTGGAATACAGAAAACTCACTGTCATGTTTAAGAAAGCAGTGTGAGATGATTTGACCTTTCTGACATAGCACTTCACCTGCTGGAAGTGGCCATCAGAGGATGGGTACACTGTGGTCATAATAGAGTGGACATGGTCAGAAACAATTTTCAGGTAGGCTGAGGCTCTTAAACAATACTCAAATGGTACTAAGGGACCCAAGATATACAAAGAAAAAAACTGCCTACACAATGGTGAGCTGTTGACTCAAGTCAGGAGAGCTCCTTGCTGTTATGTTGTTTATGCCATATTCTGACCCTGCCATCTGAATGTTACTGCAGAATTCAAGACTCATCAGACCAGACTATATTTTTCGATCTTCAGTTGTCCAGTTTTGGTGAACACATGTAAACAATTTGCTGTCATGTCACTGTAAAATTAGCTATTTGCTTTAACCAGCAGCTGAATGGTTGTACCTAACAGTTAGTGGTTAGTAAGAGAAAAAAGAAATCTTTAACAGATTTTAGATTTTACGTTTGACATTTGAACAACTTAACTTCACCTACACATCTTAACCAAACCAGACTGGTGTGGGCTATGCAGTCTCTGAGCTTGGCTTTGACATGGGAGTTAAACAGCATTAATGCTAAGCATAATATCAGTATCAAAGTATTGCTTTATCATATACTGTTGTGTTTTACTATAAACTAAAAGTATGGTGTATGGTTAACTGTTAACTGCTAGTTAACTTGCTAACACAGTTAATAGGAAGTGTGAAGTACTGTTTACTCTTGCTGCTGCTTGTAATGTTTCTGTTGCATGAAATGTCTGTTTCTGAACACCGGAAATAACAAACAGAGAGGGAAGACAATAGGGGTGGGCAGAAATATCGATTCAGCAATGCATTGCAATTATTCCCCTCCCAATTCAATATTGATTCAGCAAATTCTCTGAATCGATTCACCTCCTGGCCAGTGGGGGGCACTTTTTCAGTGTTTATCCAGCTGCCACCGGTCGCAGAACAAAACATGCTTGCAGAGTGATAGGACTGAGAGCCGAACATGAGAGTGATTTATTGGCGGTTTATCAGTATTTTCTGTGTAAAAAATGTAAAATAAACACAACAGCATTAGTATCATTCTGGAGTGTCTTCCTTTTGTTCTTTTGCCATATTTTCTCTGTGTTTTGCCATATTTCTGATGTATTTTCCATGTGTTTTATTGTCTTTTTTTGGCATTTATCATATTTTTGATCATAGTTCATTTTTTATGGATTCCATGACTAGCAATTTTAGAAATACTGGGGGAAGAAATGTCGAGATCTCTGTCTTCAGCTTGACAGGAACTGCTTCAGGGACTACCATCAGTAAAAAAACGCCTGGACATGGTCTAATATAACAGGCTGTAACATGGACACTAAATGCTGTCGTCAAACAAAAATGTTTGAGTTTATGTAACATGGGTGAAGTTTATTTTTGGTCATTTCAGAAAATTTCTACATGTTCATTTACAATTGTTTATGAAGAGAATCCTGTTGAAAATCAAAATCAGTTTTTATTCTTTTCTTGTAATTGCACACTGTTTTAAGCATTTATAACATAATAATGACAAATACTTGCAAGAATTTTTTACTTTTATTTCTTGTGAAAAAAGGGTGAAAAGATGTATTCAAAGGAAAATTCCTGACACATTTATTGACAAAAAAGACCAGGTGGACATTTATAATTATAGTGTTAACTGTCATGTTTTTGCTTTTGTACTCCATGTGCATAAATAAGTTATTACTGTGCAAATTTTTATTTTCAGATGTTTGCTCAAAAATATGAGGTGACATACCACATACGTTCACATTGGCATCAAAAATAAAATTAAAAAAGTCAAAAATTGTCAACAGGTACTTTAATTATTTGTGTATTTCTACTTCGTACTGAATCGATAACGAAATGAATCGCCACCCAAAGAATCGAAATCGAATCGAATCGTGAGGATCTTAACAATGCCCAGCCTTAGAAGACAAAGTTCGGTATCTTTGGCTCTGACATTGAGTAAAAGGTACCAAAATGAAACTCCAAAAACTTTGTTACGATGCAACCTAAAAAGTACTGGACTGTTTCTATGGATGTGTTTTTTGGATCCAGAGTCCAGTAAAAAGCATGACATGATAGACAGATTTTCATTTTTCAGTTTCTAACAAAGGTCACGACACTGTGAGGGAAATCTCTCTGGTCACTCACTAATGGGGCTTTTCCACTGGTATCTGCTCTACTGGGCTCTATTTAATTGGTTATTTTGGTTTTGCATTAGGGGTCGTGGCTTGTATCTGGCACAGTTTTTCATATCAACAAGGTTCCAAGTGAGCTGAGCCGAGACTAACCGTGACGTGGAGACACCGTTGACAGCTGAATGGCTGGATTATCACTAGGAGTCAGGGGAATCTGGAGCAGAAATGAAACACCTAGCTCTGTGATGCTGTTTCAGACCCTCCTGTACTTAAAATAGTATGCTGTTTTCTGCTTGCAACTGAATTTGATACAAAAATAGTCTCCTCACTGTGACAAAAAGCCACAAAGGGGCCAGCAGCTATATCGCTTCTATTTCCTTTCTTGTTCTTGTGAGGATGCCACAGAAATTTTGCACAGCCATGCTATGATGGTGATGATGGATTTATTCCCCTTCCTAAATAAATTGTTTGGCATTCTAACTTTAAAATTTTGAAAAAAATGTCATTTTACCAGCATAAAGGGTAAAAGAGTTTCTCATAGAAATAACAGGAAATCCATCGGACTGCATTTGTGGAATGAGCAACATGACTAAACCTGTGGGTAGTGCCCCTAAAACTTTATATGTGTGTTCTGGTACGCAGAGTGGCAGCATTATTTGGAGTCAACCCTGGGACATATCCAAACTTAGAACCAAGTTCCCTGAGACTGGTGAAGCCAAAAACAGGCTGCAGACTGCTTCCTCACACTTGCTTTTGAGGAACTTTGGCACATTTTTTGGGAGCTACCCACGAATTTTTACAAGATTTGCCTTTTTGCTAAGTAGATTAATCAGGTTTCCCAATGATATACAATCCAGTCCCAACTGGTATGATTAAAGGTGAGAAATAATCAACCAAATTTACACTTCCAATCTTCATATGGGGGAGTAGACACGTGTTGAAATGGAAGGTGAGGGATGGGGGTGTTAAAAACAATGTGTTGAACAAATAACCTCGCTCTGTAGTGCAGTGTAAACTGTGAAGGCACAATAAAAGAAACAGCTCCCTGAGACCCAAGCCAGACTCCCCTGTTTTGTTCATTAGCACCTGACCAAGTAAAGGCAGTCAGCCCCGAAAGCCAGAATTAGCTTTGGCCCTGGAGCAGAGGTATAATCTCCCCTGTGCGTACCAACCATGGTCAAACACTGAAAACAGGAAAAGTTAACAAATGTCATCTGCCAAAAGAGGAGCCTGTCAGAAAAAAAAATTAGGAACCATAATGGGAAAACCAGCTTTGATATAATGGGCAAAAAAACCCACAATTCTTTAAAAGAGAAATACTAATTATGATAGGAAATGAGTAAAATGAATACAAGCATCCGGCTGAATGTGTGCTTTAAACCTGAGTACGTCAGGACCTTTGTCTGCTGTTTTTGTAAGGCATACAGCCTTGAAACAGCTCTGAAACAGCTCAGTAACTTCCTGCGTGTCCTCAATCACCAGCCCTGTACCACTGCTTTAGACAATCACGCCGAACCAAAGAAATGATCGTCAGTAAGTCACATCATTGGCTGTTAAATCTATCAAATCTGTTCAAATCACTGTGAAGGAAATTCATAATCAAGCTCATCATGTATTTAACACAACTTCATCTCTTTCCCACTTCCTCTCCTGCAGCTGCCTCATCATGAACCTCTCTGAGCACATGTCATTCCTGTTCAGCTGTAACGTCAGCCCCAGCGAGACGCCGCAGCTCGACATCAGTGTCACCAAGAGTGAGCCGTTGGTGATTGCCGTTCCCATGACTGTCTTCTACAGCATCATCTTTTTATTCGGAGTATGCATATTCCATTTACACTCCGAACAAGAGACCATTATATCTCTTTAGACAGAAAACAAAATGGGTTATTTTTCTAAGCAAAGTGTTGCAGTTATGAAAATACACTTATCCTATTTTACTCAACAGGTTTTATTCAATGGTGTGAGCATCTTGACCCTCCTCCTGGACGCTCATATGAGAGTCAGTGCCATTCGTTTCTACCTTCTCAGCCTGGTTGTATCAGGTACACACTGCAATTTACAACTGTGATATTTCACAATGTTTCTGTAGATTTAACCTGCATGCATTCTTCATGGAAATGGAAACGATAATTAAACCACTCTAGTATCATATAAACATATAAACACATAAAAACCCAAGAGAGTTCGTTAAAATTAAAGCCAAATTAAGAGAATGAAAGACACATAAAACAGAGACTTCCATCATGCAGAATTAAAAACCAATGATTTAAAGTTTTAAGATGAGGATTAGGAGAAGTCATGGTTGGGTACATTGACTGGTGCAGGCATGTATTTTTGTGGGCCACCACGGATGTTAGCATCACAGGGTCTTAGAACATTGCTGATCATAAGCTCTGTAACAATCAAATATTTATGAAATTTGCATATTTTGATCTTTGTAACAATCTCGACAAATCTTACTGTGTGATTTGTTTTTTTGAAGCTTAAACATAATTTTCAAGAGTGAAAAGCTATTATTACTATTAACTGTAGCTACTGGAGGGCTATGGAAGTACAATATGGCCATTCAACATAGAAGCAGTTACAACATACCTAATGTATAACATCAGGTTGTATCTTGTTGTTTGAGAATTTCACCATAATTAAGTGATCAGAACAATTTGGTCCTCATAGTTGTGGCAATGGTATGTGAATTACAGATTTAAAAAAAAAAAACACAATCAGAAATGCTTGCATTAGGTTCTTTGCCATTTTGTAGTCCTTGTTGGCAGTTCATTAGCAACTATAAGCACTCTGTACTGCTTTGAATCAAATCAGAACGATTATCTTTATTTTATATTCAACATTAAAGTTGTGGTTGCGTGTGTTTATCATAAACCTTATTTCAGACATTTATCTGAAACAGGTATTCTAAATGCCATGTTATTTTGGCCTTTGGTAACTAGGAAGCACTAAATGCTACCTCACATCTGCATTTTTGGACTCATTCTTGCAGCACTCTATTCTGGTTTTAGGAGGTAGCTGGCTCTTTTATTTAGGGCTCAAAACAGAAAAAGCCGGCTCACCTCCAGTTTAGAGCCTGGCCTTAAGGACGACAAGGAGAGATTTCTCCACAGACCTCAGCAATCTTGAGTGTGTAGACCAGGTGACAGTCTCTGGAGTTGTAAGTTGGAGGCCCATGTGGAGGTGCCAAAACCTGTAGTACCCCGAGTGTCCACTTGGGGCTTGCTTCAGTAACCTGACACCTTCGTGATTGTATGTGGGGAAAATACAGTTTTTACAGCCTTAATACACATCTTTACAGCCTGATTCAAAAAAGAGCTACAGCCTAAAACTATAACAAATCTATATGCTCTTGCTGTACAGGGGTGTTTTTTTTTTAATATCATGCCCATTTTCTTTTATTAAGGATTTATAGTTTTTGAAATGCAGAGTCACTATTAGTCAGATGGCCTTAAGTCCTGGCTCTACACTGCCTTACTGTTGTTTTCAAAGCCAAAACTTGACAGGTATGCGTTCTCCAGCGTACTTGGATCCCTCTCAGCTCGGCTATGCGCATTGTATAAGGGTCAGTGCACGCCGGCAAAATGTTCGAGCAGAAGGTGGGCAAAACAGCAGTACGGGATTTGATTGGTCTAATAAATTCGGTCCGTGTGATTGGCTGTTGTTTTCTCTCTTTTACTCCTGCTGTAGACAGCTGCTATTTTCACTCTTTTTTAAGAACACATCATGCATTGATTGCCATCGAGACATAACGATCATTTTAACCAGTATAACAAAAAGTGTATCTAAATCAAGTTACTAACCCTAGATTTAAGTTGACTTTTTGAGATGTTGAGGTGGGGGAGTTTTTCAGTTTGCATAAAAAATATGAAAGAAGTTATGGGAACCCTAAAACAGCAAGCACCTAAGAATGTCACTTTTTGTACTTTCTCTACAATGATTTTATTTTTTTCTTTAAGATTTTGATAAATCTTGTTACAATAATGTTACAAGCTATGTACAATTTTTATCAATGTTTTACACAATATCCAAATTTTTGTATGTCAAGATCTTGAAAAAAACAAAATCAAGTTAAGATTATTACTTGAGCATAAGAAAATGGATAAATGCATCTCTGCCCCTGACTTTGCACTTGCCAGACATTCAGTTTTCCCCTGACAACAAGAAGTTTCCTTTTGTTGTCTTGAGATCTCAATGTGGGTTTTTTTTTTATCATGTTCTAAGCAGGTAACAATGTTTTAATCCACATAACAGGTTTAACTCAGTCCAGTCAGTCTAATAATGTCTGTGATGGTTCTGATTCTTCATTGAAGCTTCAGAACATAGTTTGTGTTTCACATCAGAGCTGTGACCTTTGTACCCTTTTCAGATTTATTTCACATGCAGATGTTTAGGAGCTATGGAATAATATCTTATATTCTCTCTTCTGAGCCTGTTGTAGATACTAATGTGGTTGTTGTGCTGAAAATTTAAGTGCAGCTCTTGTATGTGACTGCAATGACAATGACAGAGCAGGGAATAAAAACAGACATCTTGCATCTTAAAGAGACTACAAAACTTGAGGGACACTGTGATAGTCCATGTGTAAGAATAAAGTATTTTGAATGAAAACAGTTCAGCTTGTGTTGCCATTATGCCTCAACCAGACATCAGTCAATTTGTTTTCACAGTTGTGATATATTTTTCTTCATATTAAGAGGTACCAAAGCTGGACTTTCCACTGATAAGAGATCATTTTTTCTCATTCCAAGAAAACAAAGTGTTTCCTCTCTTAACTTGATGACTCTTGACAAAACTAATGTGTAGTCTCCATGCTGTCATGCCAATACCTGCACTGATGTGGCAAGTTGAGTCTTCTTCTGTTTTGATTTGCTTTGAAGGTGAAGATGGTTGACAAATAGGTTGAGTTCCCTGCATAAGATCTTACTGTGTCTGTTCAAATCAATTTATCATAATGGATGTCCAACTAACAATAACAAAACAAAGACAGAGTTTGTGATCATTCATTTTCATAAAATCAAAGAAGCCTGCAAAGACTGGTTCTCAAATGAAGCACAATGAATTATTTGAATGCTCATTACCATGAAAATAGCAGATGTGTTTTGATCCTAGCTGAAGATTGAATTCACATTAAGGAAGGTATATAATAGATTCAGTGATCTTTACATTTCAAGGCACACATACATTTTTTGTCTTTTATCATGGTAAGATTATTCAAAATGAAAAATGACATATCATGCTAATTTATGCACATAGTAAATCAAAATGCCATTTAAATGCCAGTAACTTCTGTTTACATATTAATGATGCCAAGGATGTTTATTAGATTTCTGAAATCTGTTAAAATGAAACAGAATATGTGAATTTTACCACAAAAAAAGCTTACAGTTGTTGCAGCTGGAAAGGTCACATATTTTACTACTTTTAATTGCAAGTTAACACTTGTCCCAGATCTTCCCAGTACATTATTTTGAGTTTTCTATCCATATAGATATTTAAATTTTGGCATGCCTAAAACCCCCTCTGTTTCAGTCCCACTCAGAGTAGACTGTAATAGTGCAAATGCTCATGAGCTGTGTCTGACTCACGGGCTGTAAAAGATTTAAACAATGCCATGTTAATTCATTATTCAGATCGACCTGGCCAACAGATCATCAGTAAATGTCATAATAAATACAACAGATTGCAAACAATAAGTTAAAGCAGACAATAATTTAACACTGTACAAACAATTTCAAAATACATGCACTGTTCAATGGTCTTGCCCTGTCAGTCTGTAAAACAGAACAAAAAGCTTCATGTGATGTCTGCAGGCTTGACTATCAAGAAGCCTTTGGAATGTTGTGGCTGCCTCTTGTAATGGATGTCGTCATACTGCACATCATCTCAACCAAACTTTAGCTCAACCTACTCAGATGTATAGGCCATGTTAAGACGGGACTTAAAGGTCCCAGGTTTTGCTCCTTGTCTGCAGTTTAACATGGATCCTTAAAGTCTTTATGAAACATTAGTAATATGTTTTGGTCCAAAAAGCCTATGAATAAAGCACAGCTGTATTCTTTCCATGCTCACACAACCGCTCTATTCAGAACGGCTGCTTTTGAGGGTGGTCACTGTAATATGCTAATGAGCCAGAGCGGAGCAGCGGCGAACACAGTACATACGGGGACTTAACAATAGACTTCAAGCGAAGGGTGCACTGCCGCTCCAGCTGCTTACAGTCCTGAACACACACAAACCGCAAATTCATGCTGGTTACCAAATACCAGCGAAGCTGGTTTTCCCCCAAACATCACAGGCTAATGCATAATATGCTAACCTCGGCCCAGTCACTGCAGTGGGACACAGCCATGACTTAGCTTACCTTTTGGTCTAACGTTAGCAGAAGCGAAGGGGTAATGGGGTAGGTACAGGACTGATTATCCAACTGTTAAACTCCTCTTGACTAATTTAGGAAAGATCATACATTGAAGTTTACCCTTCAGACTTTCAACAACTAATGTTAACATTGACGAACATGTTGTGCAGTTACCGCTGGTTCACTTCCCCCTGCTGTTAGCATTATCTCGTAGCAATGAGCAAAATAAATACTACACAGCAATAGAATACTCACATTTCCATCATCATGCTTGGTGATGGATTGTTGATACTAAGCCCGGATTCAGGAAAAGTCTAGTAGCCAGTCCTGTGTTGAACTGACTGAAGTTGAAGAAGCAGTGGGATGTGAAGTGATTGGCACACCCATACAGGTTTTAGCCGACTGTAGCTGCTCATTCCCTTCAAAATAAAATGAATCCACTGGGCCCTTGTGTCCTCTGAGGTGGTCGCCTATATGTGAAGATATATGTGGCTGACAGCCAACAACCAAGCAGTAATAGGTTTTGGGTCTAGACATCGTGTACACCGATCTCTCGCTAACGGTGTAAACAACAATGGCGGCACTTCGCACAGAAATTTCTCAAGCTGGGGGTGGGGATACTCAGGTTTATGCAAATAAAATGCTCGTTAATTAAACAGTATATCCACAGACTCAACAGCTCGCCAAATACCATGAGTTTACATTTATGCAGCCTGCTAAATACAGGTTTTGTTATCTACTCTCACATGCTGTGGGCTGGGAGACAGGCCAGTGACCCAAAAAATGTGTTCAAAAGCCTTCAAAAAGTGATTTTTTCACAACATGTCCCCTTTAAGACCATCTGACCAATAGCAACTCCATGTGGACGTGCAGCCATGTCAATCATGTCCCTATTTCCAAAACACAAAATCCACAATAAAATAAAAATGATCGCAATTTAAAATAGACCTCCACCTCACAGTGAGAGCACATAGATGGAATAAATGTTGAGATTGAAGCTGTTTTTCAAGCCAGATTGTAAAGATGTTTATTCAGGCCATAAAAAACATCTGCTCCCCATCCACAACCATACCAACTCTATGGATCCTGCAGCCAGTTTTAAGTGGAGACTCAAGTAACTACAGCTTTTGGCACTTCTGCATGGGCTGGAGGTTGTCCCCTGGACTGACTATATATATCTGAAGAAGTGGATGTGGCTCAGGCTTTGCTGTGCTTGGAGACCTGTTCAAATATATTCCTCACTAAAGATGCCTGTAAGCTGCACAAATGGACTCTGGAAGGGTGGCACATCCCTGAATGGGACTCATGACACTGTTTGAACAACCCTTTTTTATTTCAAAAAGTAAAAGAGGGAAAGTAGAGGTTTTTATCCTTGGATATTTAGAAAAATAATGTTGACACATACTGTGTATTTCTGCAAAAAGAAGCATGCAAAAGTATTTTGATGATATTGGCCATTTACTTCTTTGAAGGATGATAAAAATATGTATATTTTTCCTGTAATACACAGCCTTGTTTTTAAACCAACCACAGCATACTGCACTTGGATTCATCCACTCTTGGACCTGTTTTCAAAAATGTGTGTTAATTGGCACCCAAAACCTGCTATATCTCCGTAGAAATGCTAATAAGATTAAAAACTTGTGCAGATACACCTGCATTTGTCTGCGTGTGGACGGGCCCCTTGGTCTAGACTCTACTATTGATCAGAAGGTTAAGGGTTGCATGTTGATGAGTCCTTGGACAAGACACTTAACCCAAGGTTGCTCCAACTGGGGCATCGCTGGCATGTAAATGGGTTTGAAAGAATGTGTTCTGATACCCTTACACCTCTTACCTGGAAACTCAGAAGCACCACTAAGTGAATGCGAGAGTGGATGAGTATGAACAGGTTGATGTGGCCTAAATGCGCTTTGAGAAGTCAGAAAGACAAGACAAGTGCCTTGAAAGCTCAGGTCAGTTTACTGTGCATTTGTGTCTGCCTTTGTGTGAGAGAAACACATACTGTCTCTCAACACCTGTGCTCCAAGAAAGCAGTGTTACACTGTCAACTGACACAAAATCATGTCCTTGTAGAAATACTGTGAATATCTTGAGATGTACTGATGATGGGACTTCGTTGTGCCCAGATAATAGGGCATATAATTCAAATGTAAGAGAAAAATTTGAGGAACTTGTTGAGTTCAATTCAAACTTTTTGAAAAATATATTTGTCAAACGTAAACATCTTTTCCATTGAAATTTTAAAGACAGACATAAATAGATATTTCAGAGAATGACCTATGTGTATTTTTTGAAGTATCCAGGCTGAAATGATGCATCTCATGGTATTTTTTCTTCAACCTATGAAATTTATTAACATTTTTTAAAATTCGTTTTATCCAAGGTTTAATTTTGAACATTGTCATGCTTTAGTAATTGTTCATGTCTCAACTTTTGAACATTTTATGAACAACTTCAAAGCTTCTGTCCAATAAACTACATATAAAGTTAAAAATGTACTAGTACTTTGCCTTTTAAATGTTTTAAATTAATCAAAGTGTTGCATTAGAAAATTAACAATTACAAACTAAGTGTCCTCCTGTTATGTGATACCATCTAGTTGATGCCCCTTTGATGGCATTTGTAAAACATTTTGACCAGTGCCTAGTCTTACACCTCTAATAAATGATGGGGGTTCATCAATTAAACATATATGCACAAATGGATTAAGATATAGACCACATTTAGGAATGAAATACAGAGTAATTCATGTTTTACATCTTTATCTACAGAATATACTGTATATGGCTAAAAACAAAAATAAATGTATGACTTGTTGATGTAAGTAGTGTTTTGAAAGTTGCAGTGTATTTTTCAGCTGTATTTTTTTTTATCTTCAATTCTAGATATTCTGCAGCTGTTGACAATCCCAGTGACTCTGTACCGTTATTACTGGGAGAGCTATCCGTGGCGTCTCGGTCACGTAATGTGCAAGATCTACTTCATGATCCGTCAACTGTACTGTGCCACCACAAGCTGGGTTATCATGATCTTCACCACTGAGCGCTACGCAGCCATATGTCACACCATGTGGTCCGTCTCCAGCCTGAAGGTTGAGTATCATAACTTGTGAGATATCTTTGCAATCACTATGATAACAGCCAAAAGACAACATGCAAAACCTGTTTGTGAACTTCAAGCTGCACATTATTTAAAGGAAATGGCAACATCATCAACTACAGTGTAGAACTACTGCTTGACTAATGTGCCTCCACAAGGTTGACATGTGCCTGAGAGAAAAAATATGAAGAGGGGTTGGACTGGTTGTTTTGGTGTTTTGATAAGCAAAGGATGAACATAAGACCAAAAGGCCCTGAAAAGTCCATAATCAGACCAGCTTGTCCTTATGTAAGAGAGGACATTTTTGTTACGTTTGAAGATGATCCCTTCAAGTGTTGTGATAAGCGGGGGCTGGACATGAGACACATTTGCCTATAACCTATGACATTCAGTATCTGATCAGTTCATCCTTGAGTGAGGAAGGACATTTGTGCAAAGTAAGAAGGAAACCCCTCAAAGCGATCTTGAGGTAAGTAGGTAAGGTAAGGTAGGTAATAAGTCCACAAATAAGGGATGATGATGACACCTAATAACCTTTGACCTTGTACCTCCAAAACTGATCAGGTCATTCTTGCATCAGTGAACATTTGAGAAAACTTTGAAGATTATTTCAAAATGTCTTGAGTTAAGCTTTTTACATGCAAGAGCTATCTGTTTGTCCCCTCACTGTGTAAATGTCCCTCTTTATGCTGCTATTGTCTATTACATTTATGCCTTCAATTCAATTCAGTTCAATTCAATTCAATTCAATTCAATTCAGTTCAATTCAATTCAATTCAATTCAATTCAATTCAATTCAACTGAGCATAACAACCAATGGCGGTTAGCTATGACCTCCAAAATGGAAACAGTTCATAATAAGGTCACAAAAATCATTTGCAAAGTCCGCATGGTCCAGATACACTGGCTGATATGTAATTTTCAGTCATTCTTTTACAATAAAACACTATCTGGTCCCTGTTCTTCAAAAAAGGGAAATTACATTAGTCATCTTCTTTTTCTCTACAGCTCTATACCGGTCTCAGCATGGTGGTTGGGGGACCTCTGCCTTAACGTGTACTTGAGATATTTACAAGCAAGGGATGAACATGAGATTAATTAGCCTTTCCCCTTGACCTACAACCCCTCAGTCATAGTGAACACTGGGGGGAAAGTTTCCAGGAAATCCCTTGAAGTGTGGCATCTTGATAAGCATGGTGTGAATATGAGGCCTGGTGACCTTGATCTTTGACTTAGGAACTCTAATTCTGATCAATTCATCTTTGAATCTGATTTAAAATTATGCAAAATTGGTAAATGATCATTTTAAGCATCATTAAGTATCACAAATAAAACCTAGAGCTGCTGTAAGGAGAGATGGATGACCAGAAAACAATATGCCTTTAGCCATGGCTGTTGCAGAGAGATATAAAGTAGAGGGTGGAAATTGAATGTACTGTAGAGAATATGCAATTTCCACCTACTGCATAGACGATAGGAAATAACTGGAGAGAGTAAAATGAGTGCAGACCAATTCCAGCATCTTATAACACTCTGCAAATTAAATTTCTCAATCTCTCTCCGTTCTTTCCCTCAGAATTCTCGGCTGCCATGCCTTCTCTCAGTCTGGATCATCTCTTTGGTTTCTGCTGTGCCCTTTGCCCTGGTCTATGACCAGGCCCGGGCCTGCATCCTGGACTACACAGCCACCAAACGCGAGGACGCCTTTCATGTCTCTACCATGTGTGAGATGACAGAGCCGGATCCTGCCCCCATCTACAAAGGAGCTCTTCTTCTGAGGGCGGGCTTCTTCTTTCTGGTGAGATTAATGCTATTCAAAAGCTTACATTTGCTCTCTTCAAACAGAAACAGAAACTCACCACAACCCCCGAACAACAGGTCCCATTGGTCTCCATTTTTACACTCTATATGCTCATCCTGCTCTATCTGAAGAGGAACGGACGTCAGAGGAGGAACATGGGTCTGACACGACCCGATCCAGAGGGAAGGCGAGACGTCCAGTGCCATCAGAATGGGAAGCTGCTTTTAAATGAAAAGAGGGCACTGAAACTCATGGGTGAGCCTCTGATTTGTTGGAATATGATCATGTCTGGGTTTGTGTGTTGGGAATCTCCAAGCCTCAAGTGGGCAGTCAGTGCTAAAAAGGACTTAAAATCTGCTGTATCCCCCTCTTTACAGTGCAGTTGCTGCTTAAAACAGCTCATTCCCTGGCTCCCTAGATAGGCCTACCAATGTGATGTCCTACCATTGTTTCGTCAGCACTTTAAACCAATGCAGTCAGCCCAGGGCAGATCAGAGGAGGTTAAATGAAAGCAGAGCTGAGGACAACATGGCAGCAAGCAGTGCTGAACAGACCTGTAACCACACAATAGATGGGCCAGCCAATCAAAGCAGACTGGGCTCACATGGGGAAGGGGCCTTAAAGTGGCAGGGACTCACAAGGGAGTGTCTCAGACAGACTGAGAATAGAACTGGATCAAGGTTTTGAGTATGTGAACAGTATCTTCTTTTAAATATTAGCAATTGTGAAACCCAGTTAAGGCCAAATACAGGCTCATAATTGAGAAACAAAGATCTCTGCACTGATAAGTCAAATCTGCGCTCTTCTCACCATAGCATTACTAATGCACTGTTGTGTCCGTGTCATTTTGCAATACTCCACTGGCACTCCACTGTGATTTGCGTTTGAGTCTTGACTTGTTCTGTGCTTGCTTGTGTACATGAGTCCATGGCGACAGAAATAAAGCAAACAATTTTGGAATGTAACAGTGAAAAGTAATGAGCTGCACTTGATTAGATAGCAGTTATTTTAAAAACGAAAAGAAAGGAGCCCTTGTCATGCTGAATCAGATTAGGCAAAAGTCAGTGGTTTCTTGTTGCTCATTTGACCTCTTAATGTCACAGTAATGAGAACATAATCCCATGATATACCTTTAAGTACATTTATTGTGTTGGTCCATCTCTTTAGAATTAGAGTCCACTAAATACATACATTATACTGGTAGTCATGGTGCAGTGCAGCACGTCAATCATAGGACTTGTGATTGTTGTTGTTATGACAGTAGCTGTTGTTGTTGATGCTCGTGTCAGCTTACAAGCATAACCCTTTGTGTTGGTTCAGGGTTATGTGGACCTAGAATTATGTCATAGCTTACACACAGAAGTCCAATATAAATCAGCCGCATCCGTACAGAAACATAACCATAGGTGCAGTAGCTTAACATTCACTGGAGGTCCCAACCTGTTTAACATCAGTGCTTCATAAGGGGGTTAGTAGTAATATTTTTTGCCACCGTGGTCCATCTTTCATTGTCATACTGAATATCTTATGGCATAAAGACTACAAACAGTAAAAAAAGTACTCTTGTTAGTCTTGTTAGGTCGAATAAGTGGTTTGGGGGACACTGAAACTACAGTCCCCCTTCCAAAGGACTAACCATTTTTAATTGATTCAAAGAGGACATTTTTTAATTATTTGAAGGCGATCTTTCAAAGCATGGATGCATTTAGTGGTCAATTTCTTAGCTAGAGTGGAGAATCGGTGAAAGTATGAAGAAAGTCCCCCAGAGTTTCTTGAGATATAATGTTTAAAGAAGGGACAGGGTGAACAGATGCACTGCCAGACAACTCAAAAACAAACTGCCAAGGGCTTCGGCTGCCTTTAGTGTAGAGGATAAGAAACTTAAAAGTATGACGGGGCTTTGAGTCTGTTAAAGATGATGTAAAAAAAAATCTAAATGTAACCTTTATCAAAAGCCCTTGTCATAACAAGTGCCATTGGCTACCTGGTACATTAGAAAAGTAGCCCTCTAGCTTTTGAAGAAAAATTATTCAGCCATGAGTTTCTGTAATGCAATTTAAGTTCATCTGAATGAGGACTCAATGTGTGAGAAAAGGATGGATCAAGTTCTGCAAATGTAAAAACAGTCTTTTCTAGTCCAGAGGACAAATTGTTAAGTAATGTATTATGTCGTGCATCTGTTACTCTACAAATATAGAACAGACAGAAAAAAGAAACTAACAAAAAAGACATTCAAAAATCAGTTTCTTGTGTGCAAATCTGACTAATCAGATTTAACTCTGAATATCTTTATTTGAAAACAACCCTCGTCAGTCTTTACATTGAGATGCCAAATGCATAAAATGTCCTGAATCTCTTCAGATGCTTGAAGCACGCTGACTGATTGATAAGAAAACAAATTTAAACTGACATGTAATCTTGTTTTAATTATTGCTGCAAACCATGAAAATTGAATTTTTGAGGTGGAGTATGTTCTCATCGGTGATTGGGGGGATTATGCTACTCTAATTTCTTCTATGTTTCATTTCCTGCAGAGTTCATAACAGTCAAGAGGGTTGGTAATGATTGATAGAATAATAACATAGTTTACATTTTAATACTGTCACTGGAGCCATGCCCCTTGATAATGATTTTTCTGTTTTGATGAGACAGGCCAGGTGCCATATTCCACTATAATAAAAACTGTCAGTGAGACTGATCTGTATTATAATTTGCATGATGTCAGACAGATTATTATTCAGTGCAAGCAAACCATTCACCATAAGGAGCATGCTGAATAAAACTGACATAAGACATTATACGTGCTCTTGTTGACAGTCAGTTGTCTGTTTGAAGCTGTTAACTCAAGTAGACATTTCAGACTGTAGTAATATTAATCCATCCATTACCTTAATCCACTTATTCTGTAAAGAGGGATCATCAGCTACCTAAAAGGCACTAGTCCTCTTGTAGTGTTGTCTTCTTGTCTTTGACCTCACTGGTCACACAGAACTTGGTCATAAGTTTGAAAATGGTAGCAGGGCTGATATAAAATAGTGCTGCCACTGCGCGACAGACTACAAACTTCCAGTTGCAGGGGATTTTGGCAATTTTTTTGGGGGCGCTACCCACACGTTTTACTGCGTTGCTCCTTCCACAAATGCACTATTCTTACAAGCTGCACCTTGATGTAAAGGTTACTATCAGGCTTTCTACTGATATAAAATAAAACACCACTTGGTATTGTCAAAGCGGGACAATAATTGACTGAAATAATATTTCTAAACTTTTTTGAAGAGTATATAACTGTTATTCCTTGAGTTGGAGGGAGGCATCCTCTGTATATTTACCAAAACAAGCAGTCACATACAGGTATGTTGAAATTGCTGAAAATCGGACTTTATTCTTGTAAAGTTTCCCTCAGATGTTATTTGATCTGTTGTTTATTTTTGGTACCGTGTGTTAACAGCAACACATGCCCATTCGTGCAAAGTGCACTGACTTATAAAGTAAAGGGATTTCAAGCTTCTCCAGCAGGTTGCTGATAAATCCATGTTTTGTTCTCCAGGTGCAGTTGTTGTGGCCTTTTTTGTTTGCAACTTCCCAGACATCGCCTCGTCTCTAATGCAGGTCTACGTGGTGGTCTGGTCTGACAAGGTTCTTTCTGTCTACACCGTCCTGAAGTCGTACCTCTCTCTCCCGCTGTGGTACATAAATAGCGCTCTGGACCCACTGCTGTTCTGTATTTCCTCTCACACGTTTCGCAGAGCATGCTGGAGGACTCTGGGTCGGCTCAGACCTCACTGGAAATACGGGAGCATCGCCTGGTTATGGCAGAGGAGCTCATGTGAAGAAGGGAGCATGACTGTCAGGGAGAAGATCGATGGTAAAGCTGACAAAGAGAGGACTGATGAAAACAACAAATAAAACCACTGACAAATGAGAATGCAAGAGACTGTGATGGCTGTGAAAATACCTCAAAATGAAGCTGCAAATACAAACACACTATTGTCCTTTAAAATACACTGCTTGGCCAAAAAAAAGGGGCCACCTGGATTTAACTAAGCAAATAGGTACAAGTCTCCTTTTGGATGATTACTGTATGGGCGACTATCTTTTAGCTGGCAACAAGTTATTTAACCCCAGCTGATGCAATGAGTAGCTTCTCATTTCTTAAACAACCATGTCGAAAGACACATCCTGTGGTCGTGGAAAAGATGTTAGTCTGTTTAAGAAGGGTCAAATCATTGGCATGCATCAAGCAGAGAAAATATCAAAGGAGATTGCAGAAACTACTAAAATTGGGATAAGAACTGTCCAACGCATTATTAAAAACTGGAAGGATAGTCGGGAACCATTGTCTTGGAGGAAGAAATGTGGTTGGAAAAAAATCCTGAATGATCGTGATCGGGGATCACTTAAATGTTTGGCCAAATCAAATCAGAGAAAAACAACAGTAGAACTCAGGGGTATGTTTAATAGTGAAAGTAAGAGCATTTTCACACGCGCAATGCAAAGGGAACTCAAGAGATTGAGATTGAACAGCTGTGTAGCCTTAAGAAAACCACTAATCAGTAAGGCTAACCAGAAAAAAGGCTTCAGTTTGCTAGGGAGCATAAAGATTGGACTCTGGAGGACTGGAAGAAGGTCATGTGGTCTGATGAGTCCAGATTTACCCTGTTCCAGAGTGATGGGCACATCAGGGTAAGAAGACAGGCAGGTGAAGTGATACACCCATCATGCCTAGTGCCTACTGTACAAGCCTGTGGGGGCAGTGCTATGATCTGGGGCTGCTGCAGTTGGTCAGGTCTAGGTTCAGCAACATTATGTGCCCAAAGAATGAGGTCAGCTGACTGCCTGAATATACTGAATGACCAGGTTATTCCATCAATGGATTTTTTCTTCCCTAACGGCACGGGCATATTCCAAGATGACAATGCCAGGATACATCGGGCTCAAATTGTGAAAGAGTGGTTCAGGGAGCATGAGACATCATTTTCACCCATGGACTGGCCACCACAGAGTCCAGACCTTTACCCCACTGGGAATCTTTGGGATGTGCTGGAGAAGGCTTTGTGCAGTGGTCAGACTCTCCCATCATCAATACAAGATCTTGGTGAAAAAATAATGCAACACTGGATGGAAATAAACCTTGTGATATTGCAGAAGCTTATCGAAACAATGCCACTGCGAATACGTGCTGTAATCAAAGCTAAAGGTGGTCCAACAAAATATTAGAGTGTGACCTTTTTCTTGTTTTGGTGGTGACTTCCGTTTTTTTTTGGCCGGGCAGTGTATTTGAGACTATGAATGTACCAACCTGGTGAATGAAAACAAGATTATATTTATGCTTGTAATTCTTTCTCAGATCCAGAGTTACTCAGCTTCTTGTTAAATTGATCTAATTTTATCATTTTTTTTCTGTTTTAAATATCTTCAGGTATTTTTAGAATTTTTACTTCTGTTGTAAATAACATCAATCCTTCAAAACCTCAGATAGAAACTTTAGGTGTGCTTTAAATTTTGCCAGTGTTGGGAGTAACATGTTGCACAGTGAGCAATTAAATTACTCAAATGACTGTTTGTGGAATGAGAAAAGTTAGATATAAGTCTTGCAAGTCAAGTAATCCATTATTAGTTGTTGTTTTCATAAAAGTAACTGGTTACTGCGGTTTCAGTTTAAGAGATGACAAAGTGGACAGCATTACGCAGTGTGCATATGCCTATTGTATTCAGTCTAGGACAAAGGGATGAGGAGAACAACAACATGAAATGTAAGTTCAAAACCCTGTTTTATCATCTCTGCTGTGGCACACTGACATTTCAGTGAAACACACAGTTTGTGTGAAAAAAAGTGTGTTTCTACAATGTTTATTGTCAGATTCTGGGCATAGTCGAAGTTGTAGGGTTATCAATCTGATACTGTAGTTGGAGATGCACTTGCTGTCACAATGTGTCCCCTGAATTGGCTCAGCATGTCAAATGTGCACAAAATGTCACACAGATTCAATGCGATGCAGACACAAGCTGCAGGAAACACGTGATTTGTAGAATCAGAGAGGCAGCAGAGATAGGATGGAGTCAATACAGCAGCAGGACAAATATACAACAAAGTTTAAAGGACAGATTGATAAACAGGTCAACAGTCATCAAAATCTATATCCTGAGCTCTAGAGGGGGGTGCCAAGACTCTGACAAATTTGAGATGGTCAAAATTTGTTTCATAATTATCAGCTAAATCAATGGTAACGTGCTGAGTACATAATTCTTTTAAAGGTCTCTGCACAAGAACACGTGAAGGCCCATCTCATCCTCATTTATGATTAAAAGTAGTTATGATTACAGCAATGAATCACAGTTTTCTGGTGTAAGTCCCAGGGAGATGCAAGCTTACTTCCTGGGACACTGCCGCTGGTTACAGCAGTTGATAACACAGCCGAAAGGGGTTGGCATCCCTTGCCTCCGGAGCCTCAGGGAGAAGGGTTTCCACCCTTGCGCCTTTAAACTTCGTTGCACGTAAACACCTCATAATGAAGTAAGGTTTATCTTGCTGGTGGTGCAGATGAGTCATCAGGAATGATGAATGGGAAAGTGCTGACCTGGCAAGTGCTCCCAAACCTGACCTGACCCAGGGAGGGCTCTTCTTCCATCTACTTGAGGTGGGGTCAGGGAAAACAGATCATGAACCATTGATCTAAATAATGTCTTATTAGAACTGCACAGGTAACAACATGTCCTTCTGCCAAGAAGGACATGTTGTTACCTCAGAAATCACACGTTTTTACCTCTGCCAAGGTTCCGCCAGAATTGCAGCTTCCCTTGTAATTCCAACGGAGGACTTCTCCACATGGACAGACATGAACGGAGACTGGCCCGTCATAGTGCTTGGTGATCCAGAATTGTACCTTGGCGGAGGTCTGCACTCTCTGAGTGCTTTTCTAGTTACCTCTGCCAAGGAGGTTATGTTTTTGCTGGGGTTTGTCTGTTTGTTTGTTTGTTTGTTTGTTTGTCTGTCTGTCTGTTTGTCTGTTAGCAAGATTACGCAAAGCCACTGGATGGATTTACATGAAATTTTTACCAGAGGTGTGGTTTGGTCCAAGGAAGAAGCTGATACATTTTGGTGCTGATCCAATCCAGATTGACGTCACAAAAAATCACTGAAGTTTAGAATGGCAAATCCCCTTCATTTACGGCATTATGAGAATTGTAGTTTATTTGCAAACTGACGTGTAGTTTTTCAAGCCTGTGTCACTACATTTCCCAGCTTCCCTTGCAATGCCAGGGAAGGAGTTCTCCACACCGCTCCGAACGGTAAATCAGCACTGAAAGCTGTGCATGCAGAGTTCTGGTCACAGACACAGCGGACAGGAAGAAGAAATTCCCGATGGAGCCTCTTAATCACTCAAAACAAGGCTGCTGATAATGTCAAGTCGGACATAGTCCATCATAGCAGAAGTCTGTGTGTGTGTTTGAGTAAAAACCTAACCCCCATATTCCACATAGAGCGAACGTGCCGTGCACCGAAGTGCGCACACAACACTAACATCTGTACAAGCAGCAGCAAATTGGTTCAGTCAACAAGTTAAAAGACCCACTACTAATTAGGTCACTCTATTGGATGATATTTATATTAACAATAATCACACTTCTTGCAGATTGATATTTTTTGTTCCACAATGTGCATATAAAATAAATATAGGACCATAATGTTGGGTGGATATCACAATTTATGGGTGGAGCTGAGCTGCTTGGCGGAGGTCTGCACTCTCGAAGTGCTTTTCTAGTGTTGTTAATGTAATGTATATTTGTGAATTATGTTTACAGACAAGAATATAGTCCTGCTTTCTGTTAACATACAGACTTTTCAATTTTGGAATATGTATTGAGAGAAATTTAAAAATGAGTTAGCATGCTGTAAATAGTCTTTTTAAGACCTAACCCATGGGTTTACAGTTGTTGATTTTCCTGCTATTGAAACACTCAGTCTTGTTCTTGATAGTTTTGTTTTATTTGGTAGCTTTTACAGAGCAGTGCAGAGCATGTCTGTTAATTTGTTTAGTGTTAATTGTTTGTTATCTGTGCTGATCATTTTGAAAATCTGTGAAATGAATCTAAAGTTGAAAAAATGATACTCAAAACTTAAGCTTTTGGTTATGTGATTAATATTAATATATTTTTGACTTGGAATGACTTGTGTAATATTGGCCCTGGATTAGGGAGAAAGAAATCTGTGAAAGAGGCTGAAGCTGCAAGAGCTGGTGGAACATCAGTGCAAACCATTAGTTTACCTGACAAATGGAGAGGTAGAAGAAGACAAGAGACATACATTTGTTCTGAGAAGAAAATTTGTTTTGGGACTCTGTCTTTAAAAAAAGAATGAAAGATACATAGATCTCACACAAATATGGCTTTAGAGCAGTGGTCACCAACCTTTTTTCACTGCAGATCTCCTGTGATGCTTATAGTGGAAGCTAGATCTACCTGCCGAAATTCACTCAGAAACCTCAACTGATAGTTAGGTTTCAATAAAAATAAGAAAGGAATACAAATACAGAACTAGTGTATTTTAAAGTCACACTTGCTTTTAATAACTTCCATCTATCTATCTATTCATCCATTAGCTCAAATGCTTTTCCCTTTCGGGTTGATGAGGGGCTTAAGCCTATCCCAGATGACATTGGGTGAGCGGCAGGGTGCAACCTGGATCAGTCACCAGCTAACCACAGGGCCACATGGAGAAAGACAACCATTCAAATACTCACCCAAACCTAAGGGCAATTGAGAGTCACTAATTTACCTAACAAGCATGTTTTTTGGTCTGTGGTATAACTTGTGTAACCTGATACTCAAAATTCAAGACACTTAAAAATTAAAGACTGGAACAATGTAAGCATAAAACAAATCTTAAACTGTTTGAACGTCTTAATCATACAGAAAAATAATGAGATGAAGGGAAGACCTAATGAATTTTGCTAAGCTGGATTCACTGGATCTATGTATACCATGGATAAGTAATTAAAAAAAGCCAATTTCATGTGTCAAATAATGACCTAACACATAGAGTCTCAAAGATTAGCAACAAATGTCTGAAAGATTCAACAGCAGATTGAGATTTACAGGTTGGTGGCCACTGCTTTAGAGTAATGCAGTAATGAGTCCTGAAATGAAGATGTGGGTTATCAATTTAGCACCTTCAGTTCCCTTGTCTCAAAGTCTATGGGAATTGTAAATGTCTATTATGACAGAGATTAGCAAAGATGCTAACAGCTTCAGTAGCCCTTTAATCAGATCTGGACTGTATTTCTTAATTGAATGAAAAACAAATAACAACAATACAAACTTTTCAGTAGGAAGGATATTTTCACTCCACGTCCTAAATGTTTTGCATTCAGTTTATTCCACAAAGTGGTTCTGAAGTTCTGTCCTTTTCACTGTGGTAGCTGCAGCCATCTGCTACATTATCTTCTTGGCACATAATGAATGTTATTGACAGAACAATAGTCCAATGATCTGCTGGATATGCTTTGAAAGGTTCTGCCCATTCCCAAACATTTTGTGTGGGCTCTTTCACAGCAGGGCTAGTGAAATATATTGAACGGTCCATCTGATGTGTCAGGTTTCTGGGTTTAAATGTTCACTGCATAGATGAATGTTTAGAATGTTCCAGTCTTGTCTAAAAGGACCCTGAAAGGATTAAAGACAGGACTCGCACTTAGGGATGTGGGCTGGGCAAGCAGGGGTGGCCAGGGCTAAATAGTCCAGCGTATGCATTCGGGGGGTTATGATGTTAAAAAAAAAACAAAAAAAAAAACACCCTCACGTGTGTGGTCTCCTATGTTTTTAAAATTGATGAGAGTTTGAAGTGTGTTGCAAGCACAAGCATCATTTGTGTCAATGTTTAATTTTGTGCCTGTATGACTTGCAGAAGACCCCTCAGGGAGACTTAAAAATTATGTTATCTTGCTGTAAGTACAGTATCTGTGTTGAACACTTTTATGTGTATGCTACTGTAAATACTTAAAATATCCAGTGTAAGAATATTTATGATCTACTATAAGTGTGATGCATCCTGTTAATATGGGTTCACAGACATTTATCTCAAGTCTGGAGAACAAGCTGTCCAGCTGAGCTGCTTGCACATATTCTCACCACTGCACAAGTGACTCATCCAGCCATTTCAATCAAGAGAGCACACTATAAGGGATCAAAATAGTCAGCCAGAAAGGAAACAAGATTCAATTTTTTCTAGTGTTTTCATCAACCAGCTGTAAAATGTTTGTCAAACAATGGGTGGATGAGTCACAGACATGTTCATTGTTGACACTGTGAACAGCTAAAAATAATCCTTGTTTTGTGTCTTAAAAGTTTTGATAAAAAGAAACGATTTGTGAGTCATATTTCCAGCAGCAAATATAAATAAAAAATTTAGAAAAAAAAATTGCCTTTATTTTCTAAGCGAAGAGGAGAAAATTGTTTGTGATGTGAAGACAGCTAAGAGCAGGAAACATGCAGATAGAGAAAAGAAAATCAAACAGCAGGTGGTAAACTGTACAATGAGGACACCCACGGAGCACAGTGTGATGTGTGTTTTTTTTAATGACTGCTGCATCCACCTGCTCACACTGCTGCCTCTGCTTTATTATCACCTCAAGGGGGACAAACTTGATGTAGTCAGAAGAAATATGAATTAATCATGTGTTTATGAGTGACTTATACAATTTTTCTCTCACATTTTGCAGTCCTTTGAAGCTCTGCCGCCCAAGGCAGGAAAAAACAAAAAAAGGAAAAACAAAGCGGAATAGACTAATTTGGACTCCTCATGCTCCTCTACTTTGTTTCTTGATCATATTCAATGCATTTGTTGCAATAAACAAGGCTCATCCCAAAAGAGGGATGCACATATTCTCAGGTTGTAATGACGTGCAGAACACACTTAGTCTGATGCTGCGGTCTAACAAGATAATGATTAAGGGGTTGCTAGGCGACATGTCCCATCACTAACCAGTGGCCATCAGAAATCCTTTGTGTTCAGCAGCAAATATCAAGTCTCATCCCCAAAGGCATGCAGATGAGTGGTAGTCCACAACCCCTGTATGCTGCTCATCAAAGGATTTGTATGCTCTCTGTGATAAGCAGTGGTTATTCATCAGAAAATATATACCAAAGTAAATACTCTGTGATCTGAATGATAATCAAATGCTGTGTGTGAAAAAGACTCATAATTAACTCTTGAGCCAACTTTAAATCAAAGATGAGACACCAGGCTGTACCATAAAGCTGAATGCAACGTGAAGTGAGCTTAGGCAGCCCGAATCAAGTAATCTGATGGTGTTGCCAAGTCAGTCTGTAAAATTGCTAAAGCTTGATTTAGAAGCATAAGGTTCATTATGGGTTTTCACTAAACAGCCCTAAGTCAGAGCTGAACATTTGTCTAGTGTTCTTGAGATTATGCATGAACAGCAACCAAGGAATGTGAGGTGCCCTGTCTGAATATTTAACCTGTGACCCCCAAAACTCAATCAGTTCACCTGCATGTTTGAGCAGACATCTGAGCAAAGTTTTGAGGAACTCCCTTAGAGCGTTCTTAAACTAAAGTGTTCAAAAACTAGAGATCATCATATGGCTCGATTATCTCAAAACGCGATCTTTGATCTCCAAAATCTTAACAGGTCATTGAGTCTGGATGGACATTTGTAAAACGTTTAAAGAAAGTCCCAGAATGTTCCTTAAGGTATTGCTTCAACAAACAAGGATAGTTCATAAGGCTCCTTTCCTCAGAATTTGATCTAAGACCTCTTCCTTAATAAAACCTAAATAAAATCCTTCCAAGTGTTCTCCAGATATTGTATTCACAAACAAGGAGAGATCACAAGGCTTCAAAATTAGACCTTTGGCCTCCTGAGTCCAGTTTGATTCTTAAATCAGAGTAGACTTCTTTTATAGACATCTTTTATCTTTCATCTTTAATTTTTTATCTTTTACCTCTTTTATTTCTTATTTTCTTTTTACTGTCTTTTAGCTTTTCTCTATCGGTATTGCTCTTATCATTTTACCTCCTACCTCTTTTAAGTCCTTTTTATTTACATTTTCTATGCAATGCTTCCTATTAATGCCATGACTTACTTTTAATTCAGATTTTATCTAATTATGCTTCACTTTTGTTCCACTTTTAATCCTTTTATAGATAACCTTTTTAGTCTTTTTATCGTTTTATCTCCTGCTTATGTCTGTTGTTTTATTCTATCACTGCTATCATTATTACTATTTTATTGTCATTACTAATATCGTCCTTTTCACATCCTTTTTACTCTTTCTTACTGTTTTTATTTCGTCCTCATGGTCTCATTTTATGTTGCATGGTTCTTGTATTGTCTGGGTTCTTACGACATAATGTGTTTTTCTGTAACAGTGCCTTGATTTGAACTAGGCCTTTTGTTTTGTTTTTTGTTTTAATTCCTTTTGTGCTCTTGTGATTTCCATCTGTATGTTCTTGTCTGATTGTCAAAGCACTTTGTAAACCACTGTTTTTAAAAAGTGCTATACAAATAAAGTTGTTATTATTATTATTATTATTAGACAAGGTGCAAAACTGTAGGGAAATTCCTCGGTGTTTCTTAGGGTGCATTAACAACAAGGATACACATGAGGATTCAAACTCTCAAATGTTATGCATGATGTCCAAAATTCTTTCAGTTGTTCCTAAAGTCAAATTTGCATTTGTGGAAACTTTGAAGAAAATCACTCAGTGTTCTTGAGACAAAATGTTCCCAAGTATTTTCCTCTATGACCCTAACATATAAAACGACCTCCTATTTCTAATCATTTATTCTCCGAGACAAAGTGGACAGTTGTAATAAGTTAAAGAAATTCCCTTGAGGTGTTTTTGAGGAATAGATGATAGCGAATGGTTTTGTGCCCTGAATTTTTTTGAATGATGATCTCTTAAGTCCTATCAATTCATTCTGAAATTTGAGAGCAAAGTTTGAAGAAAATTCATTGAAGCGCTCTTGAGATAAAGTGTTTATAAGAAAGGGATGAGCCCATGGCTCTAGTTTGACCTTTAAATTAAATTCAGTCGTCATTGAGTCAAAGAGGACAATTGAGCAAAGATTTGAGTAATTGCTGAAAAGGATTTGGAGGTAATACATTCACGAGCAAAGGATGAACATGAGCCTTAACCTCTAACCAGTGACTTAAGGACTTTAACATGTCCAAGTGGACATTTGTGCAAAGTTAAAAGAGAATTCTTGACAGTGTTTTTCATATACAGTATTTCATTCACAATCAAAGGTTGAACATGAGATTCCGTAACCTTTGAAAATCTTCTGTTCTCATCCTTTTATCAATGTGAACATCTGTGTGAAAATCCCGAGCTCCATGATTTCTGACTTATGATAATATGCAGTAAAATTTCTAATCAATACATACATAAATGTACTGTAAATACATATAACTTTTTCAAACTAATTTCAGGACAATTTAAATGCAAACGATACATATATTCCACCATTTTGTGTAAAATGTGTGCTGGTCTGCATGCTGAAGAATGATTTTGATTTGAAAGGGGAAATCAACAAGTCAGGACATGATGGCTTTAATGAAGCATTGTTCATGGGTTGCCCACAGAATGAAAAAATAAAGCCTCCCTCTCACAATGTTCTGTTACATCAGGATGTGACAGGATCTGGACAAAGGGCACTTTTTATATGTACATAATTCTTCAGTGTTTTTCTGTTCTAATAAATACGATGAGGATCCTTGGACTCCTGGAGTGAGTCTGTTGCACATAAATGATTTTCATTTAGTGTCAAAAAAATGACAGCCTAGATCTGATTGTGTGAAAAGAACAGAAGCATATTATTGCCAAAATAATGAAAGCACATCTCTGAGAACATTTCTCAGACACAATGTCCAAGAAATTCTCATTTTCTGTCAATGAGTCATTTATTGACACAAAAGTTACATTTAGACATTTCAGTTTAAGCTTTTTGGTGTGTCACAGCTGTTTTGGGAAGCATTTCAAGCAATGGTTTTCTCATAAACAGCTAATGATACTCCAGTACTCTCTAAGGAAAAAAAATATGTCCATATATTGTGGCCACTCAGAAATAGGGCAGAACACAGGATAAAGGATCTGAGCTGACCTGACTGATAAATGTCCAGTTGAGTCCCTCTAGAGAGGTAATTTTCTTCTGTAAACCCATGATCTCAATCTGAAGCACTACTTAAAAGGGGCTCCAATACCAATGTTGCAGTTACATACAACTGACCTAGCAAAGTAATCACATAATGCCTGAAACATTTGAGGAAAAGGGGGTTTTATTTTTTGAAATGGGATCAAATTTAATGCAGTATCCATAACAAAATGTGTATTTTTGTAACTTTAAAAGAAATCTAAGTATCTGGGTCAGAAGTGAAGTTTGGTTTTTGCCTGAATTTAGGGTGGACCATTTTTTAAACACTTGCACTCCTCCAGCTGGGTCCTAGACAGCTTTTCTCTTTATCCCTTCTTATGAGTGGTCTTAGCTCTTGACAAAAAATAAATAAATAAAGATCCATCAATACTTGAAGTAAATTCAAACTTTGATATTAAAAAGTCATATTACTCTTGGTTAATGGCTTTTTCTGCCTTTACTCAATAGGTGAGGTGACACTGGGCAGTTTGGAAAAGTGATGAGAGTGAGGGTATGAGTAGCGAAAAATCTGAATCCAGTCTTGAACCCCCATTGACCACATTCTGCAACAGCCCTATGACATTTGGTGTGTATTTTTTTTTACATCATAGAGATGGGAACCCATAATGAACATTGACCTAAATAAGATAACGTCAAACCTAAAGAGATTTTAATTAAAACATAAATTGGCAAATAAAGTTGTTATTTTTTCAATCTATGCTTCACCCACTTCCCTGATACCCTCTTGGAAACCATAACCTCCACTGGTTCAACATGGTCCTAAACAGGAGTGCAACGTAATCCAATTTACTCAAATTAATGTGATTGATTAGCCTATGTGCTGTACCTGTACTTTTACCTTTACCTTAGGAATTTCTGTGTAAAGTACATAGTTTCGAAGTACATACTTCGTTACATTTTTCAGGGCATCTGTGTACTAAATAAGATTAATTAACTAAAGCTGATGTGTTCAAAGTATTCCATCAGATTGAGTTACTATGAAATCAAGATTTGATATTAAGAATTGAATTTAAGATTTTATAACTTGAAACCGAAATGATATTAATGTATGGTGAAGTGAGGTTACTGTATTCCCAGGTGAATCTGGTTTATGGAGAGTGAGTCAACAACATTTGGTGTTTATTGTGTTCATGCACACAATACACACCAAAGGAGAAAACAAGATTTGATAAAGTGAAAAGAGTGCTCAATACTTAATGTGAATCCTACAGAAGACAAAGTTTTAAAAAATTACTCATCAGTAAGGAGCTCTGCCTTTAAAACAATCTGCTATCAATCAGTAGAAATTGTGAAACACATCATTCAATCAAAATCAACTTAAAATCCTGGCTAACTATGACCATTATCTGTAACTGAACCCTATATTATGAACTGCTTTCCTGTTTAAGACATTTATATTATGTATGTCATAGGCCTAGGTATGGTTTTTATGTGCTTCTTGATGTATGATACTAAACCCCTGTTTTTATTTTTTTTGTTTTACTTGCTGCTGTCTTTTTTTTGTGTGTGTCATATGTACAGTGCCACTGTTGATCTGTTCTGATGTACCTATGTGTCTGTTGTAACTCACCTGACCAAGGACAGCATTTGAAAATTAGCCATGATGGCAAAAGTGGCACATAACAGAAGTGTTATAAATGTGAACTGTCCCTTTAACTTTGCATTGTTTAAATAGATAAATAAAAATAAAAAGGCAAAAATAAGCAACACAAAAGGGTACTATACCACAAATCGATAAAAACATCAGAAACAACCAAGGTCAGAAATAGGATGGTCATAGTGGGTCACATTTTTTGATTGACAGTTTTCAACATAATGTGTAATAAACCCGATAACAATTAAGTCTTAGTGATTTCATGTTCAATATTTTTCAATTTTATTAATGTATATGGGGCAGTCTGTATTTGTATGGTCAAACAAAGTCTGTTTATACAAATCACAGCATACAGGGTGTGCAAAATACATTTTCTCCATTATCTTTCATTGCTGTAATTTCATATTCGAGCTGGTGTTGAGCTTGGATGGAGGCAATTAAAATCTATTATTAAAGACTCATGGCACAACAACAAAAAGATGTACTCAAAATACTCAGCAATTTGAGAGGATTTTAAGAACCAAGGGCAATCTTAAGACCTGACTTTTTGGGGGGCTCAGCTCTTTCAGAAATTATGACAAAGAAAACCAAACTTACCTCCTAGTAAGTATTGAATTTTCTCAAAAAACCCAGTTTTTGCATCACTAACCTGTGGGTTTTGCCAAAATATCAAACTTAGAGTTTGCAATTTATTTTTTTTAGTCATGTTAAAAAATCTAGTGGGACACTGACCATGTATACTATTATTTTAGGGGGATAAAGATGGAAGTTAGGAGGGGCTTCAGCTCTACTAAAAAAAGGTATAAAATCACCCATGTGAAGTGCTATTCACAACAGAATAGATACACTGGCTGCTATTTTTAAATGTAATTGAATAGCATTTTATCAGTTCGATTTTACCACCTCTTGAGTAGCCTACGATTTTCTTGCACCTTTTCCTCTATGGTCTAATGTCACACCTTGACACCGATGGCCCTGGAGAATGTCATAGGAAGAAACAAAATTGTATGACAGCTCTTCAAGTTTAATTTAGCAACAGAAATGCACGTCTATTAATAGAACGCAATGCAACTGCTTTACAGAGTCCAAAAACCAATATTCATAACACCGAGAGCGTCAAAACACCAGTCAATAAAGAAATCCAGCAGTAAAATTAATGAAATGTGAGAAATTAAGAAATTAAAAAATGCATCAAACCAATATAAGTTCCGCAAAGTCACTTATTTAAACCTTAAATTCACAGAATAAATTGGTTTTAGTTCCGTGAATATCATACGTTTTTTTTCACCGGATATTGCGAGGATACCAGGGTCCCGCCCCCTCTACGGTTGGGCAATCATGACGTAGGACGACTCAGCCAATCAAAACGCCGTGGGCGGGACTAAAAATGAAGCAGCGGAAGATTCAAACAGAAAATGGCGTCGGCTGCTAGTGATCCCCAAAACAATCACAAACTCAGCAGAAGGTACCAATTTATCGAGTATTTTATTGTTAGTTTATATATTTTAAAAGCCAGCTTTAAATGATCATTGTCTGAGATCATTTCATGTTGGTTTTGTCTTGTATTTGTATCGCATTTTCGTATTCTCAGCAATAAATAACGCCTAGCAACACATCGTTAGGCTAACTGCTAACGTTTGCTAAGCAGTGCTGCATATTTGCAACATTTGGCTTCCCGGGTTGGCTTTTGGATTGCATTGTAAGCTTTTAATCCTCACATGTGTTTCACTTTGAGCTGTTGTTTAGTGTCTTTGGTTCTGTCGCACAGGGAAACAAAATGCAGTGTGTTCAACAGCAGGGGAAAGCCAGACGCCAGCCAGCCTGTGATTTTTAACCCAGACTTCTTCGTGGAGCGGCTGAGACATGAACATCCACAGACTTTCACGGATTTGGTCCTCAGCAATCTAACTCGACTCATTGACCTGCCAGGAGATGAATTTGCTCAGCTCATCGGAGAGTCTGCGGCTAGGGTGCCTTCAGCCTCTGGGTTTCTACGATCATTAAACTTCCTGAAACGGAAAGGTAGACAAACAGGTTTATTCACTGACAAATAATCCCTTAGAAACTATGTAAAAGAAAAAAACAGCAACTTTCGGCATGTGTCAAGTAATTCTCTAATGTGTAATATTGCTTTAGTAAGTACAAAAGTGTAGAAAAAGACTATTACCTCACCAGACACAATATGACTGAAAGATAATGAAAAATTTTAATAACAGTTGTCAGATATTGTGACAATATCCAAGGCAAAACGTGTGCCGTTTCTATAATTTGCTGCCATTTCAAGGTGTAAAGTTTGCAAAACATGGTCCAGATTTCTATCATTTTATAATGCTTTCTTTAGGAGGATTTGTTGAGCTGTAAGAAAAAGCACAGTGCATGGAAATATATTTATTTTAACAAATACTCTTTATGTCACTAAGGCCAAATGTCCACCCTGTTACTGGTCCTTCATGCCATTGTCCCAAATTATTTTAAATGTGCAGGTATCTTAATTATTACATTTTCTAAGGGCATCAATGTCCTCTTCTTAACCTTGAAAATATATTTGAACAGGAAAAAAGATCTTTTCTGTTTTCAAATATTATGCTAATATATCAACCTTTTTTTAAGGATAAAAGGACATCTTGATGAAAATTTACCAAATTTAACTTAAGACCTTTTCACATATGCAACCTTGATATTATCAGGATGATGTCCTGGCAGCTCATACGGGTATTTCATGGATATGGTTGTTCATACTTGCTCCTCTCAGCAGGGAGTAGTCCCTGCTGGACAGAGGGAGAAGTAGTGGTGGTAGTGGGAGGGATCGCTGGTTGTCACAATACAAAAAATAAAGAGCAGAAGTCAGTTTTCATCTTACTTTTTCACATAGGGTCATGTAGGTTTGGAGAGCTTTTTTCCCTTAATAAATGAAACCATCATTTAAAAAATGCTTTTACTCAGGTTATCTATGTCTGATATTACAATTTGTGTGATGATCTGAAACATTTAAGTGAGACGAAATATGCAAAAAAAATAAGAAATCAGGAAGGGGTCAAATACTTTTTCACAGCACTGTATATTTCTTATATATACATAGTATGCCAGATCTTCAGAAGAATAGTATACCACCAGAAGTAATGACATACAATGTTGTGATAAAGATTTTTAAAAAGTAGTTCAATATCTTTAAAGTTATCATTATTAAGGAGTGCATATTAGCTATAATGTATGGTTTCTATGTGAGTCAGATGGTTTTGTGTCGTGTTGAATGAAAAACTGTTTGTTAAACAAGTAGCTCCTGAATCAAAAATAAGGGAATGAAACGCTTACAGCATACAAATACAATTATAACTGAATTGGCAAAAATTAAGAAAGGATCTCTGAAACTAGCTTAAGCCTCTCATTCCACAAATATGTTGTGGAAGCATGGTCATTTTACTAACTTATAAAAATGTTTTCATGCTGACTTGCAAATGACTGCAGAGTTTTGCAGCCTGTTAACTACAAATGCTTGCATTATCATTACATGTGATTTCCATTTATTTTCCAACTCTAAATCATGTTGGTAATTAGTGGATATTGGTGACTTTTCTGTCATAACATAAGATTAATAATATTTAATTCAAAGTAAATTAGATATATGTAAAGCTTACTTTAGATAATAACCCTCATTGAGATTTAGCCCCAAGAGGTGTATAGTGTATAGGTGTACAGTTTATGTTTATTTCTTAAATACACATGCACTCAAAATATTCAATTTGGTCATCCCCTTAAGTGGCACCCTAGTAGGCCCAGCTAGACTTAACTTTAAAATCTTCCAGAATTAATGTCATGAATGATGAGTTATTTGATGTTTTTATGACTGAATGAAGTTTTACAGACATTGAGTTTTATTAATATTCCTGCTCTTTTTGATGGCTTTCAGACAAAGGAGTGGTTTTTGGTGCACCTTTAACTGAAGAGGGAATAGCCCAGATCTATCAGCTCATTGAATATCTGAGTAAAAGTGAGTATGGCTTCAAATGCATGCAGCATCTGTGATATTATGACCTCATACATTTTGCATGTCTGACCTCAAAGAGCAGAAACATTTCTCACCACAGAAGCAAGGATGTCTGAAAAAACATGCAAATGATTATATAGCATGTATCAATCCCTGTATTTTGACTGTTCATATTGCTTGGTCATCCTGTATAACACCAATATAATACCTGCAGTTTTTTCTCTTCAAGTGTCAAAACTATGTCCTCCTTCTTCCCACTTGTTCTTTAACAAAGGTGGAGTGCAGGGAATTAGTATGAGGTCATGGTTTATTTCTAGAAAATGATGATGTCAACCTCTGAAAGTGGACACTTGGAGCAAAAGCTCTATGTCAATAATTCATAACAAAGCACTTTGCTCCTGCTGTCTCTCTCCTTCCATTTCATTCACTCATCGTTCTGCTCTTTTCTGTCTCTCACTCCCCACATCTCCTCCACTCTGTCTACCGACCTATATGCCATACCTCATTACCCTCCTCTGTGGCTGTCTGTCTCCATCTTTCTCTCCCATACCTCAGACCTTCACGTAGAGGGGTTATTCCGTGTGCCAGGCCACAGCCTGAGACAGGCAGCCCTGAGGGAAATGCTGAATGCTGGTACAGAGATAGATCTAGACACGGGCGACTTCCACCCCAATGATGCTGCCACACTGCTCAAAGCTTACCTGGGAGAGCTGCCAGAGCCTCTGCTCACGCACAGACACTACTGTGCCCACCTGAAGATTGGAGGTGACTCATACAGTCCGACACTCATGGGTAGAGATTTGATCTATTTTTAAATGGCAGGAATATGACCTCTCACTCTTCTGTGAATCTTCTTATCTGCTGTGTCCAGAGCTGACTCGCTTTGATGAAAATGGGGATAAAACAAATCTGCCCGACAAAGAACGTCAGATTGAAACTTATCAGCTTCTTCTCATGCTGCTCCCACCAGCAAACCGCAGCCTCTTGAAACTGCTGCTTGACCTGCTCTATCAAACAGCTCGCAATCAACACATCAACAAGATGTCGGCTCTAAATTTAGCAACGATGTTTGCTCCACACATCATCTGGCCTAAAAATGTAAGAACCTCAGTATTCCATAAATGTTTAATTCTAACCTCTTTTTGACTCAATTTACTTTTGTGTCCCCATGTTTTTGTTAAAAAATAATACAGTAACAGAACTGCTTAACATGACGTTTAACTTGATTTGCTTTTCATGTTAATAAATCAAATCATGAACTGCTACATTGAAGTGATTTGATTTTTTGTTTCTAACTACTTAACCGTAATTTTTTGGAAATTTTGGTTTGATTTTTTTCTCTGTTTACTTTTTGTGTCAGGTAATGGCAAGTGATCTGCAGGGAAACATAGAGAAACTGAACAATAGTGTCGCATTCCTCATCAGGCACTCCCAAAAGCTATTCAAGGTAAGTAACTTCAGCCTCTGGTGATTTTTCGTATTATATGACGTTTTATTAACATCTGAATTTAGATGTTGGAACTAGGAGTGGCATCACTCCCTGCCTGACTGTGTTGCAGTTAAGAGCTGGTAAATCTGTGGAAACTGAAGCTCCTCCAACTTTCCAAGATAGAACTTTGTCTTAAAGGGACATTCCCAGTGACATGTCCAACTTAAAGCTGGTATTTTTCTTCTTCCAAGTTTATATGGAACACATTATTAATTACTGGAAATAAAAGCCATTGTCATGGGCTCAGGTGTCAGAGCTCTGGATGATGTCAAAGCCAAGTTCACTGCGCTCTAACTATGAGCTGGAAAATTCAGGTTGTGGATAAGGTGCTAACATTAATGATGCATGTGCTGTTTTCAACCAGTTTTACAAACACAGAACACTTCCCCTTTCTCAGCAGATGAAATCATGTTGTGACTCTGAATATCTTTTCTCCATGATCTTGATTGTGTCTGTTGTACAAGCATGTCATTATTTCTCTTGCACAGTGCTTCGTCCCCATAGCAAGCACAAAGAATCAAGTCGAACTGATGTTCTCATGAAGGGGAGGGTATGGTCAGTTACTCATGAAATAGTTCAAACAGAGAAAAAGCACAGCTTGGGTAGATGTTGTTTGAATGTTCATTTTTTTTCTATTTTTAACGAATGAAATAAGGATGACTAAGGCTCATTCACATGATGCTGTTTGGTTGACTGTTTGCTGTCATATGACAGAGACAGCTATTTCTACCTCTGAATATGTGTTATGACTCAATAAAGGGTCGTCAGCTCAGAGTTGCGAGGTTACCCTCACATTAATATTCATTTATTTCATACCTCTGTGTAACAAAATATGTGGTCCTGATTAAGTCCATGATTTCCCTTCTAAAAGTACATTTAAGCTTTCTGATTTATTTTCTTTTTTTTTTCATTTTGATTGTGTTTAAACTAAATTCAAAGTTTTAAAATGCAGTGTTGCGGATAGAAAAACACTTTGTCTGTGCAGGAAGTTCAGGTCTTGGACTTGAGCTCATATTGTGCTTCTCAGGTCTTTCTGACCACTCGGCGCCTTTCCAATGCATGTTACATCTACCCACTGACACTCACTGAAGGTGCTGAGTTTGTATTAAGAGTCCCATGAGTATCAGCCAACACATCCACGCCCTTTCATACCCATTACACGCCACTGATACAGCAGTCCAGTGGGGTTAAGTGCCTTGCCCACATCAACGTGTGGCAGCCAGGGCTTGGCTCTAACCCTTGACCTTTTGATTAATGGTATAGCATACTACCTAACTAAGCCTCTGATTGCAAGATGAAGTAAAAGCTAATGGTATTAACTTCTTTACTTTTGTCTCCTATTAAACCCTGACTCCTTTGGTGCTTTTTCTGAACGTTTTATAAAAGAATTAAGTCTGGCATTGGTGCTGTGCCGTATCATACAATCACAATGATACCTCAAATAAATCTACACATGATTTTTTGAGAGTATTGCAGCTGATGATCAAATTGTTAGATATCAATGGTATACAAAAAAAAGCTTGATCCCTTTTGCCCTTCACAGAGAAGTGCCTTTTTCATTCTCCTCTTTGTGCACAGCCTGGTCAAAACTGTATATATACAGTGCATGGAGTTAAATAGACATGTTGGATCAGGAGTTTAATAGGCGTGTTGGGTCAGGAGAGACTTGGTTCTTGTCAGCATGGCTCCTACACCTCCTCTGCAGCTGTGTGATAAAACAGATGAGACAGAAAGAAAGAAAGGAAACAGGCAAATATGAGAGGTTTAGAAATTACAAAATAATCAGAGTCAGAATCGGTTTTTATTGCCAAGTTTACTCCGGCAGTTGTTTTCTCTAGTACAAGGAGGTAAAAAACAAAACAAAACAAAATAAAGGTAAATGTAAAAATAGAGAATAAGATTAAATAAAAATAAATATAAAAGAAAAACTCTCAACAAATGCAATATATGTAAAAATGTACATCAGGAATATATACAAGCATCTGGGAATATCTACAATATAACATAAAGGCTATGTAAAGATGTGCATGTTTGAAAACTTTCATAAAAATAAACTAATGGGAAAATAAATGCTATTAACATTTATCCACAAAAAATCAGCATTGCATGGCAATGTAGTGAGCTAGATTAAGTATTAGATGAATAAATTGTTTGGCAAAGATTGAGTTTTCCTGTAGGAAGCACTTCATCTAACAAGGAGCTATGTCAAGAGTTTGGCAGCAACAGATCTGAAACAAGTTGTCTGTCCTCAATAACAGAGACTCATTAGCAAAGGAATATGATACCCCTTTATTTCAAACACTACAAAATGATTTATTTTTTTCATATTTTGCATTTTTATAGAAATCGACAGTTTGTCTTGTTAGCACTAATAAATGCTGCAACCTGCAAGCTGCATTAATGATAGTGAGTTGTTCAGCCCTTTTTTTTTGCTATTTTATGAAATGTATCTGTCTGGCAAATGTCCTTTTATTTTCTGGTGTCATTTCTTAAGAGGCTACATCACTTGCATTTATGTTTAAATTTCGCCATTACTAACGATTTTGCATGTTAAACCTGAATTGCATTTCAATTCTTCTTCATCTACTTGTGCATTAAGGCTCACATAGAATCTGTACTTGAAAACACAAACTCCAAGTACCTTTCTTTATGTATGTTGTTACTGTTCTGTGTTTTATAGTAACAACAACATAATGGCTGATCTCGTGTGTAGTAATTCTCTGCGCTCTGTGCCAGACTTATCTTCCATGTCAACAAATCAAAGGTTTCAGGTTAGATTTTATTTCTGTAGATCCCCAAAGTTGATTGTTCTTCTTCCCTGATTCATCAGAATCAGAAAAACTTTATTAATCCCAAAGAGGAAATTCCGTTGTTTCAGTTGCTCTTATACATAGTATAGCAAGGAATATCAAAGACATTAAAACAGATAAAATAGATAAGAGCATAAAAATTAAGTAAAAATTAAGCCAATTCATCATTGTGTTTTGTTTTTTTTTACCTTGAGTATTCTGCTTTTAAAGGTGATGATGCTGTTGCCAAGGTTACAGAACACGCAAACCAAGGAAGACGTGAAGAGAATACAAAATTAACATAAGAAAGAAATATTTGCAGGCAATCTGTTCTTTCATTGTGCGAGTAATCAGGGCTCTTTAGTTCCCTGCTGAAAAGCTTATGTTTCTCCCATTTAAATATGTTGCTTGTTTACCTACTACTCAGCACCCAAATTCTGTACACCTCTCAGTTGAAAGAACAACACAATAGGTCTGTATATATCAGTCAAAATTAGCAGAGGAAGGCTAGACCTATTCTTTACAATGACATTTTATTAATGAACGTGTACTTTCGTTAAAGGCACCTGCATATATCAAGGAATATACTCGTTTTTACTACACTGGATCAAAAACTCTCCAATCAAAGGTGAGTGTTTTTGCAATTTGTCCTTTCTGTATTTGTAACTAAGCTCATGTGCACAAAATAGTGTCAAAGTGTACCGCATATTCAGTACTCCAGCAGTTTTTTACAGCTTAAATCCTGTATCTTCATTATCTCATTATTTCTCAATATTAAAACCTTAGTTAAATGATTGTCAAAGTACCTCAAATAGAAAAACTGTGCACTGTTTCAGTATGTAGATTGTAAAAGCCGTTTGTTTGGCATGCACATGATTGCACAGTTGTATGACTGAACACACATGTAAACTCCAATTCCAATGAAGTTGGGACATTGTGTAAAACGTAAATGAAACAGAATACAGTAATTTGCTAATCCTTTTCGGCTTATATTCACTTGAATACAATGTCAAGATATTTCATGATAAAACTGATAAACTGTATAGTGTTTTTGCAAATATTCTCTCATTTTGACTTGAATGGCTGCAACATCTTCCAAAAAAACCTGGGACAGGGTATGTTTACCACAGCCTAACATCACCTTTCCTTTAATCAACACTCATTATGCTAGCTGTTGAAGCTTTGTAGCTGTAATTCTTCCTTGATGTAAAACTTAAGTTGCCCAACAGTCCAGGGCCTCTCTTGTTGTTTTTTATGCTTCATGATGCACCACATGTTTTTAATGGGAGTCTGGTCTGGACTGCAGGCAGGCAAGTCTTACTCTGGCACACCACATAAAATGTTCAATATATTTCACCAGTCCATCTGGGAAAGAGCTCATAGAAAGTATTTGGGGAGGGCAGAACCTTTCAGAAGCATATTCAGCAGGTGCTTGGACGATGGTTCCGTCAATCACATTTATTCATCATTGATCATTGAACCAGGCAGATCCAGCTGCTGTGCAAGGTTAGGCCAGTCTTGTGCATGTGCAGAATGTGGCTCAGCTTTGTCTTGCTGAAATAAACAGGGACATCCCTAAAAAAGACCTTGCTTGGATGGCAGCATCTGTTGCTCCAAACTCATATGTACCTTTGAGCATTAATGATGCCTTCACAGAAGTGCAAATTACCCATGCCATGGGTGCTTATACCCCCATACCATCACAGATGCTGACCTTTGAACATTGGGCCTCATTCACCAACTGTTCTTACGAAGAAATTTCTTCTTAAAGCCCACTTACGCACGTTTCACGAAGATTCCAACATTCACCAATGTTTTCTTATCTGGGATTTGTTCTTAGGTAAGAACAAAATCTACGCACACTCGAGAGCACACTTACGCACATTTGACCGCTGAAATTCTTGTGGAAAGTAATTAATTATTGTGTTTATTTTTATTCTACAGTTGTGCAAGATGGGATTTAAATTAAAATCTTAATTCTATCATATCTTTTCTGTTTTTTAATAATTTATTTTCATATTTTTCATTTAAAACATTTAAGTGACCATTAATTTTCAATTACGCAGAGTTTGGTCCATAAAGCAAAAGCAAATGTTCAAATACAAACTAAGCATTTAGGTAACACTTTAAGTCATATGAACAGGAAAATGCGTCACCTCTTGTGGTTTTACAGCTAGAGCTTTTAGATAGTACCGTCATATTATATTGGTTCGAAAAAAAGCTTACCTTCTGGTTCTGGGATAGGAGAGGGCTGAGGAGGTGAAACCACTGACATGGGGCCCCGGTCTGTGTCTAAATCCTCTGTAGAAGGCACACCTGAGAGTGCGGTCTCTCCAATAATTGCCCCTATGCGCTGGTCCAGCTCCGACAGTTCAGGGTAAGCCTGTCCCCCTCCACTGGTCAGCATCTCTCTTTTACATTTGGCATTTTTTTTTTTTTGCCTCAGATTTTAGATCAAACCATTTTTTTAAAATTTCATCAGTTGAGCGCGCTTCCCCAGACACAGCGTTCACCTTATGAGCAACAGTATCCCATGCTTCTTGTTTTCCTGTTCCTTTAAATCCACTGCTAACACTACTAAATAAATCGTTTCTTTTTCGCTTGACTTCCTGCAGAAGTACTTCAATTTTAGAACTGCTAAAGTTCTTCTTTCTCCTCGATTCAGGTGCTGCGTAGCCTTTAAACTTGTGTTTAGGCATTATTTACTTATCGTCTTTGTCTTCCTATGTTGTGCACACGGCCCAGCAGTGTCATGCCCGTTTATGGGCATTGGCGGGTCGTTTACCTATGTTAATGAGGATAAACCTGCACGCGCTTGCAATTTACGAATCAGTGGAATTCATCAAGATAAGAACACAGGTGCGAACAAATCTGGCAGTTTAAGAACGCATCATGAATCTGACGTAGACTTTTCTTAGGGCTGTTCTTAAGAACAAATTTAAGAAAAAACTTAGGAAGATAATGGTGAATGAGGCCCATTGTGCTGATGACAATCTGGATGGTCTTTTACCTCATTAGCCCAGAGGACACGGCATCCATGATTTCCCAAATCAGTTTGAAATGTGGACTTCGTCAGATCACAGCACACTTCTACACTTTGCATCAGTCCATCTCAGATGAGCTCAGGCCCAAAGAAGCTGACAGTGTTTTTGGGTGTTGTTGATATATATGGCTTTCACACATAAGCAGGTGTTTTATAGCATTCATCAACTTTCCCAGTCTTCTGTTTCCCCTGTCCCAACTTTTTTGGAAAAAATTGCAGGCATCAATTCAAAATGAGAGAATATTTGCAAAAAATAATGAACTGAAGTTAGATCAAAAACGATTGGTATTCTGATTTTACTTACGTTTTACACAATGACAGAACTTCACCGGCATTGGAGTTAGTACATGAGCCAACATTTAAGCAATTACAGTGATTTAGTGAAATTACAGAGTCGATTATATCTTGTGATGTGTTTCATCCTTTCCTCCAGGATGACTCAACGCTCTGTTCTGGGACCAAAGACAAAGAGACCCTCTCTGCAGTAACAGCCCCCTCTCCCTCTCCCTCTCTGAGAACAATGGGAAGTGATGTTAACAGCACCTCCACAGGTCAGCCCACTGAGACTCAGAGTTATACTGAGTCTGCCCTCAGAGAGCTGTTTGAGCAGGTCAACAGCATGCCCGAGTCTGCCAAAAAGAAGAAACTCATCAGACAGGTACAGTAGTTCAGCACACACACTTTAAGAACAAAGACACATCACCAACAACAACCTGAATACTGTGTGTGTGTGTATGTGTGTATGTATGTAGTTTGAAAAGCAGCCTTTGCTGACACCTTCATCTGACTCTCGGGCACCGTTCAGCAGGAAACACTGGCGTTCACGTTCTTTAGGTGGAATCATCAAGGTATGTTGACAGCAATGCAGTAGCATTCACTAAGTACAGTATACTGTACTTTGGACCTTATTTGATCAGAGAAAATTATTCGCAGTACATTATTTGCTTCTTTGTTTTCTGATCAAATCAGTTAGTTATACATAGTTACTGCCACCGCTGATCCTCTTCTGTGAAATATCAACTAACCCGCTAAATATGTGGGATCTTACCATGACTTCTTTTAGTAGAGAATGGGATTGACTGATTGGCAGCAGATGAGTTCACTGATGTTTTTATTTTATTTTCCCTCTGCCAAGGAGATTATGTTTTTGCTAGCATTTGTTAGTTTGTTGTATGCAGGATAACTTAAAAAGTAAGAACACACTGTGATGAAATTTTCAGGAAATCTATGTCATGGCAGAAGGAAGAGGTGATTAGATTTTGGTGGTGATGTGAATCCAGATGCAGATTCAGGATTTCTCATCATTGCAAGATAGGGCAAATACTGTCAGATATGCCTTGCCAGAGGTTTGTGCTCTCTGAACCCTTCCACTTTTTATATTTTTTTCTCAAGCTCACAGTCAGTTGTCGATTTACGGTGTTCAATAATTACCTGCTGGAAAACCAGTTGGCCTTTAAAGGGTTTGCCATACTTTTTTACCTCAGGACTCAAATGAGATGTTTGCTCTCTCCTGGGACCTAAAGTTGACAAAAAAAAAAAAAAAAAAAAAAAAAAAAAATATATATATATATATATATATATATATATATATATATATATATGTATATATAATGAAATGTCCTGACATAGTCATACTGACAAAAGGTTTCTACATTGAATGTTGTGCTATTTTATATTCTCTTAGCTGATGAATTTACTTCTTTCACAGACAAAATGATTTTAATTTTGTCCTTATGTGGGACTTAGTTATTGAATTCTCTATGGCCAATGCTAGATTTTTGTTTGAAAAAGAAATGCAAAGAGTGTTGTATTAGGGAGAAAAAGCTGTCAAATTACTGTAAAAAGTACAATACAGTATTTTCTTCTGAAATTAATTGAGGCACATTTAGAGTATGATTGTGTAAAGATTACTGAGGGAGCAGAAGCAATGGCTACTTATGCTGTTAAAATTTTAATTTTACAATCTGGGACCCAATAAAAAAGGCCTGAGACCCTCTTTGAGTCTCGACCCTCAGTTTAAGAAAGGCTGGTCTATATATTACACTTCACCATAGACACAGTGCTTGTCCTGGCCACAGGCGTCAGAGTTTTAACCTCAAAGTCTGACTGGTGACTGTACGCATCAATTCTAATCTACCAATCACACTCTTGTTATTAAATCTGGCGAGGAATGAATGTTTGCCAGTCAGTTAGGGCATCCCTAGATTTGACATGAAAAACGTGTTTATCTACTAATAAACTCTTCAGAATATTTTAAATCCATCTCTACATTTTGATTAACTATCTTTTGTCTCCTCTGACTTATTAATGAAACAGAGAAAAGTGCTGGGAAGCCAATCATCAACAGAGAAAGAGAACAGACAGCAGAGTCCTCCTTCCAGCGCTTCCATTGATGTTGAAAGAAAAGAAAACCATCGCTGTGAAGGAGTAAGTACAATATGTGGCATCCTCACACCACAAAAGAAGCACTATTCATTTCTTGAAGCTTTACTGGTATGGCAATTGACCTCTGCTGCAACAGCCTCCGTAATGAGAAATAATTCTCAAGATAGCACACTGCCTCTTGTATAACAACCAGTCCTGCAGGATAAAACAAGTAGATCGTAGCAGCAAAGTGACCCACTCTTATATAAGATATAATCTCATATTATTTAAAATAGTTCTTCATTTGTTATGCAAAAGTCTTCAAGTTACACAGATGTTTAGTTTAGTTTGGTTTAGTTTATTATGGTTATTGACAGTTGTACAGGATTCAAGTACACTGATGAATTAAAATGAAACAACATGAATACATTAACATTAGGATGAGGCTTGATTTTAGCATCAACCAGTAATAAACAAGAAAATACACTGCCTGGCCAAAAAAAAAAGTCACCACCTGGATTTAACTAAGCAAATAGGTACAAGTCTCCTTTTGGATGATTACTGCACGTTTGATTATCTTTCAGCTGGCAACAAGTTATTTAACCCCAGCTGATGCAATGAGTAGCTTCTCATTTCTTAAACAACCATGTGGAAAGACACATCCTGTGGTCATGGAAAAGATGTTAGTCTGTTTAAAGCCCCACTATGTAAGATTCAGGTTTGTCTGCTCGAGGGGCCGCTCTGGTCGTTGGGTGTAATTGCATTGTCGTAACACAGCGCCTCACAGCAACGTGCATTTGTTGACATACAGAGCCGGGAGAAGCGAGTCGACAGGACGTCCGAAGACATAGAAGAAATAGTGAAATAGTGAATGACCGAGCGTCACGGCGCCATGAATATCTCCAGCAATCTGAGAAACTCGCCGGCAAATAACCGCTGGTAGCATTTAGTGACAAAACAACGTCTGCCAAGTTACACAAAGCATGCAATGCTACGGAGCAACCACCGACTGAAACCAAGTGTTGAACGGGGGAAAACCCGACGAAAACATAACTTACCTCTCCAGCAGTAACTTTGCAAGCTCGGCGTCCGTCTTGCAATTTTCCATCTCCCGACGCTCTCGCCACCGAGCAAAGTGGGCTCCAATGTTAATTCTAGTTTTGTTCCTTGCGTTGTCCGATAGTCTCTTTTTGGCCCTTGAATCTGGAGAAAGAGTCCTCCTCACACGCTTTGTGGATGCCCTGGCTGCTACTACTACATGCAAAACACCGGCTTCTGCCGTAAAGCAGTTTGCACTTCTTGCAGCATCTTGCGATATGTGCCCCCGTCACGGGAGCAAAAGTTACATAGCCCCTAAACAGAGCAGGGAAGCGCTGTGGGGGGAAGGGGGCGGGGGCACTCAAGGGATTGGGAGTGAACAGCTGTGTAGCCTCAAGAAAACCACTTAACAGTAAGGCTTACTGGAAAAAAAGGCTTCAGTTTACTAGGGAGCATAAAGATTGGACTCTGGAGGACTGGAAGAAGGTCATGTGGTCTGATGAGCCCAGATTTACCCTGTTCCAGAGTGATGGGAGCATCAGGGTAAGAAGAGAGGCAGGTGAAGTGATGCACCCATCATGCCTAGTGCCTACTGTACAAGCCTGTGGGGGCAGTGCTATGATCTGGGACAAATCTTGTGACATTGCAGAAGCTTATTGAAACAAATTTGTGCTGTAAATAACGCTAAGGGCAGTTCAATGAAATATTAGAGTGTGTGACCCTGTTTTTTGGTGGCGACTTTTTTTTTTGGCCGGGCAGTGTAACAGGAAGCTTTAGCGTATTACTCCTACCCTTTTACATTCATTTTATATCAGCTGCCTTTACATTGATACAGATCAAGAAGAAAAGTAGAATCAATTACAAACATAACCTGTGCTCACCAAAGAAATTTAAACACAAACATCCCAGTGGCAATACATTCACATTCAGGCATTCATTCATCTGTCGTATATATAATAACCATCTCATGTTTGAATGTTTTTTTATTATTATGTTGCGTGTGCTACACTTTTTCATTTCCAGTTCTAGATCATTCCATAATTTGCTGCTGCGGTTGGTTAGAGGAGATTAAGAGAGCTTAGACTGGATGCTCCTTTTGTTGTTGATGTCACAGTGATGTTACTCCTGTTTGATACACATTTCACCCGAAGTTATCCGAGTTCTCTGATTTCATTGTAACATAGTTCCCTGAACACTGACTGTCAGTGCATGTAAACCTGTTGCAAATGATGCAGCAGTGCAACAAAATGTATAGTGAAGTCTTGCAAAAAATTAAAGTGGTCACATTTTGCCTTTATTCTTATTCATAAATTCAATTTTCTATAACTGCTAAAGTATATTCAGAAAACGTATCAGCTTTCATGTCGGAGTCCCCCATGACCCACCTCTATTCTCAGTCCATATAAGACACTTAGACATTTTAAGGCTTCCTGCCTCATGTAGGCCCAGTCTGTTCTGATTGGCTTACTGATCTACGCTGTGGTAATTTGTAGGGGTGTAAAAAAATATCAATACACCTATATATTGTAACATTTTAATGGGGATGCCTGTATCAACATTTAAGTGCAGTGTTGCGAGTTTTTTGTTATCAATGATTTATAGATATTCATGTCATTTGTTTTGCGCATTCTCTTGCTGATCATTGGCAGCAGGCATTCAGCCATTTGACTCACTGTTTCATGTATTGCAATAATTTCTGTCCCTGGAATAGACAACAAAGTCTATCCATGTGACAGGACCATCGTTATGCACTGTAAACACAGATGAGAAACTGCGTTTTTTTGGCTTCCAATTTTTTGGAGTCTTGATGCATTTTCTAAGTTAATTTTTTGTTTAAAAAAGTGATGTATTGTCCTGTTTACAGTATTGTAATATATTATATCGTCACTGGTATTGAAATGTGTATCGTAACTCCAGATAATTGCCAATACACACCCCTGTCAATTGGTAACTTGAAAGAAGTTCAGCATTATGCAATGATGCTCTCCTAAATAAACGTTAAACACGCTGATCAAAGCTGCTGAGAAATGTATTATCCGCTGTTACAGCAGGAATGCAAATGTAATTGTTCTTGCCAATGTGGTTTTTCAATTACATACTTTTAACAAAGTATTAAAAAAAGCTTTGAAAAGCAAAGGTGAAATGGGAATCTTGATAAGGTGTGAGCCTTAAACATAAAGCGCTGTTGAAAAGATTGCACGTCTTACAACAATCCTCGTAAGATTTGAATGCAGGACTGGCAGCCAACAACCGCAATGAATCATTAAAAGACAAAAGAAGCATCAGGTTTAGCCAGAGACAGCAGCAATTATCAGGTGCATTTACTGTATTCTCATTTCTCTCTTTCTCTCTCTTTTTCTCTCTTTCTATTTTCTCTTGCTCTATTTGTTGCATACTGACATGAGAGTGATGTTAGATGGATTGACTGGCAATTGTCCTTCAACATGTGGTCCCAATTGTGACAAAGTGATGGATATCTTGACAACCTTTCAACTTGTTTTATTAACATGACAGAATCAGCAGAAGAAAAAAAGGGGAAGGTGTAGTGCTTTGCTCCAGGGGGCACCAGTGCTGCACAAACATGTTTTTTTAGGCGGAAGAGAATTAAAGAGAGTAAATTTATTTCTGATGGTGGTGAAAAGAAACTCAATCTTTTATTTTGATTATGAAATAAAAACAATCAGAATGAGACTTTTGAACAACACAAGGCACTCGAAAGTTTCAAACTGTAACAAATCTTTCTCACCGGCTTAAGCTGCTAGAGTTTTCAGCTCATCTGACTTTGATTCACTTCACTTACGTCTGGCCTCACTGCTGATGCTGCCTGTTTACTCTGAAAGATCAACTCACCGTACACTCTTGTGTCTCCTTCCCAATCTTTTGCAGGATTAATCATCTTGAACAAAACGCGCTCTTCATAACTGGAAAAGACTGTTACTAATTTGAGATCTGAAGTCATCAACAACCAACAAGCATTTGAATCTGGAAAGTCATGATTTACTCTGTTCTGTATTTAGATGTTTTTCTTAAAGGACCTTCAAGGTTGGTTAGATCGCTAGAAAATTATCAGAGCTTCTTTGTAGTCCAGTAAGTTTGAGTCAAAAAGGTCAAATAAGAATGAAATGAAAAACTATGAGGATTTTTCTTAGGAAATGCAAATTATTCTTGTCTAGTAGAGTTTCTTTCTCACTTTTGTATTTGGAGTGAGAAATACAAACTTATATTTGTACATTTAAAAAGTTCTGCGGACACAGCAGATAGATTTTATACATGTGATTTTCTGAGTATTAAGCTCATCAGTGACTGAAACTTTATTTTTGTTTTCCAAATTGGTTGTTTTTTTTTTATTTTTTTTATTTTAAGAGTTTAAAATTCTGGGAGCATTTATAAAATGTGCAGAGTCTTTTAATTAGATTGAACTTAATTTGGAAGTATAACCTGAGTTAGACTTGTAAGATGTGAGTGTTTAAGACTTATATTAGAGGGAATGTGCCTTAAAGTGAATATTCTTAAGTTACTGTATAATTATATTATTCGATTATTTTTGTCCTTAATACATCCAATAGCTTTTAAGAACATGATGAATCAACCCCCCCCCAAAAGCATAGAAACTAAAGGGATTGTAGAGGAAAAAGAGGGGTGGGAGATGGTAAGGCAAAGCTAAAGCCTATATTTGTACAATATTTATATTTATATTATACTTTCGTTTCCACTTGAGCCAAATATATGGTATCAAATCAGTGATACTTAAAACTACTGTTACTTAAATGCATGTTGTTTTGCATCTTTATATAATAGTTTTTCTCAGGATAGTTTGATTCTTATGCAACATTTATGCTTTTTAAGCTTTAATATGCATTTGTATGTGAATACTTCTCTGAGTTTTAAGCCAGAATTTGAAAGAATTTTTATTCTGTTTTTATATTTAAAATGGTAGCTCAGTGCAAATGAAGATGCCTGGCTTGTTTGTCTTTTAGTTTAGTTGTAATCCAAAGCATCATATGAGAGCTCAAGCTGCTGCCACTTTTATAAACCCTCTTGTTGTCTTAATCTTTCAGTAGCATTATCGACTGCATTGTTCACTCTGCCAAGCTGCAACAGTTTAACCATAATGTGATGGTGGAGATGTTCGGTGTCATTGACAGTGTATACTGATAACTTTGATGCTACTGTGAAGCTATGCAAATCTCTATAATTAAAAGACAACACCAAAGTTCTGTAGTTGTGTTTTATTTGATATGTGTTTAGGGTGATGCAAGCGTTTTAATTTCTTCCATTTTTTAACATTGGTATTGTCTCACATATTTAACCTAACATTTGAACACGTTTCCAGAAACTTTGACTAAAATCCTCCAAACTCTGAACACAAAATGTAAAATATTATGTCTGAACTCCACAAATATCTTTCTACTCTCAAAACCAGGTTCTGCTCTCTCAGGACTGTTTCCTTCCACCAGGTAAAACAGTTTTTATACTGTTTGTCTTACAGAGCATTAAATTATCTCTGATGTGATGAATGCAAAACAGAGGTTTAATAGTAAAGTACTGTATGATTTCCAACTGTATAATTATTCTTGTATTTTTAGCTGTTGAAGCAACTTGAATTTGCATCCTTTTGGTTGCATATATTTAAGTCTAAGATCCCAGTTGAATCACAGCTGTGCTTGATTTGTACCTAACACCAGCTTCCTGTGGCTACAGTCACATCACTGGTGCATCAGAACACAAAATACTGTATGTTCCAAAGAGTAAAGTTGTGTTTAGAGTTTGCAAAGAAGAGTCGTCAATATTTGCACATTGTGCCTGTTGAAGTTAAAGAGTTTGATAAAAGAATAACCTTTTGAGTAAATGACTTTCGGTCATTAGTCATTAAGTTCAGATAATGAAATTTCGTTTTTTATCAGTTGTACAAAAAACATGTCGCTGCCTGAGGATGTGGGTGTTATTTGTACGTGCAACCACAAGGTGGCGCTGTTTAGCTGCAAATCATACGAGCTGGATTTGACCTGTTCAAAATCAAAAGAGACTACATTGATATTTATGGTGGTCCTCGGTGAATCAGCATATCAGCTAATTTTGTACTGTTAGGTCCTTTAATGACTGTACATACTGACATGTTTCAATATTCAGAAGAATAAAGAAAAAAGCTACAAAACTAAATTGATGATTCTGTTACAATATTATGTGCATTTTTAATCCTCACTTTGACCCCGTGAACTTAAACAATACTCACCTTGACTGAAAAGTCTTTAAATGGTAGAATGGTTTTTAGTGACTCATGAACGTGTGTCTTAAAAAAGAGACATAAGTCTCTGATGTGGAGGCCTTTGCTCATATGCTTAAACTTGATTTTGCTGTAATAGTGGAAATCTTGACATACTTTATCGGGCTTTTTTATCTTGAAATGGTTCAGAATGCTGCAGCATGTGTACTGACTAGAACTAGGAGAAGAGACCACATTGCTCCTGTATTAGCTTCTCTGCATTGGCTTCCCATAAAATATAGAATAGAATTCAAGATTCTTCTTCTCAGCTATAAAGCTCTCAGTGGACAGGCACCAATTTATCTCAAAGAGCTTAAAGTGCCGTACAACCCCTCTAGAACATTACGCTCCCAAAATGCTGGCCTGCTCGTGGTTCCATCAGTTTCTAGAAGTAGTATGGGAGGTAGAGCCTTCAGTTATCAGGCTCCTCTTCTCTGGAACCATTTACCGACCACGGTTCGGGAGGCAGACACCCTCTCTACCTTTAAGGTCAGACTTAAAACATTTCTCTTTGATAAAGCTTTCAGTTAGGGACCAGCTCATAGTCCATAGTTCAGTCCATAGTTTAGACACATAGTTAAGATGCAATAGGCTTAGACTGCCGGGGGATCTGGCACATTGGGCTCTATCCCTCTCTCTCTCACACTCTCTCTCCATATATGCCTCTGCCCCTTTCTGTTTGCTCCTGTACTCGTCTCTGACTCTTGTCGTGTCGGTGGCCTGGGATCCTTGGTGGAGACTGCCTGTCTCTGTTGAGTCATGAAGCCTCAATAACTACAATTACAGACATAACACATATTTGGCCATTTCATTCTAGTTCATAATCATTACAGCTGTTAATGTAGATATTAACATGATCTTTCTATCCATGGTTGATACATCTATAGTAACTATCTCTAGCTCCACATGGACATGAGATCCCTCTTGAAAATGAGATGTCACATCTCAAGAGGCCTACCATTAATACATTTATACTTAACGGAGACAAATATGGAAGGGATGCACTTGTGGTCTGGGCACCCATGAGTTCGTCACTACCATAAATTCTTATTTTCAGTAGGACTTTCATTGATTATACTTCTATAAAATCATCACCACAACCACACAGACATGAGGACCCTCCTGAAAACAAGATGTAACACCTCAAGAGGCTAACCTCTCATAAATTTGTTTTCAGCAGAAACAAATTTGACGACGACAGGTCTATGATTGATCCATGGATCTGTCACTAACTTTAGTTCTTACTTTAGTCCACTTGTTTCCGCTTACCTCCCTCCCTTTGCCCACACACCCAATACAGCATCGTGTGGATTTGCTGTTCATCATGAGACTGCAGTCCACATTCAAGATTTCCTACTGCTTAACAGAAGGTTTTTTCTTGCCGCCATGCTGGAGGGATTCATGATTGGCTATATGGACTCATATTGGGTGTTGGATGTCTATATTTGTATATATATGTATATGTGTATTTTATATATGTATATATGTATCTATGCATATATGTGTATCCTTAAAATGAAGAGTTTTGTGCTCTTTTGTCAAGTGTCTTGAGATAACGCTTGTTATGAATTGGCGCTATACAAATAAAGATTGATTGATTGATTGATTGATGTTTTCATGCTGCAGGGGCAAAATGATCAGAAATTAGCATAGGCTCAAATGGGGCTGTTTTGGCCAATTGTAATTTTCTATTTAGAAAGCATTAAAGCCCAACACTCAACCACTCACAGTTATTCAGTCAATCATGGGGCAGAAACGCAGTGCATTAAGGTATGTAGATGTAGTCAAGATGACCTGCTGTAGTAGATAATAAATACCAAACAGAGGTAAATAATAAATACAGCTAAAGTACATGTAAAATCTGCAGCATTAAAGGGCCCTTAGTCTGCATTATATAGTTTTATATGCCCTTTATTGTGTGTATATATATGTCTCCTTCTTGTTATCGTGGACCTCTATGAATAAGACAAAAAGTCTGTGGCATTAAGACTATGCATGGCCAGCAGCTGCCACGTTCCCCTGCCAGTGTGAAGTCCTACCATTGTTTCATCATCAGTTTAAGCTCATAGGCTAATGGTAGCAAGCGCATCGCAGAATGTAGACATTAGAATGAATGCAGAGTTATTGACAATATGGCACAGTGCTGAACTGACCAATCACCACAGAGTTGACCTGTTAACCAATGAGAGTGGACTGGGCCTACGTGGAGAAGGGTGCCGTATAGAGGCAGGAACTCTAACAAGCAGAGTACAGCAGTATCAGGGGTAGACTGTATATCAAATCTACAAACCCCAATTCAAATGAAGTTGGAATGTTGTTTAAAATGTAAATAAAAACACAATACAATGATTTGCAAATCCTTTTAGACTCATATTCAATTGAATGCACCACAAATACAAGATATTTAATGTTCAGACTGATAAACTTAATAGTTTTTTGCAAATATTCCCTCTTTTTGAATTAAACGCCAGAAACACATTCCAAAAAAGTTGGGACAGGGGCAACAAAAGACTGGGAAAGTTGAGGAAAGCTCGGAAATCAACTGTTTGAACATTCCATGATGAACAGGTTAACTGGAAACAGGTGAGTTTCATGATTGGGTATAAAAAGAGCATCTCTGAGAGGAATTGGAATTTGTTTTTGAATGTTAGTGATTGTGGACATACCCTTGTGGTCATAAAAATGAATATATGAACCTGATTTGAGGCAAAATATGACCTCTTACAAAATCTAAACCTTGGTTTTTTTTCATACCTTATGTCAAACAGTTATAATAGACACACATAAGGCAAACATTAAACTCCTTTTTGCCATCTCTGCACATATTGAACGCATTGTATGCAGTTGGAGGTTGAGTGGGTGGATGGTAAGAGCGCAGGCAGCTCTCCACAATAGGAGGAATGTCTCAGTGTGTCATTATGGTGTCCATGTCAATGCATGTTTGGTATTGTAAGTATATGTTGTAAACATCAGTGAGAATGGGCCTGCTTTTTCTCATGTCCTGTAAATACACAACACGCTGCCTCCATGATAGGAATAGTATTGTTTTACAGCCAGAGCTCCAGAGGGGGTTTTATTTAGCAAATTCCTCATGCAGAATGAGCATGATGGCTGTAAAATGAGTCCAACGTACTGTAATCAACTTTACATTATCTTGGGTGCACACAAAGCCACAAGCATATGTATGATGAGTGGATGTGATTGTTTTTTAAATGTACGCACCAAAATTCCTTTCAGAGCAAGCTACTTCTGTATGATCTGGAATTTCACTTATAGATGTGTGTTTCAGAAGATCTTGTAGACAAATTTAATCAATGGTTAGTTTTTTTTTTCTTCTCTCATAGGTGCTGTTCTACAAATAACTCTGGTTTGAAGCATGCTGTGGATTTTTGTGCATGCTAAATATAGGTTTGACTTGTTTTTTCTCCCTCTCTCTCTCCCTATCAAGCATGCAGGAGCTAATTCAGACACAAGCAGCTGCCAGCGACTTCACAATGAAAGTTCGGTTCTTTGATTCCCACCTTTGGGTACAAGCACTGGGATAATATTTATTAAACTCCACAGGCTTCAGGAGTACAGCAGGTTTTCTAATTTGGGTGCTATTCAACATTAATTGCAGCTTGCTCCTCATCAGAGTCGGATTGCTGCCGGGTCTTGTGTTTTGCAAACTCTCCACTCTGTCTAATTGTTAATTGCAGCCATGTCCTCCCACGGCTCTGAGAGAGTGAGCAGCAGAATAATTCCTGTTGTGTATCTGTGTGCATTCCTGTCACGATTCTTGTGAGAACTGAGGGACGCTACCACCACCCCCCCCCATTACCACTAAACACCACTGTCTCCTCTTTAATTAGACATTCATACAGGGAAGATCTACACTGCTCTGACGCTTTTATTGGGACAGATGGAGCTTTTTCTTCCCCTGAGGTGCATATAGTATGTCTGTGAGTGTGTGTGAAGAGTGTGTGTATGTCTACACTTGCATGTGCACGTACATATACGCTCCAAGCTGGTCAAGCAACAAGGCGGACAGCTGCTTGCAAATGGCTTTTTGTTTGTATCTTCCCAGCCTCACTCCTTCTCTCTTTCTCTGTTTGTTATTGTTTTGGGAGGTTTTTATTGTTTATATTTTTCACTGCAGAGTGAGATCTTCGTTGTCAGGGGTCCCCAAACTTCTCAACCTGTGACCCCCCAAACATCCCCATGTCCCAGGAGGTGGGTTAAGCATGCAGTGTTGCACACAAAGCAATTATACTTTGTAATGAAGTCATCATTATTGTAAAGGCTAACAGATTACAGGGTGGCACGGTGGCGCAGCAAGAATGTTCCTGTTAAATCCCTGTGTTTTTCAGGGCCTTTCTGTGCAGAGTTTTCTCCCCCAGTGCATGTTTGGGTTCTCTCCAGGCTCTCTGGCTTCCTCCCACAGACCAAAAACATGCTCACTAGGTCAGTTGGTAACTCCAAAGTGCCCTTTGCCGTGATTGAGTGTGTGAATGGTTATTTGTCCCTCTATGTGGCTCTGCGAACAGCTGGCGACAGGTTTCTCTCGTCCAATGTCAGCTGAGATAGGCTCCAGCCCCGTGACCCTGTCAGAGATAAGCAGTATAGATGGTGAATAGATGGATAACAGAATACAGGCAGTGCAACTGTGTGTAAAGACAATTTTTTAACTTTGAAACTTTTTTATACATTTTCCTTATACACTCCTCAAAAAAGTTTGGACACGTTTCAGTTGTTTATTTCTGCAACTGGAAGCTGGTGTTCTGGTTCTGGTGCAGAGTGGCAGCAATATTTGGTCTCAGTTCTGGTACCATTTCCACACTTAAGACCAAGTTCCATGAGACTGGTGAAGTCACCAGTTCCTTACCCTTGCTTCACTGAGAAACTGTAGCCCTTTTTCCAGGGGATGGTGAACCATTTGGCCATTTTTTTGGATGCTACCCACAGAATCAGTTAATTTTGACGTATGCCAAGGAGGTTGTTTTTTGTTTGTTGAGGATGTTTTTGCCAGTGTTTGTCTGCGTGTTTATTAGTCTGTCCGTCCATCCATCTGTCCGTCTATAAGCAAGATAACTCAAAAAGTTCTCAACAGATCTTGATGATGTTTTCAGAGAATGTTGGTCAGGGCACAGAGGAGAAGTTATTGGGTTTTGGTGTTTATTTTTTAATATTGCATGAGGGATGTTTTCCACATTTTTGTAAAATTCTCAGCTAAGAATGTCAGAAATGCCTTGGTGGAGGTTTGTGTTATCAGAGTGCATCTAATTTTCCGTGTTTCTGAAAGGCATCTCTTAATTTCCCACTTTGGGAAGCACTGCTTACTGTAAGGCTTAGAGCATTTAGTGAAAGTATGAGGCTAGTTTGTTCTTTTTGGTAACTTTGATCTAACTTAGTTTTTTCTCATCTTCTTTGGTCCTACTTCTTTGTTCATTTTTTCATGTAGTTATTTATTTATCTATTTATTTATACAGTCTTACTGTTTCAATGCTGCTGCAGGTTTTCTAATTGTTTTGGTACTTTTTTGAAATTTTGCTTTTTCACAAAGTTTAATTTTATAGCATTGTGCGATAGCAGCCTCAGTTTCCTGTTCTTAGGTGACAGGAGTGGCACTTTGTTTGGTTCTCTGCTGCTGTAGTCAAAGATTTGACGGGTTGTGTGTTCATAGATGGTCCTCTGCATACCTTTGTTGTAATGAGTGGTGCACTTGAGTTACTGTTCCCCTTCTAGTATCTCAACCCACTCTGGCATTTTCACCCAGAGAACCACAGCTCTATTGATATTTCCTCTTTTTCAGACCATTCTCTGTAGATCCTATGGCTGTATGTTAAAATCCCACTAGATTAGCAGTTTCTGCTATACTAAAACCAGCTTGTCTGGCGCCAACAAACATGTTCAAAGACACTTAAATCACATTGTTTTCCCATTCTTGAACTTCAGCAGGTCGTATTAACCATGTCAGTATGCCTAAATCAATTGAGTTCAGCTATTTGTGTTAATGAGCAGTCTAATGGGTGTACCTAATGAAGTGGACATTGAGTCAATATTTTACTTTTTGCTATTCTTTTTGCATTTGTCACATAGTTTCCAATTTGAAGCAAGTTATTTTTTCCACAATTACTAGTGTGACTAATTTTTACTTCCAAAAAAGAAGCAAATTTAATTTATAAACTTTATTTTACAACCTAAGACAGTGCAAAACACATAGTGAGATCATGAGCATGAGCACATGTTTAAGGAAATCTTGTTTATTTGTTAACCAAACCAGGCTTTTAACATAGAGAGAGCAACAAAACTTCCATCCATCCATCGATCCATCCATCACCTATACTGCAGGAGCCTATCCCTGCTGGCACTGGGTGAGAGGCAGGCTACACCCTGAACTGGTCACCAGCCAATCACAGGACCACATAGAGAGATGGACAACCATTCACACACTCACCTATACGTAAGAGGCTGTTTACACGACTCCGTTTCCACCAGAAATGCAAAGGTTTTTCCTTTGCGTCTTCAAAAACGATCTGCGTTCAGACAGAAACTGGAGAACGACTGAAAACACTGTAGCGTGCATGCCAGTCCAGTAGACGGCGATGTAGGCTTGCAGAGAAACAGCGCAGTTACAACACACTTATAAAGAAGAAAAATTTTCCACAAACAACAATGGCGAGTGGACGCACGAAGACGCAGGAGTCTCTTGTCTGGACAACAAATCTGTCGGGACAACAAATCTGTCTGCATAGTTTTGTCTGGATAACAAACCGAGCACGGGAAGCAGCACACATGTTACTCGGGAGACGGCCGAAGCTGTTGTTGTTCCTGGTATGCGCACGCAGCCTTCATGTGAAAGAGTACTGCGCATGCGGTGACGTCAGCGTTTCCCCCTAAAACGCTGAATCGTGTTTACATGAGACCAGGTGGCGGAGCATTTTTGAAAACTCTCCACCTTGGACGCTCCAGGCACCGTTCTCATGTAAACGGGAGGCTAAAACGCAATGAAAACTCTTCGGATTCGGCCGAAAACGGAGTCGTGTAAACACCACCTAAGGGCAATTTGGAGCCACCAGTTAATCTTATGAACATGTTTTTGGTCTGTGGGAGGGAGCCAAAGTGCCTGGAGAGAACCCACGCACGTACCGGGAGAACATGCAAACTCCACACAGAAAGGCCCTGACCGACATGGGGTTTGAACCAGCACAACCACAAGCACTGCGCAACCATGCCAACCGCAACAAAACCACAGCACTTAATTTTGGGATCATGATTATATATACCATCTGTTTGCATTCAGTTCTTTATAAGAGATGTTGTCCTAAATAAATCATACTATCCCACCAGTTAGATTTACTGAATGAAAAAATTACTGCAGTGATTTACTAGATTTTTCGGATGTATAGTTTGTTAATTTTCTGACAGTAGGAGCCCAGTAGAAAAAAAAAAAAAACAGAAAAAAGTATGCTTCACAACAATAGACCTTAAAAAATTATACACAGTCCAAAATAAGACAAATAGCCAATGTATGATAATCTGAACACAGATTTAACAGAGCACCATCATCATCTTTATTAAGACTGTGCAAAGTGCATCTGAATCAAAGTATCATATCAGGCTGCTGTTGCCACATTATGCTGTACAAGCATCCTCCTACCTTAGAATGATGTCGCAACTTCATGCAGCACACTGCATCACATGTGGGGGTGTAAAACTAAGATCTCATTTTCAATGTGTAAAAGTAAAGTGGCTGGGGTGTTCATTGGTTTTGTGCCACTTAAGAAGCAGATTCAGCATTTATACAGAGCACTTCTTTAAGAGGGTGATCAGTATGCAGATATCTGAGATCCAATCATTACACATCAGATCAATAAAAAAGTCAGAAAGTGCTTGTTACTGCTCTTTTTTTCTTGATAACTTTCTCACTGAACAACTTCAAGGTGCCAGCTGTTGTATTATTACTATTAGGACTGGGAAATATAGGGAGTTTTTAATACAGCATATATCAAGACATGGGTCTATATTGTTCAAATTGATATGGTTTACATTTGCATAAAGGTGAATATATGTGTATTCTGATTATATTCAACCAGTTTAAAGTGCAATTCTGGAGGTAATTTGGGCAAAAAAAACAAGGTTAAATACTCAATGAAAAGATTGTTTGCAGTTAGAACCACTAAAGTAACAGCTTACTGAGAGGGATAGTCTGTTTAAAAATGTTTTGTCTTAATGGACATCTGCTTCATTCATGTTAGTTATTGAAAGACTATAATTTTGCTTGGACAAAAAATTATCATCTGTTTGATATCACAGCAACAAAAAATGAAAAGTTTTCCTTTCTGAAACTACCAAAATCACTCCTGCACACAGTTTCTCTATAGTTACCTATTTTGGCAGATTCTTTGTACAATTTATACACTTCAGGGAGTTTGTCTGATTTTTTTGATAACTCGATACAGAAAATGTTGCCCACTTTATTTGGTTAAATAATTTTTATTAGGATTTACATTATTTTTTTTTAAATCATATTCTAACAATGCCTGTTAATTACATGGCAAAAAAGGGTTCTTGACACCAAATTTGGGTAAGTTTAAGTTTTTCTTTCACAGACTAACAACTGAGCACTGTCTGAATTGCAGGATATATGTGCAAAATTCAAAGAAATTGTGCCAACTTGCCAATTTAGACCACTTCCAAAAGTTGCAACCATTTATGTTCAGTAGAAAGTTTTGCTTTATTTATTAAAAATGACTTTAATATTTTCTAATACCACCAGTCATCAAAATTGTGTGGACTTTGTCATTCTAAAACAAATAGTAGACAAGACTGTAGTGTTTAGCTGACAATGTTTTTGCACATTTCAGACAGTTTATAATTTCCCACTTTTTTAGACCAACAGTTATAATTTCATATTATCACTATAATTTTATAACATTTTTATTTACTTAAGCAGGATTCATAATATCTGTCATAATCTGAGAATATTATACTATACTATACTCCTTGATACACAGTATTGGACACATCTATTTTTTAAATATCAAAAATTTCATTTAAACTCCTGGACACTGCATGATTTATAAATAAGTTGGAAATATCTGAAAAGATTTGTGAACTGGCAAGAAGTAAGCATGCCCCACTTCCCGCCGGTTCCCCCCACATTTACATATATTGCCAAGTAATCTACTTTGACTCTCCTTTGGTAATTATATTAAAACCAAAGATTTGAATTAGTTACTGTACTTTTTGGGAGCACTAAATAATCAAACAATGGAGTTTTGTGATCATTATTCAAGCACTTGTGAGGGAAGATTTTTTTTCAATGTACAGTAATGTTGTCATCGTTTAGCACAGTTTAGCTGTCCTGTTGGAATTTGACAGCAGTTTTTGATGAATGATAAACAAAACAACGCCAAAATGCCTCCTGTTTGATGTTATTTGATTTGACTGAAGAGGATGATTTTGAAAGTAGTCTAAATCCATTGTAAAAAGTGGAGGTCTCTGTCATCCAGTGTTGGGTAACTTTTTGTTGTTATCAGAAATTCCCAGCTATTTTCTCCACACTGTTTGGATCGCATGAATATGTCGCGGTGTTTGGAAAAGTGGATTGAACTGATTGGTAGGGTGGGTTTCCTCCCGCATTAAACTTTACCAAAGAATTTGTGCAGTTTAGACAAGGGATACACAATATCATCTGTAGAGTATGATACATAGAAAGATAATAGCTTAAACAGTTTACTGTGTAAAAATTTCAGCTGATATTTACAGTCCATATATTGTCCTTACATATCAGCTAAATGAGTTTAACTCCATATCCTGCCTGTAACATCAGCAGAATGTATGAATGTACTATAATGCTGTACTCTTCTGGCTGCATACTGACATTTAAAACAAAGTCAATGTCTTTTATTAGAGAATGACATAATGTTATCATCTAATTGGGAACATCATTTATTTATTTACAGAAAAAACACAGAGATTTACATGTTGGCTTGTTAGAACTGACTTTTGGTTCATATTGCCCACCTCTCATGGGTTTAATGGTGAACAATGCACTTTAAACTGAACTCTAAAAGAAAAAGGTCTGTTTCCTCCACATGTCCACAAAACTAATTTACAATTCAACAAACTGCAAATCAATATTCATTTGGACAACCTCACTGAAAGCTACAATTACACTGTCAGCAGCGGCTGGACTCTAATAGATCCACTGTTTTTACTCAAAGTCAGCCTTATTTTTATCAAGAATTCCTTTAAAGTAAATAATGGCCCATAGACGCTGCCCATCATTCAATTTTCCCCCTCAACATGGTCCAGTTTATGTCCTGCTTGAGTCCTTTTCAGGAAAGGCATGCTGCTGGCTTTAAGAGGGGGATTGTGTTGCCAGTTTTGAGCCATAAATCCACCAAACAGAGCAGGTATGCTTGTAAGTGAAGCGGTTTGTCTTTTCATTTGTATATATTAGGATATAATCTCTGTTCCTGTGCCCGTACTGATCTTAAAATACGGTGTTGACTTACTTTTTATAGCTGTGGTTTGCCTGCCCAACCGATCATGAATATCAGCGTGTGTATGTTGTATGCCCCCTGCCCCCCCTCCCTTCATGCTGCAGCCACATTTGATCTACATGTTAAGGCCCACATTTACGGGTTATTTATTCCCACTTTTTGCCTCCGAGGGTTGAAGTGTTGATTCCTCTCCTCCCTGGTGGATTCACCTTCGTTACAGACACACTCACACAGCCCCGGTCTCCCCTCGGTCTTCTCCTCCGGGTGGGGGCGGGGGGGGGGGGGGGTTATGCAGTGTCATGCAGGTTAGGTCTCTTGCTCTCTCTTCTCCTCTGGGGGGTCTGCCTGGAGGCAAACCAGAGAGGAAACAAAAGGTGGAGTGAGTGTTTAAAAATAACAGAAAAGGAGAGACACTTGGTGTGGGGTGAGGCAATATATCAAGTTCCTGAGATTCACTGATGTATTTTTAAACAGATGCAGTATATGTTTGTTGTTGGACTGTTTAAAATGATGTAGTTGCAATGTTCTTTACACTAACGTGCTTATGGGCCACAAAATTATCTGTCTGAAATGTTTAGTCAAAATGAGGAGCTGTGCTCTATTTTCATATTTTGTTTTAGGAGAAATCATATTTATAAGACAAAGACTGTCAGAATGTCTTTGCTTTTAACTCTTCTTTGAATTGCTGTGTGGTGCACTATAAAAAAAATGCCATGCCTTGTTGGTACAAACCAAATAATTCTGATATTTGTTAGATTACTTTGGTACAGAAATGTCCTTCACACTGTTTTCCTTGCTCTTTTTTCAAAACAGTGCTTAAGTTCTTGTACAATTAAGACTTTCTTTCTTTCTTCTGATGAAAACAATGCATGAGCCTTTAAAGCTCTGAAAAAAGCCAGCCAAACATTCAATAATATGTTCTTTTAAATGATCAAAAATTTCACAAAACTCAAACACATGGCCTCATTATTCAAAAACACTTTCAACATTTTCTTATTTTGAGGTTTTAATAACATTTTCTTGGCTGAAACACCATCTGTTTTGAGTTGATATAATCTTCCTCATAGTGTTGTATCAAAAAGTCCAGAAGCTTAATGATCTTCAGCAAGGCAGAGGGGTAAAAGGTCAAAGCTTTCTTTGGCCCCTATCTATGGAGGGGAGCACAAAGATTAAACAAAGAAATGGTCCATCCTGAATTCACGCAATATTAACCTTTCTAAAAACTTTCTATTACTTATTAAACCAACAAATATCTACATTTTTATTGCTTTAAAAAAAAAAAAATTAGTCTCCACTTTTTAATTAAAAATACTTAATTATTACCAGGGGGAAATTTGGTTGTTTCAGTTACTCTTATACATTGTATAGCAGTGTAGCAAAATCTGAATTAGTTAAAGTAAAATGGACAATAGAAAAAGTAATTATTATGAATACAAGTTGTTTCTAAAACATTAATATACTTAAGTAAACTAGAGTTAAGTTAACTAAAACACAATAAATGGTATGTTGTAAGCCTTCATTTTTGCAGTATTAATGTTGTTGAATGCCCTGGGGAATCAGAATCAGACAATCTACACACGCCAAAGGACAAGCAGCCTACCAAACTATGTACACATTTAGTGAAAAATAACAGACAGGGGTGTGTCAGAGACAATAAATAAAAAGTTGGTACATTGACAAAGATGCTCATTGGGACTGGCACCCTCATGTGGCCCCCTCAGGTAATACAAACTCACAAAGACTTGTAAATATGGCACAGCTAGGTAGAACTTTTGGGTTAATAATGATCATGTGCCTAGATGTACAAGAACTGATCCAGGGACTATTTATTGAGCCTTTCAGGGGCCTAGCCATGTCTTTGGGCAGTCCTGATCTTCAGTCATATTTTTTAACAAAAGAGAACGTGAGTGTACTATAAATTGCACCAATAACTTGGCAAAATTTGGCAAGTTATTGGTGCAATTTATAACTTGTCAAATTATAAATTGATTCATCTGAATTCTTGATTCAGATGAATCAATTTATAATGATTGACTGACACGTTGGTAACATGTCAGTCAATCATTAAAATGAAAACTACAGGAGTAAACAACTACAGCAGTGTGTATATTTATTAACGATTATACGAAATGGTGTTCCACAGGGTTCAATTCTCATTCCTTTACTGCTTTAAATATAAGTTATTACCTTATAACTCCAGCTACTCAAGTGCTTTTGCAACATTTAAAAAAAAAAGCATCAGTTATTAAAATATTCTCTATATAAAAATCAGTATCAAAAAGCAAAGCACTGTGTAAAATTCTGTTAGTAAGAAATGGTATTTCACAAGGTTCAGTACGTGATCCACTGCTTTTTTCATTGCAGTTAAATGCTTTACCTTCCATTTGTCATATTTTTGATACCCTTTCCCCAAACCAAAACAAAAAACCCAAGCAAACCAAAAACAATCAGAGCATTGTAGAAGCTGCACCGATACGTTGACAATACTAGAAAGTTAACCAGTCATTAAAATAACAGAGACTGTACTCTATTCAAGTTCAAAAATAATAGGTTCTTAACTTCTGAAAAGCATACAGGGACTTTGGTAGTACACTTACTCCAGTAGCACACTCAGCTCTTGCTTTCACATGCTGATTCATCCTTGGGCAAGACACTTAACCCCAGGTTGCTCACATGGCTGCATCAATGGGTATGTGTAAATGGGTATGGAAGCACAAGGATATGTTAGTAAATCCTGATGGACAACTGTCTTTGAAACCTCAACCATAAGTGAGTGAATAAGTGAAAGCGAATGAGTGTGAGTGACTAGCTGTGACCTGCATTAGAAATGCTTTGAGGAGTCAGAAAACTAGAAAACAGTACATTAAATAAGCTCTAGTCTGTTCATCATTACGTAAAAGAAATGGTGTTGCACAGAGGTCCCTTTAAAAATTCATTCCTTTGCTCCCATCTGCCAAATTTTAACCAAAATACATAGACAGCATGTTAAATGTTGGCATTAAAAGAGAGTTTTTTCAAAGCACTTTCAAAAAGTTAAACAGTCTTAAAAAATTGACAACCTTGTAATGGTGCTCCACAGGGTTACTTGTTGCGTATTCCTCTGCTTCTTTCATTATAAATGAATACTTACACCTATTTTTTTTTTTTAAGTACCATCAAAAAGTAATGCAGTACCAAAAATTCTGAAAAACTTGAAAGAAAAGGTGTTCCTCAGGGGCACACATTTGGTCCTCTGCTGCTTCCATTATAAATTAATATCTTGATTCCAGTATGATATATTTTTTTCACCAAAGAGACCTGGAAGGGAGCAAGAGCATCACCACCAAGGTCGCCCACAAGGGAGGAAAAGAAGAGCACTTTCTAGGGACAAGTGTCATGGAGGGATCCATGAAGGGTTAACAAAGACATGGTCCATCTTAGATTTAAGGTTTGATTATTTATTTAACCAACTGTCTTTGACTCATTAAAGCAACAATGTAAACATGTTTTAAGGTAAGATAGATAAATCTTTGTTGTCATTATCACTTTTTTACAAAAGAACGACAAATTGACGGGTGATCAACTCAGTGTAAGGCACTTAAAAGAGATAAAAACATGATGAATATACAGTGCTCAGCATAAATGAGTACACCCCTTCAGATTTGTCAGAAAACATTTACTGGTAGTTTCCTTTCAAAATCTCATTTTCTATGGCAAACTATACCACAAAATACTCCCCCAAATGTGGGCAATTGATTGCAAACAAGATTTTTTAAGTTGCGCACAAAAAAGTATTTTTCTCAATATAAGATCAGGATACAAAAATGAGTACACTCCAATCAAAGGGATGGGAGCAAAGCTGAATTTTAGTTGTCATATCACCCTTATTTTCATCTTATGGTAAAAAAAAATGTTACGTTGAACTCAGCTTTGTCAAAACTTTGGAAGTTGTTCTTTTGTTCATTTAGATATTGATTAATACATTACTTTAAATAGGGGGTGTACTCATTTATGCTGGGTACTGTGTATAAACATCACTACAAACATAAGAACTACTACGCAGTAGGGTGATGTCTTCTGGATGCATTTGCACATTTCCCTTTATTGCACATAGAAGTATGAAGCAGCTCTATTTTGAGCTCAGTGAAATTATTGCTCTTCAGTAAAAGCTGTTTTTTTAAATGCTTTGTCCTAGCTTTACTTCTGTGGACTCTAAAACTAATTGGAGCCAGGTTCAGGAATGCCAACACTATTGGACATCCAAGTGGTTATATTATTAAATGACACGTGGGGGCCACGAGCAGGGCCTCTCAGGGGCCCAGCCTTTGCTATGAGCGGCCCTGTCCCCCAGTCCTCCCCAGTTTTACCTACTTTTCAAGATGTTGCTAACATATTTGTGCTAGCCGTCTTTTTTGAAATGTTTTACTGAGATCATACATTTCTGTTCTTTTAAAACTATCAGTTATTAAATTACAGATATCTAATCATTTCAAAACACATGGTATAGAAGTGTTGAGAAAATGCTGACAGCTCACTTGCTCTGTTTTGTTAAAGCTCACTTTTGGTGCTTTAGGACTCCCTCTTGGTATCAAAGATATAAAAACCATCTGATTTGTGTGGGACTCATATTAAAGTTTAATTTCTGCGACTGTGACAACCATCTATTGTTTCTAGACAGAAAAAATATAGAGATTGCCATTTAGCCAGAATACAATAAGATGTGATTTCAGACCACGTCGCCCAGCCCTAATTTGGAGTAGATTGGTGTTGTGAATAGAATCAAGAGAATGAATTGAGGGATCTTCAAGAATGAGAGTGAGTTCAGGCAGGGTTCTGGGGGGAGTGTGTGTTTCTCCGTGTGTGTAGGGGGGGTGTATTTGTGAGCAGGGTGGGAGGAGAGGAGGGGTAGGGGTGGAGTCGGGGGGCTCTGCTATTTGTAGATCCTTGTGATGGATGACTGGTGTGTGTGTGTGTGGGTGTGTGTGTGTGTGTGAGTGAGAAAGAGACTGGGCTTTTTTTTCCCTTTCTGCTCTTTCCCTGTTCCCTCTCTCTTCAGGCGAGCAGAGCAGAGCGGGACTGACTGAGAGGAGGACAGACGTGTGCACACCAGAGCTCTGCAACTCCACAAAGACAAGACAAGGAAGGAGGAGGAAGAGTTTGCAGGGGGAGAATAAGAGAGGAAAGCAGCTTTTTTTATTTTTAACATCATCAAACTGTGGTGGATATTATACCTACATGAAAAAAAATCTAAAAGAAGAGAGAGGATTTGATTTCTCTGCAGCTTAAAGGAAAATACACACATTTGCCAGACTTTTTTGTATTATATTTACAGTGAATTGACCATTATTCCAGGACTTGTGAGGTGTAGGAGGACTTCTTTTTTTTTGCAGAGACAAAGAGGGAAGAAGTGATTTTTCTGGCTGCAGAGGAGGAGATCATGCCCGTTACAGGAGGCTCTCTTGGGGAAGGCATGGGCAGGCTGGCTGGGCAGCCACTCTGGATGTGGGTGGTGATGCTCAGTGCCCTGCTCATGGGCAACACCAGCGCCTGCCCTGCCCTGTGTACCTGCAGCGGCACCACAGTGGACTGCCATGGACTGGGGCTCAAAACCATGCCAAGGAATATCCCCCGTAACACTGAGAGACTGTGAGTACCATCTGGGCTCTTACCTCTTGTGTGTGGAACAGAAACTCCCTTTTAAGTGTCCTTCTCTCTTCTCCTCTGTCACTGTTTCTCTTCATTTCATTTCTATATGCCCGAGCCAGAGTATACTGTAAAGGTGCACATGACTTTGCTTAGCCTGTAAGAGAACAATAGGGTTGCCTGTAAAGCTGAGTGTGTGTGTGTGTGTATATGTGTCAGTCAGTCACTCACTGGCATTCCAGTCAGGTATAAATAGGCATGAGGGACTGAAAAGAGCAGGAGCAGATGTGTGCCTCTCACATGTGTCCATGATTTACTCATACCTGCTTGTTTATGAAAAATGCTTTAATTTTATTAAAAATGAAAAACTGCAATTCCAGTTTACATTTTAACTCCACTTTTAAGTGCGTCACGCATGCCAAGATTGGAAGTGAAGTTTGTCTCAAAGTTGAAGCAAAGCCACTCTTACTATCTCATCTGTGGTGAGCACAGTCACAATGCTGACCAAAAATCATGCTGTTGAGAGGTGCAAAATAAAAAATGAGTTGTAAAATTTTTTTCATAGAGAAATAATAAATTGATGTCAAAGTGCCAGAATTACAAACTTTTATACAAGTCTAGTTAAGGGCCCAAAGCAGGGATGGGCAAGTGGTGGCCCGGGCCCTCATGTGGCTATCTGTCTTGCTTAATGCAGTCCTTTCCAAAAAAATTAACAAAGATGGAGAAAATTGACTTAATCTGCCAAATGAAATTCATCCTGAGAAACCAACATAATGCCATGCACACATTTCAATATGTGATTAAAGAACTTACTTTTTCATCATCTCTATATGTAGCATTACAGTATACTGTAGTAACATTAGAATAGAATATTTAGTGTTGGTAAATATAGGGTAAATGGTACAGTTAATATGTGCAGCTGAAAAAATGGTAAATACATTTTTTCATTGCATTTCAAACAAATCCTAATTAGCTTAAGTTCTGTAGATCATTATTTTATGCATAATTGTTTGTATTTTAATTAAAACATATAAATGTTGGTAAACTTCTTCTGTATGGAAGCTTTGTATTTGCTATTTTTGTCTTTTTATTTTTTACTCCTGATAAGGATGTCCAACAGTTTGTAAAAAAGTGGTCCTTGGCAGTGTAAAAAGGCTATATGTGGCCCTCTTGGTTGTCACAGTTGCTGAACCCTGACCTCAATGTAAAATTCTGTTATTTCTTGATATCACAGCAAAAATTGTAAATCTTAGATATCCATTATGGGGTATGTTTTTTGATTAAAGAAATCATCAGAAATTTAAGAAAATGTTCCATATGCTGTCTTAGAAGCATAAATACACCAGCAACATTTCCATATTTTGGGGTTGTCAAAACTTCTCTTGAAAAACAAATGTTATTTGTACTTTAATCTCTGTATTTTAAAATATTTCCATCAGTTATTTCTCAAATCAACAAAATCATTTTTTAAATTTGATCCTTGGAATCAAGGCCATAAAAGTCCTGAAAAGTCTTTTTTTTATACCCAGAAGAGGGCTTAAATCTTAGCTGGCACATCTATCTCTTAGATTATCCTTCCTAAATCTTTGTTGGGCTATTTCAATGGCTGCTTAAAAAAACAACATTCATAAAATGACAACAACACTAAATTAATTGAGAATAAGAAAGGTTTGAAGTGCTCTGAGAGCACAAACCTCAGCCAAGTAATTTCCATCACTGTCTGGAGAGTTATTGTCAGAAATGTTGAAAACTGCCCTATCTCTCACTGTAACCAATCCTTTTAAAAGCATTAATTGTCCTGTTATCCCATCCACAAGCTAACAAACAAACACAGATACCAATGACCACTATCAAAAACATAACCTTCTTGGCAGAGGTAATGATAGAAATGTAAAATAGAAGATCAAGTGTTACAAAATTACACTATCTCTGTTATTTTAGTGATCCATGGTTTAAAAAAGTACATGCAGATTTTGAGCCAAATTTTATCACAAGGAGAGAAACTGCTGAAAATGCAACAAGTTGGCAACTTTTAAGAAAGTGTTATTAATTGGAATTACAGAGTATGTAAAAAAGTAAAGTTGTATTATCAATTTTGACAAGGTTGTAAAGAAAGGTGTTCCACAGGGTTCAGTATTCGGTCTTCTGCTGCTTTTCAATTATAAATGAATATGTTACATCCACTCTGTCCTATTAAACACATTCAATCGAGAGAGAGAGCACTGTGGAAATTCTGCTAATATGTAATTTTAAAAAGGGGGTCAAACTAGTAAGCAGCATCAGTTTCCCACACTCCTCTCAAGTTTTACCCACTATCCAAACGTAGCCATCGTATTCAAGCAATAAAAACGTAGCTTTCTCTGTCCTTTGAAAAGTATGACTGAGGATCATGTGTTTCTTCACTTTTGACAACATCAACAGAATGGTGGTCAACAGGGTTCAAATATATGTTACTCTGTCTTTTATCCACTTTGAATCAATCCCTAACAGCAATATTTCATATTTTACATGTGAATAAGGCCTACTTGCCAAAAGAAAGAGAGAGAGAAAGAGAGCCTTGTCAAAATGGCATCAGTACCACAGAAACATTATAAAATTTGATGGAACTTCCAAGAGTGACAGTTTCCCTCATTTCTCTCCAGTTCTACCTTCTTTCCAAATGTTGGCATTGTATTTGAGCATTAATGGCTTTGCTTTCTCATTTCTGGACTGTGGTTTTCCTCAGGGCTCAACACTCAGCCCTTTGCTTAATGAATCCAGTAGCTGTCGCTAGCTATCACTGGAATTTTTGTTTAACCCCTAGATTAACCATTATTTCAATGTTTGGCAAAATTAGAAAGTACAAACTTAGTGACCTGCGTTCATAAGACAGAGCTAAGCAGACAAAAAAGTTGGCAAAACTTCAAAAATGGTGTCAATATATAATTAATATAAGACTGAAAAAAGCAGAAAGCAGCATGCAAATATTGACAGAGTTTTTAAAAATGGAGTTCAACAAAGTTCGACACCTGGTCCTCAGCTTTTCTTATTATGGATGAATTCCTTATGCATTACCACACACCAGTTTTATGATTTTTTTGTTTGTTAGGACCAAAATTGAAGAAAAAAAATCCTGCACACTGTTGAAGTTGTACAAATGCACTTCACTTCTTAACTGCACCCTCCTTTCAAAATTTTGCCAACACTACTGCGGTTTTTGAGAACTAAAGACAACTAGAAGTGGTCAGAGAGCAGAAACCTCCACCAAGGCATTTCTGACATTGTTAGCTGAGTTACTATGGAAAATTTGGAAAACTACCTTATTGTGCAATGCTGAAAAATTCTTTAAAAAATTCCTGGATTGAATCTGATTCAGTTTACCACCAAAATCTAGCTGGTTTTGCCTTGTGCCATCACCAACATTCTCTAAAAAAGTTAATCAAACTCCATTAATAACTTTTTGCAAAAACTTAACCTCCTTGGCAGAGGTAAAATACTACCTGATATTGGGTATTTCATACTTCTACTTTCATACCCTCGATATTAAACATTAATAATCTTCTTTTTTTTTCCAAAATGAAAATGTTCCCTAAATACAACAGAATGGATGATAAACTTACTTAATAAACTAACTTCTCATTGATGAAACACTAGAAATAGATTATCTTGCAGTCATTGAGCATATTTTTGTGGTTCCTACAGTAAATAATATCTTTTATATTTAATCTTGTCAACTATTTTTTTCAAGATCAACATAAACTACTGATTTTAACAATGTTTCCCAACCACATAGTTCATTTGAAAATATATCAGTTTATCTTAAAAAGTACAACTTTTCCCAGCTTCAGCACTGGTTCTGTTGTAGGAACAAAAAAAGTAACCCACTTAAGACCAAAAGCCTTTCTTTATCTCCATTCCACTCCTTGTCCCCCTTTTCTTTCACGCTTCTTCTGGGCCAAAGCCTCCCCTCTTCCCCCTCTTCTCAAGCCCCTGAACGCTCACTCCACAAATTGTTAAATCATGTAGAAAATTAAGCAAATGTGCTACTTAAGTGAGTCTTGCGCGAGGATCACGTAGCTGTCTTGTAAAACAGAGGGGGGAGGCTGTGAGACGGAGAGGAGAGGTGAGGCAGACACCGGCTCACAGAGTGGAGTTTTCTCTGTCTATTCTGACATTCCTCTGAAATATTCATCAGTAAATCAGAAGTGAGGAGTGCAAGGGGAAATAGATTGTTCTATTTCAGCTTTTAGAATATCAACCCTGAATAAAACATGCAGTGGGAACGGAGGAAAAGAAAGCCTGTGTCAGAGGCAGCGTTGGCATATTGGGAGCTGGCTGCATATTTTATGCTTTTCATATTTAATTTCTAAGAACTCTCTTTTTTTTCTTGCCTGCATGGCGGTCCGCATGTTTCCGGGTTGCTCATACGCACATTCAACATTGAAGCCAAGGGGAAACATGGTCATTTTGTGGTTTCCTTTTACATGAATGACCATTCACACTGGAAATATACCCTGCCCCATCCACTCAAGAGCATTTCTGTGTTAAAAGTTGTTTGTGCATTCATAGGTCATGTACAGCATGGGAATTTATCGCTGTTACATCTCTGGCTGTTTCAAAGCATCTCAAGCACTTTGCATTTGTACCATGACGTGTGTTGAGGTCATGTGTAATTTATTCCTGGGTCACCGCCTGTTTTTTGAGGCGTGCGTGTGTGCTTTGTACATGCATTATGCGTGTGTGTAGGTCATGTAAAAGATACCTGGTCTCCACAGAGAGGGTACTACTCAACAATGGAGACTCTACTCTCCTGCGTGCTGTTAAATAGGGTGATTCATCAAGGTGATTGTGCAAGTCAAAGCAGCCCACCCTGCCGCACACGAGGGTCCCATGTGCATTGGTAGATTTATGTGTTTGTATTTCCTAAATGTGTGTTTATGTGGGTGAAATTGTGCAAGCACTACCATGGTCAAAGATGAGTAATGGGGTAAAGTTGAGTTTTTTAAAGAGTTGTCCCAGAAGTCATGGTTGCCCTTGTCTTTTTGAATGGTATTTTGAAAGAGGTTTTTCTTTATGGAGATTACAATGCAAAAACGGTCGTTGTGATTATAGAATTTCAATCTTTGATTCTCATCTACATTTAAAAAATAGTTTTTAATAATGCAATGACACTAAATTAAAAACCTTGGCTTCTGATATTGGGTGTTCTTGAAGTGCAGCTGGATTCGACTGATTCTAATTCTGTATTCACATTCACATTCATCCTACATCATCTGGTAGGCCCGTGATGAATGTGATTGACATGATTGTCCAATTACCTGCCAGATATGCTTTTGAAAGGTTGTGCTCATTCCCAACTATTTGCAGTTATCCAGATGGATTACTGATATATATTGAACCACACCTTACATCTGGTGTGTAAGGTCAGATATTTGGTACTTTCTTGTTTTATTTTTTATAACTGATTACAGGAAAACTTTTAGAAACTGTCTCAAGTCCTCAAACTGCTTCATCATTGGACCAAAGTGAGTTTTCAGTGTGTGATATGTAAGTCCCTGTTATGTTTCACCTTCACTGGGCAGATCAGGGCCCTTCTGTGTGAAGTTTCCCGTGCATGCGTAGGTTCTCTCCAGGCACTCCAGCTTCCTCCCACAGACCAAAAACATGTTCATTTGGTTGATTGGGTATGAGTGCGAGTGTGAATGGTGGTCTGCGGCCCTCTATGTTTGCCTGCATTCAGCTGGCGAGCAGTTCAGGGTGTACCCCCTCTCTCGCCCAAAGTCATCTGGGATAGGTACCAGCCCCACAACCCTGAAAGGGATAAGTGGTATTGATAATGGATGGATGGATGGATAACAGTAACTTACTTAATAATGGGTGTCTAGGACATACAATTTTTTTTATTATGGTATCATACTGGTATCAATATCTCTGATTTTTAAATCAATTCTTCCCCTCAGTGGCTTGATTGGGCAAAATCTCAAGGGGCCAAGTTGAATTCAGGGGGCCTGGTTGCCCTGGCTACCACTGTTTCCACCTCTGGCCAGGATGAGAATGCAGCAGAGAAGGGAGATGCTGATGAGCTATCTTGATGATGAGACAAAAAAAGCAGAACTAACAGCACAAAGCTGCTAAATTACGTGGGAGTGTTGATGCTTGGAGGAGATGCATATGCCGTCTTGAGTTTGAGTGGATAGTGGAACAAACTAATTTAATCTGTGCTGCTTTTAAATGCCTTCAGCCAATGGTTTTATGTGTGTGTGTGTTTGGGCAGGGGCTTCCTTGGGGTCCAGAGGACATCAGGAGAGTATAGATCAGAAATTTTTCAATTCTCTTAATAGGTATTGATATCACGATTATAAAACACGATTACAATCTGATTTTAAAACACGAACCACATGCTTTCATTGAATGTTTATGCTTTTGATACAATCATTTTGAACAGTAAAGAACAGGTAGTACATAGAAATATACTTAGAAAGATAAAGGTACCTCAAAATAATGCTCATAATGCTAATGGTAAAAGAGAATAAAAGTTCAGCATGTCATGTGGGACTATAATCTTATAATCCTGATTACTCAGTTTTCATATTTGTGGAAGGCAGTAATTGTAATCGCAGTTAAATTTGACAAACTGCCCAGCTCTAACCTGAAGTGCAAAATGTTCCAAACAGTGAAAAGACCACTCTACTCTTTGTCACTCTGCTGTTTGTTTAAAGATGCCTGTGTGAAAATAATGTGTGTTATTGCACTCGTGTATACACATGGATGCTTTTGGGGGGTAGTGTGTGAGTCATAGCAGGAAGGGGGTTGGTTCATGAGGGAAGTGTGTTTGTGGGGCGGGTGTGTGTGTGTGTACAGAGGGTGTTGAGACAGACAGCAGAATCCCATTTGCACTTGTCAGTGTGGGTTTGGATCAGGTCTGACCCCTGCACTCCTCAGACTGAAAACTGTAATGAGACTGTGAGCTCCTGGTATTAAAATGACACCCTGCCTCGTACGGGCCACTGGGTGCTCCCTCCCCCGCTGCTCCAGCTGTGCATCCTTCCTCTCCCTCTGCATCTCTTTAGGGCTTTCCTTGTCTGTCTTCATCCCTTGTGGCAACACTAATGATAATCATTTGATTTTAGACTAAACTGGGTGAACACAGGATCCCAAAGGCAAATCAAAGAAACTATACCAAAGTTAATAGGGAAGCTCTCCGTGAACACAGACTTACTTAAGTCATATTATCATATTATTTTACGGAATGTAATACAAAATGTTACCGCTATTATGATTTTTTTCTTTATAAAATAACATTACATCATACTGCCAGAATTATTAGGGATGCATAATATTGGCTATTTGCTTTTTTTTTGCATCTCATCTGTGAATGAATTGATTTGTAGGAGGAGAGAAGCTCTGTGTGATTGTGTGTGTGTGCTTTCACCTAATTATGAAAGCAAGAGTATTTATGATTTGGATTCAGTGCCAGAAAATAGCCTGCACCAAGATTTGGGAGCATGTTGGAGCCCCTCCAGAACAGAGAAGATGGAAGCTGCACACCATATGTGTGTATATATGTGTGTTTGTGCTTTCATGCATGCCTGTATAAATCTAATGTTGATGTGTGTTTGTTCATAAACTTGTCTCCATATGTGTATGAGCATGCGTGCAGAGAATAAGAGATGTCAGATGAAACACACATGAGGTTTGGTAGTGGTTGAAGATGAGGGGCTCCCTCGCTCCCATAGCCATGTTTATGCATTTGGGGTTTGTGTGGGAGGTGTGTATGTGTGTGTGTGCATGTGCCAGGGAATGCCTGCAGTGTTTTTGGCACCAGCTCATAGCCGCTACAACTGACAGCTCACCGGCCACCTGATCCATAATTTACCCTGACAAGACTGAACACAGCCCGGCCACAAGCTGCCAACTCTGGCTTTTTGACTCACGTAGAAGGAACAAGATGAGAAGGGACGCAGGGCTGGTGTGAGGAGCGGAGTTGTGAGGGTCCAGAGTAGGGTTGGACAATATATCCAGTTTTAAAGATATATCAATATATTTCCAGACAAAACACAGAGTGAGATATTATCATTCAAAATTAAATATCTTATGTTGAATCAAAATAATGTTCCATGTCTCATCAAGATTCATCTGGGTTTTTTTTCCTAAGTGCAAACTTCAATCAATCTCTTTGGAGAAAAATAAGAAATATGTCGAGTTAAAGATTCATTGAAAGATTCTTTTTAAACTAACCCCCCCAGATTCAGTTCCTTTTCTAAGTCTTTCCAATGTTACTGTGTAAATTAGAGGATGCTCGATCTCTTTTGGTTAAAATATGAATGAGAATCAATGGATTTCTGAACTATGTATTGCCTTTATTATGAAAATAATGTTCATGTTTCGTTTCAGAAAGTGGATGAAATTGCCAAAGAGCAAGGGAGTTGCATTTGTAAAATTTAGACAATTCACATCATTTTTTTTGTGTATTAAAAACACAAAATTATCAAATTTGTGATGTAATTGCAGGTTTAGTCTTCACTTATAATGGAAATGCAGAGGACCAAGTCTTGAACCATGTGAACCAGCACATTAAAAAAAAAAGGTTGTGATTTTTCAGTAATGAATTACTTTTTGATTCTTTGCTGACACCCGTCTCTATTATTTTGATACTGACTGGCACTTTTTCAAATGTCAACAAATTACATTTCCAGTTGAGAAACAGCTCCCTCTCTTTGGTCAAAATAACACTGGATCCAAATGTTACTGTACACATTACATTACATTACACATTAGACAGGATGTTCACCATTTGGAAAAATGGGTGCAACTGGCAAGGAGTTAAGGAGTGTGTTTGCACAGCTTTGACAATGCGCTGGTATTTGCTTTATACTTTTTGTATATAAAAACAAAAACAGAAAAGCACTTAAGATAAGATGCAAATAACAGCTTCCTTATTGGAAAAAGCAGGAGAGCAATTATTGAACCCTGTGGGACACCATTTTTAAAAACAGAATTTGAATTCTGCTTTAACACTTGGTACTTAATATAGAAACAACACAATCTGTGTCATTTTGATGATTTTATTATGGCCACTAGGACAACCCTCTCTCTTTTTTGATTAAATCTATGATTAATGATCATAAAGTTTTTGTTATCTGATGTCTTTGATACCACTGATCAATAAAGTAATTATGATTATATCATCTTGAAACATGGAGTATGAGAGTGGAAAATTTTGAGATCCCCTGTAGATTTGGTTTTGTACAATTTTGACTTTTTTTTTTTTTTTTTTCGTTCTTGGTAATTAGACATGAAAAATTGCTGAATGTTGGGAATCTATTGTTTTGCCATGGTATCAAACTGGAATGGATATCACTTTTTTTTAAAGAAAGTTAATTATTGCATTATGAAATTACCATTGGTATTTATTTAGAGTAAAAACATGTTACATACAACTATTATTACCATTTAGCCAGAATTAGTATGGTGTTTTTTGTCCACATTCTCCGGCCCTATCCCGGTGCAGGATGAAAAGTAACTGTAAGTTGAGGCTGGCACAGTATCTGAGGTGGTTAAAACTAATGAAAGGATTACAGCACCGAGGAGTGAAGAGACGTGTTACCCAGCCACAAAGCTCATAAATGAATAAACAAGATCATGTTATTTATTATAAAGGGTGAAACAGGTCGAGCCCCGAGGCAGGCTTGATTTCATGAAGGTCCGTTTTTCACAGACTAATATATCCGTCCTCATAACGGGTGATCCCGTGAGGAGTGATAATGCCTGGAATGAAGATCATTCACAGAATGTTTATGCTCAGTGGAGAATTGTGAAATTACAGGCCTGGGACCCTCTCAGTCCAATTTACTGCCAGCAACGCACAGCTGTGCTCTTTTCCTCTGCTCTTAATACTGAGGTGGACGTTACAGCTTGCTCTTTGGAGTTTAGTGTTTTATTAGCTGTATTCGTAGAGATGTTACAAAGCCTGTAGTCCCTCCTGATACTGGTTATTATGTCTTAACCAGAACTTCTCAACTGCAGGGTAGCTGTGTTCCATGGGATGTAGCTGTGTACAGTACAAAACTGTGAAGCCCTGCTGATAGAGTTTGGTTTTTTATTTAATGCTGGCGAGCATGTAACCTCTGATAGGATAATCTCACAATCACGGTGGGTAAGAAAATACATGGACTTGAACTCTCTAGAACTCTGACTACTGAAGGTGCTTTTTGCACCTTGAGTCACTCTTCCCAGTTCCCACCACATCTATACTCTGATGGCAGCTTGTTGGTAGAGTCCATCAGTATTATTGAATCCTACTGATACAGATTTGTGTGCCACTGATATAGAAGTGAGAGCTGTTTGGGCTTTTGCCTATAGGCACTCATCAGCCCCCTGACCCTTCAATGGAGAGACAGTTAACTCTACCATTGAACTCCACCCAATTGATAAGTCCTGTAGCAGTGTCACTTAAGTTCCACACTCCTGGTGTCTTTCAGCTTCCAAAAGACTGCAGCCATTTGGGAAAAATTACACTATTTTGTGTGTGTGTGTGTTTTTTTAATCAAGTTTAGTGAATGAGATTTCACCAAAATATAGTTCTGCAATTGTCATTAAGAAACTAGGAGTGTAGTGGGCCTAGCAGTCTGTTGCAGCTCCCATGCATGTTTAAATCCTACACTAGGTTTGATGAGCTGTAGTCATAAATGTACTTTACTCTAGTATGTTATGTTATGTTTTCTGATTCTCTCTCAATAGGGGATAGTAAAAGTAGAGTGTCTTGGTATGTTCTCCTGGAGTCAACGAGCATGATTCACCTGCAGTCCTCCTCGTCCGGGAAAGTGAGCATGGAGGGAAATCTTATCATTTCATTTTTTATGTCATTTATTTCTATTTCTATTATATTGCGTTGAACTTTAACATTTCTTACCCCTTTCTTTCCTTTGTTACAGTTTTTTTCCTCACTCTTTCTTTTCCTTTTTGTTTTTATTTTTCTTAGACAAAATTGTATGGATCTATTTCGGCTCCCACAGTTACTGTCAGATCTAAAAATATATGAGCATGGCCAGTGCTAACATAAATGTTGAACGAACAGTCCGGATGATATCCTGACCTTAAATGTGGGAGAAAGATTTTTTTTTTTTTTATAGGAGACACACTTTCGTACTATTGATCACCCTCTCTCTATCTTTCACTTGAAATTCAACATTAGAACAAAGGAACAGCAATACTGACTTAGAAAAAAACTCAATTTAAACCCATCGACACAATTTGCGATAATGGTGGGCACTATGTGATTGTGGTCGGCACCTTAGGCCAACACCCAGTAGTGGGTTTTGGGGGCGATATTAACACAGTAATAGATCCAGTTTTGGATGGATCAGGTTCTAAAACCACAACTCGGTCTAAAATGGCTCAGACTTTAACACACTTAATGAGTCAGTGTGGCCACGATGACCCCTGGCACATCCAACCATCCAACAGATAAGCAGTTTTTCTTTTTTTCACGTCCATAAATCTCATTCTCGCAAAGATTATATTAAGATATACATTTGGCTTGCAGTACCAACTTCCTCACATTTATGTTTGTATACACTACTCAAAAAAAACTTTAGAAATGTTATTTAGATTGATTTTTTCACCCCTTTGCTAATTCCAGCTGGTATTGTATTTCAAATCACTGGAAAGCCTGTTCATTCACCTTTCCAACAAGGTACAGCTTTTGAAGTCTGTGCATATGTGAAATAAACACTAGCTGACGTTGTGGCTATTGCCCCTCTAAAAAATGTGCCAAAATCCCCAGCAACTGGAAGCTGATGTTCTGGTACACAGAGTGGCAGCATTATCTGGTTTCAGCCTGGTGCTATTTCCAATCTTAGGACCAAGGTTTGTGAGACTGGTGAAGTCACAGACAGACCGCAAAGTGGACATCCCAGGAAGACAACACCCCAAGAAGACTGGCTCCTCACCCTGTTGGCTTTCGCCCAGGGGAAGAGGGGATTTTGGCACATTTTTTGGGGTGCTACTCACATGTTTAGATGTGTTGCTCATTTAATGGATGCACAGTCCCTACGAGTTGCACCTCATTGTAAATGTGATTTCCAAGGATATAAAATACAGTACCATTTGGTGTTATTAAAGGGGAAAAATAATCAACCAAAATAACATTTTACATTTTTTTGATAAGTATATATACAAACAAATTTGTGAGGAAGCTGGTGCTGCAAACCAAACTAGATCTGTCAGTGGCACTGTTTCGTTTTTGTGTTTTAACTAATATGAAGTGAAGTCACCTTTCACAATGAACACATGTGGTGATGCCTGCTTGAGGAGGTGATAAGAGACCACTGAGCATTAAAACCAGCTGCCTTCTGTCTGAACTCGCTTCACACACACTGACCTTCTACTGCTACTTTATGGAAGTGTTTTAGATGCACACACACCTCGTTGACCCCATCAATATGATATGTGTGTGTGTGTCCAAAAAAAGGCCTTCAAAAACTAATGCATGTGCTTTTTGTACTAATGCTCGACATGCTCATGTGGGATGCGTGTGTGCATGTGCATGATTGCTTTGCACGCTTATCTAAGAGTGTCTGTATCTCAGCAGACCATGAAAATCAAATTTTGAAGATCCACGTAGATCACCTTTCATCTCTCAGAAGTCCATCTTTCCTTTTAACCCCCCTGGCCAGTCAGGGAGAAGCTGCAGTGAAGAGTGAAGGGGGTGGTTGATATTTAAGTGTGTGTGTGTGTGTGTGTGTGAGTGTGTTAAGATGCACATCAGTGAACACTCTCTTGACGTTGTGATATGCCTTTATAATCCACATTTCACGCCAGCACAGAGGCGTTTGATGTGATGCAAGTTTTAGAGGAAATTATGGGCAGTGACCAGATGCAAGGGGCGCTTGTGATCCACATCTGCCTGCAGATTTATTGCATCAGAGCTGTTTCGAGCAGCACTTAAGGCACGACATTCAGAAACTCCACCAAAAGACTTTTATTTCTCAGAAAATAAAAAATAACATGCATTTATCAGAAGGTTTTTATTTTATTTTCAAACTGTCACTGTCTTTGTCGATAAAGTTTACAGGTCTACAGTTAACAATTATGATAATAATGTCATAAATGTATACACTGATAACTAAGGATTGGATTATAATTGAAGTGAATTCTCATACAATTCAAACAGCATTATCGTAATATCAGGCATTTCAACCTCGTAATTTACTTATTTAAAGCCTCATCAGGCTTTTGCTGCAGGTATCGATCACTGATCTCCTTTTTTGTGAAATCAGACAATACTGATGCAGATACAGATCAAGTTTTGTCTTTTGTCATTACAACTGAAGGAGTGTAGGAAAAATGTTTACATAAAAAGGTATGCAACTTTGTGTTCTAAGAGTCAATATAACCAGAGAGACTAACTATTTATGCCTTATTTTTTAAGCTTATAGTCATGGAGCAAAGATGAGAAATAAAGATATCAGCCGTGCTCTATGGAAAAGAGGCAGGCATACAAACATACAACTTTACATTTTTAAGCTTTTGTTATTTTCTCCCAGATTGACAGACTGATTTAAGCCCGTATGCAGCATCAATCAATTTACCATCATCGTCAACACACATCTGTCATCCAAACGTCTTCTCAGTCTTCTCTGTGCAATAACTGAAACATAATAGATGTGGCGGAGCAGATGTTGAGTCCACATGATACTCCCTCAGTCAGAGTACAGTGCTCGTACAGCCTGAGTGCCTTCACGCAGGGTGCAGAGCCACATCAGAACCTCAGCGTCTGTCACTTAAACAAACTACAGATACACTGCAAACCATGAAGGACCTCCTCAGACCCTCACCCTGGTCTGTGTGTGTTCCCTTCTTTCTCACACACACATTGGGCCAGATGTTTAATTGACATACTCGGGCCTGGGAGAGTGTCAGAAGTTATCTATGCTTGATCAGACAGTGTCTGTGTGCTACTGTCCTCCCTGTTCTTGTCCCTGGTTTCTTTTTCCCAGATCACACTCTGTCTTTCTTTCTTTCTGTTTTGCTTACAGCAGCAAGTGATCAAAACTTTGAAGTGGTGTCAAGGTTGCTGCTGCAGTGGGAGGGATGTGCTTCACTGGAAAAAAGACAGACTTTGGTTTTAGTCCCCTGGCTCTTACCTGAAGACAATTGTAAAATTACAGAAACTCTGCAGTATAACTTGAAGAGCTGCGAGAGCAAAAACCTCCGCAAAGGCATTTCCAACATTGTGGGGCAAGTTTTTGTCAAACGTGAAAATCTGCCCTAGCTTGCTTTGTTAACAAATACTTGGAAAAAGTCCTGGATCTTTATTTGGATCAAAATCAATATCTATTCACTTCTTCCTTGTGCCTTGACCAACCTTCCCTGAAAATTTCATTAAAATCTGTGGAAAACGTTGTGAGTTCTTAACAAAAATGTGAAAAACTGAACTATGCCATATTGTTAAGAAGTCCTTCAAAAAAATTTCAGGATCTGCATCCAGATTTGGATCACTACCAAACTGTTATCAAGTTTTCTTTGTGCAATTTCCAACGTTCCCTGAAAATTTAATCAAAATCCCATGATATTTTTTTTTTAGTTATTCTGTTCCAAAACTAACAAACAAACTAATAAACGCCGGCAAAAACAGAACCTCCTTGGTAGAGGTTCTTCATGTTTACACCTCAGTGATCTTGCTCCTTAAGTCCGACTGTTCTGAGTTAAAGCTGTAAATAACCCTTTAAGAGAGGCACAGGTGCTTGGCAAACACTTTTAAGCTGTTTTAAAATGTGCTACTTTAATATCATTCAGCTTCAGGCAGAACTTTGTCCAAGCTGGTTGTTCACACGTGTCCCTTGGAGCAGTGCTGAGGAAACTGGGGTTGGGGGTTTGGGGATTATGAAGACAGGACCTGCTGTCAAAACAATGACGTGGAAGTGCAACAGATTTTGCTTAACTATCATATGACTACAATTTTGCCATCATTCTGTCGCTTCCTGTAGTTCAGTAATAATCAACTGGCAGTCATCAGCCACCGCCCCCCTCTCTTTTCAGCTTCTCAGCCAGCCTATAGAGCAGGGGTGAGCTAGATATTCTTAATTTTACCACTGGATGTGCCCCTGGTTAAGATGCTAATGGGTCATCTTCACTTTCAGACTTAAAACAAAAGCAGAAAGCTGAAAAACTATATAGGAGCTTGGAATGTGTGTGGATATAACAGACACATGATACTTTGAACATTAGACCTTGAGATAGGGAAGACACTGAAGCAAATGTAAGTAATTAATAACTGCTCCCAGATGCTGTATCAGTTTGTCTTCAATAGTCAAGTACAAGCTTTATGTGCTGTCGTGGGCCAAATTTTCATTATTTTTGGAACTTGCTGTGGGCCAAATAAAAGAAGACTACAGGCAACAGTTGGGTCACAGTTTGGAAACCCCTGCTTTCAACCATATATTGGATCTTGTGACAATATCACTTTAACTGCTCATGTGAAAAGCCATGTTTCAGCGGTGGGTAATGTTTTGTTTGAGCAGTGCAGAAATCTGACCTCTTAGCATGGACAGAAGTGTTCCAGTTGAGTTTAAGAGAGTGTTATTTTGGTCATGGTGGCCTGCTTACTCTCTCCTTCTCCCTCTGACTGTCTTTGAGTAGTTAGCAGACCTGGATGGTACTGCCTGGTTCTGCAGCTTTGTTGGACCAGCTAGTATGTAGGTCACTTTCTGCTCTCGGTCTCCCAGGCCCTGTCCCTCCCCTGACGTTTCCCAGACAGCCCGTCAGCTCTTCACAGCTCCTCGTCTCAACACTCCACCACCCTGCTCCACACCGTCGCTTTCAGGCAGCTAACAACGCCGTCAGAGCTTCTCAGTTGTCTCTCTGTCACTCTCTCTCTTCTCCTGCGTGCTTCACGGCTGTCACGTCCATATGTTCCCGAGCCTGCAGGAAGGAAGACGCTTCACTCTTCCACAGCTTCTCAACATGTTCGCTTCATTCATTAGACAGTGTTGCTCTGGTCTAATGGCATTATCAGTGTGTGATTGTGGTTAATGAGCATTCAGGCTTTTGTAGTTCAGGACCTCGGGCCTCACATTATTAGATTGTTACCACAGCGAGGAGTTTGTGGAGCATGCTGTAACTGATCCTCAATCAGCTGGCTTCTGTCCTCCCCGCCAGGATAAAGCTGTTCAGGACAAATGGTCCTGTGGTGCTCACAGCACTGAGACAGAATGACTGCACCATAGAGAATAAGCACCTTAATGAGACGCTGATGTCAAATTTTAAACAGAGGAGACTGCAAGTACACTTTCTTACACCCTGAACTTTCTCTCGGTAGATTGTTTTTGGTTGTGAATCAAGATATGACACTGAAAGAATCAGGTGGAAATGGTGGTGGGAGCAACAAAGTCCGACTGGATAACACATTGGCTTTTTATCAGTGCTGTTTGACAGTCAGATTGTATGAAGAGCAGAAATGAGTTTTATTACCTGCATGAAAATTGCACAAGTATTGGCAGCAAAGTATAAACATAATTATCCTTTGTGCCCACTTAAGGTGAATTTTCCTGTTAATTTGCTCCATTTGTGCATCATCTAATTTTGACTTCACACTGACATTTAACCATAGGAGCTGCAGGAGAAATACTCAAGCCCTTTTCACAGTGTCTTTCTGCAAATGTGCTGCAACAAAGCTCTGCTGAGTCTGCATGCCTTCCTCTGGTAGTACAACTCGTTCCCCCCATTCCAACACCACAATGTTCACAGCGGAGGCAAAGAGTCCCAGGAGAGTCAATTTTAAGGCTTGAAACCAACTTTCAATGTATATAATCCTTAAAGTCAAAGTAAAAAATTTTGTCCTTTAGCGTTTATACATGAATACATCCTGTAATTTTTGTAGTATGCAAGTGAGAGCAAAACATGGCTTTGGAGAGTACTCTGTTCTGATTGGTTGCAGGTATTAAATGCCAAAAAGCTTCTGAAAATGCCTGTGTTTACCATTTTTAATTATGGTGCAGTCAACACCAACAGGCAAAAACTTGGTATCCAAAATCACTAATTTTCAGGAAATGGGAAAAGCACTTTATTTTTAAATCAATACTTAACTGTCAGCAATTGGTTCTGATTTGTTGAGGTTAAACAAAACTCAGCGTTGAGCCCATTATAAACATTTCAGCAGAAATAAAGTATAAAGCGAATGAGAGGTTAAAAAATGTGCTATTTTCCATCTGTAAAACACTTCAGCCAAACTATTTGCCATGCTTGAAAGCCTTCAGCTCCTGCTTTATTTCAGCTTGTCTAGTCTACTTTTGCCTCCACCCATGAATAAGTTCATTGCACTTGCTTATGGCCGCAGCATAAAACCATTAAACTCAGGCTTAGTACCAATAGTGACCCACCTTATTGAGTCATGTCTGTCCACTGTGTTGGGACAAAGTTTTCGGTTCAAGACAGAAGAGGAATGTGTTGCTTCTCTAAGCCAAGAATCTCAAGTGATGCAGAAATAAAGCTCTAAAAAGGTCTCTCCTTTTAAGCTTTTGTTTGAGATACTCATAATTTTGACTTCTTAGCATGCATTAATTGTCCTATTGTGTCCAAATTCAATACAATTCTGCTGTTCTTTTGTGTATGTCAATAATCTATGTGAACAGCTTTACTGTAAACAATACATTTGTTTTGGATTGTTGTGGTTCCTGTTTTGGCCAGAGACCAAAAGAATTAACTGTGCACTTTTTATCCCAGTAGGTGTACTTGTGTGCACTCCCTGATGCTTTAACTTAGTATGGTTTTTATGCATGTATGCCAAAACAAAGCACATATGGATGTTTGTATCTATACGCAGGCCTAAGAGAGTCAGAATATTTGCTTATCTTCCCTCCAGTCTTGAGGTTTGTTTCTCGTAGCGTTCCTCAATTCAAACCAGGTCCCCCTTTAGCGGAAAGACCCTGGCAGCTGGCAGAAATAAACATAATGACTTTTTCAGCATTGTAGCAGCGCTCTGAGCCCCTTTGAATTATAGAGACGTGGGGCAGCGGCGGAGCATAGCTGCCGCGTATCCACCCGAGGGGAGGTACACCAGGAAGTACTCACAGGCATCAATCAGACAGGGATGGAAGATGAAGGGGGGATTAGATAGTGATGTTGTAAATCCACTTGCACTCCAGGAAGTGTGTGTCCTGGAAATCCTTGCAAAGTTTTCTGAGGATAGGATGGATTTTATGGTGTAGCTGGAACTGTTTGCTGTAAGAACTAAGATGACACCTAACAATTTCTAAATTCAACTGTACAAACAAAAGAAACTCTCTCAAATGAGAGCTACAAATACTCTCTTAAAGGGGTAAACATGCCCTTACTGCTGTGCCAAAAGGCAATGCTTTGTTTGAGATATTAGTGGCTAATAAAAAGCTATTTATCTTTGAGGCATTTTTTGCCACATAATAAATCAAGTTTTGTGTTGGACAGCAGGGCAATAAAGGTTCATTTCCTCTGACACCCCTGTGGTATTTTTATTATTAATGGAGCTTAATGTAATTTTGGGAGAGGCTAAGTGTGCAGACAAGGGTAATTAGAAAAGGTAAGACAAAGAAAGTTTTCACAAGATGAGTCAGAATCAGATCTTTTTGGTCTTTCTTCCCAAAGTCCCCTACATTTCTTTTAGTATGGTTTCTTTAGTAACTTTAAATCAATAGAAAATATAGCTATCAATCTTGAGCTGGGTAAAAATGGTTTTAGGTATATTGAGAAAAGACAAAACGTGGTTGTAAAGGAGTGCAGGCCTACAGAATGGGGGCTCCCACAGCAGCGCTGGGCTATTTTAAACTGAGCAGGCTCAAAGTTCAGTTCACACGGTTATAACATGGATCTGAACTTACACATCATGTTGATGTTCTTGTCCCTTCATCCTAAATCGGAAATAACAGGGATTTTCTATTGTATTTTTTTGTATTTAGTCCTCCAACAGGTAAACCTCGCAGTGCATCTGGATCGGCCTGATTCCTCTTGCAAAGCTCCAAGCTAAAATGATACACTCACCAAACAGTTGCTGTTAGCAACAAGTGGACAGTGATATAGTGTAGTTTTCTGTTCGGTATTTTTCAAGTTACTTTTATTAACAAAAAAATTTAACAACAACAGATCACTAGACTTATAAAACTGATGTGTTACAATACTCATTAAACCAAAAAAGTGATCTGAGCACTCCAACAGATTACTTTGTAATGCATTATCCTCAGCACTGATAATAACTGACACATGTTTTTATAATTACAAATTAATCACACATTAATAAAAAACAAATGTGGTTAATGTTCCTTTACCACAGTTGAGGCCTCTCGTATGCCCAGAGCGTCCTCCAGTTACACATATTGTGCTTTGTCAAAAACATTTACATAGATTCAGAACACGGGCTGGAAAGTGTGCCAGTATGAGGTTAACAGAAAGTTTATCTCAGGTCTTACTTTCATGCTCATCACATCTGTGACAGAGACAGAGAGCTAAGTCTGCAAACTCAAGCTAGAGAGACAGATATGCGAGGACCTAGTGAAAACACCCATCTGTCTGGATTTTAAGAATAATTAATTTTATTTCTTCTCCAGCCCAGTAACAACTGACCCACTGCCCGGTATTAGTCCACAGCCCTGCTTTTTCAAACCCCTGATTTCAAGCACTAGTATTAGAGCAGGCCTTTGCTTTGGAGTTAGAGTTAGTCATGGAAAATAAAATGAAACTGTAACATCTCTGCTCCAGACATTATGCATGCCTAAAGACCGCTTTCTCTGGTTTAAGACATAAATTTAACAGAAAATGTTTCTTAATGCATAAGTCACCACTGAGAAAACTGGCCACATGTACACTCCTACTTGTGGTGTGGGTGTGCACATAAAAAATACCTCCTGGGCTAAAGTTGATGTGAATCCCAGGCTCCTCATATCAACTTGAGCAAGACAGCATCTTTGCAGACGGGAGTAACTTGGCAATTTTCCCCGGAGACAGAATCCTCCCCCGGGGTCAGCAGACATCATCAGACGGGTCAGACTTGAGGAGCTGCAGCTCCATATGAGGGACTCATACCATAAAGTCAAGTGTCTTAATTTCTCTTTTAATGCAGAGCACAGTGCTTGAGCACCCAATTCACCTGTGCTCTTTCCCGCTCAGGATAAGAGTATCTGCAGAAGGTCACGTCTGCATGCACGTATCATAGATCTTTGCAGCAGAGGGAGCATTATTACCCCGGCTGTTTTCAAGAACCCAATTTTCACCTGGGCAATTTCAAGCACTTCAAAACATTGCTTGGCTTCACTTGCAAAATGTCATTGGGAAAGGTCAGAGTATGTCATAAACAGTGTGAATCCTGACTAGTTAAAGCATCATAGGCTGCTGGTGGCATTTCAGAGTAAATGTCAGCAGGGTTTGTGAGCAGGTGCACAGGCAATATGGTGTTAAGGATGGGCACTTTGAGCGGGATAATGCTGCATCGTCTAAGACACTTCAAGTAACAGTAAATTTAGATCAGTCACCAAAACTTACAAAACACTTTGAGGAGATGTTGCGTAACAGCTTTTAACACGCAGAAACTATGGCATGTCACTTCTTAATGGATGAAGAAAGACTTGGTTGCTGGAGGAGAAAAGTGCGGTTTTACTTGTTTATGTGTGAGTCATTCTCCCTCAGATTTCCACCCCTCACTTTAACCATCTCCGTTTCCATTTCCCCTCCTCTATTTTACTCCTTTTTCATGTCCTGTGGGTGTCATCAACAGTGACCACCCTGAAGATAAGACATTGTGAATCCAGGAGTGTGTGCGCGGGTGTGTGTATATGCCTGTCTGCGTAAGCACCTGTAATGAGTACCGCATGTGTGTGTGCCGAGGCCCGGCCTAATGAAGCCCAGACCATTATTTATTTCCCGTGGCCCTGTCGCTTGGCCTGTTGATGCACCTGTGTACACACACACACACACACACACACACACATCTGTCTATAATGACCACTCTCTTCCTTACTGCATAGCACTACAGTCCCTGGAGTGGTCATTAGACCAGAGAAGGAGAGAGTGACTGAGGGAGAGAGACCAGCACTCACGGCTTGGATTTTGGAGCCAGTTTTGGGTTATTCTTTTGGGTGGGGGTTTTGGAGGGTCAGGGTAGGGTGGACCAGTATTGCTCTGAAACTGCAGTAGCACAGAGAGATGTTTGCGTGCTTTGCCTTCTTCCTTGCTCTCGATCATTAGAGTACAGAGGTGCATCTTTTATGGGCTCTGCAGCAAAATAACACAGTGTCAGTCAGGGTTGTCATGGGACAATTTTGAACTGATACAAGCAGAAAGGGCACAATTGCTGTAAAATTCAGCTTCATCAACTGCTATCATTTAAAAAAGATAATTATTTTAACAAGGAACAAAAGAGGATGTTAATGATGGAGAACATCAACATCAACTTTTATCCATTTTATTAGGTTTGGGTTCTAAAGGAACCTTGATGACTTGAAAAAACCCTGAATTACACACATGCCTGTATAGAAAATCTGATAAAAGCATGAGGTCAATTTAATACCTAGGTCATTTGGGAGAGTTGTTCCAATACAAGTGGGCAAATGAGCTCTGTTTTGGCGCAAACAACTGCTTGTCTGTAAAAGGTGGTCTCAGCTCACTTCTAATCAGCTCCTGGAGTGGTTTGTTTGCAGTGAGGACACAATTGCCTCTGGCAATTACGACCTACTACAACTGTGAGTAGGTTGCTTCAGCTGTCAAAATAGTCAGTTCCTTGACACACAGTCACGTAACTTCCAATTTTAATCTGACCCGTCTCAAGTAGACACTTGAAGAACCACAGTTTTTGGCACTTCCACACTGGCTTCATTTTTCTGCCCTGAAGGTTGCTTCTTGGTCTGTAAGGATGATGGTATGAACTTTAAGGGAATATGAAACCTTTCCTTCTTGACTAATTCCCTCCCTGTTCAAGCAGCGATGGCCGTCTCTCAGCAGGAGAGGCTGCTCCTATTATATCCACAGCACTTAGCTTTCTGGCCTTGTGGCCTTCCCCAAATCCCCTCCGCTGGCTCCTGCTAATCCCCACCAATAGTGGAAGGACAGGGCAGCGGCAGACAGGGTGAGGAGGGGGATGGCCATGGGTGTCGGTGGGGGAAGGCTGGAATAGAAAGACAAACAGGCAGCTCAGATGTGGCTTCCATTTAAATAGGACTTCCAAATATCTCCCAGAGGAGTTGAACCTGAGCTTGAACTTCCCTTGAACACAGCCTTCCTGATTTTACCCATTAATAAACTCTGTCTTATATTTCACATCCTGATTTGCATTTCATAAAACCTGCAGCAATTAAGGACATCCTTGGCATATATTACACCAGAAGCTTTAGCAAACAGCTCAGGGCGCTCTGTGGGTATGTGTGTGTGTGCAGACCATGTTAAGTGTATGTATGGTTGTGTGTGTTGCATAGCTCCAGTTTTGACTCGGGTATCAGTAGACTGAGATGCCTCTCTCCTCCGTCTGCTCCTCCAGTCACCAGGCTGAACAGGTTCAGAGGGAGAATAAAGATGAATTATTAATACATGTTTGCGTGTCTGTCTTCTCAGGGAGCTGAATGGGAATAACCTCACACGCATCACCAAGAGTGACTTCGCTGGACTCAAGTACATCCGAGTTCTGTAAGTTTTCCACTTAATGTCTGTGTGTCAGTGTTTGTTATTCATGAGGCAGGGCTCGGAAAAATGTCAATTTTTTCTATGCTATATGGGAACATGTTTTAGCAAGATTTCAGATAATTTAATCTTTTTTATACTCATGTAGTTAATATGATTTTTTAAAAGGGTGCCAGGTCTAATGATTAGTAAAAATGTTGTTCGCATCAAAGAAAACACAAAAACTGATATCTTCTTAATCAGGAAGTAATCCATTCAAATGTTTAGGCTAAATGTGAGACTATTCTTTTATTTTGGGGTATTTGTACAATTAAAATCAAATGACACTGACACCTGTTCATAACCTTGAAGTGCAGATGGATCTCTCAGATTCTGTGATCAGTCAGATCCATCTTGTCAAGCTCCAATCTACAACATTTGTGAGGCAGCCCAAAGCATCATGGCCCAATCAGCATCCTTTAGAGCAGGAAGAAGTGTGATCTACGAGTGAGACAACTGTTTATAGGGACACTAGCATAGATAATACCAGCCTCAGTTGCAGTTTACCAGTTTCCTCTGCAGAAAGGATATTTTCACTCCCCTTCTGACATGTTCATTTGAGAGTTTGTTTTATGAAGTGGTTCACATTCTGTCCTGTTACACCACAGCAGTAATGCCCACCTACGGCATTATCTGATTGGCCCATAATGAAAGTGACTGATGGACAGATCATCCAATCACCTGCCAGATATGCTTTTGAAAGGCTCTGCCTGTTCCCAAACACTGTCTATGGGCTCTTTCCTAGATGAACTAGTGAAATATATTGACTGGTCTATCTGGTGTGTCAGTTTAACATTTTCAATACCACAACAAAAAAGTCCTTTGTATAATTACTTGTAGTACTTTGTAGACTGTTGTGTTTTAACCATCCAACACCAACAACACCAACATGAACCAACGGGACACGGATCTATGCTCTCATATTGTTTATGTAAAATTCTGACCTCTGAATGTTGGAGCAGAAATAAAGACATATCAGACTATGTTTTTACAATCCTTAGTTGTCCAATGTTTGTGACCCTATGCAGATTGTAGTCCATCTTTCTGGAGAGGCATCTACGTCAAGATTTGTTGCGTTGTGCATTCAGAAATGTACACCTGAGCATACATAAACATTGACACTATTTAGTTCAAACACTGTGTAGAAGTTTAGTCTGTTATCTAATTTTTCAAATCACAACATCGTCCAGTTTAAGGTGTATTGCGTTTCTTTTTTGTTGCACTGATTTCAAAGGTTATCAGTATAATTACTCAAATCAAATCATGTAAAATCAAATCATTTTTATAAATCTGGTTAAAGTCCTGCAATATACAGCACAATACACCATTTATCACCTCTTGCTCAAGCCCTTTTCACACATGCAATCTTGACATTTCAAAGCAAATACCAAGATGACTGTACCCAGAAAATTCTAACACTTGCATGTTTACATTTGGCCCTCACAGCTAACATTTTACTTGCAGTACATGTCAGTGGATGGAGTAAGGTACTTTCAAGGTATAATCTAGGTGGTAATATTAAGATAATAATTTTGGCCCAGGTCACCAAGCCTTTTTATTGATGCTAACATCAGTCCACTTCTCCACGTATGCCATAGCTCTAGCTAACCCTACAGCCCACAGGTTGCACTGACTTGCTGCTCAAATTAGCATAAAGCTGCTGAAGTGGAGATGCTTCTGTGGAGAGTCCTACTCCAGAGTACATTAAACTCCTGCAACAGGTGAAGTAATGGACTTCTCTTTCACTGTTTCCTGACTGTTGTAGTAGCTCTCTTTGTCCCTCAGACACACTCACAGGCTCACTTGGCCTCTGTCCCCACACATAAACATGTAATGTGTACACAAAGCTCCAGGACCAAACCAGCTCTCAGCACTGTTAACACATTCAGGTGAAGTCATTGACTCCCTCTGTGTGCAGAAATTAGACAGCACTTGTGACTCCGGGTATTAAAGACTCTGTAAAAATGTCGAAATGTGTGCACATGCTTGTGAGACTAGTTGTTAAAACACTGCCAGAGGGGAAGCTGTGTAAACTTGAACATGTTTTAGGTGTAACAGGAGCTGCGCATAATTTCTGCTTCCCAGAAAAGTCTGAAGATTTTTAATCCTCATCCTTGTCTTCACCTTCTTTTCTAAACTTCAGCTCACTTGATTCTGCTTCTCCTTTCCCCTCTCTTTATCCTATTCATGTCTCATGTCAGCTGAGGTTATATAACTGTGAACAAAATCAATGAAATAATGAAATAATGAAAACAAAATATGATTAACTAGTTCAAGTACAGTGTTGGGTCAAGAAGAGGGGCTGGGGTTATTTATGTGGTAGTGTGATTCATAGAAATTTTATTTGCAAGGGATGAACATGAGACCCAGATGCAGTATGTTTGCCTGTATAGCCAAAAATCTTTTCAGTTCATCTTGCAGTCAGAGAGAACATTTGTGCTAAATTAAACTAAGGGAGTGAGATATCAGTGTAAAGGCCACCTAAAATTAGAACTTAAAGTAATCAACATGTATGAGAGTTTTCAATTTTCCCATTGAAACTAGAACAAACAAATAAAGCCCTGAACTGTGCTGCATTCGCATGAAGAAATAAGATTTTGCAGTTTTTCCAAATCAACTAGAAAATTATTTCAGAGCTCTAAAAAATATTTTCATAGAAATTATGTTTCCCCGGATTTTTTTAATGTATTAAAATGCTGTTGGGTTTTATTCTTTTTTTTTTTTTTTTTTTTTTTTTTTTGAAAAATAGAAAAAAAAAAAAAATGTTGTCAGCTGATCATGGAAAACATTCTCCTGCAGAAAAAAACAGGCTGTAATATTTACAGTGCCTACTTAAATATGACAAACTCACTGTAAATAGTATAATCATCTATGTAACTTATTGAGAACTTTGGTATACACAATATTATCATAAAAATATCAGTATCAGCAGATAACTGACTAAAAAGTTCATAATCAGTATCTGCAGATATTGATTTTTTTGCTGATATTTACATATAATATTTTGTTGGTCATGTTGGCCATGTGTATGCCATATATTGGTTGTAATATTAGCACAATGTACAACTGTACCATTATGGTTGCCATCATCATTACCAAATGTCCACTTTTATAAATTATATTTAGCCTATAATTTATATCTCAATTACTAAAGAATACAATGTTTTTTTGCTACATATCTTTTTCTAGCATAAATAAAGTGTAACCATGTAAAAAAGGTCATTTACAAAAAGTATCTGTTCGGTGTCAGCAATATTGAGTTTGAAAATACCAGCACATCAGGTATCAGCAAAAATCCAATACTGTGCATGCCAAGGTGAAAAGATTGAAAGCTGTCAGTATGATTACAATCATACTGACAAACTTCCTGTCAAAAAAATAAAAAAATTTAAGGATTTTGAATGATGTTTCAAGGCAGCCAGCACTCCTAAATAGGTGTTAAACTCACCTTTATGCAGGTGCAAACATGGAGAATAAAATAAAGCTTTTGACTAAATAGGACTTTTCCCTACCGTCATCGCTTGTGTCAGACAATTTTTCTGGAGGGATATGAAACAGAGGTAGATTTTTCACAGCAAAGAATCTCAGAATTCCAAGATAATGATTTTGGTCTATCAGTAATGCAGAGTATATTTTTATTTCTCATATGAATTAAATATGCCTGTGTTCACACTAGCATTCAAAACTTAAATTCAAAACTATGTTAAACTACCATGAAGTGAAGCTAAAACAAAAGGTCAAAATGAAATAAAAATGAAAACTGCTAAGAAAAAAAAAAAAAAAAAAAAAAAAAAAAGCACCAAACTATTAAGACCCTGTTCTGCACCAATGTCTACCTCCACGTGGAGGTTAAATACCTTCATGTCAACAGCTTGTCAAAGGCAAGTAAGAAGGAAACAACTCCTTTCTAAAGGCACTTGAGTCAAAACTTCCCTTACTCTGCTCCTAAGCCTCTGATTTCCTCACAGCCACCCCTCCACTGCTCTTAACACACACACATGCGAACACACAGCTCACTCTTTTAGTACCAACAAATTATACATGATGCATGATTACTATGATGTAGCTACGTGGCCTGTGTGACCAGGAAATAGTCAGTCTCTGTGTACTGGGGGGTGACCTTAACAGACTAACACAGCTCAACCTCTGATCCCGCTGACCCTGGGGCAACCCTCTGAAGGAGCCAAACAGGAACAGAGGTTTATCTTTACAGTCAGCTGCCATCCATCCTGTCAGGCTAGAATCAACACAGCTGATTTAGCTCCAGACGTCTGGCACTGGCAGCTGGGATGGTACAAATAAGCATTTAGTGTGTGCTTTATTCACTGTTGTTGGGTATCATTACTTTAAAAGAAACTTGTGACTTTACAAGATCACTATCATTAAAAAGTAATGTGTCAGTTACTGAGCAGAAAAGTGGCACATTAGAGACTTTTTGAGTTGCAGAAAATCATATCCTTTTTGTGAATTGTTACACATTTCAATAAAAGTGTCCAACTGGCACAAAGCGAACTAAACTTCTGCTTTTAAATGTGTCATTGTGTAGCCTAATTTATTGACAGATCTAATCATCTTTGAAGCTCTATATGATGCCAACAATAAGATAATGAACTGGGTAGGAGCATAAATTACACCCACCTATGAAATTTCCCTTGGGATGATTCAAGAAATAACATGCCTACCAACCACCTATCAACCTACCAACTAACTTACTGAACACAGGCTTTTGAACTTAAGTTTCACATTGATTGTGTTGATGTCCCTACATCCCAAAAGTTGAATATAATGTTGATATTTCCACAAAGTTGCCTAAATGTTTCCCCTGACAACTTGCTTTTTAAGCTATAGTTGCATTTGTGCACCAAAACAACTGTATACAAGATATGGCTATTGAATAATGAGACTATGCTTATGGGAATAAAACCACCTGGTTCACAGTCACACCCATTGTTAAATGGTAAAGGTATTCACGCTGAACTGCTGTAAGTTTCCCATAAGTGATATCTTTAGTTCACCGCTTGCTACTGATTGAAGTGCATGTGTTTTTGCTAACTTGAAATTTCTTGTTACATTGGAGATCACTGCATGTCATGTGCACAGGTGTCTGAATAGCTCAAAAGATTTTGTGAAGGCAGAGAGGATGTCCAAGACAATGAACATCCTGGGCACCCAAGCTATTCACACATGAGAAGAACGTATTACAGTGGGACTTAAGGCTTTCTGACCACCTGCGTATCCACATGGACTTCAGGCCTTGTCAGTCATGCCCCTAATTTTCCAAACCAGAAATCCTCAGTAAAACCAGAACCAAAAATGTACACTGTGTACAGTGAGGGCACTTACATGTATTACTTAAGAACAAAGCTGTTCTTTGAGCCAGGCTGTAAGAACAAAAGAAAGAAAAATGTCGTTTCCCAGCACCCACTTAACCTCTAGGGTAGTGCCCTGCATAGGCCTGCTTCTGAGCTAATTAAATGCTCAGAGTAACAGATAGATTCTGCCTTCAATTGTAACAAGAATTGTTTGCACAACACAAATAATTAAAAAAAACTTCTCACCACACAGAAGACTTGGACTCTGTGACTTTTTGCTTTTAAAGGCCTAAAAACACACAAAGGAGTACTACCTCTAACCCCAGCTGCCCAAATCTCTGTCAAACTGATGCCAGTGTTTCCTGTGCTCTTCCCTCAACATGCCTGGTACGGTGGTTGAGTGAGGAAGAAGTTCTTGAATATCAAATCTGCCATACTTAGTGCTGACATAAACAAAGTGCTGAATCACCTCCATGAAACCTTTCCTGGTGACCGGGTCATTTGGCAGAATGTCCTCGCAACAGAGTATGACACATTTCTCTGCAGTGTTTTGTTTTACATGTGCTGGGAGCAAAGCATTATCCTTAAAAGAGAGCTTACTTTGACGAAAGGACAGTGTGACGTCAAAAGCCGGAAGTGCCAGATCTGTGCCTGTTGCACATTTGTTGCAGCTGACTGACTCTTTTTTCGATTTCAGTTCCATCATTGCCGGTTTAAATGGCGATATAATTTCAGACATCGGACTTGTGCTTTGTTTCTGTGCAGTAAAATCTGGCTTTTTTCCCCTTTTCTACATCCTTTGTCAAGCCCATGTTGTACTTGCCAGCTACAACCAGGACCCAAAGATTTTTTTAATGACCTGTCCCTGGCCACAGCGAAGGTAAGATGGCCCACTCCCAAAAGATTTCTGTTGGGTTCCTGTTCCCAATGCAGCCCTCTACTCCAGGGTTCCTGCAGCCAACCGTAAGTGGACACATGAGGAACTACAGCTTTTGGCACTTCCACATGGGCCTCCATTATCAACCACGGAGGTTACCGCTTGGCTAGTATGCAGCTACCTGTGCAATAACAGGAGAGAGAAACTCAGAAATGGAGCAAAGGATTCTGGATTTTTTTTTTTTTTTTTTTTTTTTTTTTTTTGTGGTGACAAAAAAGAAACGAGCCAGACAACATTTTTCGGTAACCATTTGTGTGTAGTGTGCAGGACTTAGTGTCCATATAATAACAAACAAAAGTACCCAGTAGATTCTGTTTTGATTACTATAAAAACAGGTATTGATTTGTTCAGTTATTACTTACTTACCAAGACTCCGCCATCTTGACCACCCTAGTGCGTGCCTGTGTGGATTTGCAGAGGAAAACATCATAAAAAAGAAAATAGAAATCCAAATATTGAAGACTAAGTGCCCTTTGCCTGTCTCTACAAAAAGTTCTCTCAATTCAGAAGTACTCATCACAATTTTTCCAAACCCATCTAAATTCATGAGAAAGAGATCGGAGGTGAATTGCACTTTTCTCTCCATGTTTATGGAGTGTGAGTGGTGATTAGCATTTATATTCGATGGGGAAGGAAGCCCAGACTGCTGAGTTGTGGCGCGGCACGGCACAGCCGCACAGGAGACATGAGAGGTCGCCTTCAACACAGAACAGTTGTATTTGTAATGAAGGAAGGCTCTTGTTGCTTCTAAAGCTGCTGGACACTTTTCTCTCCCTCCTGGCCTTGTGTTATTGTAACACTTCCAAAACCATCCAAGACCCCTTTTTCTGAGCATTAGCTTTGGCAGTGTGGGTGAGGAAAAGATGTGTTCCTGTTTGTGTACTTGTGCCTCATGTTTGTGTGTTTGTTTGGGAGTGATTGACAGGCTTGATGTGCTGCCTTTAACTTTGATACTGTCCGACCCCATACACAGACATACTCTCAGAGGTTACTTTCCCTTGATTGGGCCAATTATTAAAACATTAGAGCCCACCGCAGTTTACCCTGTCGCTCTCTCAGACCCTCTCCTACCTTACATCAAGGTCTTCACAGGGGCTGGGCAATATGGACCAAAATTCACAGCGTAATATTTATTTCAGCTGAGTGGCAAAACACAATGAAACTATATCGTAGTTTCTAAAAAGAAAGAACAAATTGTAGCTGTAATAACAAAATTATCAACTATCAAAGCTTACAATCTTAGTCACAGTGTCAAAACTGAACAAAAACTGTGGCAGCATTTCCCTTTTCCTAACTAGATGGTCAAATGTTCTATATACTTTACCAGGCCCGGCACTGGTGGAGGCAGGGAAAATTTGGTGGGGGACGGACCTTTAAAGAACCCATATTATGTTTATATTACTTCTAGTATATTTAACTTGTTTCCTCTGAGTAATGAATTACTTTTTTTGCACAAAACAAAAAGCCTGTGGCATCTTGACTTCTAATTTCCTTTCCTTTTTATAGCCCCATTATCTGCCTGAAATAGCTTGTGCCTTGACCCCTCTAGAATAGACCTACCAGTGTGATGGCATACCACTGTTTCGTTAGCAGTTTAAGTTTTTCTTCAGTTTGCATGTTAGTCAGTGAAGGGTGGAGTGGGTATTATTGGAATGCAGCAGATAAATTTTAGGGTAAATTCTGGAGAAAAACTTCAGTCTGCATTTACACATGCTGCTCACCCCCATAATTTCAGAATAATTCCCTCTGTCAAGGAGGTTATATTTTTTCCGGTGTTTGCTCATCCTCCTGACTGTGAGCATGACTTTTCAGAAAGTTTTCCACTGATTTTAATGACATTTACAGGAAGTGTTGGTCATGGCACAAGGGCTAAGTTTTTAGGTTTTGGTGGTGATACGAACCCAGATGCAGGTCCAATTTTTTAAAGGTCTTATATCCTGGTGTGTTTGACTGTTTATCATGTCCTGGGGGTCTATTTAGCAAGGATTGATTTTAGTTGAACAAAAAATGAAAATTGTCATCTCTGTAGAGGATCACATGTAGCTCTTCTTTCCCTTCTCTTTGGAAACCCTCAAGTCTGAGGAAGTGGGGAGGCTATGGCTACATTAAAAGCAAAGACAATGGATTATTTTGGACATGGGACCTTTAATGAATATGATAACATGGGAAGTTCTGGTATTCATTGCCAGTTGTCCCCATTTTCCAGATGTCATCTGTTTCTACGATCAATTTGGACTGTTAAGGAGTGAAAATTGTCATGATTGAGAACAAAAATGTTTGCAATAATGGCTGTTAAGACCATGTATTTTTGTTATTGTGGTATCAAACTGGTATGAAAACTATTTGATTCTACCAGTAAAAAAGAATTTAAAAATAATTTAAAAAAAAAGATATCTACTAATTAGGATAAAGCGTTTCAAATGGATCATCATTTGGTTAATAAGAATGTTATTGTTGGTAGTTTTTAGCCACAACCTTGATGTGAAGCATGGGGCCTGGCGTCTCATTTCCAATCAGCATCAGTATGAACTGTATCAATAAAAGGCAGCTGTCTCACCTAACAGTATATTTTTTATTTAAAAATACTTCAATACATCTCCAAGAAGTTGATGCATTTCCCAGCCCTAGTCTCCACCCAGCTGCTACACCCAGAGGACCACACCAGAGCCTGGACCCACACTATGTGAGCCACCTTAGAAACTTTCCTGGCTGTTATTTCTGCTTCTTCTGCCAAGATTCCACAGCGTGCCCCCGGTCCACACCACTGCCCTGTGTGTGAGAGAGAGCATGTGTATGTGTGTCAGAGGGAGAGGGGCAGAGGTGTTGAATATACTGCACCCAGCTTGAACATACATGGTGCAAGAAGTCTCGCCACCCAAACCCCCAAAGCCCCCTATACTTTGTTAAAGCTTGAGTGACCATCCGCACACTCATAAAAATGTCAAAGCTGCACTGTGTCATGTCATTTCTAAGGCCCTCTGTCTTCCTTTCTGTTTCTGCAGGCAGCTGATGGAGAATCAGATCACTGTGATCGAGCGTGGAGCCTTTGACGACATGAAGGAGCTGGAGAGACTGTAAGTACCACCCAGGGGTGCCTGTAGAGAGGTTGACAGGAATAACACATTCTTTTTTAGACTTCAAATAAAAAAAAAACGACGCCCTCCCGATGATCAGATCGAGCGCTCATAATGAGTCTAACAGGAGGAAGCGATTGTAAATGTTTTATTAAGTATGAGCCACTTCCCTGTCATTCCATTGTGGTCAGGTTGGTGCTAAGAGGGTATGGCGTGGGCTGGGAGTATTTTTTTATTAGCTTAGCCTGACAGTAATGCCCTCAGTGGGATGTGTGGGCTTAAGAGGCCTCCCCCCACCGCAAACCCCTCAGCTCATCTGGACAGCACCAGGACTCTTCAACAGCTTGTAAAGCGGCTGGGAAAAACACACAGACAAACACAGTTGACCACACCTTAAAAACCAGCTCATTAGCAAATCAATAGCTCTAACCCACACCAAAACCTGCACAACAGATGACTTTATGGACACACGCCGTCATGCACACACTGTGGTTAATTTATAAAAGGCTTTCTCCCCCCATTCTGAAACCCACATTAACAATTTACATTACCAAACCTCGAGGCCATACGCGGATCCAAACATTGGCTAGACGTACACATGTGCCAGACCAATGTGGAAATTAGGCGGCTCGTTTCTCTCATGTTTGGAAGCCGCTAACCGAGCAGCAGGTACTTTTCAGTCAGGGTGAAAGAGAGGCAGCAGACCATTAATACCAAATGTTCACGAAATCTCCACCTCAGCTGGCAAAGCACTCCTCTCAGTGAATACAGTGAGGGGCACAAGTCCCAACGTCTGTCTGAAGAAGCCACATCAGACCTGGCTTACAGATTTGCTGTCTCACAAAGACCGTTTAGATGCACAGTTATAATTAACCACCAGGTACAGGCTGCTGATCATGTATCTCAGCCCTCTATCAACACTGAGTCAAAATGGGAGGTAAACAAACTGAAAGTCAGCCTCAGATAGGTTAAGTGACAGGTCGTTTGTTTGTGGTTCCCATTTTTATCATGTAAAATTTGGATCTCATGATCCAGATGCTCTGGACCGCACTGTGCTGCAAGATCAGACCCAGTAAGCACAGGGGTGACAGAGACCCTAACAGCAAGTTTGTTTAATCAAATACAAATTCAGTCAGACCAGCAAGTTTACATGCATTTTAAAAAATCGGGGGTCTCATTTATAAATGTTCCCTAAAAGCGTGGCCTGAAACACGCCAATTTTCATGTAAAGCATGTGAGCTTTAAAAACAAACCTGACGGCGAAATGTGTGCACCTGTAAGCAAACTCTGGCCTATGCATACGTTCATTTTGAAGGCTGGGGTAAAAAGTGAGACACACATAGAAGTGTTAGACCAGATAGTAATCTAATTCCTTTGATGCATTGAAATACACAAAATATCAAACTACTCCACAATCCACAACACTTATAGCAATAAAACATACAGTTGTGTTAATGCCTGCATCAAGTAGTTTCTGTTGTACATTGTAGTACTGTAATATGTAAATATTCATTAAAAAAAATGCAATTTAAGCCATCAGTGCATCCTTGAATTTATTCCCCCTGGAACACAGATGACTGAACTGGTCATTAATGCAGCCAGAAGGCTGTGCCACTTTTCAATTTCTCGACTTTATTATCCTTTCTCTTGTCTTAATCAACTCCAACTCCATTTCTGCACCACACGGTTCAATTTGCATTGTCCTCTTGCAGTATTTGTTGTAGTTGTCTTCTGAAGTCCTCTGATCAGCAGGCTCATTATTATTCATTCTAATTCATAGTGTTCTGCATTGACTGTTTATGCTTAGTGGGCTTGTAGAGAGAGGATCAGGAGTCTGATCCATGTGCGCCCATTTCCAGGTAGATCAGGATTTATGAGAACATTGCGTGAAGGTTTGTATGTGCATTTTTTAATATCCAAACTATCTTGGTTGAATGACAATTTCAGGTGTGGATTCTACACACTGTTTTATGAATGAGACCCCATGTCTAGTCAGACTTAAAATTAAACTTATAACTGCTGTGCCACAGCTGTCACTTTCACTCCCATGAGCCTGTGGTGGGTCATTCAGGAGGGAGGAGAGTTGTAGTTTCCAACAGATTAGGCACAGTTGGCTCCTTATTGACTTCATTGTTGTATCTGCATAAAGCCTGTGAGTGTTGGACATTAGTTGATACCTCCGCCAAGGAGGTTATGTTTTTGCCGGTGCTGGTTAGTTTGTTTGTTCGTCTGTTTGTCTGTGTTCAAGATATCTTGAAAAGTCATGGACAGATTTGGATGAAATTTTCAACAAATGTGTGGAATGGGATAAGGAAGAAATGATTACGTTTTGGGACTGATCTGAATCACCATCCGGATACAGGAATTGCTTAAAGGATTCTTTAATATTGCCAGATAGGACCATTTTCGCCAAAGTGGACTGAAGCTGCTTGGCGCAGGTCTGCGCTCTCTGAGTGCTTTTCTAGTTGGACATAAACTCGTTGCAAACTAGCCTTCCTTCCTCTGATCCGACAGGCTCATCCTGTTCTCTTATTTTATTCAGAAACATCTATCTCTGATATATTAGCTCAAATAAAATGTGTTCATGTTCAGATAACTAGTAGATGTAATTCACTTATTTAAATGGGGATGTTTCTATTCATGGGAAAGTGAGCCGAGCACCAGGCACAGCATTGTGATTAAACTGTGCAGAGATAATTTACGGCGCTGTCTCTGACTAAAGTTTAATTCCCCTGAACTTTCTGTTGGATATTTATGTGACATTCAGGGCACACTGAAACACAATAGCCTGTGGCTAAGCCGATTCTACGGCAGCAAGCAGAATTATTCACAGCCTACATGAGGGCACACATGCACAGACACACAAACTCAAAGTCACTGCCTGATCGTATGTTTTCCCTGCTGCAGGCGGCTGAACCGTAATCAACTGCAGCAGCTTCCTGAGTTGTTGTTTCAGAAGAACCCTGGCCTGTCTCGACTGTAAGTAAATTCACTTTTTATTTCAACTGTGCCCACACACACTTTTTCTTCCCTGTCTGTGCACACACACTCTTTCTGTCTTCTCTTTTATATCTGAGCCAATAATGTTGCTGAGGAATCTTTTGTACCACAACAATACAATGCAGAACATGGTTTCAATATGTCTGATGAATGTTGGTTTGGCTCTGGTTGGCTTTAAACTCAGTAAAAGAACAATAAGGCTTCAATTGCACAAACTGGATAGTCTCATTAACACTGTCTTATTAAATTAAATGGGTGATCTACACTGTGCTTATTAGGTTAAGTGTGTGAGGGGGTTTCCTGTGATCTCCACTGTGTGCATTGTTGGTTGAATCCAGTTAAGACCAAAGAATTGTGATGCAGCAACTGATTAGAACCTTTCAGGGGACTTGCAGTTGTGATTACTCAGCCCTTGCAGCTTGAATCAGGCCTGATGGTTCTGATTGCTTTTGATTTTGTCAAGTCTCCAGCAGCTGGATTTCAAAGGTTAGGTAGGTCATGTGTCTCAAACGCCAATTAGCACCTTACAGCATTATCATCAGTATCTTCTTTGTTAATGTTTGCTCTGCTTGTCAGAGGCTAAACCTATTTGTTCAGACCCTTAGCTCCCAATGTGGGGTCCTGGCAAGACTACAGAAGTCAAAGGTGGGGTGGAGGGCTCTGTCAGCTTGGAGGTTGTCAAAATTAGGGTAAACATATGTATAGTAATTAAAACTATAACTCACTTACTGTTAGCCAAGAACATGTGTGTCAGCCCATTCCATCTGGATTTTATCAATGAAAACAGTTACACCTGATGTTAATTTTGGGAAGAAATGTATCACTTTTTTTGTAGGTTGAAGGGTGGCCAGACTGCACTTAGATTTAACTAGGGGTCCTCCATTAATCAAGGTTCTGAACCACTGCTCTTACTCATACTCCTTGGGTATTGTATCCCCCACAAATGGCTCCAAATTCTGAAACTTTTAATTTGTTTATTTTCCTTCCTTATCAATTTGTTTTTTTTACAATGTCACCTAATGTCATCTATAAAAATGCACAAGAAGTAGATGTGACTTCAGCTTACCAGTGCCATGCTCTAATGTTTACTGTGACAACCCAGACATACCTAGACATGTTCTCCAACCTGAGCTGCCTCTGTGCCGAGCAAACACCTGGTTCATAGATTGCCCTCCTTGTGGCATCATCAGGGGAAACTTTTCAGACTAAGTTCTCGAACTGGTTCTGCTCGAGATTTTGTGCTGCTTAACAGAGGTTTTTCTTGCCACTGTAGATGTTGATAATTGTGTCAAAGTACTGTAGTCATGGTGGATTTGTGTTGAGTTTGGAATGAAGTTAAACGAAATAAATCAATGAGTTAAAAAAGATCATTATCAAACTTCTCTTTTGTAAAGTGTCTTGAGAAAACATTTGTTATGGTTTGGCCCTATGCAAATAAAGATTGATTGATTTTCTGAAAGGCTGAGGAAGCCACAGAGGATGAGGATTTATCGGATATTGTGGTTTTGGTTGGTGTAGACAGACCATGGCTACTTATTTTGTAAAAAAAAAAAAAAAAGAAGTGTTTTTGCATAATGTGGAACCTATTTAACTTGCACCAATTCAGCTAAATATAAACTGAATTTTGGTTTGGATGTATGCAGCCTGTTGCAAGCTGCTGTAAGTTTTAGCTCTTCTTGTCGTGAATCTTTGGTCCGGGCTTGACTTTAAAGGACAATTAGGCTTCAGTGACACTTGCTGGATCACCATCAGGTCTCATTAACACCGTCTTATTGGGTTAACTCTGTGAAGTGTTCCCTCTGATCTCTACTGTGCTTACTGTCTGTAAGACAACTTGAACTGCCTGCGTGGAAATCTAAGTTCTTTGCACATAATTTGGTCCTCCTGCCAAGTCATCTGCAGTTCCTCTGTGCTGTCGGCCTGTGAGAGAATCCAGTGGTGACAGGGAGTTGGTGTGACACTGGGACTTGAAATAAGAAACACTGAACCAGACTTTGAACCCTGTTCAAGGTGAAATGATGTCTGTGTTACTTAATGAGGTCTTTTTAATGTCAGTGGAGAAGTCTGCACAGCCTGCCACCAATGGAATTGTATACCTCGCTGTATGAATAAAACGTGTCATCACGGTTTTTCACTTGGTTTCCACTTGTTAGGGCCAATCTCACACCCACACATCCTGACGCCCACAAGCCCCATACAGCGGGACAATCCCACAGTAATGCTTAACTTTTATTCCCATCTGCAACACGCTCAATGTTTTTTTACTCTCTTTGAGGTAATCAGAGTCCCTGTTGCTCGATGATGCTTTCAGCTTCCATTATTCCGAGTCAGATTACCTAGAGCATCTGGGAATAATGAAACAGTGGGACATGGAAAAATCATTTCCCTCCCTTCAATCCAAACTGTGGTGCTACTAACCCACCACCTCGACCTCAGAACTCCCATCTGTTTATCCTGCGTTTGATGTTCAACACCATCTTGAATCTATCTGTCACTTCCTGCAACTATCTCCTCATGTCACCTTTCATTACAGTAAAACCAACCTGTTGAGCTTCAGGGGAAGAGTCTCATCCTTTTGGGGGGCAAGGCCAACCCGTTTGTGGGTTACCAACACAGAGCAGCGCAGAGTTGTCTTGTTGTGCCGGAGCAGACACAGAGCAGACCGAGGCCCTCCCCGACCAGCGGATGGCCTTGAACAAGCGTGATTAGTCCATCTGGAGCAGCGGGGGCTCTGCCAACAGCCAGAGGATTGTGCTAACACAGCTTCCCCCCCTGTTTCATCCAATCTAACTTCACGCTCATTATTCTTAAGCCAGCGCTGGCTGTTCTGCTGCGTTCTGGGGAATGAGACTTTGTTTAACGTTGCTTAATCGATTCGCTATGTGCCTGTGTATACACTCATTTGTTCTTTATCCTTGGATGGATTAAAGAGAGGCCATAATGGACCTTGAAGCTTTTCAGGTGTGGATGTGGTCTACATTTTTTTGGAAGTTAAAACAAATGTACAAATGGGCACGGTGTGATTGAAAATAATGCAGTCTTCATGGTGATTGTGTTTGATTGACAGTTGGTATTTCATGAAAGAAGTCTAGTGCTGGTTAAGGCCAAGGCAGGGGTGGTTTTAATCATTTGGAGGCCTCAGGCAGAGAGCGATATCAGGTCCTTGTGCGTTTTGCAAGCATTTCTTCATAGCCACAGAACTACATTACCCAAATATGACTAACGGATAGAGAAGCACACATAAATCTAACAATACTTGCTCAACACCTATTAGTCACAACATGACTTTGAACCCCACATGTGCTGTGCATTGACGTTGGTTTTGAGCATTCAGATAACAAATTTGCAGCATACTAACAACATACTAACAAACCAAGTTTACAGCACTTTAGTAGGTGCATCCACCATTATAAGTCTTCATTTTAGGCTTACTGTGGCCTACCTCACTAGTTACCTGGGCTACACTTTTGGTCTAGTTTGGTTCAGTATAGTTCAGTATGGTTTGGAGCGGTTAAACTTGAGCTTGTTTGCATTTCCACCGTCAGCTGTACCTTCACTTGAAAGCTGTGAGCTGAGAAGACATGGTCGCACCAGCTATATAATTGCATGACATCACAGCAGTGCAAAATGAGGCATTCTGAAGTAGAGCGCGATTGTAAACAAAGAGCAACAATGGAAGACTTCCAGGACTCCAGTGCCCTGTGGAGCATTGTTTCATGCAGACATTCTTTACAGCAACAGCAGTGAAGCAGTCTCCTTAAATCCACAACTTATTTGGAGCGGTGCCAAAAAGGGGGATGGCACAGTTCAGTTCTTTGGGTACCTTTTCTCCTCATTTGACATTGGTAACATCTGTAATTGCATACCATACCAAGATGAACTGAATCTTATCAAGCTTTTCTCCCTAAATTGGCATTAAAAAGCTTTTAAAGCACTATTTAGCAAATAAAGATGTCTGGCACCAGATCACTTAAAAGAGGTGGGATCCCATCCCTACCAGTAAAACCAGATGGACATGTATAGGCTCCACATTTTGTTTATTGACTGATTGCTTATATCTGCTGCTGGGTTGGTCATTAATGTGTACACTATCCGATACCCATCAAGTCTACACTGGCAAGCCAGTTATTATGTAGGCTCCGAAACCAATACTACAGGGCTATCTGATGGTTGAATCCATGTCTGAGCTATCAGACATCAGATTGTTAGGATATACAGTATATTGGCGTGTTTACTTGGCCGTTTTTACATCCAATATTATGGGGGTCTTCCACTATATATATATATATATATATATATATATTTAAGGGATAGTGCCTAGGGCCTGGCTCAGCTTTTCATCTCACTTCCAATGTGATGAGGAGACACTGCTGATCTTTAAATGTAAATGGTCATAGTATCTTGACTAGTCTTGGGTACACATAAATGAGACACCTTTCGGTGTCTGCTCTGTGATGTTGTAAAACTGAACATAGTATGTTTTGTAGTTTGAAACCATCTTTGGAACATCTCACTATGACAAAAAACCACTAAGGGGCAAGCAGCTCTATTGCCTTTATTTCTTCCTTCGTTGTTGTTAGTATGCTGCAGTAGTTTTGCACAGACACCCTATGACGACCCTGTCTCCCTTAAAGAGGCCCTCTCGTAGTCTCTATACTGTAGTGGGAAATGAAGCAGGTAGTATCCAAGCCATGTGGGGTCAAGCCAGTTGAGGAGATACCAGGAATGAAAAAAGCACCATTAAGGACTACAACTTGGCATCCTGATGTCACATGTCAACAGGGTGAACGTTTTTACATCTAAATAAAGTTAAAAATGATTCACGATATATGCTCACTACAGTGTTATATTAGCTCATTTGCCACAAAACATGACCTTTTCTCCTTTTTAAGGTCATTTTACCACACAGTAATCCATTATCCATTATGAATGTACATTTTTTATAATTCCCATTAACGTGATACCAAAGGTGTTCAAACTTTTTTTCACTGAGGGCCATACACAACGATGGGCAGGCTACTTGGTTTCACTCCAATTTAAATGTATTTACATTAGTAAAACAAGTCGAATATAAAAACTACTGACTTCACAGTTTTCCATTTGTGGCATCACAAGGCCAATAGCCTATTGAGAAATTTGATGGAGACCATTTTTTATTCTCATAGACAGAGAATAAAGTTTCCTACAGTGATTTTCTGGATATTACAGCAGGGCTTTTTGAACTTGGGCTATTTTGGGGCCTTGGACTTTAGCAGGGCCCATGGTCTTTCACAAGATTCTCATGCAGATATTCAAACCCCTTTTTCCCATCTGGCAGCTTTTATAATATAAATATTTAGCCTACTTATTGAAACCATTTTAATTGATACCTTACATCTGACACACTTATTTTTGCCTGTCCGAAGGCCTCTTGGTGCACAAGGCCTAGGGAGATTGCAGCAGATGTACAGCAGCCCTGGGCTTAGCAGCCTGGGTTCAGGACCAGCAGTGCAAGACAAAGATTTTTCTTAATGTGTTTCTTGACTCCTGTGTCCGGGCCACACGGTGGGTTCTGGTTCCAGTCTGATGCGGTTGGGTTACAGCCACGTCTCACTCCTGCCAGCAGCTTTTAATGGACTTAAAAGGTTCTCAGCTCCCAGGGGGACAAGTGCTGCTGCTGTTTCATGCCTACGTTTGTGTGTCTGTGTCAGTCAGAGATGACATAAAGAGAGAGGCAGAGAGCCTGTGGTTGAGCATTTGTATTTGTGTGTGTTTTTACACTTGCTCTAAGTGCTCACCGGGCCTTGTTAGGGTCCATCTTTATGATCCCAACAAGAAGAGTTAATGTGAAAGCCCGCTGCCCTCAGGTGGAGCACTAACCCATATGGTTTCTGTTCTCTTGTACGTAGGATTAATTGCCACTATTTCCTCTTTTCTGTGCATTTTTCACTCTTCTTCTCCATCTCTCCCTCCTCACTCAGTCTGGAGCGAGGGTTTTGGGGAAAAGCTTGTATAACAAAGTGGCTATTTGTCTGTGGCTCCCCGCTGAGAGGACAAACAGAAAGACGAACGTTGGGTATAGAAGAAGGAAAGGCTAGCAGACCAGATCTCAGCTCTCATTAAAACTTTTTGAGGACAAGCTAGCTGGGTTAATAAAAGGCTGTCGTTTAAATGAGCAGAGGATGGTTGTTTGTGGAGTTTTTAACACTTGACCCCCATGCAGCTGTTAAGCTAATGAGGGACTGAGTTTTGCAACAAAGAGAAGATGGAGAATTAAAGCAAGATTGAGAATATTTGCAATTTTATTTCTAGGTCATGATGGGAAACAATGGAAAACCATCTTTAAATTTTAATTTATACTTTGCAATATTTATGAAAAAAAACTTTTATAACTTGACTCTTTTGTCAAGGAGAAGCAGGGCTATGAGATCATTGTGTCTGAAAATGTGTTTATTCGTTGTACACACAGAAACACAAGGGCAGTGTTTTGAGATTAATCTCCTCTGGGACCTGTTTTCAAACATGTGCAATTTCAGGCTCTAAAAAGGCCAGATTCGTGTGGATGAAACGCCCATACAATAAAAAAACTTTTGCGAATATGTCTAAATTTGCCTCCATGTGGACAGTCATGATTAGGGATGGGAATTGATACGATTTTATTGATACCAGTGCCATTAACCATTCTGCTCATTGACCAGATTCTGTAATGATTCTCTTATCGATTCCTGTGGATTTTCTGAATGTTCAAAAATTGGCCTATGAAGATTTTCAGTGGCAACAACAACAAACACATATTTAATGCCCTGCTGCATAAATAAATGCCCTGCAAGTTGATGGTGTTTCAATTCAAGAAACATTGTGTAGAAATCATTTTTTTGTAGAAAGTTAAACATCAAGTTTGACCAGTTCTGCCCCTATAATACTATGTCTTTGTCATCATTTCTGCTGCCTCTGATAAGAGCATGACATCCTTGATTTGCAAAGCATGCAGAACAAAGTGGACTTCTCCTTAAGGGACTTCTTATCGATTCTCAACTGGAATTGGTTTTTGATTCTCATCCCCAGCCATGATGCCACCAGGGTAATCAGTTGTAGTACCAAAGGAAGATGAAAAGTCATGCAAAATTAAACAGAGAGTCCCTGTTGGAGGGATTTAAATCAAAAATACTTGAGGACAAAAGAACAAATTATAATGTAAAACTGACTCAAACTTTGCAATAGTTCTGCCATTATTCTACCATGATACAACTCACTGTGTTGTATCCCAAAACAGAGAGAGGATCTTAAAGATTTTGACAATAGTCAAGTAAATGACCCCTCATCTTTACTTGTTCTTCAGGCTCTTAAACTTAGTTTGTAAAGCACAGTACTTTATGGACAGTTCTTGCTATTTCAAGTCCAACAAAGGATTTAATTTGTTGTATTTTGTTGTACAGCATGTTCTACCCTGTGTTACACGAGCTTACCTCTTTATCTCCACCACCTCCGCTCCTCCATCTCCCTCTCCATGCCTGTGAGATAGCAGAGACACTGATGCATGAGGTGCTGCGCAGAGATAATTGGAACTGATTCAAGCTGATTAGAGATAGTTAGAGTTAGTTAAAGCCGTCTGTGATGGATGGTATCGTCGAGAAGGCATGGGAACATCTGAGCCGAGGTGAGAACCGCGGTGCAGAACACCAGCGAACAATAACAGTGAAAATAGAGTTGCATTCATCACTGGTAACGACCTGTTGCCCCTCCACCCCATAACCCACCACCCCTGACTTCTCCTCATCCCACTTCCACTGACTCTTCAGATCTGTAATCTACTCATCCACGTCTGTAATTAGTGCCTTTTCGCTGTGGGAGAGCAGGAGGAAGGAAGGAGAAAGACGTGGAGGGAAAAAAGAGGGGATAGGTGAGCGGAGTTGGAGGAGTGCAGAGCAGTTAGCCTGATAGCTCCCCCCCTGGGGGATAGCATCTGGTTTGGGCTCAGGGTTGGGGGGTTTGAGGGAGGAGTAGGTGAAGGGGCATTTTGTGGTTTTTGATTACCGTGTTGCTTGTTGCTGCTACAAACAAATGCTAGTGACAACACAGGCTCGTTTAAAGGGGGTGTTGCTTGTATTAATGGCTGAGTGTGACGTTGTGGGGGTACGGGGACAGTTAGGAGAGCTCTTGTGTTCTCTTGTGTCTCTTGCTGGGGCTGAGTGGGAGTGGAAGATGTATTTCCTGAATTAGGACTGGAGAATATATTGAGTTTTTAGGTTTGTGAGATTTAGTGTATTTCTAAGCAAGATGAAGGTAAATAAGGTATCACTTATACTTATGTAGTCAATGAAACCTAATTTTTTAAACATTTAATACATTGGCAGGCCTAATGCTTATTAAAAGTATTGTTTATAGTAAGAAAAATCCACAGGAAATGGTAAGGGAATTGACAAAGAAATAGACTGAAAGGTAGAATTGCTAATGGCTTTGGTGTCATTAAAATCATATCAGTTATCAGTCTTAACAGTTTATTTGTTTCAATTGTATTTGAGTTGCAGAGAGCTGTGCACTTGGCTATTTTGCCCAAGTCAAACTCCCCCACTGAGGACAATAACATAAATCTAAGTCAATATGTTGGCAACATCTGGAAAAGTGGGGAAATCCTTGTTCTTGCCATCTCTGCCAATATTTGCACAATTCATACAATGAGCATTAGTTTTCCTGCAATGCTTGATCATCCAAGTAATAAATGACCCAATATTAAGTGTTTATGACTTCTTTTCAATTGCCATGGTATCCAACAGGTCCTTAACAATTAATTTTGTGCCATTCATAGTTTTAATCACCAGAATTTGCAGGCAAATTCCCTCATACTATCTTCATGAACATACCATTAAAAAATGGGGTGGAACAGGTGAGGAATTTTACCCTCTTTGCGTTGCCAACATATGTGTGCAATTTCAAACAATAGTCTTGCTCACAGTGTTGTTTCAAGCTGTCATCTTTTGCCTTTGTGATGTTTTTCCTTTATTATGAAGTCCCGGGGGCAGACTGGGGGAGCGAGTTGACTTTATGTGTTCTGTCCCAAGAGGTGGTATCACAGGCATGATATCATTGAAATGAAAGCATGCGGAGCCAGCAGGGGAGCACAGCGTTGTGTCTGTCTGCTTTCATGTGTATGTTAACTTCAACCTGTGCTGCACTCTTTGGTGCTGCCCTAAAGCCATGTCGCACTGTGAAATGACACAAATGTCAAGTCCTTGTGGAATTATTTTGAACATCAGAGACTTAATGGTGGTGGAGATTTTGTGCAGTGCATCTCTGTGAATGCACTGTGGAAAGGGCCGTTACTAATACCTGATACGATAAAAACAGGGTAACTCTGCCAAGGAGGTCATGTTTTTGCTTTCTTTGACCTTTTGTCTGTTTGCCTGTTAGTAAGATAGCTGAAGAAAAGTTAAGAATGATGATAATGATGACTGTACTTAGATTTTCCAGGACTGTTAATAATGGCCCAAGGAAGAAGCGACTCCATTCACATGTGGATTTTTTTTAATTAAAAAAAAAATCCACAGTGTTTAAAATTCCTTGACAGAGGTTTGAACTGTGTTTCAAAGAGGAAACAATGCAGGCAAACTCTTTCACACAGTCAAAAAAGTACCAACAAGTTGTTAACATTTGGAAATAATTCACACTATTTGGAAATAATGTACTCTTTTTCAAAAAGGCCTTATTTGTGCAATTTCAACTACGTTTTTTCTGTCTTTGAATAAAAAAAATGAATTTCTGTTCTTTTTGATTTCACAACTAAGAAAATAATGGAGGCTTTATCCTGTCGAAATATAACATATGAGAACATATAAAATTGGACAATCTCAGTATATGCTGAAGTAGCCAGTAGCTAGTTTTTAAAGGTGTACAGGAGATTTTTCTGTTAGCTTTGATCATATAAATGAAAAAATGCCAAAATCTGAGTGTCTAGGACTTCCTTTTGTTGCCACATCATCAAACAGACCTTGACATAATTTTGTTTGTCATATCTTAATTTATATTTCTGTTCTTAATCTTACTTTATTTGCTTAAAAATCTGAGATTTGTATTGTGCACCATGAATAAGTTATGTAATATTATGTTATGAATTCTGGTCCACATCATGCTGCCCTACCTGCACCATGTGCGAGCAGAGTAAACCTTGGCAAAGAATCGAAGAAGGGGATGCGTCTCATCTTTCCTCAAGATCTTTCATTCTGTGTTAATGCTTGACGACGGGTACACTGATACACACAAACATACTTGCTGCACACATGCACACACACACATGCAAGAGAGAGGAAAAGAGGGAAAATGTAAATAACACTAATTAGACACAAACACACACAGGGTAACACTATAATTACATCTCTGTGCTAATGTGAGGATGGCAGGCATACGCGAGGGATTACGCTCTTTCTATGACTGTAGATAAAAGAGCGGCTGCGACTATGTGCTGAAGCGGAGCTGCTTGTGTTGCTGTGTTTTCTGTTTGTTGATCGCTCGATGCTTAGGGAACGGTAGCTCGGGAGTGAGAAGAAAGAATAGTTCAGGGGGAAGGAAATCACGAATAAATAATGTGCACTATCATTAAACCTATAAATCATCTCTCTGTCAAAGTATTCCCCCTTGTTTTCTGACTTTCTTTCCATCCTGTATTTTTCCCTTCTCATTGCTGCGGCTTGTAGAGTCTCTGCTGCTCCAAGACTTATTGTGCCACAAAGCAAATTAACTCTTTCAACTTTTGACTGGCTGTAAGACTGAATGTGTTTTTCCTCGTTGTGACTGTTTTTAAAGTGTGTATAATACTGTGCTGTGTGTGTGTGTGTGTGTCTGTGTGTGTGTGTGTGTGCGTGTGAGTCTGGCAGGCTGTAAATGGTCCAAGCTGGTCATGTCGTTTCCTTCTCTTTGTCCCCATTTATGAATGACCCGCCTCGACGTGCAGGGTCTCGCTCTCTCTCAATCTCTCAGAGGATCGTTCGGGCCCCCGCTTGGCAGCAGTCCCCATGGCAACCCGTTCTTGATCAGGAGGTTTGTGCGCCATCGGTGGCAGACATCCTGATTCCTTGACTGTGGTTTGTCTGACACAAAGTAAACAGTGACAGCAAAGGCTTCAGTGAGGGAAGTGCAGGAAAGAGTTGGTGCACACAAATTATGACTTTTTAACTTATTTTGACTTTTTCTATTGTTGATTTTATTGTAGGTATGAGGTAAATGTCAGATTAAGTATCTAACAGCATGCAGATTGTATTTTATTTTCCACCAAAGTAGTCACTTTTGATTCATATGTGAAAGTAAGATGGGATTTGTGGTTAGGAGCAACACCACATGCAGGAGCAGATCAACAAAGAAATTACTCAATACCCACTGGAGGTCCAAAAGTCAACTCTAAAACAAGAAAATTCCCTTAGTACCTCCTCCAAAGAGGTCATGTTTTGCCGGTGTTTGTTAGTTTTCTGTTTGTCTGTGACCAGGGTAACTCGTAAAGTCATGAATGGATTTTGAAGTCATTTTTAAGGAATGTAGTCGTGGCACACTGAAGAAGTAATTACATTTTGGTGGCAATCTGAATCTGGATGTGGATCTGGGAATTTTTTAAGGATTTGTTAACATTGCAAGATAGGGAAGTTTTCCACATCTTTGCTAATAACTCACAGTTCACAACAGATTATCATGACATTTCTGAGAATTACGTTAATGGCACAAGAGAGAAATGACAAGATTTTGGTGGTGATCCAAACCTGGACGTAGACTCAGGAATGTTTAAGGGATTTCTAAACATTATGAGATAGGGCAATTTTTCACATTTTTGACAATAACTCACCCGACAATGCGTTTGCAGAGGTTTGTGCTCTTGGAGCTCTTCTAGTTTCTACAACGACCAAAATAATTAGTTTTTTATTTATTTACAAAAGGATATAAATGCAGGCAAACTCTTTTGCACTGTCCAAAAAGTACATAAGTAAATAAGTCGTTATCATTTGGAAATATTGAGGGAACTAATGAGAGGCAAAGGTCACCCTTGCTTTTTGTGATTTCCACCTACTTTTAATCTGTTTATAATTATCATTATCATTAACCGGGATGGTGGTTGCAAAAGTTGGGTTTGTGGGGGAGTTACAGTGTTACAGTGTTACAATCTCATTTAGCAGACACTTTTGTCGAAAGTGATGGACATCTGAGAGAAATTACACCGGAGCTGCCATGTAGTGCTAGATGCAGTGTTTTTTTTTGTTTTGTTTTTTAACAAAGCAATTGACAGAAAACCTTGTCAAGGCACCCAAATATCATCATCAACATCATTACCATCTTCATCATCATCAACAAGTCCTCATGTCAGTCACATTGTCCACATTAAGCATCAACATACTCAGTGCCAAGCTGCTCACAAAGAGCTGAGTCTTAAGTTTTTTTTATCTTATGGAAGTTTCATCAACATGAAACCATTTTTGGAATCGGGTCCGAACTCACAGGCTGCTCCATTACTGCTGAGTCCCAACTCTGGGTGCAAATTTTCAAGCTTATTGAGTCAAACAACAGTCTGAACCTGACATAAAGGAAACACTGCTTGCATGGCATTATGCTATTAAAGTCAATGTTGAAAATTAGTTTGACTTTAACTGATTTTTGTTTTCTATTTTACTACAAGCAGAGTGAGAGTTTTGGTCAGTGCATAAAGTAAATGACCTTGCAGCCAACCAAAAAAGTCCTAGGCAGGCCTTAACTCGGTGCCCCTGCCCCTCTTCCTGCCCCCGTCCTTGTCAGCTGATAAAAGTGGCTTTTATGGCTTGTCGCTGTTTTCTTTATGAGTCGGACCGTGTGTGAGAGAGAAATGCAGACCAAACCATGTAAGAAGAGCGGAAGCCAAAAGGGGGTAATTTAAAAACCACTCCGCCATCTGAAATATTCACAACTGCCAGCACAACGGGAGCAAGAGAGAGGAAGAAAGACGGAGAAAAGAAAAGGCCTGAAGAAAGTGAAAGAATAGATAAAGACGGCGACGGTCAGAGGTGCAAAAGAGAGGAACAGAGATGAGGCCAAAGCAGGAGAGAAGCAGAGCTGTTTATATTTACTAACGATTCTGTGTCCTTCCTCATGAATTATGGAGCAGATGGATTGAAGCCTGTTAAATATTCACACTAAAGCGCTGGGACATCAGTGCTGTTTGGTGTGTGTGTGTGTGTCCAGCGTCTGGTACACACTGCTCTACATACTCGCTCTGATGCTCTAAATATTTCTTTAGCCAAACATGCACGCACGCACACAAGTTTTTCTGTGATGACCATCCCAATCAGACACATGTGTGTTCTTGTTTATGTGTGCATGTGCGTGTGCACGTCAGGGACTGGCCTGGTCATTATGAATTGATACAGCATTAATAAGACATCACAGTGTGGTCTAGATCCGTCATGAGGATACACACACAGGGATTTTACTCATCGAGCTGCCGATGAAGGCCTGCTCCTCCTTCTCTGCCGACAGTTTGCCTCTGTGACGGATGGCTTTGCGTGGACCAGATTGAAAGTGACACACACGAGAGAAAAGTCTGCCCTCATGTCCTCAAACACACACACTCATGCTCACACTCACTTCTTGAGGTCTCAAAGCAGGAGTTCAAGGAAAGCTGCAAATCCAGCCAGGAATAACAACCCATACAGTTTGGCTCATATGTGTGTATGGACCAAGGTTGTCATTATTTTTGACTTTTGCAAAATTTTATGAGTGAATAAGATCTAATCTCTGTTGTTACAAAGCCAAATTCCAGTGAAGTCTGGACATTGTGTAATAAAAATAGAATACAATGATTTACAAATCCTTTTTGACCTATATTCATTTGAATAAACTAAAAAGACAAGATTCATGTTGCAAAATTTTCTACTTTACAGTTTTCTTGCAAATATTCACTCATTCTGAATTTGATGCCTGCAACATGTTCCAAAAAAGCACAGACGGGATCAGTTCATCACTGTGTTACATCACCTTTACTTTTAACAACACTCAGGAGGTGTTTGGGAACTAAAGACACTAATTGTTGAAACTTCATAGGCAATTTTTTTTTCAATTCCTTCTTGAAGTATGATTTCAGCTGCTCAACAGTCTTGGGTCTCAAATATGCTTCAGTTATGCTTCATAACACAGGTATGGACTGCAGGCAGGCCAGTTTAGTACCCGCACTCTTCTACTCAGCCACATTGTTCTAACATGTGCAGAGTGTGGCTTGGCATTGTCTTGCAAAAATATGTCACTTGGATGACAGCATATGTTGCTCCAAAACTTGTATGTAGCTTTCAGCATTAATGGGGACTTCACAGATGTACAAGTTACTCATGCCATGGGCACTGACACACACCCATGCATTCATAGATGCTGGCTTTCCCTCTCTGCACTGATAACAATCTGGATGGTCCACTTCCTCTTTAGCCTGGAGGACATGATGTCCATCATTTCCAAAAATAATTTGAAATGTGGACGCGTCAGACCGCAGCACAATTTACCACTCAGTTCAGTATGTCTCAGATGAGCTCAGACCCAGACCATTTCTGGGTGCTGTTGATATGCAGCTTTTTTTTTTTTTTTTTTTTGCATGATAGAGTTTTAATTTGCACTTTTAGAAGTACTGACAAACTGTGTTAACTGGCAGTGGTTTTCTGAAGTGTTTCTGAGCCCACTTGGTAAAGTCCTTCATGGGCTGATGTCAGTTTTTAATGCAGTGCTGCCTGAGGGATCATAGGTCATGGGCATTCAGTGTAGGTTTTTGGCCTTGCCCTGTAAATTGCAATGATTTCTCTAGATTTGCCGAATCTTTTGATATTATGGACTGTAGATGAAATCCCTAAATTTCTTGGAATTGTACTTGGAAACATTATTTACTAATCTGTTGGACAATTTTCTAATGCAGTTGTTTCATAAATTATTGAACCTTGTCCCATTCTTGCTTTTATACAACTGAACCTTTCAGGGATGCTCATTTTGTACCCAATTATCACTCACCTGTTTCCAATAAACCTTTTTGGAAGGTGCAGGGATTAAATTTAAAATGATGCAATACGAGGTGTGTCAGAAAAGTTCTAGGACTGGTGTCACAAAAGATTTATTCGTGATCGTCCACTGCGAGTTTTTGCCACAGGGCCAGACAATCAACCAGCATGTCTACAAAGAGATACTGCGGCGTTTGCTTCGTTCAGTGCGCAAGAGTTGTGGCAGGACAAGTCGTGGCTGCTTCACCATGACAACACACCTGCTCACAATGCCCTGAGCATCTGACAGTTCCTGGCCAAGAAGAACATCGCCATGCTGCAGCAACCTCCCTACTCACCCGACCCGGCTCTGTGTGATTTTTTCCTCTTCCCCAAGCTCAAGGGGGTCATCAAGGGGACCCGTTTTGAAGACGTGGACGACATCAAAAAGGCCGTGACGACGGAGCCGCGGAGGATCACAGAAGAATCCTTCCAGGAGTGCATGAAAGCGTGGCAGAGAAGGATGGGAAAGTGCATTAGAGAGATTACTTCAAGGGGAAAAACTTGTAGTTTGTAGTTTGGATTCTAAATAAATCATTTGTGACACCAGTCCTGGAACTTTTCTGACACACCTCGTATTTGCAAAAAACAATGACGTTTATCTTAAAAATAAATATCTTGTCTTTGTAGCGTAGCTGACTGGCCAAAAAAGGATTTGACATATCATGACTATCATTCTGTTTTTATTTATGTTTTACGCCAAATCTCAACTTCACAGGAATTGGAGTTTGTAGGATACTAGGGCCTTAATTTTGGGCTTGGCTGATAATGCTGCTAGCCAGTGTAATTTGTCGTCTGTCTGGAAGCCTGAGGCCTGCTTCCACCCCTCAGTAAACAAATGACTGAGGTCACACAGGCTCTGTCCTATTTTCTACAATCTTTGGTATGCACACATGCTTGGTCTACATGTGTGTGAGTAATTGTTCTGTACACTTGGAGCAGCATGAAGCATGATTGAATCCATCAGGATGAAAACTCCATCTCATTTGTCACAGGCTTTAATAAAGTGCAACCTTTCTGTGATAGGTGTTTCCCTGGCTCGGTGCATCTGTCCGTCTCATTATGCTCTGGCTCCAGATCTGGGGTTTCGATCAGCACTATCTGCTCTGCATCGTCTTGTGGGAGGTGTCGTGTGTGAAGAGCTCAGCAGGAAGACTACAGTGTCTGCCTGTAATCTGTAGTTATGAGCTGTTAGGGTCTGGACCTGAGACTCTGGAGCACAGTGCTGGAAGTGAGCCTCTCCTCCCCTGGGTGGGATGGGAGAGGAGGAAAAGGTGGGGGGGTTGGGGGGCTGGGGTTATAATCCTTCCTGACATCATCCAAAGCAGGAAGAAGAGTGAAAATACCACACAAGCCCATGTGCTGCCCAGCCAACCAGCACGTGTACAGTAAATGAGTGAGCCAGTCTTATCATATGGCCTCAGGCTCTGTCTGCGATTCTGAGATTTAGAAAGAACAAACAAACAAACTGCAGGGCAAATGATTCCTTTGCACACACAAACAAATGTAACCACACAGATTCAACTGCACACATATCGCCCACCTCCTGCTGGTTTACTCAAGAAGAAACAAATTCTCTCTGTGGCTTTGACTTGTGGCCTTTGAAAACATGGACAAAATTACTGAAAATGTCCAAATATTTCCCTCCAGCCCCCAGCACAAGTTCTGCAAGCACTGATATAGGGCTAGTGTTAATTGCTGCAGTTTTTGTGTTTGTTGAGCCCATTTTCAATTTCAAACCGATACAGATTAGCTTCCTGTAGAAACAGCCTTGACGTCATATGTTTTTGTAGCTGCACTAACAGCATCTTCAGTTGACTATAGTTTAACTTTTAGAATGAGAGAGCAGAAATTCTGCTACCAGCTTTGTTAACTACAACAACAGAACAGTTGTCTTGTCAATATGCAGGTGCACCCTATGCACAGTGACTGTTGTGGTAGCCATACACAGCCTTTGGCTTTTTTTTTCCTTGTGTCATTCACCACCTTCTCTCCCTACAGTCATTGAATCAATCCACAGTTCTATCTAAATAAAGACAAAGAGTGACAAAGTATATCTCATACGTGACCGTGGAAGAGAATATCATGTGACTCATACTTTCAGTGGTAAAATTTACAGGTTTGGAACAGCTGCCTGTACCGGTATGGGCTTTTTTTTTTTAACCTTTAACACATTGAACAGAACTGATAAACCATTTTGGGAGACAGGTGAACTATCCTGAAGAACTTTAGCCAAGTCCAGTTGTCTTTTGGTCAAGCCTGGGATTGTTTTCTCATTTTTCTTTATTGTTTTTTTCTGAGTAAATTAAAAACATACATATTAAATCGTGGAGCTACTTACTAATAGACAGGGAGGAAACCTTCATTACCTGTTGATAATAAATAATGGTACATTGGACTTTAAAATTGAGTCTCTTGTGTGGAACATGTTACTTAACATTCTATGATGTTTTTGTGTATTACTGATTAGGAAAAGAGTAACAAAGTAAAATGATTTGAAAGTCATTTTCAACCCATGTTAAACTGGATACCCTATGAAGACAATATATTTGATGTTCAAACTGATATATTTCATTGGTTTTTTTATTAATATTCACTAATTTTGAATTTTTTTGCCTGCAACATGCTCCAAAAAAAGTTGCAACAAGGGCCTGTTTACCATTGTGTTACATCACTTTTCCTTTCAACAACACTCTATAAGTGTTTGGGAACTGAGGACACCAAGTGATGAGGCTTTGTAGGTGGAATTCTTTCCCAGTCTTGCTTGATGTACAACTTCAGTCGCTCAACAGTCTGGGGTCTTCACTGTCGTATTTTGTGCTTCATGATGCACCACACATTTTCAATGGGAGACAGGTCTGAGCTATAGTCCCAGCACTCTTTTGACACGATGTTCTTGAATTCCAAAAACAATTTGAAATTTGGACATTTTTCATTTTGTGTCAGCCCATGTCAGATGTGCTTAAGCCCAATACAAGGTATTTCTGGATGTTGTTGAGATATGACTTTTGCTTTGCATGGAAGAGTTTGAACTTGTGAACTGTTTTCCTACGTCCACATGGTGATATCCTTTACAGAATGATGTTTGTTTTACATGCAGTGCCACCTGAGAGTTCAAAGGTCACACGGATTCAGTGTTGTTTTTTGGCTTTGCTGCTTATGTGCAAAGATTTCTCTGGATTCTCAGAATCTTTGATGATATTATGGAGTGAAGATGATGAAAACCCTAAATTCCTTGCCATTGTTCATTGAGAAATATTGTTCTTAAACTGCTGAAGTATTTGCTCATGCAGTTGTTCATTTTTTTTAACATTCCTCAACTTTCCAACTATTGTTTCCCCTGTCCTATCTTTTTTTGTCCCTGCTTTTTGTGGTTTGCCAAATTCACAGTATCAGAAAAAGAGCAACAAAGAACGTAATGACAGACAGAAATATGATGACGTTTTCAAGATCACACTGTTTACTTGTTAAACTGTCCATGGTTGCCTGACAATAACAGAACACGCTATTATTGATTTTTCTTACTTTCATGAGTTAAATTTTCCAAGTAAAGTTGGGAAGTAAATGTATTTCTTTTTGTTTGCAAACACTGGTTACCTTAAAGTCCCAAAGGAGTCTTGTGCTGATAAGTAAGGGTATTGGAATAATTTCGAGGTCTGGTTGTCCTGACATGTATTTTAAACTGTTAGTCACGTGCAAAAACAGATCTGCAGTCTGTTTATCTTTTCGGAGCAACAGGCAGACACCCAAAGTAAAGAGTTTGGAGGTGAACTGGTTCAAAAAGTGTCTCATTCTTTCTGAACGAGGTGTGATCCCTCTGCCTGGGAAAAGTGTGGTGTAATGGATGGAAAGAGATTTTTGGATTTTCAAGTTGAGTGTGTACGTGTAATTATAGGCTTTAGGATGCATCCCTTTATCCTCTGGAAGAAGAGTGTTTGGTTGAAGTCCTTCCTCTTCCCTGTGGCCATATATCTCTGCATGTGTGAGTGAACTTTTGTCTCCTCTGTCTCCTCTCTGTCTGTGGTGAGCAGGTCCATTCTTTAAGGTTTATTCTTAGCACACCCCCAGGCCTTTTGCTCCTCAGTCTCCACAGGCCATGGAGCAGCTGAACCTGAAAACTCTGTGACTAAGCATTTTACCATACAAAGATGAAAACCTTGTATACATTTCAGGTTAATGAGGTGATGAGGGTGCGGGCTAAAGGTGAGAGGGGCGGGCTTGTGAGAACAAGTTTGTTGGTTTGAATCTCAGCCAAGAAAAGAAAAATCTGTGTGTCATGGTGCCCTTGAGATTTTACACCTTCTCTCTACAGTGTGAACAGAGCTTTTAATTGGCAGTTTGGGTTTGTGGAAGCTTCCATCTATTATACACCACAGAATACATTTAGATGTATGAAATGTTACTCTGAAAATCAATGCAGCATCACAGTTTAGTCATTAGCCAAGAATTAAGGACATGTTTTGATTTTGTTATTTTAGGAGACCGAACTTCTAGATTGAAAGAAATGTCATAAATATTCTTATGGCATTGATTTGGTGCCATAGATGGGAGGACCAGAGGGATTATTTCACATATCTATGGGATATATTTAACATCTATCTGGGAAACATCCCATAAAAACTAATGAGAATGAGCAGGACTTTTCAAGAAAATCTGGAGGTGATTGTATAAATGTTTTTTGTCAAATTATTTCCGGACTAGAAGTGCTCATAAGCTGTGTTTACACCAAGCAGTCCAGTTTAGTTCAGCTCAGTACGGCACACAATAACAGATGTTTCCACTGTCAAGTTAGGAGAAAAGGTACCCAAACAACCAACCCATGCTGTTCCACCTTTTGGCACTCCTCTGAATGAAAACACATACCTTGCCATGTTCAAATAAGTCGTGTATTGAGTGTTTTGTCCTTTGCTGTTGCTGTAAAGAATGACCACACAGAATGTCGGAAGTCCTCGACTGTTGCTCTTTGTTTATAATCCCACTCCACATCAGACCGCTTCACTGTGTTGAAGTTATCAGTGAAAATGTGGAAAATGTCCCTTTCTCTCCATGCTCACAAATCCTTCAAGAAATTCCTGTATCGGCATCCAGATTCATAGCACCAGCAAAATCTTATTGCTCAGTAGAAGTATTGCCTAGATATATTTTCAAGATTTAAGCTATGTTTTAAATGTGAAATAAGGTCGCACAATGTTGTTTATATCAATGAGGTTTTTTAAAATAGACATGATAGATTTCAGGCCTACTGCTCAGTGAGAAAGTAGTTGATACTAAGAACCACTAGGGGTTAAAGTACATATCAGTGCACCACTAAACTGCAATTTTGTGGTGCAATACTGATATCTTATAGTGGAACATCAGCAACATAAATTAAGTAGAAGTGCTCCAAGAGCAAAAACCTCTGTTAAGGCATGTCCAACACTGTTGGATGATTTATTGTCAAAAAATGTCGAAAACTGCCCTATCTCACACTGTTAACAAATGCTTTTAAAAAAATTCCCAGATCCACATCCAGATTTGGATCACAACTAAAATCTAATGAGTTTTTCCATGTGCCAAGATCAACATTCCCCGTCGATGTCATCAAAATCCATTAAGAACTTACTGAGTTATTTGTGAAAATGTGGAAAACAGCTCTATCTTGCAACATTAACAAATCCTTTAAAGAATTCATTGATCAGCATCCAGATTTGGATTAACACTTAAATCTTAACATTTCTTCCTTGTCCATGACAATCATTCTCTGAAAATGTAATAAAATATGTTCTTAAATTTTTTAGTTATTGTGCTAAAAGACAATCAGATAAACTTTAGCAAAACACACAACCTCTTTGGTGAAGGTAACCGCTTCTCACTCCTGAAACAACTAAACCAGATTTGTAGCTGCTGCCTCTTTGTCCTTTTTCTGACAAGGCAAAATTGTCTCAGTTTGCAAATTTGCAAGATAGATCTGCCTGATGACAGATTTCTAATTTCTAATCCAGCTGCATTGCAAGGTTAGGTGCAGGCGCCTTTGTTGCCAAAATGTCTTGAATTGAAAATTAAGTCTCAAAAAAAGACCAGAGAGCTTTCATTAGAAAATGCAAGATGTTTATACACATGTATCCTTGAAAAGTTCTGGAAATACTGTATGATAGGCCCTAACATCAGAAGTCTTTTTTATTTTTGCTTCTTGATAATGAACATATTTACAAGAACAATTGGTAAAGTACATAAAGCCATAAAAACACCAACAAACTGTTGGAAGAGTTTTAATATCAGTTCAAATTGCTGAAAGACTCTGGCCTACACTGTTCATTTTCACATGCTCATAGAACGCTCCCTTGGTGGGTAAATAAAGCTTCCCTCTGGTTTTCCCTAAATAACAGCCTCTGTTGCCAACTATGTGTTTTAAACAGGTTCAAATGTTTAATCTGACTCAGGGATGTCCTGATTAAATTCTAGAGGTCAGAGAGTCTTGTCACAACAAAAGTTTCCACACCATGTCAGAAGTCAGATTTCTTCCAATCTCACAACCGCACAAGCCTACCCAGTCTGTCTTCTTGATTCATCAATGTTCTTTCACTGTCCAGCACTGTACCCCATTGGGGGCCTATAATCCCCAGGTGGTAGCTCTGCTTCAACATGTGGCACTTCTGTGTTGACCTGCAGACCCAGCGTCAGACATCATGACACTGTTCATCATGAAAACACTCAGAGTAACCCTCTAAGCTACATCTGGTTCCTCACAAACTGTCATGATTCATCTTTGAACGTAAACATGTTCATTTTGGCTCACTGAAACAAACAGACACAGAGCTTGGAAAATAAGGTTTAAAAGGAGGACTTCAACAGTTTTGAATGTGAATCCATCCAGAACCTTCTGTCCTTTGCCTCCATGCTCTGCACTCTCTCCACAGTCATCCAACCTTCTCTGTAAACAAAAGACACTTGTCTGCTTAGGTAAGTGGACGGCCCACATTCCTGTAAAAATACATACCGGGCCGTGCAGGGCAGAAAGGAAAAAGTGAATTCCAGTACAAATGTCTATCTGTTTCCAATACTGGCTCCCTCTCACAATACTCTGCCCTGCTGCTATCACAGCATGGAGCAGTGATCTCATTAGCCCCACAGTACACCCACTGTGGAGATGTTTTTTTGATGAGAAACAGTATGTTGTCGATGCAGGGGGTTTCTTACCCATTTTTTTAAGCTTTGTACACTATAGCAGGAAAACGCTGGGGGTTGGAATTGATTCCTCGTCCCTGCTGTTTGAAGTAAAAGTATCCACACACAGGTAAAATGTACCAAAATAAATTTATATGGAAAATACAATATCTAAGCTTGCGTTGGTTTAGTTTGCAGTCCAACAAATTTGACAGGACGGAGAAGGGAGAGACAGAAAATTGATGTAAAAGATGGAGTCACAGAGAGACAGACAGAACAGTGGGAAAGCAGAAATTAAAAACAGAAAATCCAGCAGGGGAGGAATATAAAACAGATTTTATGTGCTATTTATGCAACTTGGAAAGTTGTTTACCTCCCTCATAAACTTTAAATTGTTGGTTTTGGACAGTTCCTTCAAACTGTTGTAGCCTTGCAGTTTGGTCCAGTGCATGGGGGAGAGTAGAAGTAGGGCCTGGATTTATTTGGGTTTTTGAGATATATCAGTAGGCTATGTCTTTAAATGTGGAAAAGTGTTAGACTATATTGTGTGAATTAATGTGATTTCTATTAATTAGAAAGAAGTTGACTCAGAGTGATTCTGAATTCTTGGCAGCTCAGTTTGGTCACTGGCTAAAACCAGTAATCAGACAGTCAAGGATTCGAGCCCAGCTCCAGCTGTCACATGTCAGTGTATCACTGGGCAAGACCCTAAATCTCATTTTACTTCCATTGCTGCATCAGTGAGGAGATTTTATCATTTTTTTTGTTTTTGTAGTTTTTGTAATTTAAAAAACCTGTAACCTTGCAGTGCAGAAGGACCCGCTTAATCTCTCAACAGAGAGATCCATCTTGTCAAGCTCCAATCTACAATGATTGTGATGACCCAAAGTGGGACATCCTAAACAAAGTCCTTTGGAGTGGGAAGAGATGGGAGATATGAGCAAGATGACAGCAGAAGGTGACAATACAAAGACTAGCACAGATGCTCACAGCTTCAGCAGCAGTTTTATAAGATCTGGACCACATGTCTTATTAAATGAAAAATAAATAACTCTACAATCTTCTCTATAGAAAGAGTCTGTTCTACGAAGTGGCTAAAAAAAAACAACAGTAATTTTTGGTCCATGTCACCCAGCCCTGAGTGAAGGCAGCAAAAAAAGTCTGGACAGAGTTGGAGAGCAATAGAAGGAGCCTAAAGTGATGGACAGTGCCTGTATAGCAATAAATAGTGTAGGGATAGAGCAAGTGAGGTTGGCAGATAAAGTCTATGGGAAAGAAAAAGGCGGAGAGAGAAGAAGGATCGGCCTCATCTGTAGACTTTAGAAAGGATTCTCATCGCCTCTCATCTCTGTCACTGTGCTGGTAGACAGTGAGGGGAGAGGGAGCCACGGGCACCTGCAACCCAGCTTTAGCCAAAAGCCCCATTATCACTTCAAAGCTGGAGGAGGCTGGAGGAGGCCTGAGTGACACCGGGACCCTACGGAGGATGAAACACTGCACTGAGATACGAGTAGAAAGCCTCGGCATCTGCCCCCTCCCTGAACCTCACTTCCTCTCTGTCATCTACCTTGTCCTACCTTCCTTATCGCTTCTTTTTCCTCCCCCTTGATTACTTCCTCCCTGAGTCTTATCTGCACCGCTCACACCTGGCCGCCTGGATGCCCAGCTCTGTATGAGATCTCTTTCTTTGCTCCTACTCCCTCCTCCTGGCTGGATTTCTCCATCCTCTCCGGCTTATAAAAGGCCCGGGGACTGGAGGCCCCGATTTGCCCCGGGCTGTGGTAATGAGCTCGCAGGCTCTTTCATGTGGAGATCAAGCTGATGGCTGGAGGGGGTGTTGTTGGTGGAGTGGATATTAGCAGCACTGGACTGTGAGAGCTTGTAGAATACAGGAGTAGTAGGTCAACCTAGAGCAGGGGAATATGGACCAAAAATCATACCTGTGCATTTTTCAGCTGAATGGTGATACAGGATACACATCTTGGCATTTTTAAGTAATGAAAAAAGTCAAAATATCAGTATTATTAACTTAGATATGATTCTGTCAAAAAGTAGAAAATACTGATATCTGCTTGATATCACGGCAAAAACAAATAATAAATAAAAATAGTCCTTGTCACTGTCTGAGTTGTAAGAAAACATTGGTCATTCTGCCCTTACTCAGGTTAATTTTTTCTCTTGTTCTCTAGTTTTCACTTACTTAGTACCCCTGATTTGACTTAATTTTCAGTCTTTCTTAGATGCACTGTTGAAGCTGCTGTCACAGAGGGGATTTTGGCACCTTATTTTGGGTGCTACCAACACGATTAACTGTGTTGCTCATTCCACAAATGCATGATCCTCACAAGTTGTGCATGGGACTAATCAGGCTTTCCATCGATATAAAATACAATACCCATTTGTTTTATTAAAGGGGAGAAATAATCAACCAAAATAACTTATCCAGACTTTTTTGATATTGATGTAAACTTATCATGTCTCTCCCAATTTCTTTTTGGAAAATAAATAAATTATTAATAAAAACTCCACCCTGTAGATCAACACTAGCTCAGCTCAGACCTGAAGATTAGACCTTGGGTGTATGGTTCCCATGAAGTGAAGAGCATCCCATCCAGACACAAAGACACACAATACAGTCACAGAACGGGGCAAATCATTAGAGCCTTTGTAAGTTATAGCAGTCCTCTGTCCGATACATTATCCCTGAGACCTTTCCCCATATTTACAGGCCACAGAGGGTCAGATGCCTTAAGCAGGACAACGGGGCAGGCCAGAAATCAATGGGCTGGCACACAAACTCATACACTTTCCATACCTACCCTCTGCTTACACTCTGAGTGTGTCAACACTTCATAAAACGGCCATCTGAATAAGTCCGCGGACAAAGAGGGACCCACAGTCTGATGCTCTTTGATTTGAATTTGCCCTGAAGTAGAGCCGCCACTCCTTAAATCCTCCTCACCCACGCCTGTTAAATCCACCTAAACCAATCTATGCATGTGCGTGTTAATCCGTAACGCACAGCCACACACCATTATTGCCCCCTCCCCCGACACCTTAATTAGGTCCTTAGACAGAGATTACCTCTGACTTGTAGATTAGACCACTTTCTGACCACATGAAAACGCTGCTGCCATGTGCTTGAGTTGCTATTCATGAAGCAATTGGTTTGTTACACGTTATTACAAAGAAGGAAATGACAATGCTCTATATCATAGATTACTTGTATTGTCATAAAAAGCCCTTAAAGCTGAGTGAAAACAGTTTATAATTATTAAAAAGATTAGAGTTGTTTGTGGGATGCGGCTTCTTTATAGCAGGAGCAGGATACTTGTGTAAGCAACAACAAAACTGAGGTATTGATTTGTCGTCTTTACTGATTTTAATGAAGGAAGGAACAGAAATGTTTGTGTCATATAAATGAGAGGTTTCCATCAAAAGTCTGTTTTACCTGGTTATTCCAGCCCAAAACCAAAATGCACTTGTGGTATGACATGCAGACTTTATACTCAAATGATACTTTCTTCAAATAGGATTTACCAGCAAACTGATTTTTCTACCAAACTTAAAATACTTAGGCCAATTAATTGGACTTTTCTCCTTATCTGTCAAAGACAGGAGAAGCTTCAACACAAAATGAAGCAGAAAGCCTGAATCTTTCATGAGTGCAAAGTAGATACATTTGTGTGTTAAAGTGTCAAGGAGTCAGAAAAAAACAGCCTGAAAATAGAGCAGGATTAAACTTTATCTACTACTTTTTTAGTTCCCTTCTCTGGAGAAGTGTAACTACTTTTAAAACAATATATGTGAGCAACCAAGGAAGTCACAGTCCTTTAAGTTTGTGTAGTTTACACTTAGAGCAGAGAGGATATACGTCCAGGTTCCACTTCATAAAGCAGTTGTAAAAGAGAGGAAGCTATTCATGGCTAACAAAGAGTTTTCACATGTACAAACTAGCAGACTGGAGCCTGACAGTCCTCCACACTTCCTTAACAACCATTTTACCTCTTTTAGCTCCATCCTTTTTTCACTCCTCACCTCATGAACTTTTTCTTAGACTTTAATTGGTAAAACATCTCTAATTGTTGCCTTCTTAGTTCAAGGACCGCTCTGTGAAATGATGTTTTACCATCAGAAAGTTCACAGGAGAAGAGACTTATCAAAGACGTGATAAACACTTCAGTAAAGTCATCAGTACGATGGCTGTCTGGGCAGGTTTGACTTTTCCTTCATTCCTTTTTCTTTTTATAGTATCACTCTTAATAGTTTCTATGGAGACTGAATTTACAAAGTGTTGTGCTGTGTTCGGCCCCTCGGCTATCTCACCCTCCTTCGCCTTCATACCTGCTTGTCTTGATATAGAAAGCTCAGAGATGGTGATACATGTTAACACTTTCATTCCTCCAAGTGCAAACAGATGAAGAACTGAGTTTAGTTTGTTTTAGCTCCTTTTACATATGCACTTCAGCTTAGGAATTTAGCAACATTTTTTAGGCAGTGTGCACGTTTGCTTAAACTGTTGTAGGTTTTTTTTTTACTGCCAGCCCAAAAAAGAAATCTTGTTGTGGATTTTCTGTGTTCAAAAAAGTAAGCATATGCAGGTTTTCTGTGTCAGCAATGTCAAACCTTTGGGATACTGAATAAATAGTGCTGTGCTTCTCTTGCAAACTCAACTGAGCCAAACTCAACTTAGTTTACTTAGCACTTTACACTCAACGCTGTTGATCCGAAATGCTTTACAGACCAGAGAATTCAAAAATATATAAGTATTATGTCATTATTAATAAAACATAGGTCAAAAGGAGAGCACCCAGTAACGCCAAGCTCACAGATCTACTGAGGCCTGAGCCTCAGTAAATCTGTATCTTTTAAGGTTAATATGAACTTAAGGCTTTTGAGAAAAAATATATTTTAGGCTGAGTCTTTAAAATGTTAATGGTGGGTGAGTAACAGATGTTTGAAGGAAGAGAATTTCACAGTGTCAGACAAGCTACAGAGAAGGCCCTATCCATGAAACACCTTGTCCTGGACCTTTGCAAGGACAGAAGGCCTTGGTCTAGGGTGACAGGGAGACAAGAGCTCTGAGAGGTCGTGGGGGCAAGGCCATTTAACAACTTGTATAAAATCAGTGATCATTTAAAGTCAATCCTGGACTTAGCAGGCAGCCACTGTAAAGGGGCAAGAATTGAGGTGATGTGATCTCTTCTTTTTGACCGGCGTTCTGTGCAAGTTGAAGACAGGATAGACAAGACTGGGAAATACCAAAATACAGTGAAACGCAGTAGTTCATGCAGGTGCACATGAAGGCATACAAAACTTTCTCTAGATCAGGATTATTGGGGATGAGTCATAATTTGGAGATGGTTTGAAGGTGCAATTTACAACCTGATGTTTTTTAGAGCTGACTCAAATATGAAGCTAAGACTGCTTAACTGCAATTTATTGAAACAGGAAAATCAGTTTAGTCAATTTATTGTATGGTAAGGCTCTAGGGGGAGATAGACCTGTGGATCATCTGCATAACAGTGGTAAGATGGTATGTTTCTGATAAATATGACCCCAGGGGTATGGAATGGAAAACCAGTTGACGTATAGAACCTTGGAGGACACTGCAGGGGAAGGGATGGAAGTAGAGGGATACCATACGTCTTAGTACTGTACGCAATTACAGGTGTTTCCATTGTCAAATGAGGAAAAAGGTTACCTCAATAATCAACCTGTGCCATCCCACTTTTAGGCACCCCTTTGAAGGGGTGCTGATCGACCAAACAGACCCTAAAAGGTGGAGATAAAAGCGCTACAGTCTGTTGATTGGTCACAAAAATCCTAAATTTCCTTGTCATAGCAGCTAATATGAAAATACATACCAGGCCATGTTCAAGTCAAGAATTGGGGCTACAACTGGCAGGAGAAACACAAACAAATCAGTGTTTACCAGCTTCAAACCATGCCAAACTGTACTGAACCAAACCAGCACTCGGTGGAAATTAAGCTCATCAGAGACGCTGAATGATCTGTTGGATAAATATGAACAGAACCAGGTGAAGGTAGTACTGGAGACCCCTAACCACTTGTTTAGTCTTTGAATCAAGATTGAATGAAAAGCTGTCGCTGGTGTTTCCACATTTACTTAAAATTACAAAGCCACTGATATCACATATCTTGCTGTTGGTATCATATTGCCTTAAGCTGAGTCACACTTTGGACCTCACCTGTCTCTTATCAGCCATGATTACTGCCTTGACTTTTGTTGTTTGTTTGTCCTGATAGCCTCTCAAAGTGGAGGGCATTCATGCAGGAAGTAAGCATAAAGGAAAGGAACCAGTCTCCACCTGGAACCAGTCCTAGACTCCTATTCCAGGTGCAGAATTAAATTAGTTTCCTCCAAAGACTGTTGGGGATTCAGAAACTGTCATAATACTGTAGACATCAAGATAGACTGCTAAGTACAAGGATGATATTTCCGCTGCTTGACAGACATCTTTGTCATCACTGAACGGCGTATTACGTAATATATTGGTTTTCCTGCTTTTTCCTCCTTTGGCTCCCCTCCCAGCCTCCCCTCATGGTTTGTAGAAAAAGACTGACGGTCGGGGTAGGAAATAAAAGGTAGAAGTCAGATTTTTTTTGTGTTTTTTTCCTTCCGAGTAGCGAAAGTGAACTGAGTGGAACGGAGACGTCCAGCAGGTTTAGAGAAGCACAGCCTTGTTTCCCAGGCAGGCACCTTCTTTGTGACATGGTTAAAGATGTGTCCTAACACCATTCCCATCACCCCTCATCCCCCCACCCCACCTCAGCTCCCATCTCTCCCTCCCTCCACCTCCAGAGAATAGCCTGCCCTTTGCTCAAGCCATTCCGTCTCCTTGGAGCCCATTGTTCCTCAGTTGCTACGCGATAGCTGGGGCCTCATTTGGTCACATTGGATACAGGGTTTTGGGGGGTGGTCGGGGTATTTGGTTTGGGGTCAGGGCTGACAGAGGTAATGTGAAGGTGTGTGTGTACGTACAAGGTTGCATGCACACATTGTTAGGCATCACCACAGTGTGTGTGGGTGCATGAATATGTGTGTGTGTGTGTTTGGTTAAGGGTCAGGCGTGACAGCCCTGGCACAATAGGACGGGGTGTGACCAACCCCTCCCTCACCATTTATTAGCCTATTCAGTCACCCACTCCCCTGCTCCAAGCCAGGCTCGGCCAGGAGGCAGCCGGGCTGTCAGTCAACGGTGGGGGGGAGGGGCGGAGAGGGGGATCCAAGAAAACATAATTAATGTGTAACACAAGAGCCGTCGTATCGCCGCAAAGAGGAAATTAAAGAAACAAGCAGCCACTGTAACGGCAATTACACCACGCTGAAAGGCCGCTGTCTGTGGGATGTCAGAGCTGTTTCGGGTGCTCACACCTGCTCTCTCAATCTTCCTCCTCTCTCAATCTCTCTCTCCATCCACACTTTGCATTTCTCTCATTCTGTAAAACACACACCAGGGGAGAGACTCTTTGTCAAACACCCTCCTGAATTCCAATCCTCAATCGTCAAGCTGGCCGAGTCTGGCTCGCTGGCCGGTCTATGGGAGTCCTGGAGTGGCTTTGAAAACATTCACCAAACACATAAGCATAAACATGCACACATACGCACCTACAAGCACATTTAAAAAACGAAATATTATTGTTTCCTGATTAGAAGCATCCATTGAAAAAGTACTTCCATGTTAGCGAATGAGTTCTTGTTCAAGTATTTTATTAAGTAACCTTGGGGGACGTCCACATGTAGACAAGTTTGGGAGTATTGGCAAAAGTTTTTTTTTTTTTTTTTTTTATCATATATGCTATTCATCTATTTGAAACCTGTGTTATGAGAACCTGAAAATGCACAGTTTTGATACCAGGTCCCTGAGTGAATACATCTGAAAATGCCTCCAATGTGTTTCTGTGTGTAAAACAGCAGTCTGGGGCATGCTTCTCGGGATTCAGGAAGTCCACTAGCAGAGAAAACCTAAATAAATTTTGAGGGTAATGTTAGAATTCTACAAAAGTTCTCTACACAAGAATCAGTTAATTTAGCCAAAAAAAAAAAAAAAAAACTTAAAAAAAAAAAGTCAAATTTTACATACTGCACTTATAAGTGAGAATCTTACTTACAAGAGAGTCCTGGCAAAGACAGTTAATTCACAGAAGTAAACAAAAGTAATAAATGAATGTGTAATTCATTTGTTCTCACTGTAGGATTCTTTTTGCATAGCTTCTAACAAGCTTTTGTTCTTCTCTGTTGAGCAAACACTCAACCAGGTTTATAACAGAACACAAATCATGATCAGTGTTGGTATTGGCTGATCATATGAACAGGTGATCATTGGTTGGTATCAGCTGCAAAAGCCCTTAACAGAGCATCACTAGATATGTTACTAGAGACTTTTTAAATCCCAGGATAACATTTGGCAGAAACTTTGGGGGTCTAGTTGTTGTAATCTGTTTCAACAGAATCAGTCTCCAGCATTTGTTTTTAGCATCCAGCTTTTTTAACCTCCTCGCAGCCATCATCTGTCAGTCTGATACCCCTTCATTCTCTTCTTTGGACTTGCTGACACCACAAAACATTGTCTTTTTTCTCTCCAACCAAGAATGTAATTTACAAAGAACAAGCACTCAGAATGGATTTTGCATTGCACTGCAGAAATTCTCTGTGGTTGCTGTGTAGGAAAAGAATTCCCCTGGGAATTTGTTTCCTCTTGCCTTCTTATTGCATGTGTCTGTTCCAAAAACAACCATGAGGCAGATCTCCATCTGAATCACTGCCTAGTGCTCTTATTGCTTCATTATGAATCAGAAGGAATGTGTTGTCCTCACCTGAGCAGTAACCGATAGAGATGGAGGTGATGGAACATGCCCTCAAAGAAGAAAGCCTGGCACAGTGGAGGGCATACCTGGGATGACAGGTGGGGTGTGTCAGGCCTCGCAGGGTTAACCGCTCTGACAAAACCACAGCGGTAATGTGGCAGAAAATGACTCAATAAACTGGCACACAAACTTTGGCTCAGTATGATATCAGGAGAGTTTCTGGAGGAGTCATTAAGGAATCATTGAGTGTGGAAGCAGAGAGATTCATATTCATGGATTTCATCAAAACAAGTTATTGAAAACAGCCACAGCATTCATTTAGTGGCCCGGCTGGATTCATGCATCAAGCTTCATTGATATAGTGCTGACCCCCGCACCACAGCGTGCACCGCTGTCACTGCGGCTTTGTTGGTGGAGCTGTAACCTTTCTTTGTACGCATGTTTGGGCCGGTAACCTTGCTTTGTGTTTCTGTGTGTATCAGGGTGTAGTGTGACTCCCCTTCTCCATAAATCACTGTCAGATTCCAATGGTGCCAAACAAAAGCCCTTGCCTGAAGCTGGGATAATAGGGTTGTTGGTGTGTATGTGTGTGTGTCCGTATATCCATGTTTGTGGATTCTGTAGCCTTTCATTAACCAATCAGCGCCCAGAGTGAGTTTATGAAAATTCATTGAGTGTGAGATGAGCTTTTCTGATGAATATTGCACGAAAGGCGGCATTGGGTGACAAAACACTCCATCGATTTCAAGGGAGGAAAAGGAGGGAGGGGATCGAGGGAGAGGGGTGGGAAGAGGGAAAAAAGATGAGGGAATGAGGTTGATCGCTGGTGCGTGATGGAATAAACTGCAGAATTTCTGTCACTGCGTTGGTGTGTGACTGTGTGTGTGCCACACAGGGGGCTAATAAATAAATGATGTTTGAAATGAGAGCAGCTCTCCGTAGACCATCCCCACTTCATGAAAAGCGCCTGATTACAACTCCACACACTCACAACATGTATATACACACCCACACTCACAGTCATGGATGGCATCCATCAGTGCATCGACATGCAGGCAGAAAAAGCAGAGTTACTGCGATAGCCGGACCAAGTTCAACTCTTTAAAATACCTGCCGACATTAAAGTTAGACCAAGGTTCCTCTTATGTAAATGGCTTGAGGTTAGACTAGGGTGCATTCCCAAAGGCCCCCATTCTGGCAAGTTTAAAAACAGTTATTTTGGTTTGCTTCGAGGTGCACCAGGGTTAATTTACGCACACATACTGCCCAACAGCTGTAGAGTTTCAGGACCTGTCAGCCATGGAAATCAGTTGTTTCATCTCATGAAGTGTGTCATGATGACCAACGACAAGAGATTAGTCTGGAACGCCTTGCGACTCCACGACAAAAAGGTCTTGCATATATTGATTTTCATCCCACCTCCTGTGGTGTGTTTCTTTACATGAGAGACATTGACCAATGAGAGCACATGTGTGACAAACATGACCAGACCAAAGCTGTTGCTCCAAGAACCATGAGAGAGTGCAAAGATTTTAAAGCTTTGACAACATCTCTGCCCCATGATGTGTTGTTCAAAGAGCTACTTACTGTGCATTTACGAGATCTGATTTTATGCAGCTTCTTACCTTTCCAGCAACATGTCTGCACTATGAACATCTAAGTGTGTGTTCCCACTCTCAGGCCTTCATCATATTACCCTCTGCATTCCACCAGTGTTGATGGTGAAGGGATGGGAAGCCTTACCATACAGGCCAAAGCAAACACACTCGTGAACACACACATGCACATAAACACCTAGCTTGTGAGAGAGGCTGGAGAGCATTAGCAAGCTCAGCAGAGCAAACACAGCGATAAAGGCAGGGATTTGGGCAGATCCTAATGGGAGGAAGCGGTGGAGAAGGGAGAAGATTTACCCCCCAGTATCCCCGCAGGCCCGGGCACGACTGAAGCTCTGAGTTTTGTACCCAAACAGTGTACGGCGCTGACTCACGGTTCCTGTATTTGCTCTGCGGGCTGTCCTAACATATCATTAGTTCTCTCAGGAAAGTAAAGCTTCTCCTCTGGAGAGTCTGGCCACTTTAAAATCAAGACAAAACCCGACCTTTTACTTTCTCCTCATGGTAAATGAGCCGATGCCGCTCTCGATGAGCTGCGAGTGAAAATGAGAGGTGTTGGTGGTGGGAGTGGGAGTGGGTGGGTGCTCATGAGAGAGCGTGAGGGATTCATGGGTGTCAAGGAGAGGGCAGTTGTAGAGCAGAAGGATTCCCACAGCTTCATTGTTTTTGGAAGATTTTCAAACATCTCATTTCCAGGCAACTGAAGCAAAGGTCACAGCAGAGGATGGAGAAGAGAGACACAATAGAGAAGAAGGAGAGAAAGACAGAGAGAGAGGCATGGGTGGATAGTCGGGGATACAGCTTAGGAATGCTGCAGTGGTTTTAATTACAGACAGAGAAATAGTCTTTTTAAATATTTAAAGTACAGATGATCTCTCTGTAGTGTGTGTTTGTGTGTGTATTTGTGTGTGCACACTGCCATGTGAGAACTTGTTTGTTGTTTGCACATGATGTGCATATACAGTTCTGAAAGTCTCTGAAAGCATGTTCTTTCGGGTGAATTTTGAAGTAGACGAGAGACAATTTACATTTTTACATTAACATCCATGCTTGGTAGCAAGAAACCAGGGGATAACCTTAAATGCTATGTGTGAATTAACCTCAGTGTGTACTGACAATTTGACATCTGATAGCTCAGACCGCGTGTGGAGGTGGTTTGAAGTACTTCTGATTCTTTTGGTTTGAGAGTGTGGATTCTGGCATACTGGCAACTATTTAAGGCAATTAAAGAGCTGTTAAAAAGGCGTCTCTAGCCTTTAAGCTTGTGGAAGTGTATCACAGTATAACTCTGCAATGAAGCTGTTGCTTTTACTAATGAATGGGACAAATAAGCCCAGATCTAAAGACTTACAGACTTACAGGCAGAGGTGTGGACTTGAATCACTCTCAAATACACTTTTGTTGATTTGGACTCAATTTGCCAACATCATTCATCAATCTGACTTAAATTGAACCTGAACGCTACTGACTTGTGAACTACCTTTGACTTGCTTATGTATCAGATCTCTGTAAAGAACAGTTCTTATTTCACTCTTTGTCTCACTCATTCTCAGAATGTTACTACAGGAGAATGAAGGAGTAACACTGGGCCATTGTTCAGGTAGATTATTATAGGTTATTGCAGTGCACATGTGACATAATGCTCATGTTTGTGCTGCACCTCTAAACTGTTTTCACCCTATTTGCCTGTGCTTTGACAACCCTGGAATATCTAGCAGGAGGCATGTGATTGATAGCTTTGTGAATGCAGCGGGACATGTGCAGAGATTTCGACATTTAGTCCTTAACATAATCTGATATGTTATTGTCCAGCTTTACGTTTTCTCCTTTCATACTTGGTATAGGGTTGAGACCTCCATCATCCCTATTGTAATTTTTCATTGTTTAGATACATACTCCATGCACCCTTTATCCATCAAGCTTGCCCTCCATCATCTTCCTCTTTGAACCTGCCAACAATGCACAGCAGTAATGCCTGTTTTTGTACCCCTAAAATGTATTGATCAAAGAGCAAGCACAGTGTTTGTCTTTTGCTCAACAGTAAACCTCTCTGGTTGCTGTTTGGTTATGACGTAAGAGCCTCCTTACCCCAGCAGGTCGCATAAGTTTCATCAAACTTTCAAACTTTTCATTTTATAAATACATAGACTTGGGCCATGTTTGTTTCAGAATATCAGGCTGCCAAGATGTTTCTGCAAGAACTCTGAAAAATCAAAACCTTGCATTTAAAACTGCATGTTTTATTCTTTGATAAGCTTTTTTCTTGATCATAATCCTAATTTTTGAAGACTTTTTAAGTATTTTCAAGGCTGCTTGTGTTTAGTTATTTAAAACCCCTGCACCCTTGAGAAGTTTTGCATTATTTCTGAAACTAAAAATTCATTTTTTGGAAAACATGTCTAAGTATTTCATCTTCACTCTTACAAAGTTTGACTTTTGCATCATTTCTGACACCACATGATAGCCAGAGGAAGTGATAAACAGCATAAACTAGAGTGATTCCAATAAAAATTCCCTTTAACCCCACTTGAGTTGAAGTGGCGAACCATCAAAACGTCTGGAGCAGCAGTAAAAAATCAGCAACACAAGCCGGAGTGGGAAATAAAACCAAGTCTCAGCAGACAGACGTAAGATTCAGGAGGTGTTAGAGGTGCTAAGTGCTGGATCTCCACAATGTGGGTCATGTTGTGAGAGACAGGCCTGGAACTGCTCTCATGGGTTTAGCACTCTGTTCAGTTGCGTCTGTCTGACTGACATCGAGGTGCGAAAAGATAGCAGGGCCATAATCTCCTAATCATTAAACAGGAAAGTACAGGATGTATAGTTGTGAGTGCTGTCTGCAAGCACTAAGCTGCAGGAAGTTGGGATGCCTGAGTTAAGTGGAGCAATATCCTTCTTGTACATATGAGAGGGGGGATCTTGTTAAATGGGTGCTATCATGAGCAAACAGTTGCTCCATCCCTTGCTGTATTGTTCGTTTTGTTCAGATTGATGCCAAAGTTGCTCCGCATTCAGACTAAAGATGGTAAAGAGGCTGTAATTTTGAGACAGCACGGCGTTCTGCAGTCTTACATTGATCTGTCATTGACAAAGTTAATGAGCGTGGACATGAGGCGAGGAGCTGCGGCACAAAGACATCAAAGTGTCGCTGCTGTGACGCGCCTGCTGTGTGACTGACCCGCTGTGAGACCGGCCTTCAGGCAGACACCCGGGGCTGCTGCAACCCCTGACTCCACAGGAGGGGGAAAAGAGGGGAAGTAATGAAGGTGGGGGAGGTCATGGCTACATGTGCGGGGAGTCTGTAACCCTTCACCCTTTTTGCTTTGTCCACTCTTTGACCATGATAACATTTTATATTGTTTTGCATTGAAATCTATGCAGGGCAATCAGATACCAAGTTTACAGGACTGCTCTTAAGTATGACCAATCTGGATCAAGGACATTACTACAAGGATGACCTGCAATCAGAAGTTAATTTTGATTAATCAGCACCCCATTAAGCTTATGTACTAAATAGTTTTTTTCTGTTTTCTTTCGATAGTTATTAACAAGGAAATTAAGGAGAAACGAGGAAGTAAAGCTGTTAAAAAAATCACCCCTAGCCTCTGAGCTTTTGCCTGGTAGCCTTGCATTTGCCACCAGCTAAGTGGTGAGCAACGCCCACATAATATACTATTTAGCAATAACCATTGCAGGGTACTGTGAAATGTAACAAGACCAGTTTCTTAGCTCAACTCTATGGAGTTTGCATGTTCTCCTGATGCATGTGTGGGTTTTCTCTGGATACTCTGGTTTCCTCCCACAGACAAAAAAACGTGGTCTTTAGGCTGATTATTGAGTCTAAATAGCCTTTATGCATAAGCGTGTATGAATGCTTGTCTATCTCCCTATGTCAGCCATGTGATTGGCTGGCAACAAGTCCAGACTGTACCAGGCATCTTTCACGAAGTCAGCTGGGATAGGCTCAAGCCCCACGTGACCCTGTCAAGCAGTCTAGATAATGGATGAATGAAATGTTATTATCTCAGCTTTCAGCCGTATTCATTTGTTTTGTCAGCTGCTTCACTGCAACAGTCTTTTATTCTTCATTTTGTTATAAACATGAAAGTTTATAAGTGAAATGCGCATATTAAAATTTAAATTACATCTCAAATCGAGACAGCAGTTGACCAGCAAGGCGGTACATACATACATAAACCACAGTAAGCCTGAGAGCTGCTCTTTTAATGATGTAATTTAAAGAGGTGGTTTAGTTCTAACTGCAGGTGGACGCTGGAGTTGTATTTTTGATGCGTATTGTGGATGCATGTACTTACTGCATTTTGCTATCCAGATGCCAAAAGTAAATGTTAATGCAAAGTATATACGACACTCACACGTTTTGATGCATGAGTGGCATCTATGATGGAAGAGTAGCAGCAACTTTTTTGCAAACAAGATTTTAAAGTGAACACTTCTGCTCACCACCTGCTTGGGAACCTGCTGGCTACACACACATGCACACACATAAACACACATACAAAAGACTTGCAACTAGGTAACCCACTGGCTATCTGCCTTTTCATTCCTCTCTGTCAATAGAAAATAAGAGAAGGGGAAAAAGAAAAATCCAAGAGCAAATATTAGCCCTTGCAGACAAAGGCATTCCAGACCAGGCTGTCACTCTCACTCACTCATTCTTAGAGTCCCATCCTCCTCTTTTCCCACCTCCTCCACCTCCTCCCCTCACACAGCCTCTCCTGTTCCTTTACGTCCTCCCAAGGTTTCTGTGTTCAGCGGAGGAGTAAATCATCAGTGACCTGTGACACTTTTGGGAAGTCCTCTTTCAACTTGTCATGAGATAAAGCACCTCAGGATGAGTGTGTTGTTTGTGTGCAGTATTTATGATGCCCTGATCAGAGAACCATAAAAACTTTAATGCAGAAAAACATGCAAGGGAAGTTTATACTCTGTAATCTTTGAGCCCAAAAAGAGTAAAAATAAAGAATAAACTTCACAACAACATTTTTGGACACCAGTGATTAAGTTTTGCCTCATGTGGGACCTTTCATCCACCAAATCTGAGTCAGACCTGTTGCTCCTTTTCCACATCTTTCACAACTTAGTCATTCTTGTCCCTAGCCCTAACTGATATGTCCTCCTCTATAGAGTAAAAAAACTTTAAAAAATATATTTTATTACAAAGCTTCTGACCATTTAATCTCTTGCAAAACTACCTACGTAATTAAATTTGGCATTTTCTCTTGGATATGCTTTAAAAGGACAAACTGAGGGGGTGGGGTGGGGTGGGTAAGATGGACCATTCATTATATTTCACCAGTCTATGGGCAACAGCCCATAGAAAGTGTTTGGAAATGGGCAGAACCTTTAAAAAGCAAATCCAGCCGGTGATCGGATGATTGTTCTGGCAATCACATTCATAATGGGACTGTGAGATAATGCAGTAGGCTTGCATTCATGCTGCGGTGTAAAATACAAAACATAAGCCAATTCTGAAACAAACACTTGCCAAAACCTGTCAGAGTGGAGCAAAAATATTCTTTTTTTTAAATCAAGAAATGCTTTGCGCTGTTTTCATTTAATACAGAAATATGGTCCAGCTCTAATAAAACTGCTACCAAAGCTGTTAGCATCTATGCTACTCTCCATACGAGCGGTCATCTCCTACTTCCTTCTCATATTCATAGCTCCCACCTCTTCCTGCTTTCTAGGATGCTGATTGGGCCTCGCTGCTTCAGGCCACCCACAACTGATTGTAGACTGGAGTTTAACAAGAAGGATCTGACTGATCACAGACATTTAATCAGGCAAATAGCTGCTGCTGAAGGTTAGAAGCCTGCTAGTTTGGTAAAATCCTCAGTGTCAGGGCTGTAGTCAGTGAAGTACTCCAATCAGCTCAAAGCCTTGGCCCTTTTACAACATGATATACTCCACTCTCTCCTTTGGATTTTCCATCCATATTATCTTGTGTAAAAGCCCAGAAGGCCCCAAAATCAAAACTTGAATTGTAAAAAGTTTTATTCCATGAAAATGTTAAACATTTTACTCAATTTTTGAAGGTAACACCCACTTAAAAATCATACTGTATTAAGTTCAGGGTTTTATATTGATCATTCATATGCCTGCCCAGTTTCAGGTCTTGTAATAACACACATGTAATGACACACATGTAATAACGCCTCTGTTCCCCCAAATTTCTCTTTAGCTGCAGTGCAAAATTGGACAGCTCACAGTAAAGAAAAGGCAGAAAAGGCTCCAACACTCAGTGAATTGTTCCTAAATGAAGCAATTAAATCTGTGTAGAGATTTGGGTCCGTGGTTACCGGATCTCTTCATACCAGCACTGCAATTGTATCAAGTATTGATACCCATCCTTATTCTTCACGAAGGAAAAATTAGATCAGTATGAATATTATACAACCAAAGTTGTGTAATGTAACACTGTGTAGCATGATATTTGATGCTTTTGTGATGTTTGGACAAGCAATCATGTTGTAATATCTGTCGATTCATGAGCCAGTTCATCATGAACTGGTGAAATAAATGAACTTCAAAAGCAACTAAAGTTTACCAAAGTGCTATAACACCAAAGAATACAATAAATAACATAATTAAGTCCCAAATATTGACAAAGACCACCTTCAAACACAAATCCTTCACAAAAAACTGAATATGAGAATGCAACAGTTTAGAACAGTTACGAGAAAAGACAAGCAGAAAGACACGTTTTAAATAGACTTTTCCATAAGACAGTTCCATAATCTTAAAACAATCTGAGATGCTATTATTTGAGGACGAGGCTAAACCAGAAAGAACAGTGTTCAAAAGTTACTATTTGCTTCAAGAATCACTGTTGAATTGGCGATATTGAATTTTAAAATGCCCAAATTTAAGGGGGCACATGGTCTTCCTTTAATCTCCAATGTTGCGCTAGCTTTCTCAAAATCCTCCCCCTCTTCGTGGTCGTCCTTCCTCCTAGGCCTCCTGGGGTTCAAATGTCATCCTCATCCTTGTCAGAGGAGTCTAATGGATCGGTCACGCTCAGGAACCTCCCAGCCTGACTCACTGGGCTGGGGTGAAAGGTCCCGACTGGGGCGAGGGAGAAACCTTGGAGAGAGGACATCCGCTCGGCTGCTCCCAACCACCCCGTTGTGTCTAAATGTGTGTGTAGTATTTTCTCAGTAAGCACGATTGCACAGAGTAGTAAAATACACCAACCTAAATAAATAGCAGAGTTCAGCAGCAGGATGTTGCATTGTCAGGTAGGCATACAAATGTGTACTTAAACATACACACACACACTCTCCATGTCTGGCATATCCATCAAAGCCTCTCGGGGCCTCCTTGTTCTTTCTAGAGGTCAGAGTAGAGAGGACGCCTTCATAGACGTACAGAGCACAGTCTGTGTGAGTGTGTAGGTGTCAGCCCTGTGCACAGCCTCAGTGTTGATTAGGTCTGGACCAGCAGGGGTGATCAATTGCCTTCACTGGAAACACAAACCAAATGTATGTCTGGCAACAAGGCGAGTCAACACATATGATGATATATGAGTTGAAGTTCTGAGGGTCAGAAGCACTTTTTCTCCAAACAGTTGATACGCTCTCTTGTGGTTTTTGATAGGTTTTCTTTTTGTCAGTCTTTTTTACTTCCTCACTGCAGACAAAGAAGAGAAATTTGACAGGGGCCATTGAACATCCAGTATGTCATTTCCACTTGCAGGGGTATCTTAGTTTACTTGAAAAGGAAAACGGACAAAAACTGAGACTTTTCAATGCGTTTGCGGCTTCCTTTTACAACAGAATACTGCCTGGAGTGCCTGAATCTGCAAACTTTTGAAACTGGGGTCCAGAGTGAAAAGCTTTGGAAACGTTTTGGTATCCATCTCCGTGTTAACAGGAATCAGCGTTTTCAGGGAAAATGATGATGCGCTGCATATGCACAGTACTCTTTCAGATGAAGGTTGCACGCACACCCAAGCACAACAACAACAATAACAACAGCTTCGGCCGTCTACCAAGCAACATGCGTGCCCCTTACTGTGCTCACTTTGTTATCCAGACAAAAATATCCAGACAGATTTGTTGTCCAGACAAGAAACTCCTGTGTCTTTGTGCGTCCACTCACCATTGTTGTTTGTGAAAAGTTTGTCTTCACTAGAAAGCATACGTGTGTTGTAACACTGCTGTTTCACTACAAACCTACATCATTAACTACTGGCCTGGCATGCACGCTACAGCGTTTTCAGTCGTTCTAGCAGATCTGTGTGAATGTGCATTGTTTTCTCATCGTCTCCGTGTGAACATGGAGCACTTTTGAAAACGCAAAGGAAAAACCTTTCCATTTCTGGTGACAGTGTTGTTGTGTAAACGGGGCCTTAATCAAAACAATAATTAAAGATGACTTGTGGATACCATGGATGAAATATGTTGAAAGAAATCTGAATGATGTCATTTGGTTGTTGGATGTGGAAGCCAATCCACTGCAGTTGCCATACTGAATATGGTACTAAAGTTAAGCGATCCTAAAGACAGATACAGAGTTGGAGCTGAAGCAGGTCTTAAAGAGCTCATATTGTGTGTTATTGAGTTTAATATTCCCCTTACTGTTTTACCTGTTTTACCTACCACATGACAAAGTACTTCTTTGAACAAGACAACAAAGTCTGAGGCAGTAGGACTTCTTCCTTCTTCATGTGAACATCACCTGCCTGCTTTCTTTGTACTTTATTTGACCAGGATCATTCCCATTGAGATAAAAAAAAAAGTCTCTTTTACAAGGAAGTCCTGGCAAAGACCACAGCAAAAAGTTTCTCGCAAATAAAAAGTAAGCATAACAAAAAAGAATATCACAATCAGTTAATCAGCAGCATTTAGCTGTAAAACATGTGCTTACACTATTGACATGATCCTGAATTTTGGTTTTAAAATCTCTCAAATTAATACAACATTCAGGTTTAAGGTGACTCTGAGAGCTAGACCAAGACAATGGAGCAAAAACAATAAAAACTCTCTGAAAGACAAAGTGAGTCTGAGGAATCTCAAACATGATAAATCCATGAGGTTAAAGCTCCTGACAGCTTTTAAGTCAGCAAAGAACATGAGTAAGAAGGTAGTTCATGTAGTGTGGCCTTATAGAGAAATGGCTTGTTCCCTCAGCTCTTCAGTACCCCTACCGCTGTGATGTCCCACCAGTGTTGCATCTGTAGTTCAAGCAGTAATTTGTTCTCTGGGAGCAGTTCAAGTTCAGTTTGGGAACGTATTTACATGTGGTCTTTCTACAGGGGGAGCTTGGAGGATAGTCGTGGCCAACATTTCCTTAAAATCTCATTAAAACCTGTTGAGAACAATTTAAGTTATTTGTGAAAATGTGAAAAGTACCCTATTACAGCATGTTAAATTTTATTTATTTAATCTTTATTTAACCAGATAAAAGCCCATAGAGATCAAGATCTCTTTCACAAGGGTGACCTGGCCAAGAGGTCAGTAGCACACAGCATAAGAAATCCTTGAAAAAAAATAGGATCACCACCAAAATCTCACCACCACCAACATCGCTGAAAACATTGTCAAAATCTGTTGAAAGCAAACAAAGAAATGGACAGTCTTTGACATAACGCTATTTCCAACAATATACATGCCATGTCTTGTTGTGGCAGCTCTGTCATGGAGGTTGCCACAAGTAATCAAACCATTACAGCTGTAAAAATGAAGAATTTATGGCCCTGGAAACTCTTGGAAATGTTTGATAGCATGTGCATTTATTGGATTGGCCTTATGATTTTTTATTTATGTGGACATTTCAGCTCAAATGATTCTATGTATTGTTCCTTCAATGCAGAGCACATGTCCAACATTTGCTTTTGTTTCCTTTCGTTGACTTGAGCGATATTGTATCACCAGCCCACTCTGTCCTGTCCTCCCCTGCATCTTTATTATCCTTTGTTTCTCCTCCACCACCCTTCCCTGCTCCTCCACCCCCTCCTCCTCCTCTTCCTCCCCCTGACTCTTCCTCTTTTTTTTTCTCCTGGGCGGTGAGTTTTAATTTCATGCCCCCTGCTCTGGCAGTCGCTCCTTTAGCGAGTGCCAGGCTGGATTTGTGACACACAGCTTCCTCAGGGGCTCCGCAGCACACACACACACAACCACAAATATGCATGCTGTCAGCCCATTGGCTATGCATTGGCATCCACGCAGAACTTATGGCTATAAAATGATCCAGAAGTTGCTTTTAAGAAAACACAAAGACACATGCTGTCAAAGACGTGATTACACAAGCAAGCATGGTGGCGTGTTAGCTTAACAAACCGACAGACATAATTCATTGTTCACACATAAAGCCACTGTATCCCCTCTTATCCATCAAAGCTGTCATTGTTTCAGTCATTCATCTAAAGGTATTGGCCTCATCTGGCTAACGACAGCATGCTAACAGTAGTGGCATGCATTCACTCCCTCACACAGACGACACACAGCCCCAGGAAGCAATCAGTCTTTATGTTAATGACTGTGGATGATGATGGATGTGCTTCAGCTTCTTTTGTATCAGACACTATGTGTAGGGATATATTTATCATCAGACGCCAGTGATCATGTTGAAACATACTGTGAAGGTGCTAAAGGTGTTTTTATTGGATCATCTCAGATGCAGGAAAAAGGTAGACAGAGACACTTTAGCGAAGATCTGTGTGTGTTTGGCCCTGACTGTAATGATCCATTCTAACAGCAGCAGCTCTGTAAAGGTTCATTAACCCTCAGGTCTGGCCTCTTCTTCACCTCCTGAGCATTGCAGATCTCTGCTGCTCCAAGGCTAGGGGTTCATTAAGAAACACACAAGGAACGTTGTGAGTCTTTTATAAAATATGCTTCTCAAAGAAGTTTGGAGCTGTTATTTTGGTCAATTATTTCTTCCCTTTAATAAGATTAATCGGTGTTGTGTTTTATATCTTTGGAAAGTCTGAGTAGTCTTCTTTACAGGAGGTTCAGCTTGTAAGGATTGTGCATTTGTGGAATGAGCAACACAGCCAAAAATGTGAGTGGTGCCCCCTAAAAATGTGCTTGTTGCTGTCAAAAATCCATTTAAGAACCCTTGAGATATGTTATTAATCAAGGGGCGAACATGAGACCCAATGACCTTTGACCGTGTTCCTCAAGATTCTACTCTGTTCATCATTAAATCAGAATTAAAAGCAAAGTTTCAAGAATTCCCTAAAAGCAGTCTTGGGATATAATGTTCACAAGCAAGCATCGTGTTTCGTGATCACAAGGCCCAATGACCTAAGACTTTGTCCAGAAATCAAAAAAGTTCACCCTGTGGTCCAAGTGGACATGAATGCAAAGTTTGATGGAAATACCTTGAAGTGTTCTGGAGATATACTTTCACAGGAAAGGAATGATGGTGAAGCCCCAAGACCCTGACCGTTGACTTCCAAAATTCAGTCTATTCATCATTGTGTCAGAGTGGTTATTAGTGTGAACTTTGAAGAAACTCACAAAGCAATTTTAAGATATTGTGTTTTCTTCAAGGAATGATCATGAGGCACAATAACCTTTGATCTTTCTCTTATAAAATCCAGTTAGTTCATTCACTGGTTTGAGTGTTTTGTCCAAAAAAAAGCCTTTAGAGTAGTGATCATAGCGCCCCCCATAGCTTCCCATCAAATCCAGAAAAATATTAAGAGAAAAAAATGTGGTGTGATTTTAATGGTATTGTTTTTTCAATCAAGTCCAAGCTATTAAAGCAACCCCATCAACGATTTGGAATTAAACAATTTTATTTGGAATAATTTCATATTTGACTGACTTTTCAGGGACCCATCTGTTAGCCATTAAGACTAAATATTCAACCACGAGTGTGAGCATATTATGGTGCTTTCCATTAACCTTGGGACTCAGGTGTCAGAGCTGGGAATGACAGCACACCTTAGTTAACTCCAGGTACAAGCTGGTTTGCAACTCAGGATTTTCCTTCTTCTGAGATCAAATGGAACAAAGCATAAGTGTCACACTCAGTGATGAACAGCATTGCAGCTGCCATATAAGTCAACAAAATATCTCAGTTTGTTCAACGTGGCTGGCATCAGCTTTAGTGATTGGAGCTGATTTCACTCTCTAAAGCCTGGAATTGCATACATTTTGAAGAAAAACAAATACATTGAAACAATTAAGTATTAATTTGACCAAATATGTATATTAATTCAGTTTATTTTAGAACATGGCCCCTACAACATCTCTCAGGTAAAAAAGTTTGAACTATTGGGTTCACAAGCAAGGGATTATCATGAAGCTCTGTAAGCTTCACCTTTGACACATGACCAAAAACCAGTCAGTTAATTTTGGATCAGAGTGGACATTTGAGCAGTGTTTGATTGAGAGCCCCCACAGTAAGGATGATCATGAGCCACAATACCTTTGCCACTGTTTCTCAAACGTCTAATCAGTTCATCCTCTTGCCAGAGTGAACATCGTGCCACAGCAAAGTTTGAAGACAATTTGGGATATCCTATGCACAAGCAATAGGTGAGCATGAGACTCACCTGAAGTGTCTTCTTCATAGTCTGTCCACAAGAATGCTTTGATAGACAGTTTGGATTGATGGACAGGCACATAAACAGATGCTAAAACAACCCAAAAGTGTGATGCCTCATGGCTTGAATGTCACCAATATGGAGGCACTAAACGCAGTTGGGACCTCATGGGACTATTTAAAGAAATTTATTCTATGGCATTTGTTTGACTATTATAAACACCATCCCATTATGGCAACAAATAGTGTACAGACTCTGGGTTATTCTCTGAAGCTTCTGCTCGGAAATTCATTGCCCCAACTAAATTTGAAGCAGGTGAATAAAATTGAATTTACTGGAGTCAAAACAGTGAAAAACTACACAAGAGCTTACCAGAAACAGCATCACTGTTTGACTGGGGAATCCACAGACCTCACTCTGAACAATTTTCTTTGGACCAACTTTCACCAAAGAAATAGATCCAATAAAAACTGTTCGCTTTGAGGTCTGCCATAATACTCTGAGAAATAAATTTAAACGTCTTGTTGGTTATGGAGGCAGCTCATCCATATCCATCTGAAATATCTTTGTCTGTCATTATGTGGTAGTTGTAGTTTTGCTCCACTCACTCCTGTGTGTACATTGTATGTGGGCTGTCAGCGTGGGAGGATGAGGGTGTTCCAGAGCAGCGTGGAGCGCAGAGTAAACATCCAGAGCAGTCACTCAGCACCATTGTTCAGCTCTTTTTCTCAGGACACCTCACACCCACTGCTGCACAGATGGGACTCACGCCATTGTCCTGCCATTGTCCTGCCATTCCTCTGCCAGTTTCAGCCTTTCCCTTACACACAACACACACATATGAACACACATCACTGCCCTCAAGGCTCTGTCGCTATTCCAGATGGGTACCTTTTGTCTCCTAGCAACCATCACCTCTGCAATTTCTGGGCTTGCTCCTGAAGTTGAGACTGAGGGCCCATCCCAATATGAGGTTTATACACACTCACTCTTACACACACTGACTAAATTTAGATCCTGAGTTATTAGAAGAGTAAAATAGAATCTTATAGTATCGAGCCACTAGCTCTAGTAAAATTACTTTTTTTTATGCCAGAAACTTTGTTAGAAGCTCTGATAAAGAGTGCTAACACAAAGGTAAATTCTCATGGCTCCCCTTTAGCCTTTAGGTCTTCTTTTGTGATTGCTTTGAGTGAGAGCCCCCTGGCACCTGAATTTATATGTGCATTTGATGCCTGCATTTGTCTAAAAAAATTGGCACATCCTATGGGCAAAGTGATTTTCTCATCTCTTTGCTGATTGTACCATTTTAGCCTCACCAAACTGTTGCAGAGTTTCAGGACCCATAAGCCCCCAAAATTTGTTGTTTCATCATGTACTGGTCTCAGGGGCCTTCCACAGAGTATTGGCAAAAGTTTTTGTTTTATTATATGGGCGTTTCACCCACATGATATTGGCATTTTGGGAACATGAAAACCTACACTTCAAGTCACTTCATGGCTGTATGATCACTTAATCTGTCATAGAGATCATTGCCACGGACAAGTTGTGTGGCCTGAGCTGAGCTTTCAGTCAGCCTAACAACAAATAATGAGGTGGACTCAAACCAGGTTTTTAGCCTCCTGACAAACAACTATAAGACGCAGCCTTTATAAAAGTGAAACAGATAGGTTCCAAGCAAAATTAACTCCCAAATAATGTGCCCATCAGGGGCTAAATTATTTTTACCAAAATCATTTTTGATCCCAGCTGTAAACATGTTTTATCTACTGTACAAATCTGCATTTCAACATTGAGTGTCTATGTGACTCCAATGATTTTGCAACCAGCCTCTAGTGGACAATCAAGGAAATGCAGATTTGTACATCTACTTTAGCTTTACTTCTCAACACATGAGGTTGAGACCTTTCTAGCAATTACCCTCTGGCAGAATTTTCAGTCATTAAAACTTAAAAAAAAAGAGCATTGATTCTGTATGTTGATGACCTCAATGGATCTTTTAGATCAGGGATGTCCAGATGTTGTTCTCTGATGGCTGCGTTCTGAAAGACGTAAGTGTGACGGAGCACCTTTTCTAATACCCTTTAATGTATAAAACTTCAGGAGTTTGGGTTGGCCAATCAGTTTTCAGGTGGCTCCTGGTGACCCTGAGTACCCCTGTCTGCCCAATGTCCGGATAAGAATGCAAAAATTGCTTGGCATAAGAAAGAGGGACAACACTTCCAGCTCATCTTCACCGGCACAAATTAGTGCAAACTGCATAAAGCTGTTAAACTTTTTGAATGTTGGTGCTGGAAGATGGTTTGCACTTTATGCCTTGTACACTGGGCCTTAAGACCGTGCAGGAAGAAAAAATTAGCACAATTTATGCTATTTGCTAACACAACAGAAATAAGAATTTTAAGATTTATGTTGACAAAATTTTACAAAATTTAATTTTACCTTCACTAAATTGCTATGGGCAATTTAATAATGGACTCAGGACCACAGTTAGCCCCAGGGTCAAGTTTGGACACCCTTGTTTTAGGCCATAAATAGGCATCAGTGTTACTTTCAGGTGCTACATTTGACAAAAAAAGTCTCTGGCAATACAAACAGGTATCTAATGATGATGCTTGGATTAAAGCTCCTGTAAGGAAATTTTACTTTGAGTCAGTTCCTGTGCCCCCTGTTAGCCAAGTTCCTCATCTAATCTATAAGCTGATCTTGTCCTATACTAGCTCACAAAAAAACTCCCATCCTGTTGTTTCCCTACAGTGAAATATACATCTCACCTTGTATGTTTATCACCTTACCCCACTGCAGACAAGTTTATTTGTATGGCACCTTTCAACAACAAGGCAACTTAAAGTGCTTCACTCAATACATCAGTGCACAATGACAAAGGGAAAAGAAAACCACATCAACAGATGAGCAGAGTTTATGTGTTAAAAGTAATTATTTCACAAAAGTAAATCTTGTTGCATAGGTGTAAAGAAGCATCGGTATCATTTAAAGTCTATTTCATGACCATTTAAAGTCTTCAGAGGAGCTTTAAAAATTAGTCTTATGCAACTAAATGAATAACAAAAATTATTAAGATCAGATGAGGTAAGATGCTGCAACCAAACAAGTCATAATGAATTTGATGTATCATAAACCCTGGCATACATTTTGAAATAAACACTGAAAGGTCCTGTGAGGAGCTTCAAGATTTTTTTTTTTTCGGTTTTGAAATTTTGTAAACAAAGACATTTCACACCCTGGCAGCTATTTCAGACATGAGAACATAATCAGCTTTGTTGTGTTAGGTTGCATTTACTCTTTCATATTATAAGAAATATGTCACCATTAATGCCTGGCTGTTTCATAATCAGTAAACATCTCTTCAAAGAAGCTTTTATGAAAGGCAACATCAAACACAAATCATAATATAAAAACTGAGACAAATGTGTGAATCATTCAGTCCAATTTAACTACGATAAATTATTCATTGACCAAAGTTGATGAAAGGAATGAATAAAACAGTTTATAAAGTTTGTGTGTTTGGCTTGTCAGCATTTAGTTCAGACCAGCCGTTTACCTCCCTGACAGCCTCATGTTATATTCATGAATAATCTACCGTGGTGTCAGAGACCCTGCAGTTATTTATTCATAGTTTCATGAATGTCTTTGCTGACCTCTGACATGTGCACACACCTGACACAGGAAGGAGAAGCTGTCTCCTCAAACACCTTCAAACACACAAACACAAACATTAACACGTTGCACTAACTGACCATTGGTTGACCTTTGACTCTTTACTTATGTAACAGGATGTTTGCAGTGACAGGCACTCAAGGTTTGCCTGAGCACACAGCCAGCTCTTTAATTCTCTCTCAGAAACTGTTGTTTTAATGCAGCCAATGTGCACCTTCCCTCACTTTAAAACAGCAATGTTCTCCAGAGTATTACCGTAACAGTCTGACACACCTCCAGCTGCTTATGTTCCTCTGTAAACATTGACACAAACAGGAACAAGCGATGGAGCCTGCAAGAAACCGCCATAGCAACAGCTGCTCCATAAGTGATGAGCAGATCTGGAGACAGTTGATTATGAGAGTAAAGTTTTATCACAGTAATTTTCTTCACAATACAGTCTCACTTTTTAATTTTTTTTAGTCATAGAGTGTGTCAAAACAGAAACTACAAGCCAATCAAGAGCAACAATACAGGGAAACAAAGAATTTCATTCAACTTTTGTCATTTTCAAACAAAAAACGTTGCTCAGTTTGTTCCATCATCTTAACAGTGAAAATGTGTTGGATGTGATTTGTCTGGTCCTGATGTATTTAAGAAACCTAATCTGAAATAAGTCACAACCAAGACCAGAGATATTTAAACCCAGATCAAAAAAGATCTCAATGTATATAGAACCAAGCAGAGATAGAGTCCATGTCTAGGGTAGAGACAATAATACCAGAAGAGTGTGAATCTCCTTTTATTACTTTTTGTTAATAAAGAAAATGCAAACTAATGGCACCACCCACAATATAAAAGTGCATCCAAAATATGCATTGTCATTGCACTGATAGTTCTACAGCTGTGGTTGTGGGCAGTCAAATAAATATAATCCAGGGTCGCTTCGTATATAACAAAAACTACTTTGTAATAAATATGTTATGGTGTTTACCAAATTAAACAATTTGTATCCTACTTTTTGGGCACCATGTTAGGGCACTAATCTGGTCTTAAAGGTAGAAGCAAAACACTCTTCAGTCTATTAAGCAAGGGCGCTCATCTGTGGAAATGCAAGTAAGAGACAGTTGATTATGAGAGCATAGCGGTAGGTCTGGCAGGACAGGGACTCAAGATTTCTATCATGCTAGCATTCCATCGTTAAACAGCTAATCCAAGGATAGCCTGTGGTTGCTGACAATCCGCTGATTTGCCCCGAAGCTGCTACTGGCTAAATGCACTCAGACCACCTTATTTTAGCTGTTCTAGCCTGCCTACTCTTTGATGCTCCTTCAGCAAGTTGCTTTGCAACCCTCCTCCACCCTAGCTCATCTTTCTAACCATTTCCTGCCTTAACCAATGTCTTGCTGACATTGATGCTTGCTCTGGGGGGTGGGGGGAGCCCCCATCAGAGCCATGCTGCCAAATTCAATTATCTGCAAATAAAGCTAATATAAACTGCCAATAAATCTCACCATAAATAAATGCAAATAAGCTACATTTAAATTCATGCAAAAATGTTTGGCAACATTATTTTGGTTGATTATTTCTCACCTTAATTGTTGTTGTATTTTATGTTTTTGCAAAGCCTGATGATTCACCTTTACATCAAGGTGTTAGGGATCATTTTTGTGAAATGAGCAACACAGCTAAACAGGTGGGTAGCACAAAAAATCCCCCACAAAAAATCTTGCCAAAATCTCCTGCAACTTGAAGCTGGTGGCAGCATATCTTTGTGTCAGCCCTGGTACCATTTCCAAACTTAGGACAAAGTTCTTAGACAGGGGTGATGTCAGAGACAGACTGATATGCTGACTCTCCAGAAAGATGGTGCCCCCAGATGACCAGTTCCTCACCCTTGCTTCACTGAGGAGCTGTGGGGTTTCTTTCAGGGCAAGAGTGAATGTGTTTTTGCACATTTTTAGGCACTACTCACACATTTAACTGTGTTGCTCATTCCATGAGTGCATTATCCTTACAAGCTGTACCTCTTTGTTAAGGGGACTGATCAGGCTTTAACAATATAAAATAAAATATCAGTTGGTATTTTTAATGGGGATAAGTAAACAACCAAAATAATATCTCTAAACCTTGAACAACACAGAAAATCAGCAAAAGCTAACTACTTGTGTTGTAATTAGAGCATGTTGTTGCCCAATAACGTATGATATGATTATGCAATATAACATTAGTGTGATAAACAGATGATATCTGACTCATAAATTAGTTCCCATACTTTGAATGCCAAAAACTAAACTGCTGTATATTGTGCTGCACATGTCCAATTCCACCTGTTGTCTTAACTCAGCCATTGGTCACCCACACAGTTTATTCTGTGAAGAGAAAGAGAGTGAGGGGCTTGATTTACCACTGATCACTCTGCTGTCCTGCTGCAATGAGATAGCGCTCATGTGGGGGAGTAAAAGCACCATCTATATGTGTGTGCATGTCTTGGCGTGTGTGTTCGTGTCAGTGAGCATGTTCCCTGTGAAAGATAAGGTGATAGACACCTAGGCTGAATTGTTGGCTTGATGTCAGCCACAATGCACCTGTCTCATACATCATGGTGAGCGGGAGGAAGCATAGGTAACAGAGGAAAGAGCCTGCAGCTTTCATTGTTCAACACTTTACCTCTGCGTTGAGGGACATGAGACATCTATATCACCAACTCAGCACTATGTAGTCTTATTTTCCCAACAGCAAAATGAAGCAAATAAAAAACATATTTCAAAATGTCTTCTATACTCAGTTTCTGACACAGTAATAAGGTCCATACTGAAACCTACAGTATTTCTATAACCACTAAAAGACAATGTAGTTAACCTTTACTGTTTCAGTAACACATTCTTTAAGCAATATACTTTATACTTGTATATTGTTTGTTTTGGAGATGGAGTATATAATTGATATATATACTGTTCAATATTAATATATGTGGTTTATTGTTAAAAAAAAAAAAAAAGAGTACCCAGTGACCCTGCAAGACTCCTTCAAATGAGCCTTAAACCTTAAGCAGTTAACCTTGAGAGATAGTTGAGGAATCATATTGGCAAATGGACAGGCCTCTGCCCTCTGTATCCTAAACAGATGCCTGTTATAAAGTGTCCTGGAATGATCTCAATACTACAGGGTGGGCCATAAGTATCCATACATAGGAAAATGTATAATGTATATTTTTTTATGTTTCACATACCCTAGATAATGCGTTTGACAAAAGAGCAACAAATCGAAATCTACCTTTGGGGCACTTGAAGGCCTTGGTGTATCAGGTGAAGATAGGAGACATAAATCATCTCAAGGAATGTATCACCAACGGCATTACAAGCATAACTTCAACTGTGCTGATGCAAGTTCATCAACAGTGGAAAACACATATTAATACGTGTTTTCGAAACAATGGTAATCATACAGACCACATTATATAAATAAAAACGACTGTCCAACATTAATGATTATTTTTCCTATGTATTGAAACTTATGGCCCACCCTGTAGCATTGGTCTCTAGGTACAATTCTTATACAATATAAATCATACATACCAAGATAATGTGATACCATAAAACCCAAATAGACAGAAATTTTAAGGTTTTCAGGAGATGACAAAAGGATGTGAAGAGTGTTACCTCTTTTTTCCTTTTAATGAGTTCCTCTATCTAGACCGGGTGTCCTTGACTGTGCATAACCAGGCAGGTACCTTTAGGCTGTTTTTAAGTTTAGCTTTCAGAGGGATTTGTACAGAGAATAGGCCCGATTAAAAGGTAGCTGCTCTGCTCACCTTCCCTCCGGCTTCATCCTCTGCTCTGCTATCCTCTCCTCTACTCTGATACTTTCCATGTGCGATGGCCACTGTGAGAGCTTAAAGTAATGACAGGGAGGTTTCCCTCTCCAATACAATGAGTCAAGAGAAGAAGTGGGGTTTGTTTATGAGCATCTGGGAGAAAAGAGGTCAGAAGACATGCGGAGGTGATCTATGCACGAGTTCAGTGTAGTCGATATCCATCAAGATCTCCCTGTTAATGTTTCTTATGTTTTTATTTTCTACCTTCTTCCTTCAGTGTTGCTTCTCTGTGCAGCTCTGTTCCTCTGCGAGTGCATGGAGTCAATTAAGTGTCTGGAAGTGCGTTCGCTGTAAGTGTTGATTGAAATAGCTGCTGACTGTGTGCGTCTTTGCGGCAGTCCTCTGATCTGGTATCAGCCGCCTGTGGTCAGATGCCGTGGATCTGTCATCGCAGCGGCTCAATATCGCTGACCTCAGACCAGCGCTTCTTCTTCCTGGAAGAGCCGTCATCTGATATGCAGGATCAGTTTTCCACTTTGTAGGTAGCCAGCCGCTCACAAAGAGGCATCTTTAACTGGTTTAGTGTAAGACCACACAGTGTATGTGTGTGTGTGTCTGTGTGTCTGTGTGTGAATATGTGCTGGAGTTGGAGCAGCCACCCAGATTGGCTTTGTTGTCTTTCTAAATGTCTGTCTTTCCCTTTTTTGCTCAGCATAAAGCACCAGGACAATCTGACAAAATTATTCCCAGAGGACAGGAGATGATTTAGGGCTGGGAAATATGGGCCAGAAATCAACTTGATGGGAAGATATGACATACATATCTCAATATTCTTCTCTGTAAAGAAATAGCAAATTGTTTTTACAATCCACAAATTATACACTTTGATTTGATTTTGTTGATGTTGCATCATTTTCCATTATAAGTTATCAACAATTAAAGTACATTTTCCACATATTATCCAGTTTAAACAAAAGCTTAGCCAATACTTTCATATGTTAATGTTGTCAAAATTCCTGTAACTTAAAACAGTGGACCCCAAAGTGGGAGACCATACCTCCTATGGGATCAGGGGTCAAGAAGCAAGTGGTCAAGAGTTTCTTTTCAGAAAAACAATGAAAGGTTATGAATGAGATACACAGTATACCTCAAATTAGCTTGATTGCTAGAATTCTTCCGTGAAATCAGAGTAATGTGTAAAGACGTGTTAAAAGAGCCTCATAAAATCTGACAGAAGTAATGCAAGGGTCTGTTGTATTTAAACACGTAGTGAAGGTATTGGGCTGAGAAGCTTAGAAACCCCTTCTCTAAAATATCTTTTTATGGTTGGTAATGTTAAAAAGAACAGCAGCTTAATTATCTATGGTTATATTTTGAACTAAAAGACAAGCGAGCACTTCCTAACTTCCACTAATAAGATGTCACTTTTTGGAAAAGTGGGTGGAATTGCAAGGTGCCTCTCAGCCCGTCTCAAGTTCCAGATAAATGAATATGCATAGAAAGGCAACTGGCAAGAGTTTGCCTGCTATTTTTGGTGATTAAAAGCAACAATTAGCTCAACAGTGGCTTAAAAACCTTCTATTTTTGTTGTTATGGTATTGAAGAAGCATCTTACAGAGGTGTTTTGCATTCATTGATTAAAACATATATGCTATTCCTTTTTCTTAATAAAGAGAAAATTAATTTTCATGAATTTTCTCAGCTTAAAATGTCCCAATTATTAAGATAATATTTAATGAATTATGAGATTCATTACTGTTGAAAAAATGTTGACATTTTCTCATATTACTACAGTAAGGCTTTGTAGAATCAGTATGCAAATATTTTTAAAATGATCCTTTCCTATGGGGACTTGAACATTTTGTATTAACTCCTCAAAAACAGTTTGAAAACGTAATTTCAGTCAATTATTTCTCCACTTTGGTAGTACCATAATGTGTAAAGGTATTGAAGTTTATGTATTGTTGGACATTCTGATTAGTCACCTTTACTACTTGCTCTATATCTTGTCTGTAGATATACTGATATATTCTGTATCCAAGCCCTATGATACGTATCCCTGTCTGTGTTTAGCTCTCTGGTTAATGTAGGGATAGATAATGGCGGTGATTATGGGCCTGTCCAGAGGTGTGTTTTCCTGCTTTCCCCCATCCCTACTCACTGTTCTTCTCACACTTTCCTCCCATTGTTCAGAGCAGACAGCATGATGGATGGATGGATGATTCGGCCTCGCCTGCGTCCACTATCATTCTGTTTGTTGTTTGATTGGGCCTGTGAGCGTTTGTCATGATCGATGCCGTTCGGCCCCCCTGATCCATCACTCAGGCTAACTGCCGATGAAAGACTCAGACGCACTCAGAAACACAAGTCGACATAATGGTGGGGGGAAATTAGAGAGAATTGAGAAGAGGGGATAGATTTTCCCTCCTTCTCTCTTTCACCATGTTAACTCTTTCATTTTGCTTCACGGGTGGTGGGAAAGCTGCGGCAAAATGTATGCGCTCATATGGGGATTTTTAAGCCACCGAAACACACCGACATCATGAATCATTTACAGTGAAAGAAGAGACGTGGGCAACAGCTAAACTAGCTCTGTCTTCATCCTTCCCGTGTGTGTGTGTGTGTACGTGTACGTGTGTGTGTGTGTGTGTGTCTGTCAGCCCTCATGTGGGCTTGATAAGTTGCACTGACATTGTGTTTTCTCTTGGTGGTTGTTGAGTGTTCCAGTCTGGGAGCTCTGTGTGTGTTTCTCACTGGTTTGGTGAGCTGTAGATGATTAGAGTGGAGTCCATCCATGAAATCCCCTCGAGGTCCTGCTACAACTGGGAGATATGAACCAAAAGTCATATCTCTGTTTTCCTTTAGCTTGATGGCAATATGGGATTAATAATGAGTTATCTTTTTCAAGTGTAACACGTGTGAACTTTTATAAGAATATGTTGAAAAATCAGTTCAGTAGTGAAAACTGTTGGATATCACAGCAAAGTTATTGAAAATTTCAACAGACACCTCTAAAAATGGTCTAAATTATACAACAACATTGGCAACAGTTTTGTTAATTGATGTTGTAAATATCTTGTATAAATTCAGCAAAGGCTTGATTATCTGGCGATTCAAAGGATTATCCTACCTCATCATCCTGTGATGTGAGGTGTGTTGGTAATGATTTTACCCTCCTTGATCATCTCAGAAGAAGATTGGGGCCTCCCATAGTTGGATCCTTAAATGTTAAATCTGTTGAATATTTATGATCAGAAATCCTGATGTACTGGGTGAACATCAAATACAGCTGGGCATGTCCTGAGTTCTCTCACATGAAAAGAAACAATGAGTACTCTGGTGGCAAGCTGGGCAAAGCAGGAAGCACAATAAAAATGTTTGTAAAAGGGAAGCAGAAGTTTAGATGAACATCAGAAACAGAGGACAAACTTGTTAATTTTGGGCAAAGCACAATAGTTTTTATGGTGTTTTCTGTAAAACATACTGTAACCAAACTGGCAAGGAGAGAAGCTGGACCAAATATCTTACCACTGAGGATGTCTTGGGGCGCTTACCATTAATTTATCCTGCTGGTTTTCTGCATTTTCTTTTCATGTATTTGTAATTTTTTTGTTGTTGTTGTTTTGTTTGTTTGTTTGTTTATGCTAAAGTTGCAAATTTTCTGTATGAGTGTGCAAGCTAAGTAGAGAAAAGTAGAGATCCTGGTAATTGGTGACTGAGTCTGTTGGTCTGTGGTGTTTTGTGCTGATTATAACTGTCTCTACATCCACCGCCGTCCTCTCTCCTCTTCTTCGCCTGCATTCCAGGTAGATTTCAGAACCGGCGGACAGATTCGCGTTTCGTTCTTTTTGTCCCTAAAATCCACCCGTAGACAACATGGCGGATCGTTATATCGGCCTACATGTAAATTTTTTGAAGCTTTTTCTAACTAAATAAAAATCAAACAAACGTTTTATGGGGATGATTGTACTCCTCTTTTGACGGACTTTACATACAAATAGAAACATTATATCCTATATTCACCGTTTCTGTTCGGCGAAATGCTGCCAAGTTCTACACACTGCACCTTTAAGTCAACATCAAAATACATTTTATTGACATAAAAAATATTGTCTTGCCTGTTATCTCACTCTGAATATCTAAAAGTTTTCAAAGCCAATAAATTGCCCAGCCCTGGGTCCATCTCAAAAGTAGACACTTGGAGCATGTGTGTTTTATGAGAGCAAGTGTCCATGGAGGTGATGGGTGATGTGCTGGTTGGATTTTTCAACATAAGAATCAATCACCAACCCTCTCCAGATGCGGCATCCTTTCTTCTCTTTTACAACATTAGAGGGCTAAACATATAAATGACTGCTCTGCTGTGACAGTCCATGGGGGTCTGCTGGAAATGAGATAATGCAGCTTGATGACTTATTTCCTGAAGTTTGTATAAATAAATAAATAGAGAAAAGGAGAGAAGAGAGAAAGAAGTAACGAGCACAGCGTTCACATAAATCCTTAAAAAGTCTCCACATGAACTAGCACTAGAACTATAGTGGTATTATGCTTCTTTGAGGTGTACAAATGGTGGACAAATGGTGGACAGTGCAAGTCCAGTGAAGGGTCAAGAGGGGTTGTAGTGGAGTCTTATGAGCAAGAGGTGGTGGACATGAGACCCAAAGACCTTTGACCTTTAAAGTCCAATATCAAATCAATGCCTGGTTGCCTTTACCAGTGACCCATGGTTTCCAAAATCATATCAGTGTATCCTGGATTGGACATTAATGTGAAGTTGACAGAAAAGCCCTGAAGGCCCTCTCAGCGTATTGCAGTCCCAGGAATAGAGCAGGAGAAATTATTTGCTAACTGGTAATTTCTTTATAGAATTTATTTATCTTGTTTCATTTGGGGGATCTCAATCACAGCATAAGTATATTTCTGCCACCAGTGGGCTCTCAGTTGACATATAAACAGTAGATGATGTGAAGAGACGCGCTGTCAGCTCCGGGCGAATTCTCTGCTGACATGTTGTTTTGACTTAAGGAGTCTTTTCAAGAAAACTGCATCCAACAACTACAGTACAGACCACTCGCAAAACAGCAAGTTGCTGTTTTTGATTTCACATACTGATGGAGGAAAAGCTGTTTAAAAGTGGCCCCTAGGGTGTTGACATGGCGGACTGGGTTGCAACCATGCACTTACCTTAAATAGAAGTGCTCACATTATGTGGGTGGCATGTCTTCCCCGTTCTTTAAAGAACAAAAGTGGTCCCTGTAGGTCATGTGACATGTCACTTGCAAGGCATGCTGGGAAAACATAGAACACAAATTAAGAAGACCACTATAAACCACTTATCTCTCATCATTTGAGATTTATTCATGTTCAAAAGAGTCCTCAGTTTTAAACAAGCAGGCAGCATGGGTGGGCAAAGCTGATCATTGTCTGCTTCCTTTATGAGGAAATACCTTGGAGGGCTAAACCAGTAGACGGGTCATGGGGTTAAAGGGTGGGGAGATGCAGTTATGTGTTCTGGGGGGATCTTGGTTGAGAGAACAGCAAGTCACAGGTAGAGAATAAACAAAGTCCCTTATAAAAGATCACCAGAAAATGTGAATGAAATACAGAAACAATGGCAACTTTAGTAGCAGTTCTGGCTTTATTAATGTAGCATCTTTGATATAACATTCAATGTTTTCTTGGCAACAACATGTCATGTTTTGTCATGGCAGCTCTGTCACTGTGGTCCCTTGGGTTGAAGGGGAGGGAGATGGAGTCATGTGTTTAGGGGGGATGTTGGGAGGGAAGGATTGTTTTGTATCAAGCCCATTTTTTGCTGTACTGAGGATTTTTTGAGGATTTCCATCTTTGTTATTATTGGTTAATGGCCTCAAGTCCCACCTCAATACACCCTCTCTGTCTGTGAGTAGGTTAAGCTGAAGTTCGACTGAGATAACGTGCAGAATGGCAGCGTCCATGATAAGGTATCAAAAGCTCTCCAAAAGCTCCTTTGTAAATCAAACAGCTGACATCACATTGCTTCCTCCAGTTCTGTTGCAGTCAATGCTTTAAAATGTATCAGTCTTTGATTTAACATTTATGCTGCTTTCTTTATGCAGGTCTGACTGAGAAACTGCTAATGATGTGTGTTCCAGTTTCATCCGTGAGCTGAAGTTGGAAAGCACTTTCTCGTTAATAAGACTTAAATTGTAAAATAACAACTATTCCTGTACCTTTAAAATACTTCTCTTTAGAACATATATGCAAGTGGTACAGTTATAACACTCTGTGGCACTTTTAATAAATCAACGCCAACCAACTGAACTCCAGGTGCAGTTAGCATTGTCAGCTTATAACTGACATAAACAGCATGCTACAAGATAATTTCATGCACAAGTCAACATCACAGTATGTCCACATGTAGATGGTGAAGTCCAAGTTTCCCGGTAGAACCTCCAACTTTTAAGGGAATTGCAGATGATGCCTTCCAACTGGGACACTGGAATTTCTGACTTCCAACATAAAGAGAACTCCTGACTAGTGCTTGAATGGCAACAATGAACATGTCATGTCTTGTCATGGCAGCTCTGTCAAGGCAGACACTTTGGCACTTGGATCGTGTCCACTATAAAAGTTAAGGATTGCTGTCTATTAAAGCCTTTGAAAATCTTTAAGATCATTTTAGATCTTAAATTTTGATATATGTGGAGCGTGGGATAAGTCCATGCATCATGATCAATTTGGACATTTAAAAGCAAAATTTGTATAATCTGTGCTTTTCACTCATCTCAAATGTGGTTTTAGAAATTTCAAAGCAACCCTGCCCCTAGTCGGTGTCCCTGGATGTTTGTACTAGATTTGTTGGACTGCTGTTGACTTCAGCTTCCAAAAGAAGATTAAAAAATCCACACAGACATCCAGATGCTGTTGAATAATGCTGCTTTTAGTTGTTTGTTTTTCATTAACATTCTTTGTAGAGCCTATTTTTGTAGGCCCAGCTGGGAGACAGAAAGTGAAAGAGAACCTTTCTCTCCTGGGTTTTTAATGTGAGAGTATTCCTAAAGCAGCCTGTTTATTCCACCTCTTCTAAAAGCAGCAGTTTCTTCCCGCCCTGCTTATCAAGTTCTCCTCCCACCGAGCCTCTCTCTCCTCTCATCTCCACCACAAAGGGATGAGAGAAACACCTTACACACCCTGAGCTCTCGCACGCTCCATTTGCATGATAATTTGTGTGAACATGAATGATGGATTTTATTTTTAAGGCTGTGTTTTGACCTCCGGATGATAGTGGTAATCCTGATGATGATAGTAATTGGTGGTGGCTGGCTCCATGGTCCAGATTGCAGCGTGTACAGGGATGTGGAGGTGAAAACCCTGAGGGCAGACAGGAGAGAGAGCCAACAGGCATGTTTATCATATATCATAACAAGACAGAAAACATAATGTGAAGGTGCAGAGAGAGAAGGATGAAGATGGGAGGCACAGGGTTGAGAGGGGAAGGTGCAGATAGTGTTGACCGCACACAGAAACGCTTAATCACTTTCTCCAGGCCCAACAAACACGCACACATTCAGGCCCATGTTTTGGCAAGCACCCAACGGCCCTGCAGCCTTGATCCATCCTCTTTCTCACTTCATTCTCCTCATGTTATTCACTGCTCTTAACACCTTCCTTCTTATTTTATCTGTCTGACACTGCTGGTTTGTTCTATTCTCAAAGTCTTTGCACCCAAATAAATATACAAGTACAGAATGTTAGGAAAGTAAGTTTTTGTTCACCCTTCTCAACTCAATTGAAAAGCAGAAAAAACAGACAGGAATCGAGTTGACATCGGTTAGTATGGTTTGTTTGTGTCACTCTTAATTTGACTCCATCAGCTCCTGCCTCCCCAGTAAGCAGCTGGCTTGGGGGCTATTGGTGCAGTTCTAATCTGTGCTATTTGTTCAACTTGACTCAACTCTATTCCTTTTGTGTTTTTATATCATTATTATTTTTATCTGGGAGCATACCTGGTATATGATCAGTTACAGCAAGGTCTCAAGTGAACCAAGCCAACATTAAAATGTAATGCTGAGATTATAGGGTCAAAAGTCAAGGTCTTTGGAACCAATGTTTATCCTTTACTAATATTTGCATCAATTAAACTGTCAAAAACCCACTCCGGCCCTTTCTCTTGACCCACCACTGTACTAGGTCAGGTGGTTGTTCCAGTCATAGATGACTGAAGACTGATAGGAGTCATGTTTGTGTGTTAGAGACTACGATGCTTGTCTCAGGCCTTATAAAGACAAAAACTGTCCTCTGTCACTTCTAGCTTTTTTATTTTCTTATCAAAGTCAGGGGCCTGTGTCTGTTTGCTCATTGGATGGCAACATGTACTAGTTTTTGCAGTTCGCAATTTAAAAGTTTCTCTATAGCTGACCACTGAAGAGTCAAAGAAGAGTCTGAAGAGTCAATACGGACATCAATAGAGAGATGTCAATCATAAAAAAAAGATTCCCTTCAGCAGTATGACCTAATAAGCGCTCATTTTTCTTGTACTAACACAAATGCCTCTGAATTATAATTTATGAGATGCATGATGTCTCATCTCTTCTGTGATCAAAAGCCACAGATTGAAAGCCACTGTTACTTTCATTGTTGTCTTTCATTTAGATTTTATAGGAGTTTTGCTCAGCCATGCTACAACAAGAGTTGAATTTGGTCTGTACCACAAATGATCACTTTTTGATGCCCCTAGAAGGCTTAATTTCATTATCTTGATGGATGATGTGTAGAGTAGAGGCTAGCTCATTTTCAGCAGAGTTGGCAGCATGATTTATGATTGCTACTGCCAATGGTTCTTGATTTTATACAAATATTAGAATTTAACCCTCTAATTTGATCATTATTCATTAATTTGATCATTAATAATTCTCGTAGCTTGTTCTTTTTTTCAATGATGATTCAGCACTGCTTATTTATTCCATTTCTCTTCCATAACTAAGTACTACATGGGCCATTTAAAACTATATATGCCACAAAAAAAGTAAACTTGGCCATGGGCATAAACAGTCAGTGCAAGTTTTGTCTATTTATTTGAATACACATTACTCTTTTATTTGCAGCAGCCTGACTCATTTGTTGGTACATTTCCAGGCCCAGCCACTTCTCTCAGTTTATGTGTGCGGTTGTTTATGTGTGTGTATCTACTTGTGGGTTTTTTTCAGAGTGCAGGGAGGAAAGAAGTAGTTAGCAGTTAGTGGCAGCACACTGCCATTCTTTTAACAGCCCTCACACACCTCATTAACTCGCTTAATGAGTTAGTAATCAAACACATTCCCCCCCCTCTCTTTCTGTGCGTCTCTCCCTCTTTAAATGGACAAATAAATTAAGAGCATTCAGCAAGGGTAAACATTCTCTTATCGTTCAATCGAGTTAAGACATCAGGAAAACAAACACTATTTTGTATTCCAGTGCTAAACTAAATGCATTTATACATGAATACATAACAGCTTCTTTTCCAGGTTCAGCAGTTATTTATCAGTACGAAATCTTATCAGTTACAAATGGAGGTTTTAATTTTGTTTTCATTGAATTTGTACCTCTTATTTTACAACACTCAGACAGAAAACTTTCTTAGCTCGGCAGCTTATGCACTTGTCAAGTGTGAAAGCACAACCAACTCAGAGCTGAACTCTTGTGGAGGGTACAATAACTTAAAGCCAACAGCCAAAATAAGCTTGTTTGGACCACAGTTTATGCTAAACATTGCTTTAATATGGTAAATACTCTACCCACAACTTCAAGGTTTTTTTTTTGACCTGACATACCAGATGGAGCGGTCACTATATTTCATTAGGCCTTCTGGGAAAGAGCCCATAGAAAGTGTTTGCAGATGGGCAGAACCTCACAAAAGCATATCCGTCAAAAGTGGAGTGAAAATATCTTTTCTATCAAGAAATGCTTTCAGTGTTGTTATTTGTTTTTCATTTAATAAAGAAATGCAGTCCAGATCTGATCAAACTGTTACTCGAGCTGTTAGCATCTATGCATTTATCTGTACAAGCAGTCACTTCCTGCTGTCATCTTGCTTGTAGCTCCCACCTCTTCCTGCTCCTATGGATGCCGATTGGGCCGTGCTGCTCTGGACCATGCTGCTCACATTCATTGTAGGTCTGAGCTTGGCAAGATGGATCTGCCTGCTTACAGATATTGAATCAGGCTGATCCTTTTGCACTGAAAGGTTAAGATTTGAAAATCAAAAATCTCTTAAATCACAAATATTTTTTATCACAATAATGCACATTCAGGTGCCTTTTTCAATCAAACTTTCACTAAAAATGGTTTAAATCACCTAATAGTTGCCCACTGATCTCTTTAACTGAAGCTTTTTGTATCTAACAATAGAGAAAAGCTATTATAAAGAGGCACCACCAATCTGTTTCTTCTTCTTCAATGAAGCCCTGCTTGTCATATACCATGAATGTGGGGAAATATCATGACAGCTCGAGGCTGTGTTTAATGATTTAGCTTGCAGTTAAGGTGGTGCATCTCTGTGCTTTTTATGCTTATATATATATTACATACACCAGTAAATGGCAGACAGTAAGCTTTTGAAGGAAAATATATTTTTGGAGTGGATCTTATGAACTGAATTTCATTAAATCAGCAATTCTAGCTGAAACCTTGACCACCACCAAAGAACAACAGCTTAGACCGGGGTGCACTTGAATATGCATGTATTTATAAGATAAATCATGCAGGATGACTTAAAGGTTAAATACTCATAAAACTGTGTAAAAAAGCAGTGTCTTTGTCTTCAGTAAAGGTTAACTCACCAGAGTGTTGCACAAAAAGACAGAGAAAGGAAAAGAAAGTACAAAGTGTGTGAAAGGGGTCATTAAAGTTGGTCTCATTGCAGTGCACAAACTCTGTATAAACTCTTAAATGGTGGTGTGTATTTCCCTTTTGTAAAACCTTTAAAACCCACAAGCCAGAAAGTCACATCACCCCATCTGATTTATGGTCCCCTGCGTCTACCCCTGTTGTCAACCAACTGTGGAGGCAGAGGTTATGAAATCTTTAGGGTATGAATGAGATGATTGTTTGTCTTAGTATTCAGGCATGTGCACACATGAGTCCATAAGAATGTTTTTAGTTGAGCATAGATGTATATTACTTACCCACATTATGGAACCTGAAGCCTGGAGAAGTTTTAATCAAAGAAAGCTGTTTGTCCTGCAGCAGCATCCCAAGACACTCCTTTATTTCTCTTCTTTAAGATAAAAGAAGATAAATTATGGTGGAAGTATCATAGCAAGAGCTGCTGCCTGTGGACAGATACCTCCATGAGGTTTTCAATGAAACACATTAAAAGTACAGAGGCGGGTCATAAAGATAAGCAAGTGTGTTATCGACCTCCTAAATCTAAGAAGTTTATCCTTGAGTCAAAATGGACAATTGTTCATAATCATAAGAACATCCTTAAAAAAAATTGACAAACAAGCAAGCAATTAACATGGGACACAGTGACGTTGACCCACAAACTCCAAAATCCAATCAAAATATCCCTGAGTCAGAGTGGACATTTGTGCAAAGTTCAAAGAAAATCTCTCAAAGTTTTCTTTAGCACTGATGTGCAAGGGTTGAGGGATCCATGACCTTGACTTTCATGTGTGACCTTTACAAACTAATTAGCTCTTAGAGTGGACATTTAAGCAAAGTTTAGGGTAAAACCTTTAGAGCATTTTAGAAAAATAACAGTCAATAGCAAGAGCGGGACATGAGACTAAATGACCTTGACAATTTGACCTTGAACCACTCAAATCTAATATATTTACCCCTGAATCGGAGTGGACATTAGTGTAAAGTTTAAAGATCATGCTACAAAGCATTCTGAAGATGCATTTTTTTTAATCAAGGGGCTGACATGAGACACAGTCAACATGACATTTGACCTGTGACCTTTCTTAACCAGTCTGTTCATCATTGTGCCAGAGTGGACAATTGTGCAAAGTTTGAAAATAAAAAAAAAAAAGTTTTTTGTTTTTTTTATAGCATATAGCATTAATATGCAAGAGATCACATGAGACCCCATGACACTGATCTTTGACCCCAAAATTTAGTAATTTCAGCCATCAATCAGAGTGGAGATTTGTACAAGGTTAATAGAAGACTGTCTTCAGCATTCATGAAATGTCCAGTTTTCCAAGTTTTTTCAAGAGATGAACATAAGGTCAAATTAACTTAACCTTTAACCTATGACCTCTGAATTTTAATCAATTCATACCCCATAATACCCCATATGCTCTGAAGGTGTAACAATTACAAGCAAGAAACATGAGTAAGACAGTGATTTTTGACCTCCAAAATCTATTACGTTCATTTTTCTGTCAAAGTTGACATTGTACAAATTTTGCCAATAAAAAAACTTAAAATGTTCTCAATATTTAGCATTTACAAGTCAGGGATAAGTGTGAGACCCAGTTACGGTGACCTTTGAGCTATGACCCCTAAAATCTCCATCCTTTGTCGGAGTGGACATTAAATCAATCTTTGAAGAAAATCCCTCAAAGCATTTTCCGATAGTTTGTTTGTGAGAAGGGGAAACACATCTGCCACATGACCTTGACCTTCAAACTCATAATCTAAGTTAATTTATTTCTATGTCAGAGTGGACATTCTTGCAAAGTTTAAAGAAGTTTTGGCTAAGTGTTCCTCAGAAATACATTGACAAACAATGAGTGAAGATGAGGCTACCTACACTGAAGTTGTGCACAGAATTAACACAGCATACAAAGATAGAGATCAGAGGTTAATGACTTGAATCAGACAGGAACCAGACAATACCTTCAGGGTGCGGCTAATCTGCATCCAGGCGCCTTCAGCTGTGTCTGATAACATTGCTAATTATTCCAGATATAAACCCTGCAGGGATTCTTATAAATGGGCATATCGGTGGCTAAGTTTATTGTCGGAGTGCTTTACGCTGACTAAACAATACCATAGTTTGAGGTCATGACGGTATAAAACATTAAAAAGTCCTGACCGCAGCGTGTTAGGCGCTGTGGTTCATACTGCGAGGACACACCTGAAAACATGTGTTACCTCATCATTAGGGCTACAATGGGAATGAACTGTGAGCAACGTCACCTCAAAAGAGCCAAGCCGCAGTAATGAACTAACTGCCCACTAGGAGGGATGTAGTGTATTAAGGTAAATCTATACCAGGTCTCACTCTCACTCGCTCCAACACCGCCTCACACACCTGTAATGAAAAAGGGCTGCTCGGCATGCTGTGTGCAGGAAATAAGGAAACAAAGAGTACGGCATGTCTGACATCATTACAGCATTCGGTGAGATGCCAGTGGGGCCCGGAGCAGGGCTGGAGGCTGCAGCCATGCCTCAGGATACTCTTCATAACTTTGTAATGAGTGTATGAAAAGAGTCTGGGCGATGGAGAGGGAGCAGTGTGGCTCTGACGCTTTCCATGAGTTCTTTTAACCTGAACAGAGCTGTGCATGTCTGGAGGTTAAGACCCCTGCTCCCGCTTTGATACTCTGTCTGCTCCCAGCTTCTGCAGAGTTCAACAATCTGATGACCCTGAGGGTAGCTGAGACAATAAACAGACTCATGCTTTGAAAAGTACATAAGCCTGCAGAGATGGAAAGTAACAAAGGACAAATAGTTTCTGTGCTTATCATACACTAAGGAATTTAAAAGCTAGTTATGAAACCTGATCTTTTTAATACTCTACTGCAGCATGACCTACAGAATAGGGGTGGTGTGAATTATTTTGTTGGCACTTGACATGGACTAATTTATAACACTTTTCAAGTTTTCTCAAAGTAATCACATATTATGACCAAATGTTTTACAGGTTTTTGAGCAGCTTTTGAAGTACATAGTCTTAATAATCAACCACATTTATAATCAACAGAGGAAAGAGAGCTCTCCCTGAGTTGCACAAATCTGTTTGGAAATGTTTGGCAAAGTTTTATTTGTCCAAACCTTGGCAACTGTGGAACTTTGGCATTGTTTGCTTGCTGTTGAAATTACATTCATTTACTGGCCACTTCATTAGGAGCACTTGCTCAACTGTTCTATAACACGAATAGCTAATGAATTTGGGCATGTAGACATGGTCAAGATGGCCTGCTGAAGTTCAAACCAGCATAAGGACGGGAAGAAAGGTGATTTAAGGGACTTTGAATGCAGTATGCTTTTTGGTGCAAGAAGAGCTGGAGGAAATATATCAGAGATAGTTGTTCGACTGGGATTTTCACACATAACCTCCTGGGGTTTACAGAGGATGGGAAATAGATCTGTTAAGGGCAGTTCTCAGACAAAAATGCATTGCTAATGCCAGAGGTGGATGGAGAATGGCCAAAGTGGTTTGAGATGACAGGAAGGTAACAGTTACTCAAATAACCACCTGTGACAACCAAGGTATGCAGCCAATTGTCCTCCATTTCCAGCAAGACAATTGGCTACAGCAGCAAGACCAAACTGACTGCCACTCATGTCAGCTAAGATTGGAAAATGAGTATCCATTTCGCAAGGACTCACCAAAATTCAACAGGAAAAAAATAAAAAATAGGTCTAATGAGTCTTGATTTCTGCTGCGATATTCAGATGGCAGGGTCAGAATATGGCGTGAACATCATGAAGGCAGGGATCCATACTGATTTGTACCAGCAGATAATTTCTTGGCACACTTTGGGCCCCTTAGTACCAATTGAGCATGGTTTAAACACCACAGCCCATGCATTGTTGCTAACCCTGCCAATCCCTTTATGACCACAGCGTGCTCATCCTCTGATGCTACTTCCAGAAGGATAAAACACCATGTCACAAAGCTTAAATCATATCAAACTGTTTTGTTTCTCAAACTTTCAGCATTTGTGCAGCACTTAAAAAAAAAAAAACAACTCAACTTCAATGTGGTAAAGTTGGTTTAAGTTGTATCACTATGCAACCCTTTCCAAATTCAAGACTGAATTGAATCCAAGAGATAAAAACTCGTAGAAAAGAAAATGATCATTGCACATCTTTTGATGCATTTTGCACATGGCAGACTTTGCATGACACCATTCAAGACAAGACGAATCAGAAAAACAGAGAAAGAGACCGCTGTAAAGAAGTATTTGGTTATGGGATTGCGTGCTGGTGAAGACAATTTGAAGTGGGATTGATACCTCACTCAGAAAGCTTCAAATTATTTCTATTCTGAGTCCATTTCACAGTCTGCACTCTCACTTTACCATCAGCATAGAAGGTAAATCAATACTTGAACGTTTCCAAAAGTCAGTGAACCTGTACTTCTACTTGAGTAAAGAGTGTGTGTACTTTTGCCAGATATATAAACTTGACATTTAAAGGCAGATGATTTAATACAGAGACAAAGGACAAAGAGGGGGGAGACACTCTTTATCTTCCTGTCATTTCTTTCCATGCCACTTTGGTTGTTGACTATGTGGGGCCGCCTCTTGAATGATGCGCTGTGGTGATATTTACTGAAAGGCTGCAACATTGGATTTACTGTTATGACTCAGTAATGGAGCCAATGGTGGCCAGTATCCCTCTTTGTGGCGACTGTTCTCACATAATCGTGTCTGTTTTGGAAGGGATCAGTGCTTCCCCGAAAATCTGCCTCCAAACTAATCAGAAATGTCAAAAATCTCAGAGCCAACACAGCCGAGGCTTAGCTGAGAAAATACCAGTGAGGGGCAACCACAGACTATGTAAAATACAGCATGGTCTCCCACAGAAATGTCCTGTTTGCCGTTTTAAGAATGTGTAAATGCAGAAATGTAGTGTTGCTAAATTTAATAATGCTCTGGCTCCTGTAGGAGTTGAACCCCTCGATAAATCCTTGAGGGTAGCAGAAGACTGAAGACTCCAGACCATGACCACTGTGATTATTCTGTTATATGTGTCAGAGACGACAAACCAGATAGAAAAGGCAATATAAGTAAATGGCAGAAAGGCAGACTTTCTGGCAAGAGTGATAGCATCAGTTCTTGTTTCCTGGGGTCTTTTCTGGGCACTCATTGCCAGAACTGAACAGACCTACAGTTACAAAATGACCTCCCAAGACCCCACCATCTAATCCAATCAAATGGCACCATAAGTGGGAGCATATAGATTACTCCAGCCAATTGTGTTAGAGCGTGCTAATAGGATTATGGGGGTTTTAGTGTGCGGATTCCACCCTAGAGCTTTCATTTTGCTACTTACACAGATAGCATTGTGTTTGTATTGTCAGAGCTTTCCTGCCCTGTCTTTCATCCAAGTTCTCATGCCTGTTTCAATCTCTCTGCCTCTTTGTCTCTTCTTCCTCTCCTGTCTCCTAGACAGCTGTATTATAGCCTCTGTCACTTTGTCAGTTTAGGTTATCATTATTACCATTCATCGTGGATGTTCGGTTTTAGGTGGGAAGCTCAGCTGTTATTATTTTCTGCTGTTGTGCTCCAGGTTGCAAGTAATTCAGATGTGAGGACCCACTTAACCATTATGATGTTGCTGCTTCCATATGGACCACCAGCCGTAAAAAGGATTGATCCAAAGGGATCTTGTGTCATGTTCACATAAAAACATCACATGTTGTAAACCATTAGCTGCTTTTGGACATAGCTAATATCAGCATTCAACAAGTCTCTTCTTAGAAACTGACAAAGGGTATTGTATAACCCCATTAGACTATGATATTGGCATTTGGGGGCCATCCATATGAAGACTGCTAATGTTTTTTTATAGTATGAGTCCACACGGAACCAAAATGATGATTTTATAACCCTAACTCTCCCTTAAACTGCATGCACTAACTAGACAGGGGAATTAATAAGATTTTATTCATACCAATGCCAGTATCGATTCTGCTGATTGATCTGATTCTTGAACAATTCCCTGATTGATTCCTGTCGACTTTCTGTGAGGACAAAAACTGACCTTCAAAGGTTTTCACTGGCAACAATGTCAAACACATGGCACTCCTGATTATTAATACCATGGGTAGATGAATGCTTTGTAAAGTTTCTGGTGTTTCTGCCCACCAAACATTGGGCAGATAGCATCTTTTTGTTAGAAATGAAGCCACAACTTTGACCACTGCTGTCTCCTGTCTGCAATGATTACATTTTTGTGTGAAAGGAATTGATAAGGGAATTGATAAGCAATAACACTGATGATATTGATTCCTTGAGGGAGTTGTTATCGATTCTCAACTGGAAATGTTTTTCAGTTCCCTTCCCTAGCACCAACCCTGACAAACTGTTGAGTAAGTTGTGACACATTTTCGAGCCAAGGAGAGCATTTTTAAAGAGGTGACTGTTTTAAGTTGAAAAAATATAATAATAACCCGGCCTCTTCTTCCATATCTTAAACTGTCATGTTAGCCGTCCAGTGTTTCCACGCTAATGTTAGGGCTAACAGCTGCCAGGAAGTAGGCTTATTTTGAAAAATAGCCTGATGATTTGATCAGTTAATACCCCTTGAAAGTAGCAAGCATTACCATTTAACCATTTTCCCTATTTCCAAAGCAATATCAAACATGTAAATATTTAGCCATCAATTAGCTTAAAGTAGCTTAACTCAAGCTAAGAGGTGGCAGAATGCTAACCATCTGTTTATATGACCATGTCTTTTTTTAGTCTTGTTCTTATAGACACAGAAAAACATGTAACGGCATTCTTTTCATGGGTTTCCTGTTGAATAAATCCCAGCACACTGCAGCTTTGTTTGTGTGTCTTAATGCTTTTGTTGAGGGAAGGTGAGGAGAATGGGAGACGACTAATTGGTCATCAGATAGAGAGCATGACCAGGTAGACCAAAAGCATTCCTTTCTCCCATTGAGCCGCCTTGATAAGAGGCTCCGCTTTCAACTCTGCACTTTTACAAATGAGACCAAAAAAGGAGCTGCAGGGTAGAACAACTGCTCTGGCTCCGGTGCTCACTGGTTTGATGCTTTGGTTATGATCCTCCAAAGTGTGGCACAGTACATCAATTATTGTTGAGTAATTGCCTAAATTGCCTGCTAACTGTGTTGCCGGTATATCTCGGGTGAAAGCAGATGTTATGCAAATCTGCAGAGGAAATAAAACTCTGAGAGCTCGATGATAAAATTAGAATGTGCCGTTAGAGTGAATATTTATGCTCTCTTTGAACGCAAGCCAGTGATGTGTTTGTTTCTGTTGCACATCTGTACATGCACATCAAATTTTTATGAAGCGTGGAGCGAGATAAAGCTGTTGTCTACAGTCATGAAATGTGATGAGAATAGGGCAGGGTCGGGCACCTCTTATTACCAAGAGAGGCACATGAATTTCATCCTCATCTCTGGCTGTTTGGACAGATAATTCAACAGTCATATTACATTTTAACATTAACACAGACAATTCAAGTCAGTTTAAAGATTTTGTCTTTTCAAGTCTTATCCACGTGATAGAGCACTTCTATGAACAAAACAAAAGTCCACAGCATCCAAACATTTCCTTCTCCTCCACTTTATAGTGCCAGCAGCCACCCAAAACATCTCATTCCCCTGAGAACGGACCTACAGTGGTACGTTGTACTGACTTCTTACCTTTGTTTTGGCATCATTTTAAGTCTATTGGCTCTTGGTAGCAGAGCAGAGACGTGAGAATGAATGCATAGTTGTTGACATGTTGCCATGTCAACAACTATGCAAAGCAGCACTGGACTTACCTATTACCTCACAGTTTACCAATCAACCAATCAGAGGCAATATGTGAACAATGTTTTAAGAACATTATTGATTATGAATCTACCTTGGCAGTCATCAATAAAACCTGATTTAAGACAAAATATGATGACCCCTTTCAGCTGCTTTTTTGATGAAGTAAACCAGTGGTTCCCAAAGAAGGGGCTGGCACCCTCGGGGGTGTTTTTAAGTCACCAAAAATGAAATGCTCAAAATGCACTGCTAAAAATATCACTGTAATTGCACAATATATCACTAGCTAATGACTGATTTTACAGTATAGCAATATAATGTAAGCTGTTCACAGCAACATAGAAGAAAATTTGAATGATGCAGTAAGATGAAAGCATTTTACAATAAATTAATTTGACCACACGTAACTCTAATTTTACAGTGACCTAGACATAATTTTACAGTAAAATAACAGTAAAGTGTTGTAAAATTTTAGGTTTGTTCTATAAAATTTGTACAGAGTACTGTGATTTTACAATACCTTACATTGATTTTACGGTAAGATGCTGTCTAGTGCTCACAATAGTCACTTGTAATTTAACATTAGTTCTGTACAATCACTGCATCTCTGTAGCCAGGAAATTCCTGTGAATTTACAGTTTGTAGTAAAACAGTGTAATACAAATATTTACCCATCATGCACCACAAAGCCTTGATTGCAATGATTTACGGTGGAAATTCACTGCCACATACACTGATTTCCCCACCCCTGAGTTAAGGTATCAGGATGGTTTATTTATAAGTTTATCCAAGGTTTAAAGGTGATTATTTGAAAGCCTCTTCCATGCAGTGTTAAATCATGTTAAATACACAGTCATTTTTTTGATGGGATGAGGCTGTAAAAAGGAGCAAGACCCGACGCGTCTGCCAAATGCATACAGTGTGATCTCTATTGAGCCATTCACTGTACATGTCTTATTGAAGCTAAATAAATCATTTCATTTTGACTTGCAGTTGCCTAGGATTTAATACATAAAATAAGAAACAAACAAACAAATCCCATCTTTAATTATAGGGTATTTGCAACAGCTTCCAGAGGGGGTCGTTTTAATTTCAGCTACACCATAAAGGCACAGCCACCCATTCATTAGATGGATTGCACAACACAACCGCCGTGCTGCTTTTTGCTCCCTTCCTTTGTACCCAGTTGAAACAATGTGTGTGCAGTGTTTATTCCAGGGAAAGTTCTGGAAATGATGACCCAATAGGGACGCTATGTGAGAATTATGTGTCCCAAGAGCCTTGGGAACTCGTTTATCGTCACCCCTTGGGGTTTTACAAGTGTGGATAGTTTTTGTGTGCATCATGGGAATGCGTGCTGTGGTGGGCATTAAAATTAAACAAGGAGATGTCATCAAAGTCCTTCACAGATCAGTTGTGTTGCGTAGTTTTATAGATTATGGTATGTGCTTCAGTGTCTTTACTGGCGACTATAAGTGCTCTGTTTACGTCTGTCCGAGTGTGTGTGGAGACAGGAGACCCTCCATAGGTGCCCTGCAGCTTCCCTGTGCAGTGTGTGTGGAGAAAAGGGGCAGATCCTTTCTGAATGAGGTTAGCTCACCATTTAAACGGCAGACAAAAGAGCCTGCTAATTAAAACTATGGCTACTTGTGTTTCACTCACTCTCTTCTCTTCCTCTCCTCTCTGACCCTCCCCCTTTCTCACTCTCTTACTTTCTGCACACATGCACTTTTCAGACTGCTAATTTGTAACCACTGTTAATCACAGGACGCACACATACAGGGGCGGTTTTAACCATTAGGCATAAGCAAAGGCGCAGATAAAAATTTTAGGCACCTTGAGAAAATATCACATTAGGCCCCACCACCAGAGCCTACACCTGCATTTCTGTTTAACCCTCACTTCTGTTATATAAAAACATAAATCACTGTAATATTGAAGTTAAAGACCACTTCATGCACATAAGAACATATCCCTTAAAGTTATCTGAACACTTTCACGTCATTTTTTATATGTATTTATTGTATGTTAATAATTACAGGCCATTTTATTTCTGTGTAGAAAATTTAATAATGATAGTAACTTGAGTTAAACCAGGTAATGTTGGCACTGTTATGGCTTATATACTGAATTTAAGCAACTTCCCCATCACAGTTCTTAGATTTTATAACTACTCAAATTGCACAGTCTTTCAGCTGAAGACTCTTATTATATCTAAACTGCAAAAATCAATACTTGTTCAAACATTGCCAACTTTTTTGTGCACATTCAGCAATAATCAAAACAAATTCATGTCAGAAATATAAACTCTCTTCTAAAAGATAGTATACATTGCAAACAAACTCCTGATAATGTGTAATTTAAAGAATGAGTCTGCAATGTGTTGGACAAGTATGTGGAACTGGGGCCTGGCCCTCACATCTCAACAGTCATCACCCACTTATAAATATTGCCAGCAAATTTTCACAATCATTTTTCTAATCAAAGCTGTTTGATAAGTAAAAATAGCAGCTAATCAAGTTTTGTTTTTTTTGTTTTTTTTTTTGTGTTTTGGTTCAAGAGTTTCACCAACGTGTCCACACATTGACAAATATGATTCAGGGAAAGTTTCTCCTCTCCCTCTTTTGTTAAAATGTAATGGAAGAATATTGTTTTTGTACTTCAGTTGCCTCTCAGAATATTTTGCTCACACTTTATGCCTGCTTTTTGTTAAACAGTGATGGGCACAGTGTGAGGCTTAACTTCAAGCCTCCAGATGACTCAAACCACTCCTGCACACTAGTAATACTTTGAAATAAAAGATTATGTTCCTTGTGCTGCAGTGCCTGAATGAATCCACCCCACAGGCAGCTGGGAGCCTTCACTGGTCACCACCCTGCTGCTTGTTTGTCCACTCTGTGTGCAGGCAGTGATTTGGGCACCCTTACCACAGCCTGGTCAGAGCACAGAGAGGGACAAATTATAGCATGAGTGAACACAGGATAATACAGCCACTGTAAAATAACCACTCCATTGTGAGCCCAGCTCTCCATGCAGCACCACACCTCTGGGTTTTGGCACACGCTGGAGAGAAACAAAATTGCCCCGAGCTTTCTGTTCTGCACGGATGAGTGTGGTGAAAGAGAGAGCGACACTGAATAGAGTGCGAGTTCTGCTCATTAAAAAGCACGCTTTTAACACTGGAAATCAGACGTTAACAGAGGAAATTGTTGAAACGTGTTAATTATGATTCCAGGAAGCAGTTCTTTTAGAAACAGAGCGCACCCTGCTTAACCAAACAAGCAAAGCCATATTTGAAGAAAACTCTTGTGTAACCGGTGTCATTTTTTGTCTTTACAGAGATCTGAGCGAGAACTTCATTCAGTCCATCCCAAGAAAAGCATTCAGAGGAGCTACAGACATCAAAAATCTGTAAGTATTTCAACTGCTCTGCAGGACAAGTACTAAAGTGAACAACTGACCAACATTTTTTAATCAATTTTTGACCAATGAATGCTCCAACTGTATGGTTCATTAGCATTAGCTGTGTTGCCAATTCCACGAATGCACAGTCCTTACACGTTGTACCCCTTTGTAAAGGTGACTAATCAGAATTTCCAACAATTTAAAATTCAGTACCAGTTGGTAGTACTGAAGGGGGGAAATAATGAACAGAAATAACATTTCCCAACTTTTTTGAGGTGTATATTATTGTGGGAAAGTGCAGACCTCCAAAGAACATCCGACAACACATCCTTAGGCCCCATTTACACGACAACGTTGTCACCAGAAACTGAAAGGTTTTTCCTTTGCATTTTAAATCATGCGATCACACGGAGACTATGTGAAAACGATGCACATGGAGAACGACTAAAGCATGCATGCCAGGCCAGCAGTTGCCGATGTAGGTTTGCATACGCATACGCTTTCCGGTGAAGACAAACTTTTCACAAACAACAACGGCGAGGGGACGCACGAAGACGCAGGAGTTTCTTGTCTGGACAACAAATCTGTCTGGATATTTTTTTCTGGATGACAAACCAAGCACAGTAAGCTGCACACATGTTGCTCGGTAGACGGCCAAAGCTGTTGTTGTTGTTGTTGTTGTTGTTGTTGTTCCTATGGTGTGGGCACAACCTTCATCTGAAAGAGAACTACACATGTGCATCGTGTCATCATTTTCCCGAAAGCACTGAGTCCTGTTTACATGGAGATGGATACCAACGTGTTTTCAAAACTTTTCACTCTGGACACTGGTTTCAAAAGTATGCGGATTCAGGCACTCCAGGCACCGTTCTCGTGTAAACAGAAGGTGCAAATGCAATGAAAACTCTCTGTTTTTGGTCGTTTTTGTTGTTGTGTGAATAGGGCCTTAATATCCCCTCCTTAGTAGAGTAGGCAGATACTTTAGCAGCAGTGACATGATCCGCAAATTTGGTGTGTATGGACATTTTTTTTGTATGGAAAATCTGTGTCCAATCTGTTCAATACCATTGCAATACCCATGAAGAGAAGCTTCAGGCATGTGCATGGCTAATGCTAGTCCTAATAAATGAAAAAAAGTCAATTACAAGTCAGTCAAAATAATGGAGGTCCATTCTAAATAAACACAAGTTAGTTTTGCTCATTTGAGTTTTTATGCAAATTCAGCATGTTACAATCGGAAAATATTAATATGGGTGACTCAGTGTCCCTCAGCAGGAGTAACTCATGGAGTGCATCTTGTTGTGTGCTTCTTCATTGGATTGTACATCACATGATGTGACTCATAGCAACTGAGATTTATATCATACTAGATTCTATGCACAGTCACACATATATTTATGAGCTGCATCGATGCAGATAAACATCTCTAAAAGTCCCTCTCTGCCCCTCTTAAGGTTACACAATCTGCGGTGACTGCAGCAGTATTGATTTACCATAGACCATCAGTGTTGTACTTGCTGTATTGATGATTCCAACTGCCCCACAGGGAGACTGAAAGATTATGTATACGTCTTGTATAACAAAGCCTTTCTTTCTCCCTCTCTTCTTTGTGTTTTGCAGGCAGCTAGATAAAAACCACATCAGCTGCATCGAGGATGGAGCGTTCAGAGCGCTGAGAGGCTTGGAAGTGCTGTAAGTATCAGAAATGATGCTCTCCTGCTCTGCATCATTCCATTAAAGCACTTAGTTAAATTAAGATATTGTTTCTCCCTGCTGATAACCATAACTAATGTATACAAATGTGCAGCGCTTTAATTAGTATAGTCCCAGTTATTATGCCAAAGTACCCCCAGAGGGCCTCACAAGGGGGCTTGCATCATGGAGACCAAGCTCCATTAACTCATTGTTCCACACAGTTGACAGCATCGTTCCCCTCCATCACATCAACCCACCCACTCACCTCTTCCATCTACACCCTACACACCCCTGGGCGAGAGCTCCAACCATCCTGGATCAAAAAACTCCCATTCAAGGGAGCGTTCCAACAGGGATGTATTCACAACCATGCTCATACAGTTTTTTTTAAACATTCAATAAATCATCTCCTGTCAAACATCATAATCACAGGCCTCTCCACCTGAAACAATGTAGACTAGCAGAGCATTCTGGGGGACAAAGACGCCCTGACAGCCTCGTTATTTCTACCGTGAAAGACTGTTATGTGAGTTTTTTTAGGGGGTGGGGAGACAAAAAAGCCATTAAAGGCAGCTTTCATGGTGTGGATGGATTGCAGATGTAGTGATAGGGTTGTCATAATGGTGTAAGAGGGAATGGGGGGGTTGTTTTTGATGGGCTCTGTATGTATAGGGTTTTATGGAGGGGGGAGGACAGGTTGAAATATGGTAAGGGGTTATTAGGCTGATTGAAATGACCTGATTGTCTCACTGCAGCTGATGCCCAGGGTTCGAGGGAGTGTCAGAGTGTGTGTGTGTGTGTGTGCATTTGTAAACTACAAGATCATGCCTGCATGTACATGCATATGTGTGTATTTGCATGCTCGACTGTATGTGTGTGGGAGGTGCGAGGGCTTCCCATCTGTGTTGAATGAGGTGTTACACTCCCAGCGGGAGGCCACAAAGAGAAATGAGGAGAATGGGAGATGGGGGGTGGATTCATAAAGAGGGCACGGAGGAGGAAGGGCAGAATCAAACTCTTTTTGAAGTACATATCACAAGATTTCTCCTCTATGCTGATTATGTGACTTCTTTTCTTCTTACAGAACACTGAACAACAACAACATCAGCAGCATCCCGGTCTCCAGCTTCAACCACATGCCCAAACTTCGGACTTTGTAAGTCAGACCAATAAAATACCCTGAAGATACTCTTTCAAACGATGTTTCCCAACCTGGGGTTTGAGCTCCTTTAGGGAGAACATCAAATGTTTTGGGGATAAAGAGGCTTTGTCTGCCCTGAGGTTGCCAAAATTAGATATTCAAATATTATCTTTAATTAAGATTATGTTATGTTTGTATTAGTGTTGCTACAGGGCACCCATGGAAAAAGAGCTTGGTCTTAGTGGGTCTTCCCTGCTTAAAAAAGGTTAAAAAAAAAAAAAAAAGGATAATAGACCTACTGGATAATCCATTCAACAGTCAACTATATTGATAATTGTTAATTTGGTAACCTTATTCCTTCAAACATAGTAGGTCCATCAGTTAACCCTTCTTTAATGTCATGTTATAATCAAAACACTACTGCCCTGAAAATATAGCTTCAGCCTACATATTGTTGTTTTTGTTAGCAGCCTTCACTAACAAAAAGAAATATTGTTGTGTAAGTCAGACAATCAGTGTAGCAATCATGTGATCAGTTATAAAAGCCAAATCGTCCCAGAAAAAAAACAATTATAGATAGCCCAACACTGGGGTGCAGTGTTCATCAATATCTGCAAAATTTCTGCAACAGATTCTCTAATAATAATGTATAAAGCCCATTCACACATGCACAAAATCCTGAAAAAATTCTGAATTTTCCCTGGTGGTCCCCTACTCTTTTCCTTCCCCCACCCCTCCTTAATTATGCAAGTAAATTACTGGAGAATGTCCCGCTGTGAGGGACAAGCGTGAAGAGCCAAGTCAGGAAATATGGGAAAGTTACCCAATGGCAACACCATTTTCCCTTGAAAAAAAATCACAAACATTTAGGATACATTTACTCAGAATAAACTCTGCCTGGTGTGGTTACATCTGGATGTAAGGGATTGTGAAGGGAAAAGTACAAAGGGCTGGAAAGATAAATTCAGAGTAATGTCTGAGTGATTGGCCCTGCTGATTGCATTCACACATGCTGCTTTTTTTCTGGGGTTCTGTGTTTGTGTAACTGTGGTTATAGTTCTCTCCTGACATTTTTCAGAGCAGTACCTAGGATCAGCCAGTGCTTAAGGCTAGGTTTCATATGATCGCATCTGAAAGGGAAATAATATTTTATGACACTTTTTTCTATCTCAGACAGATTCTGATACTGGATTTAAAAAAAATAAAACTCTGAATTGTTGGTAATTCCAAGCACCTTTCTGCACCCAGTGGGATTTCAAACTCTTTCCACCTCAAAATAAAGTCCTACTTCATGGTTTGGTTTCATTTGTGGCATTTTGAGCATGGATCAACTGCTGTTGATAAATTAATCTCTCTCAGCACAAAGTACTGAGCGCTGCGAATCGACTCAGACCTCATGAGGTTGGAGTTCAGAAATAAAGTATGATTTTTTTTTCTTGTAAAGTGCAAAAATAATGTGAGAATATCAGTTTTAGTTTAGTTTAAGACACACCTTAATATAAGGGCAATGCAGCAGCAAAATTAACATGTATCAAAATTCTCTTAAAACGTTTGTGAAACCAAATAATTGACCAGTTTGACATTGCTGATGTGAACCTTTGACCTCCCACAACCTCGAAAGTGAACCTCTGTGATTTAAAGAATCTCTTAAATGTTGTGGAGAACAATACTTCTCAGAAAAATCACTTAAATGCAGATAAATAACTGATTTTAAAACCTACTCTCAGCACACTTAAAAGCTGCCCAGTAAGAGCAACTTGAGTAAAAGTTACTGTCCAGCCTGATTTCATCTTTGTTGGTGTTTGCGATCCTCCTGTGACAGACGTCCTGGAAACAGTGTTCACATCTCTGCTTCTTCTTGGCAGCTTTAAAAAATCATTTGTGACAGTCAATTTCGACTTGTGTGAATGGTACTATTTTTCCGGGATGAAGAAGATTTCATATCTGTCAAAACAAGTTTACTTTTTAATGTAAAAACATTATGGTTTCTGATCAACACTAGGATACAAGCCAATACAGATCCCACATTTTTCATTTCAGCCCTGGTATCAGAATCTCAATCCCACAGTACTGCAGACAGAGTGAAGAAAGTGCTGAAGCCTCACGATCTCTATGTGAGCAGATAGACTCTGTCGTTCCAGGCGGTGTTGGGAGGCCGCCATAACCACAGAGCACCACAGAAGGGTCTGTAGCGATGCCAGGGGCCATTATCCCCTCCATCTAAAGCACACACTACAACAACTGGCCCAGATAGACACAAATAGTGCCAGAGGCCTATTGTGTATTGTGCATTGTATGTGCTTACTAAATCTAAAATTATGTACAAATTAAAAAAATTATGCTTGCTGAAAGTCTCAGAGCCGTGACTCTGCTGTTCTTGTGGTTGATTTTTGGGCTTCCTCGCTCCCAGTGGGGTATTATTATATAGCTCTTCTGTTTGTGTGTATGTACACTATGTGATGGAGCAAATGGGTTTGCAAGCAAGCAGACGTGCTGGAGAGGTTCGCCACACCACAGCAGGAGCTATTTTGGAAAAACGCAGCATTCCAGGAATGCCGTGTTTGGAGAAAATGGGTTCAGAAAAGTCCTCTTTGGTGTTTCTCTTTTTTAGTATGTGCCATTTACAATCAACCATGTAGCATGTCATTTAGGGCATTTCGCCGCAGGGATTCGATGTGATGGAAAAGAATTGACACATTTGTCGCTATTTGTGTTTTCAGCTGGATGCGTTTTTGATAGCAGGGAAGGTAGATCTTAAAATACATGGATGCTGATTGTTTTTATTTTCATTTTGTGCAGCCGTCTTCACTCCAACAATCTGAACTGTGACTGTCACCTGGCCTGGTTGGCTCAGTGGCTCCGACAGCGGCCGACAATCGGTTTATTCACCCAGTGCACTTCACCTCCTGAGCTCAGAGGACTCAATGTGGCAGAGGTGCAGAAACATGAATTCAGCTGTTCAGGTAAGACTTGTATAAACACACACTAAAGGAGTAACCTGATACACCAAATGGACCGTTCGATATATTTCACTAGTTTATCTGGGAAAGAGCCCATAGAAAGTGTTTCAAAGGCATATCTGGCAGGTGATTGGATGATTGGTCCGTCAATCACATTCATTCGAGCAAATCAGATAATGTGGCGCTGCTGCTGCAGTGTAAAGGACAGAACATGAGCCACTTCTTAAATCAAACTCTTGTCAAAACATGTCGAAAGTGGAGCAAAAATATCCTTTCTATAGAGAAGTTTTTAGTGTTGTTATTTGTTTTTCAGTCATTAAAGAAATGTAGTCAAGATCTTATAAAACTGCTACTGAAGCTGTCAGCATCTATGCTAACCTCTGTGACATCCTGGTCTCACTCGTAGCTCCTGCCTCTTCATGCTCTTGAGGAAGCTGACTGGGCCATCTTGCTTTGGGCCACTAACAGTCGTAGATTGGAGCTTGATCTGCCTGATTACAGACATTAAATCAGGCTGATCCATCCGCTCGGCAAGGGTACTGAAGGACAGATAGTTTGTTCAAATGCATTGTACAATAATAGTAGAAAACTATTTTCATTTCAAACAGAAATAAAATGGCGCCCTTTGTGCTGCAAACATGTCTGCTTTGATCAGATCATTCCTGTCAAAAGCACCCTGTCCAGGCTGATAGATATCATCCTTCCTCCTCTTGCATTGTGTGTTTTCTGTGTCAGTGCATTCACCTGGCAGCCACCTGACAGCTCCTCTGCCCCCAGGCAACCCCACGGCTCTCCTCTGGCCTCTTTCATGTGTTTCCAGCTTCCACGAGCTGGCAGCGATGCCAGTAAAAATGCTCTGACATGTCAAACACACACAGTGTTACCCCTCCACCTCAGTCGTCCTTATTATGCACAGCCTCTCACCTCCACGCATAAAGGATTATTTTGTCTTTGAACTCGCGGTGTTTTTCCTCAAGTGTGTGAGAGAGAAACCGAGAGAGCGTGAGTGTGTGGGCGTGGCAGGTTATCATATCAGGACAATGGAAGAACAGCATGAGAACTTTTCTCCCCACAAGGCCATCTCACTCTCAACACCAGCTGTGAGGGGGTGTTTGTGTGTTTGTGGGTGTGTCTCTCGCGCTCTCTCCACGGGTTGTGATTTTTACGCAGCCATACGGCGTGACAGTACAGATCATTAACTATTCATCGCCCAGGGAAAGAAAGTCGAAGCGTGGGAGTGTAACCATTCCAGTTTGGAGAGGCGCTCTCAGGGAAACTACAGGGACAAGAGGGATGTAGAGACAGAAAATTGAAAATGAAGGAGATCAGATGTTTAAGATCTGGTTTGTGTTGTCATTTAGGATCGTACTATAAGAATTATTTATGGAAGTTTGCCACATTGAGTCAAATACATTTAACCCCCCTTGTAGCAAAAATTCGATTTGCCCATTTGCTGTCACTTCTTACATCTCTCTGTATGGCTAAATAAGCATGTGTGTGCTCTAGTTTAAAGTCAAAGAATCAGATTACTTCAGTGATCCTAAGAAGACATGGAGCCCACATCCATGTCACATTACCAACATCCAGCTGTTACATGTCAGCACTCACAAATGAACAAGCCGTTGTCAAGAAAGAACAAAAAAACTATTGGTAATAGTCATTACCCCATATGAATTAAACATGAATTTATCTTTTTATGATAGGATCGATGCAGTTTAATATAGTTTCAGAATGAGACATGCTGATATGCTGCACATAGAGTTTAAGCTTTTGCCAATTTTCAACTCTTGCCCTTAGCTGAGTTTTGAAGGAACAGTTTGAAAAACAAAACATTGGAAATGAATGAATAAAGCATTTTACATTAAAATACAATAAAAACATCAAAACAACAAGACATAAAAGTCACTAGCCAGTTAAAGAAATACACAACAATCTACCAATGATTTGAGCTCAATTGTATTTTTAACCACCTCTTGACCTTTGTCCTGAAAGGTTTTTTGATCAGTGATTAGTTTTATTTCAGATGGTCATGTGTTCCAGAGTTTACAGCCTTGTCCAGTCATGGCTCGATGATGATGAACTTTGCAGTTTCCATGCTGTCTGTTGCTCTGTTCATGCTGCTGTTTCAAGCCTTGATAAATGTGATTGATGGATTGATCATCTGATCACCTGCGGGGTATGCTTTCAAAGGTTCTGCCCATTTCCAAACACTTTCTATTAGATTTTTCCCAGATGGACTGGTGAAATATATTACATGGTCCATCTGGTGGGGAAGGTTTATGTCACAGGAACATTACTTAACATTCGGCGGAGACTGAATGGAGGGGAACTAGTTAAACCCCATTTGTTCCATCTCCTGTGGTACTTTTGGAGCAGTAATCCTGCTGCATAAATTTGCTTCAAATTTTGTTTTAATGATTCATGCACAAGTTCTCACACTTTTGAGGCAAGATGTAACAAACCTAGAAGAAAACACATGTTGCTATGTGTTCTTGCCATTCTGTAAACAAATACACGGTCATGCATTCACACAAACACATGATCCTAGTTTTTCCCCCAGTGGAAGGGTGACCAGAGGTTGAACTCCCTCAGAAGGACTCATTAGGGAAGAGCTTGCTGGCACATACATGACTTTCTCTCTTTCCCTCCCTCTTTCTTTCTTTTGTGAGTGTTAGATGTTCATTTCTGTGCACGAGAATGCAAAGTTGTTGGTACTGTGACCAGGCCAGGACACCTGCGGGGGACTTAGAGAATAGGAAAAAGAGGGGAGATCAGAGGCATATAGTTGTCAGAGAAAATGGGGTAAAGGGGGAGTCAACGGTGGCAATATATGATAAACTCTGCAACTCTCAGTGTCAGTGATAGACACAACAGGATGCTTATCATAATTCACTAGTTTAGTACAACCTGGTTCAAAAAACAGCTTTGGTCTAAATATTTAATACATCTATAACGCACCCATTTTTACTTTATCCAGTTTTTCTGATGTTGGAAGTAGGCTCATGACTGAAATGGCTAAACATCCACACAGGGTCATTATAGGTCAGATGATCTTAAAGGGATAGTTCAGGATTTTTGGTAGTGGTTGTTTGAGGTGCATGGTATGAGCCTGAACAGTGCCACAATGGAAAAGCTTAGTTCTCTCTCCGTTCAGAAACACTCTGGACAGACCCTAATGCTATACATTTACTACACAAAGCAAAAAATAGTCTGTTTATAGTTATTTCAGAACAATTTTTCTCATCACTACTGTGTGAGAAATGGAGATCTCATCCCTTATATCCCCACCATCCCTGGTCATGACTCATGCAATATCACTTAAATGTTTGGAAAGAAAGTGCCATCATTTGTAATATTTGCAGTAACCAGAATTACTTCTTTCATCAAGGCTTGGGGAAAGGAATCGTTTTCCCGCAAGTCATGTTCTAGTACAAACTAAAATCACCCCAAGATGAAAAATCCAACAACTAAATCTGGGGCTCATTATTTCTTTGAACATGCAGTGAAAATTTATTCAGTCTTGTTCATAATTTCAAATCAGGGCAAAATTTGGATTTCAAAGTGATGTTTCAAGGGCAAGCATTTTTAATTTTAATCACTGATTCTGATGCATGACATGGAGCTCATTCCTGTTCTCTCCTTATTGTAGTTTGTAAGACTAGAGAAAGATTCCAAGCTCCTCTGAGTACAAAATGTTTTTTCATTTGGGATGAAAAACTGAATCACAAAATTTCAAGTCTCTGAAAAAGCACAATATGTAGAATTTTCTTACCACTTGAAAAATCACTAATCAACAGAAGTCTTTTTTTTTTACAGTTGTTACAATACTTTTTTCAGCTACTACATATACCAATACAGATAAATAAGAATAACCAAAAGCGGATTTGTTTGGGTTATATGTGTTTTTTGGAAAAATATATATATATATTAAACAATATCAGTGATAAAGCATCATCTGCCCTATTAAGAGCTACAAACACTGATAAACTAGTCTGCTGACAGAAAATTTAAACCTATATTTCTGGAGCTTCAACTTTCAGTTCAAAATGAACATGCATAGATTCTGCAAACTTAATGCTCATATGTAAGTTTAGAATATATCAGCATTAAACCAATATTTAGCTTTTGAAATACTGTTTAGGTCATGCATGTCTAGTTTAAAGCTCTCTTTCCAGCTCTTTTTTATTGAACAGAGCTTCAGTTAAAAAGGAAGCAGGGGAGGCAGGTGGAGCTAACCACATTTCATTTCTTTTTTTGTTATTTTGATTGCGGTTCCCCCCGGAGGCAGAATTAACATTCTGCACATTTAAGTCCTTTGCTATATGTTATCTTGGAAAGATATGACAGGCCTTTTCCAGTGTTGGAGAGCATTATTTTTATAAGTAACTCATCAGTCTACTGTGCTTCAAACTGAGGAACATTGTAGAACTTAAAAAATTAATTCTCTTCAACTTCTCTCGATGTGTAGAAAGGTAAAACAGCCCTCAACAAACTCTACAAAAAGACTTGAATTTGTTGACTTTGTCCTCATTTTCAATCCTTTATTCTTCAGATAACAGAAAATGTGAAAACTGGGCACACAAGACACGCAATATCATGCACAGACTGTTTGTAATGTGTCACTGAAACAGCTGTATGTCACAGCTGTATACTCAGCTCCTGTCATGATAATGTCGTTCTTGTCCATCTCCAAAAAAACTCAGCGGGGATATTTTTATAGTTTACTTTCCTCTCTGTCACCTCATTAGCTGAATGAGCTAGCTCCAAATGCTCTCTAACACAGCTGTGTTTACTTGCATGCAGCTACAAGCTAAAAAAAAAAAAAGGAGATGGAGAGAAACAGCGGAGATGCTTCTGGAATTTTCTGATTCTGGAATTTTTCTCTTTTTACCCTTGCCAAGGAGGTTATGATTTTGCTGTTGTCATCTGTTTGTCCATTTGACTGTTTGTCCAGAGCTCAAACAGATTTTGATGAATTTTTCAGAATGTTGGTAATGGCTCAAGGAGGAAGTCAAAACATTTTGGTGGTGATTGGAATCCAAATGCAGATCCTGAAATATTTTTAAGGATTTGTTAACATTGGGAGATAGGGCAGTTTTCCACATTTTTGACAATAACTCCTCAGGCAATGTTTGGAAAGCCTTGTAGAGGTTCATGTTCACAGAGCACTTCTAGTTTTAATTTGTGAAAACAAAAGAGAGACAGCAACAGTAATAATAATCTTTATTAAAACGAAGTCACTAAATACAGATCTCCTCTTAATATCAAAACTCAGACATTACATTACTTGTTACAGCAAAAACGTAATCTTAGTTCTTTGACGGATTCCTTTGCAGCTAGTTACCCAAACTCTGCAACAAATACTCATAATTCTCCCTTTCTAACTTTGATGGAGTGAGATGTTTTTGCCCAAATGTTCTCCGCTGGATAATTTATAGATGAAATCATGTTCGTGTAAACTCTCCTCGCTTCTCATGATTATTTTCAACAGAAGAACATGAAACATAGAGGCTGTTTTTGCCAATTTAGGATTATATGAAAGAGAATTAATGATTATTGTGCTGAATTAATGCTCCCAAGGTAAAATAAATGAAGTCAAAATATTGTGTTTGAAATGAGCTATGAGTAATAAATGGCTTCAGGGCTGGAATAAAATACAGCTCCTGCAGTGGGAAAGAGGGAAAGATGACTGTACAGAGAGTGAAAGTGGGGAAAGAAACCGTGAGGCCAACTGTTGTGCTGATGGAGAATTTGAGGAAAGAGGGAACGAAGGGAAGAAGACGCCAGGGATAACACTTTGAAATAATGATGAGAGAAATGAGGCGGAGCGAGGTTAAATGTAAAGACTTGCAAGAGAAATGGACGGGAGGTAATGGGCTCGGTGACAGTCATTGGCAGAGATACTAGAGCTGAAAATGAGGACGCTGTGAGGAGTGAGAGAAAGCAGCTGGAGGAGGGGAGAGTGATAGAAAGGTGAAGGCAAATAAAAGAAGGGAAGTGGGATGGGAAAAGGGCGTTGGAGAAGGAGGAGGATGGGAATGAGATAATGGGGAAAACAGCACAAGGGGACGAGCACACATCAAACAGCCTCACCTCAAGTCTACCTGTCAGAGAGCTGTCATTGTTAAGGCCGCTCCAGCTGTGCTCTGCACTCTCCCTGATCCCAGACCTGTCAAATATGCCATGTTGGATCAGATGGGAGTTTTTCTTTAGCCCTACACCTGATCCCAGATCTGTCAAGGCTTTGCCTTCCCAGATCACAGGGTCTCATGTCCCCTGGGCTGGAGCTGGTGTTGATTCATACTTTCTATGCTATTTGTGGTGTTTACGTTATTTCTTATTAGGTGTCAAAGCAGGCTTAGATGATTGATCATAATTGGCAGGATCACGGCTGAGAAATATAGGCCAAAAGTCTCATAGTTTTATTTTGATATTTTCTCTGAACTGCTTGCAAAGATTTTTACACTGTAATATTTACATAAAAAACACTGACCATGTCTGTTACTGAAAAGTTGCCATGGTATATGTGAAGTATAAATGGTCTGAATGAGTTTGCTGGCAGTTTTTAATATTTAACTTATTCATTATCTAGTATGAAATGTTTGGACTGTACTGTTCTGGTCTAACTGACTACTTTAGGCACTTCTACACCACAGGTCACACTTTTCCATTCACACCAATTCACCTTTCGATGGTTTGAAGAAGGGCTGAAAAATATTTTGTATTTACAGTGAAATCAGCACAATAGTCACATCGCAGGACCTGCAATGTCAGTCACATGACGAAGACTGTTGTTTGATGGAAACCAAAACCGTCTGTATTTCTGCGATGATGATGCTCATCACAGATGTAAAAGTGTTAGAGTTCAAAGGTTGACAGTGTCAAATTGAATTTTTTGTTGTTTTTCCAAATTTAGCCTTCTTTTAATCATAATTATAAAAATACTCAGTATAATTCTCTTATATAAACATCTGAATAAAGAAACACTTGTATTATCAAATCTGGTCCTAAGTGCAGCAGCCAAACCCATTTGGGAACAGCTGCCTTTCATCCTCTGGACATGGTGTCAGAGAACTGGGACCAGCCACAGCTGCATGTGGTGTGTTTGCATCTGCTTTATATGCCATTTGTTGAGTGATGTCACAATACGTTTGTACAACATTCAGCCGTGCCAACTTCTGTGAGGCCAGTGTTCCCCCGAGTTGATCTCATTCCCCATGCATTACATCTACATTGGTGAACATTTAAAATCCATCTACAGTTAGTCAGGGGGCTGTTGGGAAAAGTTTCTCTATGCTTTAGATATGTTGACACAGCAAAATTGACCCCAGGAATGTACTTTCACCGAAATGCTGATGATTTTTGAACACTGGTCAATGTCAGGTACTACACATTGATGCATAACTGCAGCTAAAGCTAAATGTTCCCAGTGCGGGAGCCAATAATAATGGTAAAGCAAAAATGTTCAGCAGGAATTGTCATGTGTAGATTTTAAAAATGGCGTTTTCTCTGTCACTGACTTTCACCATCACTCACTCCGTCTTTCTCTTCCCCCCTTCACTCCCTCGCTTGCCAGCATCTTCCACACAAGCTGAGTGATAGATAGGAAGGTCATCAAATATTCATGCTTTGAAACCCGGATTAGTAATGCTGTGTAAATGAGGCCATTTAAAAGTCTGTTTTATTCATTTTAACTGGGTTAGGCTTACATGCACACATCTTGTACACACATACACACATGCCAAAAACGCTGTGCTCTTCAGTGTAACGTTGACAGTGCCACTGCTATTTGAACAGGTATCTAGAGACAGCCTGATGGGTTGTGTGCTCTGTATGCAAATTCAAAAGTTGAAGTGTTTTAAAACAAATGAAAGCAAAAGGGTGGGGGCTGTAACGCTGAATGTGCAGAATGGCATCAATTCCACCCAGAGATCGCAGACTCAGGAGGAAAATTTGCAGAGACATCAATAGCAGTTATCGGGAGGCCTTCAATCGCCACCACAGCTCTATTATTTATGGTTCTCTCCTCCTCTCACTGCACCAGGACGCTCCTCTGATAGATAACCTACTTTCCTGCCCATCGATTCTCAAAGCTATGCGATAATTCCAACAGCAGGATGTTTCATTTCTGTCTCAATGTCACAACAGTCCCGGGGATATGTGTTGATTTGTGATTCACTTTATGAAACACAATGACAGGAGCGGCAGCGGAAGAGTTTGAGCTCCACATGAATGCAAGAGCAGCTCCGTGTCACCGTGCAAATCCTCCGGCAAACACTCTCGCCCTGTAATCCTGCTCAGAGTCACGCTGAAACCAAACAAATCCACCTGTGCTCGCACACCTGTAGGAGCTGGATATCCCTCATTTAAATCACATTTCCTCTTGTTTCAGCTCTTTCTTCTTCCTCTCCTCTTCTCTGCAGGTCATCAGGACTCATCCAGCCTGCAGCCGTGCAGCATTGGGGGAGGCTCCTGTCCGGCCATGTGTACCTGCAGTAACAACATTGTGGACTGTAGAGGGAAAGGTCTCACCGCTATACCAGCCAACCTGCCCGACAGCATGGCTGAAATGTAAGAAAAATACATTACTTTCAGGAGCACTTCGCCAAGAAAAAACACAAGAGCAGTTATTTGAATAAGCTTCTTTGCATATTTTTAATTTAGTGGTACGACTCTGGAGGGGGCTCTCCTTGCCTTTCCACAAGGCGATAGTGGAAGCCCTGAGCAGGAGAAGCACGTGATCCTGTCCTCCTTGCAGCCCACAAGGAAAGCATGAAGCAGGGAGAGAAGCAGCAATATCAACTGACATTGATTAAGTCAGAGAATAGCAAGAAGGAGGAGCAGGGGTGGAGGAGGGTTGCAAAGCAGCTTGCAGCAGGAGCAGTGAAGAGTAGGCAGGCAAGCGCTGCTTAAGTCAGGTGGTCTGAGTGCATTTAGCCAATGGCAGCTTAGAGGCAATCAGCTGGCTGTCAGCATTGGTGGGCTAGCTTTGAATCTGGAGTTCGACAATTGAATACTGGCATATTATGGACATTACATGATAATGAACAGTGTTTAATGGTGAGTTTATATTTCGGTGTGGAAGAATACCTTGCAGTGCAGATGGATCAGCCAGATTCAATTTCTGTAATAAGGCAGAGCAATCTTGCCAAGCTCCAGTCTACAACAACTGTGAGCAGCCCAAAGCAGGACAGCCCAATCAGGATCCTTTAGAGCTTTAGAGAAGCTAAAAGTGAGACACAGTAGGAAGTGACTGTTCATACAGTGATTAGCATAGATTTTAACAGCTTTAATAGCAACTTTATTAGAATTTGACAGTATTTCATTATCTACTTCTCTATAGAAAGGATATTTTTTACTCCACTTCCAACATGTTTAGGTGAGAGTTTGCCAGATGAAGTAGTAGTTGTATTTTACATCCCTGCAGCACCGCCCACCTACAACATTATCTGATTGGCCCATAATGAATGTGATTGACGGAACGATCATCCAATCACATGCCGGATATGCTTTGAAAGGTTCTGCTCATTGCCAAACATTTTCTGTGGGATGTTTCCCAGATGGACTAATGGCATATATCAAAAGGTCCATCTGGTGTGTCAGGTTATATGGACTAAGATGTTTTCAAAACGTCCCATATTTGGGCAGTATTATTATATTTTTCAGTCCTCAGTTTTTAAAAATATCCATCTACCTGTTGACATACCACAATCTTTTTGAAGTTAATGCTGTGGACTGCTCTTTGTATTTAACTAACATCCAATTTTTTAAGAAAATAGGGCCCATATTCAATAACTAAAAGATAAACAAATGTAGGGTCAGATGGACTTTCATGAGAGAAAGTGAAGCTCCACAGCTGATTTGTTACAGCAGAAAAATGTTAGAACTACATAAGAGATTGCATCTGCTATTTCTTGGATATCATATCCGTTGTAAAGATGCCATATAGTAAGAAATATGGTCACACCCACACCTGCATTGTTCTTTGAAGAAAAGCTCTGCAGGGTGTTTGTTTGCATTTGCACATTAAGGACGTATATAGCTTTACGTATGCATGTATCTGTATACACTTATGCAGGGCTTTAACGAGGCTGAGTGATTCCAGCATGCATGTTTTATGTAACACATGCTGTTCTTGGTTGCTTTTCTCACCCAGCAGGGAGACATCCATCCATTTGCACTACACCTCCAGACACACACACACACATGCAGACATGGGGCAGACTGCAGACTGAGACTGGGTGCTCTTATCGGCTCAGATGGCTGTGAACCGCATGTGAGCCGCTCCGCTGACATCCCTGCCTCACTTTATCAGCCCTCCAACATCTGTCTGAACATTAACTGTTTACGGCCCACATGCTATCAGCCTATTGTAACTCCCAGGAATGCATGGATAGACTTTTCAAGTCAGTGCTCTCTTTATCAGGGGTTTATATCATGGCAGAAGTCTGGATAAAGCAGTACTGAAACACACAGATTTATGCGTGTTGAGTTAAAGAGAAAGGTGGAGAGAGAAAACCAGCTGTGGTGTTGCATGTTCTTCCAGGGAGCATGTGTGTGGTTGGGAGGACATAGTGAGTTTCTAGGTCTCCTGCTCCCCATGGGGTCTGCTTATAAATACCCAGCTTCATGGAAGTCACAGATCCCATGTTCCCCAATAACCCTGACCCATTTCTACTGCAGAGCTGAGCTCAATTTCCTAATTTGGACTCACTTCTGTGTGTTCTTGTCTAATCAAATGACCACCCAAGACATAGCCCAAGGCTGCTATGAGGACATTTTGGGTTGTATCAGTTTTGGAGCAATACCTCGATTAAAAATTCACATGTTTATGTGGTGAAATGTCTCATTCTGCTGACTGGACACAAGAATAAAGCACTGCCTGTGAATCGTCTCTTTGTATAAGCCTTTGGTATGTGCTGCCACATATTAGAGTTTTATATGTCCTTAGTATGTTTACATGTCTCCTCTACGTCATTGAGTACTTCTGTTCACTAAAAGTTGACTGCATCCTTGGCTTCTTCCCCTGCCCCCTTTGAATAGACAGCTGGTGTGACTTCCTACCACTGTTTTGTCAGCAGTTTAAGCTAGGTTGGCCCAGTGCAGAGCAGAGACCAAAGATTTAAGGCGGAGTCATTGACATGGGATAGAGCAGCACTGGACTGACTGATTATCACAGAGCAGAATGCTCAACCAATCGGCTGACTCGGCTGGGAAGTGGGTCTTAAAGAGGCAGGAGATCCAACAGAGTGTCTCAGACAGACTGAGAATACAGGTGGATCAGGGGTAATCAGTATTTGAATAACAAGAAGTTTTTTTGAATATTAATTATTGTGAACATGCTTTAGCAATCCCCAAACATATGGACATGAGTTAGGGCAGAATATGGGCTCTTTAACTGCTCCTCAACACAGATAACTAACCAGACAATCTCATGGCTGCAACCCAGTGCCTTTGGGAATGTAGAGATTGGTCAGGGAAATCTGCTGAAGTTAAAACCAAGCATCAGAATGGAAAAGAAAGGTGACTTTGAACGTGGCATGGTTATTTGTGCAAACGGTCTGAGTATTTCAGAAACTGCTAATCTACTGGGGTTTTCATGAACTGTCATCTTGGGCATTTTAAGAGAATGTTCTGTGAAAGAGAAAATTTCCAGTGGAGCAGCTTCCCTGGGCAAAAATGCTTTGTTGATGCCAGAGGTCAGAGGAGAAGGGTGGTTGGAAATGACAGAAAGGCAACAGTGACTCAAATAACCACTCGTCATAACCAAGGTACGCAGAAGACCATGTCTAAATGCACAACTCTTCAAATGTAAAGGAGGAGGGAATATTTTCTTGACACACTTTTGGCCCCTTAATGGCACTTGAGCATCATTTAAACAGCACAGTCTCAGTGTTGTTGCTGACTATGTCCATCCTTTTATAACCACAGTGTACCCATCTTCTACTGGCTTCTTCCTAAGAGCCATGTCACAAAGCTCAAATCATCTCAACATTGTGTCATGAATATGACATCGAGATCACTGTATTTCAGTGACCTCCACAATCTCTGAGGGACTTTTCCAGCACTTGGTGTCCACACCACAAAGAATTAAGTTATGAAGACAATAGGCAGTGCAACCCTAAAATAAAGTGACTGTTAAATGAAGGTACCAGCAGTCTGTAATTTGACTCTGCTTTTGTACACATATATCTGTATTTTGTCAGAGCAAAGAAAGTGTGTCACCCACCTTCTCTAACAAACTGTAGTCCTCCAGAATGTGTCAGCACATAACAAAAGCCTTTTAGCCAGGGGACACAAAGTCGTCTAACAACTTTTTGTCACTCGTCTCAGATCGATATGAGCAGCGACTTAATCCCTCCAATCAACAAAGGATCTGCTTGGTCCAATCGACAAAGAGAAAAAGAAACAATCTCAGAGTCGACAATCAATGCTTCCAATCCAATTTGTCAGACTGAACATTTGTGCCAGTGTGTGTCTGTGTGTGTGTTTCTGAGCTGGTGTTTGTGTCTGCCCAATCAATGCTTCTTCATCCTTTTCATTAGGGTCTGAGCATGGTTTTCATTAAGGGGGAACACATTATGCCTTTGGGAATTCGTTTGGCGAGTGCGTGAGTCAGAAATGGATGGCAGGACCGCAGCAGCAGATGAAAGGCGGGGGGGATTTTTATGGCAGAGTTCAGTCATTGCAGACAGAGACTTTGCTGCATAATAATCTGTTGTGGTGGTGTTTAGCCTAACTGAGCCTGGCCTCACAGGAGAAGCTTGGAGCAGTGCAGATAGCAGCAGCCATAAACACAACACTGGCATTCATTAGGGGAGAGCGGGGCAGAGAGGTTGCAGGTCTCCGATTTGTACATAATGAGAGCCGCATGTGTGTGAGTGTGTGTGTGGGTGTGTGCGTACGTGGGTTTCCGAGTGCCTCATTAACAAGGCATTAGGCTGGCCTTGATACCCAGCAGCCCGCCTTGCTGTAATTGAAACTGATTTTATAATGAACTTCAAGCACAGATCAAACCTGCAGCACCAAATTACCAACCGGGATCCCCCCCTTTGGCCTTTTTTTATTCCTTCTCCGCTGATCCGTCTCCTCAAAATCTGCCTGTGGTGAATTGGCAAGAGCGAGGATAGAGCAAGATAGATGCAGAGGAGAAAAAAAAAGCTGACCATTTTGGGAATATAACCTGCAGATACAGCACTGATGGGCAGGACAGCAGGAATGTGCATGATATAAAGCGGTGTGTTCACCTCTGTCTTGTAAAAGATGAATCAGAGCAGAGTAGAGTTTATTAGCGGGACGCGGTTAAGCACCAATTAGATGTGAAGGGCAGGGAGACTTTTAAAATGTCTTTACTCATCTGCTGTGAGGAGAGAATCTACTGTCTATAAAACCTGTGCACGGCAGAGCGATCTCCCAGCAGCTCTCCCAGCAGTGGGCTTGCTGGTTATTGGACTCATAGATCACTTTATTTTCTGGGAGATTCTTCTCGTGTAGAGCCCTAAACCTGGAGGCCACTTTTAAGACATCTACAAACTATAAAACATGACAAAAAACTGAGCTAGAAAGGTTGAATTATTAACATCTCTGAGGTCGATCTGTATGTAGGCATCTTCAAAGTTTCTTGGACAACAGAAGGTGGTGGATCAGCTGGATTTTGTAAATCTTTAAGGTGATACATATGTTGCTGGTCAGAAAATCCAGACCGGTGTCCAGACCCAGTAGGTATATTTTTAATGGGCAACATTTATGTTGATTAAAAAAACTAAAGAAAAATCAAATCATGTCAAATAAAACATGAAAAAGAAAAAGGACTCTGATAGCACAAACCTCGCCACAGCGTTTCTGACATTATCAAGCAGTTATTGTCAAAATGTGGAAAACTGCCCTATCTCACGTACTCCTGGAACTGCATCCTTACTGGGATCAACACCAAAATCCAATCACTTATATCTTCTGCCATGACCAACATTCCATGAAAATGTGATCCAAATCTGTTGAAAGCTTATTGAGCTGTTAGCAAAGATGTGGAAAACTGCTCTATCTCTCAAAATCTAATTACTTCTTCCTTGTTTCATTAACATTGTTAAACAAAAGTCAGATGTACAACTTCACCATTTTTCAAGGTGCTTGGAGAAAAAATATCCTGAATAAATCAAAAACTTGTAGTTCAGGAAACAACTTTATTAGACTGACACATTTCAGCTTGTGGATGACCCTGATGAAGGTCCAAAAAAGCTGTTTCCTGAACTACAAGTGTTGCTGGAGCACTTTTGATTTCTCCATGTCCAACACATCCTAAACATTTGATCAAAATCCATTTATGTCTTTTTAAGCTGTCCTGTTTACAAACTTACAAAAATATCACCTTCAGATAGTGGTTATTCAACCATGATCTCTGCTTTGGGATGATGAACAAAAAGACTTCAGGCACACTCACAGGAGGATGTTAGTGCAAGGAGGGGGAACATGCATCAACGCAGCTGTGTTACTGGTCCCAGTTAAAGAGGGAAGACACTATGGGGCACCTCAAGGGCTAACAGCATTTAAACCACAGCGTCCATCCATCTATCCATCCATTATTTCTGTCTTTCATCCCTTTCAAGGTTGCAGGGTGCAGGTCCTGTCCCAGCTGTCATTGGGTACAAAGCGGGGTTCACCCTGGACTGGTCGCCAGCCCACTACAGGATTTAAACAACAGCGAGGATTTTAAATATCCAAATTTTGAAATGACAGTAGATAACCCCCCTACAGGAGCCCCATTTAAAATCATTTACTGTTGTTCCCCTGCTGTGCATCACGTGTCATTGCTGTTTGTCTTTCAAAGTCACCAAAGGAAAATGGAAAGACGTCATACATCTGGGAATGATAAAAGACAGAGAGAAAGGAAGAGGAGGAATATTTACAGTGTGATAGCAATGGGAAGAGCAGATACTAACAATTAAAAGTAAGAGTACATGACTGAAACCTTCGGATTGTGACAATTAAGTACATACAACCCCTGCCAGCATTATGGCATTACATTATGTTCTTTGACCTTAAATGAAGTAAAGTGTGTGCCAATGGTTAGGGATTGTACACAGATACAGATTTATAATCTAAGCTAGCAAGCTAGTTTGGCTGTACCACTCCACGTGTTAAGATGAATCCTGCGTCCACATGATGCAGCCAACTTACGTGACAAACTAACTAACTCTTAACATAACTTCAGACAAATCTTGCCAATATAGCTAATGAAACAGGACAATTTTTGCACTAAAGAGTCAGGGATGAAAGCATTAGGGTTGTAAGGGAAACATATATTCATGTATTGATGCTTACATCTTCTTCATAAGCACAATAACACAATAAGAATTCTCCCCATATTTAGGAAGTATGTATACACTCTGAAGAGATCCAGACTGGTTTGGACCAGTTGCACAGACTGGTTGATGAGAGAAGTCGCTAAAGCCACTTGGCCTGGCGCTCTGCAGCGTGGTGAGAGCAGAGAAACCACAGTGCTGTCACTGCGCTGTAAAGCCGCGGACACATTGGGACAGGCAGACAAAAACAGACTGAGAGAGCATGGCAGCCGCAGGAATCTGTGGTCTGGAATCACTGCTATCCTGGGAATGTCAATTACGTTCCTATAATGCTCCGCAAAATTTAGGCCACTGCTTTGAAGGGGAGAGAGTCCTGATTGAAAAATTTGGAAACTAAATCTTTAAAGAGGCTGTGGCTGGTGTTTGACAAAACATCCAACCCCCCATGAAGAGGTGTAAACAAAGCAATGCAGGGGGCTTAAGAAGACATGTAAATATAAAAGGCTGTAATTAAAAAAGTTAATCGAGTGGAAATGATCCCACACCATGAAATTATATAAATAAGTGGGTTTTATCCGTCAACAGCTTTTTGTTTGAAAAAAAGTTTTAAAGATTTCCGAATATTTAACTTTCCTGGAGCCAGCTCTTTAATGAACTTTTGATTCTGCCTCAGCCGCTGGACCACCAAACTTCAAACAGTCAAGCGCATCCTGTTTGTCTCAGTAATGTAACATTTTACCACATAAGTGTAGCCCACTCCTGTACAGGGAATGATGTTTGTTGTATTTGAAAGCTCAAAACTCTTTCAAAAGCAGGACTAATCTCTTCAAGATATCAGATCCCCATGAAGAGAGAAATACAGAGGGGACTAAGAGGTATGCTGTACATTTGCTTGTGATGCAGTAATAACTTAAGTAAAAGTCCCATGTAATCAATTTATTGTGGATTATTTGAGTTACTAAATATATAAGCATTTTTTCCTCAGGCATTCTCAGGATATTTTTCTTTATTTGATGTAAAATATTATAGAAGAAATCAAAATAGACAAAGTGGAATGACATGTGGTAAAGGAGCCACATGTCAGGGCAAAGTGTGTCATTGTCAGTTGAACTCCTTTACAGCTCTGCGAGTGTAATTTAATCTTTTTAGGGGAGAAGAGTCTCAATGGCTAATTTCGAATCTAAAAGCTTTTGGATAGCTGCATTGGATAATTGGCAAAAAAGCGCTCACCCCATAGAAGGAGACATAATCACAACAAGGCAGCTAAGAGGTATGAAGTAAATTTAAAGTGTCCAGCGACATAATTAAAACATTTGGCACTAGTCTAGCATGAAATTAGATTAAATCCATCAGCAACATTCTGCTGTGGACGAGTTATCAAGAAATCTGAATATTTCTCATTTTCCTGTGGTTAAAATGTGCTTTAATTATACATTTAAGTCGCTGCATTACCTCACCATAAACATGAAAATGCCTCCTTTCAGAGTCAATTCTGTTCCTCTTTTCTTTGGCCAAAATGATGAATTTAATTTTGCATGTCTTCGTTGGAATAATTTAGTCATTTGGAAATGGTTTGACATAATTGAAGGAGTTATATTTGCTGAGGTTTTTGAAGATTGTTTGTCATTTACTTGTAGTCAAAGAATATATATTGATTTTTTTTTTATTTCTTGTTAGCCTTTGGATTTCGAGCCCTCTCACAGGACCATGCATCCTGTTCTGTAGCCTGGTAGGACAAGCAGACAGGCCCACAGCTGGCTCCCTCTGGGCCCCGCTAAGCCTTGTTAAGGACAGTTTTAAAAGCTGTGAACTGACCTGCAGATAAACAGCCCTCTGCCAGCCACACCGGGGAATAAGTCTGGGGCTGATCCGGGTCCTGAGCGGCAGCCGGCCTGCAGCTCACAGAGACACAAATGCCCCCACTAATGGGCTTCAGAGATGTCTGTTTCCTTGGTGGCATCTGAGACTGATTAGAGTTTGTGACCAGTCTTTTCTCAATGTCTGTCTGAGTATTTATTTCATTCAGACAGGTTTTTTCTGTCTGAATTTTTCTGGTCCACTTTGCTTACTTGGCCATTTTTCTCTCAGCAATGCATAAGTTAGACCCTTTCCCTCACATGCACTTCTAAAACTTAAAAAATCAGGACATCTGCTCTTGATACCTCCCTTGGATTGGCTTGTTTGTTACTTCCTGACTTGCTTTTTCACACACGACCCTCACAGTGGGAGATATCCCCTGTAAGGAGACAGTACTGGTTGAAAAAAGACATCACAAAAGTCAGTGTGCTTTTTAAACGAGGGATGTGTATGATTTTTCTAGAGCCCAAGTAGATGAAACATTTCCCTACTTGAGCACCTGATCAGTATTTTTACATCATCAGCATTTCATGCATTATGGAAGAAGGGATCTTGAGAAGTACTCACACCATGTCCGAACTGAATGTTATGCAAGCGAGCATCCATTACAAAATAAGCCTAATTACACTGAATCATATATGAGTGTCCTTACTGCCTGCAAGACATGCAGTGTGCGAGGTGTTTAACGAGGTGGAGATGGTGGAACTTTAACCTGTTATTCTGAGTGCAGTGATTTACTTTCACTTTCAACACCATGGGAGAAACTGCATTTGGCTCACAGAGAGTTGTGTATAAATGAGACTTTGTGTCAACCACCCAGGTAATTATAGGGCATAGAATTATATTTTTGACATAAGCAGTGTGGACATCAGAAATTCAACACTGCGTGATGTGTTGTGATATCTGGTGCTCACATTTAGTTAGGGCATGTTGTAAGACAAAGAGAAACGCCAATAACACTCAGGGCAAAATATGGTTTAAAAAACTTACTTGACTTAAAAAAGTAATGTATGCTTCATTACATGAGCTTAAAGCAAAAGAAGGTAAAAGCAACATCCAGTGTATCCTTTAGGATGTTCTGTAAAAATCCTTGAAGTTACATACACACTCACCTTAAATCAAAACCTGTTGGAAACCTCTATTCTGCTTTTCACAAAGAAATGTTGTTTCTTTAGCTAACACAGCCAAGTTCTTTTATACCCATTTATATGCCACTGATGCAGCAGTGGGAGCAACCTGGGATTAAGTGTGTTGCCCAAGGAAACATTGATATGTGACAGCCAGAGCTGGGCTCAAAGTTTTGACCTCCCAATTGATGGCAGTGTGTTTTTACCAGATTAAGCCACCAATGCCCCATTGTTTCTAGCCATGCATTTGCTTCTGGCAGTCATCATGTTCATAGCTCCTCATGCTCATTGGTCAGTGCCTCTGCTGGCCAACCTCTTGAAGCTTTGCAAGGTGGATTTGCCTGATTACAGACATTAAATCAGGTGAATTCAGCTCCACTGCAAGGTCATCTAGAGGCTGATCAGTGTACTCAGCCATACCGTAAACATAATTACAACTTAACTTTAGATCAACCCACTGACAGAGAGGAGGAGTTGAGATGGAACTCAAGGTCACCACATGGGCCTATAGCCATGTCAATCATGCTCCTAACTTCCCCAAACCATAAATTATTTATACAAAAAAATGGGAACATTTTGCAGCTACTCAAAGGAAACAGAACACATTTTCTCAGAATGAGTCAGATGATTGCAGATTTCATGTGAGAACATAAGTGTTGGACTGTGTAAATGTTTTATTAAGAAGAATTATGACTCTGAGATGGATGTTTTAACACCTTCCAGCGCTGTGAGATGGAGCACTCTCCCCTGCAGTCCTGTTCCACAGCACTTTCACTTTGTTTATTGGTTCAGAGGATGTTATGACTCCGATGTGCCTGGACCCATTACAGCTGGGGAATAGATCTCTCCTCTAATACAATCAGGCCAATCACCAGGGGTCAGACTTAATTGGAGGATTACTACGCTCTGTTGCTATGGAGCAGTCCATTGTTTGGTTAACTGATCGCATCTCCTCTCCTTTCTCTTCGCTGTTTTTCCTGTAGACGTCTGGAGCAGAACGGGATTAAGTCTGTTCCACCCGGAGCCTTCTCTCCCTACAAGAAGCTGCGTAGGATGTAAGTACACAGCACACACACATACACACACACACCTCAGGGCTGAATAAAAAAGACGAGAACAAGAAGTTGAGGTCTGTCGCTCCACTCTTAAGGAGCATGAAGTATTTATTTTGTCTGTGCCTAAAGAAGTGAATCTTGTTCTCAGACTTTTGGGGTTGGCGAGCGCTCCAGTGCTACATGAACATAATAACCGCTCTCTTATTCCACTGCCGCACACACTGGTATTCCCCTGGCTGATGTTGTGTCCAGTCTGTGGCCAGGACGATGTTTAGGCGATGTTGAGAGTGTGCTGGAAAACCAAGGCCAAGGTTTCACCCTGAAGGGCTGGTAGTTGGGACTTCTTTTTTTTTTTAACCCGTCCAACCAGCTGTCCAGTCATGGAGCCAGCACACACCAAATCAGCCAAACCCACAAGTCCAACACCACCCAGCCTGACTGACATAGCATGAGGGAGAGACGGAGGAAGCGGAAGGTCAGGGAGTTTTTCTTCTGCCCTTTTTGAAAGATTCATCTGTTTTATCATCCAACTCCAGGGACTGTCGGAGTTCATATGAGGTGAAAAAAGAGCAGACGACAAACTGAAGCAGCTGCAGACAAAATCCAGAGGGAAATTAATATCACTTCCTACAAGGAATCGAATTGTTTTAGCTTGAAATCTGTGAACCACAAAATAAGACTAAAATATTACTCTTTGAACACAGAGCTGCTGCTTTTTATCAGTTTAAACTTTTGAGGTTTTCATGAATAATTCAACAATAGAAATAACATGGAAAAGACCAGACTGAACTTCCAGTTTAAAAAATCTGATTAAAGTAATAGTTCAGTATTATGAAGTGGGTTGTATGAGGTTTCTGTCAACAGTAGATAAATGAGTCAAACACACTGGCAGGTCAGGTCTTTCTTTGTAAGAAGGGAATTAGTATAGAAGCTAGGCAATACATTACTGCTGAGGGGGGCAAAAGATCTAGATTTAGAGAACTATGGGATAAATCAAACAAAAAAAACAACTGAGGTGATTCTACAATGTACTGGATGCATCCTCTTGTCTGGTTCTATTTGAAATGTGATTAAGCGACAAAAATCAGCCAGTTTTTCTTTTTTGAAAACAAAAACACAGCACTAAAAGAGAGTAGGGCTATTTAACCCCTTAACCTGGTGGCAGGGCTGAAGGTAAAAAGGAAATTCAGGTGAAAGAAGAGGAAATGCAGTGTTGTCGGTGTAAACACAGACGCGAACAACAAACCCAGCAGGAGTTTTCATCTATCTGTATGATGTCAGTTTCTTCTTGAAAATGTTGCATGTTGGAATTAGAGAGCACAATGACTTTTAATGGAAGGGTTGGGCCTGGTTGTCATTTTAAGCACCATGTGAGCTTTGCTGTAGGCCGTTGGCTGACATGCTCTTGTTCAAACACCGGCCTTTAGCTAAAACAAACCCATTTGCTCATCTCAAAATTGCTTGATAAAATAGCTCAGCTTCATTGACAGATGAAGTGTAAATGATAAAAAACAATCTTTCAAAACACAGAAAAAAAATAGGGGCTGTTCTAATTGTTAAAAGTTACTACAATATCCAATTCCAGTGAAGTTTGGACATTGTGTTTAAATAGAAATAAAACTGAAAATACAATTACTCGTTTTTTTTTTTTTACTTCTATTCAATGAATACACAGCAAAGATAATACATCTAATGTTAAACTGGTTATTTTGAATAAATAATTTATTTCCTCCTTTTTCAAATATTCACTCTTTTTGAATTTGATGCCTGTGGCATGTTCCAAAAAAGCTGGGACAGTTTTTACATGTTTACCATTGTGTTACATCACCTTCACTTTTAACAGCACTCAGTAAATGTTTGGGAGCTGAGGACTAATTGTTGAGATTTTGTAGACCGAATTCTTCCCCATTCTTGCTTGATGTATGACTTAAAGTTGCTCAGCAGTCCGGGGTCTCCATTTTTGTATTTTGTGCTCATAATGTGCCACACATTTTCAGTGGGAGACAGGTCTGGACTGCAGGCAGGCCAATCTAGAACCTGCCACATTGTTGCAATACTTGCAGAGTGTGGCTTGGCATTGTCTTGCTGAAATATGCAGAGACTTCCCTGAAACATCCCCTGTCCCCCTCTTTTGGAACACGCTGCTGGCATCAAATTTAACATGTGTGAATATTTGCAAAAAAACAATTAAGTTTATCAGTTTGGACATTAAACATCCTGTCTTTGTGGTGTATTCAATTGAATATAGGTTAAAAAGGATTTGCAAATCATTGCACTGTTTTTACTTATTGGGGTTTGTATACTGTTAGTCTAGTTATCTGTCAAAGTATTCATGTTGGAAAGTAGCATATTGTTGCTTTAGCCTCAGAAACTTGAGAGGTTTGTAGCAGCTTTGGGTAAAGAAAGGGTTACCCCCCTTTCATTTAATATTTATAGAAGATAAACAAACCATATTTAACAGCTGTGAGAACGTGTTACCATCTGGCCCTCCTAACAGACCTGACCTGCTACTGTTTCAGCCGCTGATTCTGCATATAGCAACAACAATGTGTGGCCGCATGTCTGTGCTGACCCGCAGTGCCTCTGTTGATTCAGCTGGCTGTGTGCCCTCGGCGGTGCACCGAGCGAGGCTGCGCTCCAGCAGCCTCAGTGGACACTGACTGTGTAGACAGCATCAGGACATCATGATGAATATGAAAACTCCCTTGGGTTAGGTTCTGCAGATGTTGTACATAGCTTAAAGATTGTCAACCTTTTTTATACATGGTGCTTTAAAACAATTCTTTCTCAGGTACTCTCATGACTGGCAGCATCGCTCGGGAACAGTTCGAATCATCAGTCATGTTTTAAAGAGGCGGCAACTTCTCAGGATGAGAATGGAGGCTCATGCAGAAGTGTTAAAACCTGTAGTACCCCGAGTGTCCACTTGAGGCTGGCTATAGAAACCTTCAGGTCAGCTAATCAGCTGCTCCTGGCAGTCCCCAAAACCAGGCCCAAGCTCAAGGGGAATCGTGCAGCTACAGCTTCAGAGTTATGGCATGATTTGACCACATCAGGCAGGCCTTGTCCCTACCTGTTTTTTAAATCCTTCCTTAAAACCCACCTGTTTTCCTTTTGCCTTTGACACTGCATGAGGTGTCGGCATTGTGAGTCTGCTTATTTTATAGTTATTTTATTTAATTCTTATCTTTTAAATTAATTTGATTTATTTTTTTTAAGTATTTTAATTTATTTTTTATTCTCTTACTTATTTACCTGTACAGCACTTTGGCTCACTGAGGTTGTTTTAAAGCGCTATATAAATAAAGTTGTATTGTATTGTATGTGCAGTTTGGCAGTGTCCATTAGAGGCCAGCAACAGCATTCCAAAGGCTCCTATGATATGCACTGTCTAAACTGCAAACACTGTCTAAACTGCACACACATGCACATACTGAATGTAGGCACATTTTGTTCAACACACATTTTGTTAAAGTGTTGCCAGTTTGTTTGAGCCTTTCAGGTACTGGCCAGGAGTTTGACTGCTTTTCCGTTGTTGGATGATGTAGTTGGATTAGTTTTGCATGAACTGACATATTGATTCAGTGGAATCTAAATTTTGGTTTTCATTAATCAAAAGCTAATTCTTTACCCTAAATTAATGAATATCACTTACTAAATTAGAAAAAATAATTTGAGAGGAAGTAAATTTGGTCTTCAAAGTAAGTCAAAGTTTTACTTTTGTATCAATGTATTTTTTAACTTGGCATAAGAAATATTTTTAATTTATGAAACCAAAATTTAGATTAGTCCAATCCTTTTTTTTGTGGTGAGTTCCCTTTTTTCCCAATCAAATCAAAATCCATCATTGATCCAAAGTAATATTTTTTTGGTGTATAATATTTAATTATAGGGACTTTCAGGTGCCTTAAAGTTATGTCAGGCTGTTGTGTAAATATTTTGTTTATTTGCGGTGTGTGCAGTTATGTGTGTTATGCCTCCTGTGACCCCGCTAGTCCTCCTCTCTCTTTAAATGCCAACCACACACATTCTGTGTCACCTTGTCCTGGTTTTGGATGACCCACACATGAACCGCTCCTTAAGACAGGGATGCACTGACGCCTCGCACACACCCGCACACACTCTCACAAGCTCACCAGTGTCTGCGTTCACAGACACACACCAGTGCCGATGTTGGCTCCTTCTCTGCGTTTTGGCTTCCAGGAAACCTCGGTGCTTTGTGGGAAGACAAATGGGTACTTATTTAACTGTTACCCCCAAATAAGAAAATATCCCTGCGCTCCACCACATGATGATTTTCCTTCAAAGGTATCCAGTCGACTGCAGCTCAGTCTACATACTCCATTAACTCTGCCTCTCCATCTGTCTTACTCCCTTTCTGTCCCACTGTTCCTCGTTTAATGTTGCGTTTACTCACACAGACACACGCACATAAACACGCAGACACACACAGGCTTAGTGGTTATCCTGTGGGGAGAGGCCTGTGGATCCTATTAACAGAGGCCGTCTACTGTATTTCACTTTGGATTTCAGCCCCACACCCCATTTTTACTCACACACACTCAGTGCTGCAGCCTGATAGGCCACAAATAACACAAGTAAATGTTTTGATTGGCTGCAACACTCCAGCCCGCTTCATTTCATCAAATCCCTTCAAGGGACGCACCATCAAATACTTGAGAGAGCTGGAACTCATCTTCATTCAGCTCTGATGGTTTTTTGGTTCCTCTTTACTTGCAGGTAACACACAGAGATGTAAATGGAAGTCAAATTCTTAAGTAGGAATCATCCAGGTAGATGGTGGGGCATTTTTTACCAAGCTGTCTGATGTGGTAATGGTTTGGTATTGTTAACCATAATGTTGCTTGTGTTTCCAAAGTCAGCCTGACCCTCAAGCCGCATTAACACACTGAAGTTTTGGCCAACTTTTGCCAACGTATAGGGTAACGTCAAGCTGTGTTCAGCTAAGTCAGGCCAACGTTGATGTTAGTCAGATATCTCAACAAATGTTTGAGCCAACATGCTTGTTAACACCAGCAGCAAGAGTTGACCTCCGCTCGCCATCGCTACCCTTGATTACAGCTGCGTTCATTCCTGTCAGTTTCAGCTGCTTCCTCTTCAGGCCTCGACTCCTGTTGTACGACTTTAGGCTCCCTGTTGGGGACAGCTGTCTTTCGTCCTCTAGGCATTGTGTCAGAATACTGAGACCAGCAGCACATGGTGAAATGGCATAATCGTTCACTTTTAATGGTGATTGTTGAGTGACGTTGCAATACATTTGTGCAATGTTCTGCAAGTTCCACTAGACAGGGATGCACTGATGGGCAAAGTTTCCCAAAGTTAAGCGCATGATACCCATGCCTTACATCTAGGTTGGTGAACATATAAATTCCATCTACAATTAGTCAGGGGACCATCGGGAAGCATCATACTCCACCAGCACAACAATTCTCTTTGCTCTTTCATTTGTTTAACAAAGCAAAATTTATCCTGGGAATGTACTTTCACTGAACATTTGGTGATTATTCAATGTTACTCAATGCTGTTGATGTGTGAATGGGCCTTTAGTGAACTATAGTGTGTCTACCTCTGCCCTTGATTTGTAAGGATCTATTGTGATACCTCTGATACCTTTTCTGACTTTTGACAGTGGAAACACAAATAACTGTGTACGGCATCAAAACAAACTGAACCTGACTGCTTTGTGGAAATGTACCAAAAGAGAACAAATTACCCGTGTGAAAGGTTTTTTACATGTCTCCTCCCTGGGATAGAGCATTTCTATGCACAATATAAAAAATCTGCAGCATCAGGACTTCTCCCTCTCCACCTTTGAACAGCACCAGTGCTGCCTGACACGACTGATCCCCTTCCCACCTACCACTGTGACGTCTTACATCAGGAACTTAAGCCCATTGACTTGGGGTGGCAGGCCCAATGCAGACCATAGACTTCCCAACAAAAAGTAAAAGATATGCCTCCAGAAATTCTTCATAATCTTTTTTATGGATAACCTTGATATTGCAAAGTCATGTTTTCCAACCAAGTGGGACTCCTGCCAACTTCATTCTGAACATAATTCATGGATTTTTAATTCAGAGAGTTAATGATCCAAAGTTTACCGAGCTTGGGGCTTGGTGCCTTTTTGAAGAGCCCCTAAAAGACGTGAGCCAAACTTTACCAACAACTAGTCCCAGTTTTTATTCTACGTCTGTGCCAGATCTTGATCATTGAGCCTCAGATTCACAACCAAAGTCCAAAAAAGACTGATACAGTGCTGATATTTAAAAAAAAAAAAAAAAGAAAAAAAAGCACCAGCAATCATTTCATTCATGAAAACATGTTTGTCAAATCTCCCTTTGCAACTTTTTAACTGGCAAATAAACCAAACATGGTGAACACCAAAGCTCATTGTGTCTGCATGCTGTATGGTTTTGAGGTTATTACAGCAGCAGAATTTGTCCGATTTACCTTCAGATGCATTCATGTGTCTTACAGAATCAGGCGTTAGAGGTAAAGTAATTACATTTTAGAACAAGTAAAAGAAAACAATCTTCACTCTGCTTCTTGTGCAGTTGTGAAATTAAACCTTTCTTTTTAGTTTAAATGTCCTCTTCAGTGGATGATTGTAATGTTGAATTCCTATCTAGAAAAGGATGGGTTTTTAATCTTCATTAATTCCCTGACCCTGTTTTGTTCTTTACCACAGAGACCTGAGCAACAACCAGATCTCAGAAATTGCTCCCGATGCCTTTCAGGGTCTGCGCTCCCTCAACTCCCTGTGAGTCTACTGAAGTTGAGTTTGTGCATGTGTGTGTTTGTGCATAAATATCCATCAGGTTGTCATATTCCGTGTCTGAAGTAAGTCTGTGTTTTGATTTTCTAGCGTTCTGTATGGAAATAAGATCACCGACCTGCCCAAGGGGGTGTTTGACGGCCTCTACGCCCTGCAACTGCTGTAAGAACACAAACACACACTGAGCTGATACTCTGCAGACTCACCGCGAGCACCAGGCATCCTGAACTCCCACTCTGTAAAAGAGTCATAACCTTCAAATAAACTTTGTACCTGTGCACACTTCTCTACATGGAATGCATAATGAATGAGTGCATGAAGAAAGTCTGACAGGCTGTTTCCCTCCCTCTATTTTACTCCTTCCTCCTCCCTCGCTCTTTTTCTCGCCCCTCTCAGGTTGCTGAATGCCAACAAGATTCACTGCGTTCGTGCCAACGCCTTCCAGGACCTGCAGAATCTCTCACTGCTATCGCTCTATGACAACAAGATCCAAACCCTCGCCAAGGGCACCTTCACTTCACTTCGAGCCATACAGACCCTGTGAGTCACACACACACATCAACATGGTGCTGTACACGCTCTGACACATACCGAGCCGTCACCATAAAACATGAGCCAACACAGGAGCTGTTTACTCGCAGGTCTGTGTAATAACACAGGAATGGGATCATGAGGTGGAGGTGGGGGTAAATCTATCATCTCTACAAACACACGGACACACACGCACTCAGCTTCTGTGGACAGATCCACATCAAACACAGAACCAACCACACCCAAACTTTCCACCACTGTTACCCAGAGAGCAGCAATTCTGTCTGATTAAAAGACTCCTTGTCACCAATAAACAAGACAGAGCACAGCAGCTCTTATCAATACACAGCCCTCACTGTGGTATTTATCATTCCGGAAACACACCGCACACGCTGCTAACCATATATGCAAACAGTTGAATGATATTTCAACACACATATTTACACACATATTTACACACTGTATGTTGAAAGTTCCTCAGTCTTCATTTATCTTAATTGGGAGCATAGTTTAGATGACAGTGTTAATTAAAGCTTTGCCTCAATGATGATATTTTATTTTAAAACCTTGTAGTGTTCCTTCAGGGAATTTTCAAAGTTGGACTCTTTCCAAGGGAAGTTACAAGAATAAATGGGATTAAACTGAAATAAACCTGAAACTGAAGGAAGGGCCTTAACAGGAGTTTTAAATATAGTTGGGAAAAATATTTCTTAGCATAATGTTGACTAAATTAATCAGATTTCGTTAAAGTATATTTGAGAGTATCTATACTATTCCTCAATCACATGCACATAGCACACTGTTTACTGCAGGGGTATTGAGGCAACACGCCCTACATGCACGGCACATGCACCAGTATAAGGTACACACTAATTACTGCACTCTGCATATTATACACAGAACACTATGTTTGGTAATAGCATGTAGCTAGTCGCAGAATCTTCCACTTTCTATTGTCTTTTGGCAGGTGGCAGCCAATGTTTTCAGTGCTGTATGCCACGTAATGCAAAGAAAAGTCAGATATGACCAATACTACTGTAAGATCAAAACTAAATCTTGGGTTATGAGTCGGTAAATATAGAACGCTCTGGATTTTATGTTCTTTTCTTTTTTTAACTGCTTGTAATTTTGCTTTTGATGCTTAAATTCCTTTTTTTGTTGTGTAACTTAAAGTAAGCAGCCACAGGGTTGTCATAAGGACATGTACTGCAGTATATATGTTTTGTTTTGGGGGTTTTTTGTAAAAAGGGTATAATAAGCTTATACTTTAGCCTTCACCTTCACTTGTAATTTTGTTTCATTGTTGTGAAAATACTGATTGAATACACTTTGATTGATTGATGTGTTGGGGAGTGGGCTGGAGCAACTATAGGACAGGCAAAAAGGACAGACCATGAGCCACATTGTAGAACAAACACTGCCAAAACATATCAGAGGTAGAGGGAAAATATCCTTTCCATAGAGAAGTTTGTAGTATTGTTTGTTCTTCATTTAATAAAGAAATGCGGTCCAAATCTGATAAAACTGTTACTGAAGCTGTTTGCATCTATTCTCATCCCTGCACGTAGCTCCCGCCTCTTCCTGCTCTAAGGACGCTGATTTGGCCGTGCCACTTAGGGCCGCTCACAGTTATTGTTGATTGGAGCTAAAGGTTACAACCAGCTTAATCTGACCGCATCAAACTGGTAAAAGAAACGCTGTTTAAGAAAGTTTCCTTTCTTAAGTATTGCAATAAATTCAAATTTTGCAGTGTTTTTATTGTGAAGGCTCATACTGAGATAAATAATTCTAGGTTATTTTTCACAGCCCTACTGTTCGTGTAGGAGGGGGTTTGAATCCAGCCAAAGACACGCCAGCAGTTTCTAGTTTATGTACTTAAGCAGGAAATTCGCTGCTCTTGTTTCTTCTTACATCACACACATGAGTTTTGTCCTGACTCTTAGTTATGTTTTGACAAAGCAGCTAAAGCGAATATATTTAGTTCACCAAATAGTCAAGCCATTTCCACATACTGTGATATTTCAAGCAACACTTAGGAGATATAATGGTTAAATTAGCTTGTCTAGTCCTGTCATCAAAAGACTCAGCAATTCAAAATGTGGACGCATCTCTTTGTCTCGGGATATTGTTTAAAATATCACTAAGTGGTTGCACTCCTACAAAGGCTATTGTTTTATTTTGAGCCATAAGCTTTCACGTGTGTTCTCTAATCCTTCTACTCCATTGTCTCCTCTCCCTCTCTTATGTTCCTCCAGCCACCTTGCCCAGAACCCATTTATCTGTGACTGTAATCTGAAGTGGCTGGCAGACTACCTGCGCTCCAACCCCATCGAGACCAGCGGCGCCCGCTGTGCCAGCCCTCGCCGGCTTGCAAACAAACGCATTGGACAGATCAAGAGCAAGAAGTTCCGCTGCTCCGGTAGGCTGGCGGCTCCACATCCCCGTCTCCAAACATTTTCTTCTTCCTTCTCTCCTGGGCTCTTTACCTCTCAGACAGGCTTTGTTTTTTCACTCCACTCATCTATCTCTGCTCTCCTCTCTTCCTCTCCACCGGGAGTGGCTATTATCTCAGCATTGTTCCCTCTACTTTTAATGAGCGATCATTCCCAGCAAAAGGTTTTATTCAGCCTATCATTTGCTCTGCCCAAATCAATATCTCCCCCTGGATGAACTTGAAGGTGGAATCTTTCTCCATTTCATCACCATATTACCACAGTGTGAGTCTGGTTTCACATTCAAACCACAGTAGGCTGAGATCACCAGTCCAGCCTGGTATTAAGGCTTAAGTTTCGTATGTGCCCACTGCCCTCTGCCAATCTCAGACTCCCCTTGATCCCAGCCTTCATCCTCTTCTTCATCGCTCCCCAACAGGCTCAGTTTCCCCCATCATCTCCACTCCGTGCCCACTATTGTGTTTATGCACTGTGCTACACCGTCTGGCACTCTGTACAGCTGAGGTTTCACACTTCTTTACGGCCTCATTTGTTGGGCAGGACCATATGAAGATGAGACTCCATGTGTTTTTCTCTTTCTGTTCTCCTTCGTCTTTTTCTTTTTTCCTTCTTTCTCACTGCCTCCCTCTCACTTCTCCTTAGCAACAGCCAAATATTTACCAACCTTTGACTTTACTTTTTCCATATTGCCATGCTCAGAGATAGTCTTTGGCTTCTCTGTTTAACTGTCATATACCTTTAGTCATGTGTCGTCATATATAGGCTCTATATATGACTGTTCTGAGGCATAGCATCACCCCAGCTATGCAGATTCAGACCGGCCTCACTGACATCAGTCCCTCTTTTTTTCCCCCCATCACAGCCAAAGAGCAGTACTTCATCCCAGGTGAGTGGCTTGTAAATGTTCACACCTATCATTACCTTTCCTCAACCATGTAGCAGCATCATCTTTTCCATCACTTACTATTCATTTGAATCAAATTCTCCCATCAGTTAGGGGTAATTTGATTTCACTACAACTTTGGTCTCATAGTTTTGTCATTGTATTTCAGGAAGTAATGTTTTGTTTACCAAGTTTATTGCCTCAATCATGGAACATCCCAGAAGTTTTAGCTTGTTTTTACCACTGCAATGCGTCACAGTCAGAGGTTAGGTCATTGAAGGAGTGCAAACCTATAAGTACTTTGCTGTGCACCTTGACAACAAGCAGGACTGGTCTATGAACACAGATGCCCTGTACCGGATGGGCAGAGCCGGATCTTCTTGCTCAGGAGGCCAAAGTCGTCTGATGTATGAAGTGAATTGTTGCATATGTGCTATCAGTCAGTAGTTGCCAGTGTTCTGTTCGATGCTGCAGTCTGCTGCGGTGGCAACATGACTGATAGGAACACCAGCAGGCTGGACAGGCCGGTGAAAAAAGGTGGCTCTGTGCTTGGCGGGAGTTTGGACTCACTTGGGACTGTAGATGTACACGCAGCATAGTTCAGGCCATCCATGACAACAATAACCATCCCCTCCACAACATCCTGAAGGGACAGAGAAGCAGCAGCAGTGGGAGACTCATCTCACTGCGCAGGGCTGAAAAGTTTAGGAGATCCTTTGTTCCCACAGCCCTCAGACTGAACTAAGGCAGTGGTTCATGATCTGGACTGGATACCCAAATTTCCCCAAGGGGATGAATAAAAGAACCTACCTATTTATCTTAAATTAATGTAAGGGCAAGAACACTTAGATGTCCATATAGGCTTTAAACAACCCTGCAGGTTTGGAAAACTTCAGTGGGGTAAAAACTGTGCAAATCTGTTTGGTTTTAAGTCCATTAAAGTTTGGAATTAAGTCAATTATTTTCCCCTTTAAAACATCAGTTGGTATTGTATTTGTATCTTTGTAAAGCCTGATTAGTCACCTTAACAATAAGGTACTACTTGTAAGGATCATGGAATGAGCAACTCAGCTAAACATGTGGGTAGCACCCCAAAAAAATGCAGCAAAAAAGCTTGAAGATAAAGCAGTAAAGTAAGGGTGAGGAATCTGTCTTCTTGGGGTGTCGTCGTCCCAGAATAGTATTATCATACTTATTAATGTCTCATCTTCCTAGTTAGCACCACAATTGGTGCCAGGTTTAGAATGCAAGCTAGTACTGATGCTACAGGTCCAGCGTTTTGATTTTATATTAATTATCAAATTACATCAGGGGCCCATTTATGAGGCCTTTAAGGAGCCAAGCTACTTTTGTGGGCAGCCCTGCATGGAACAACTTACATTGAGCCTTCCCCATTATACTGCACCATCCTCTCTGCGATCACAGGTATTGTTGTATACATAAAATCTGTTGTCTTTATATAGTCTATAAAGTTTTCCATCAAATTATCATGACTTTCAAAATTGCAACACAGCATGATGCAGTAAGAGCTGTGGTAATATACTTTCACTTACTGTAGGATGAGAATGCTTGTTGAGAGTGAAAAAGAAATAACACAACCCCCCATTTTTGTTTGATTAAAACTATGAAAGAGCCAAGTTGAAACAAACAGGACTTATCTGTTATCATGGTTGAACTTCAGGGGGAAACCATCTGCACAGAAAAAGACCCTGAAACATTTGGGCTTGTAAGAACAGCTGAAACAGCTAATTGAGCTCATGAGTGAGCGTACCTCTGTGAGCATTTTAATATGATATACGCGTGTGAGCGTCTGTTTCTCCTCAGCCCTGTTTGTCTAACAGTCTCCGCAGATAGATCCAAAAGGAAGTTGCTCTTTGCTTTGGCATGAGCACAGACAGTCACTCACCAGGAGGGGCAGAAACGGAGGGAGGGAGAGGGGCAGGAGAGTGTGTCCTTTCTATCAGTAAAAAGCTAAAGAAAATAAAGGCCACCAGAGAACCCAGATTCCTATCAGCGGATGTTTCCGGACCTCTTAACAAGAGCGCTTCCAAGAAAATAACTAGGTGGAGCAATGATGTGTGTCGAACTGTGTGTGTGTGATTCTGTGTGTGTGTCAATTAATGTGTCTTTGTGTGCTAAGCTGAGATAAAGCTCTGCATCAGCCCGGAGAACAAATGGGAGTACTATGTAAGCAGAAGGACGATCAGAGCTGAATGTGATTAATGAGAATTTTAGCCTCCCTGAATGATAACAATAAAAAGTCTCACTAATGCTCGCCCATGCTCTCTACATGTACATTCGCTGACAGCAAGGGAATTCCGTATTACACTGATAACGAGGAACCAAGCTGCAGGGATTTTGGAGAACTTCTACAACTCCAGCAATGAGTCATTTTTTTTACCTTAGAGAGGGGAAAACCTCATTCCTCTCCTCTCTCGCTGTTTTTTCTGGTTCTGTTTAAATCCGCTGGCAGTAAAAGTGTCTCCGCCATGCACTTGCGATGATGACGGCGATGACTCAGGCTCACGAACCTCCCCTGGCTCCTCCACATCCTTCAGATCAAAGCTCCATGTTGTACTTTCATTGCTTCCTTTGTCGCAGGAAATGCTTTTTTCCTGTTGTCTGGCCTTGTGAGAGAAAGTTCCTTAATGACCAGCACTGTTTGTTTACTCAGAGGGGTGACACAGTTTGAATAAAACAAGCTTCTGGAGGAAGATGTCCCAGCAAATGCAAGTGAATCATGCATTAACTGTATTCCAGTCAACGCAATCAGCCTTTTCACACATGAACAATTGTAAATGTTAGGAGATTTTCCTGCCTTTTTAAACATGCCTTACATTGGTCCCCAACCTTTTTTGTACCATGGCCCGGTTTTATTTAATTCAGTATTGTTGTGGACCGGCCTTAGCGGTGCAGCAGGGAGCATGGGGGATGAAGACGACAAATAAACATACATGTTGTTAATAGTATAACTCATCATATCACGCAATCAGAGAAAGCCATTTGACCATGAAGTTTATGTTGGTCATTGAACAAGGATGAAGTTATTTCATTATGGTGGTGATCCAAATATGGCTGCAGATTAAGGATTTGTTAATATTGTGGCAGGACAGTTTTTAAAGATTTACTTGCAGTTAGACATATACTTGCAGTTTGTCCCTGCAATCACGTTTGCAGCATTTTTGTTTATGTACTTGCCTGTATAGTACACGTGTCACTAAAGAGCACAAAAGACCTCAGGCTCTATGCAGCTACCTGTTATGTTAGAAGTAAACTGAAAACATGGTGGTAATTCTGAGGCTAAAAGTAACACGATATATATATATATATTTAATCAACATCAATTATTTGTTGAGAATATTTGATGGCCAATTGTCAGACCTGACCATAAGCAATGTCTGCCTCTGTTTCTACAATATTTTCCTCTGTGCACAATCAGAATTTTCTTGGTGTATTGGTGTAATGAGTGACCATGGTAACCGGTGACTTTTGGCCGACTGAGCTGACAGATGTCACAGTCAAAGCAATGGAAAAAGCAGAGGGCGTACCCTTCAATTCTTCACTTTTATTAATCACTGTGTCAAAGAATTCTTTATTAGTTTATTTGTCAGAAAATACAGCCAAGGGAACCAAGCTGGCAAACTGCATCAGCTTCAAGTCACCAATGAACATGGTCAACAGTTGAATTACTGGACCATACTTTTTTCCTTGTTTTCCAACTTCTAAATGAGAATTTATCTGTCATCACCTGCATGAACTGTCAGGTTTGTGTCTGTACAGTCTCATACACATTGGTTAGATCTTGATTATTGTGATCTTGATTCATAAGTTTGTCTTTTAAACTTTCTGTGTTTTGTCTCAGTGATGTTGAGGCAAATGCAAGCAAAAACACATTCCAAGTGTAAAACAGCAGAAAATGAGGACAACCTCAAACTTAAACAAACAAAAGTAATTGAACTGGGACAAGACTTGAGCTCGAGTAATGGAGACTTGACCTGGAGTCTTTGATAGTGACTCAGCCTCGTATCCATCCACCAGCGGTTTGTGACTCAGACTCGAAGATGACTTGACATAAACACTGGTACAGAGTTTCCCTTAGGATAGTTTTTTTTTCTTTTTTACTGGACAAAGGTTGCATTTGATAGCTTATTATGTGAATTTAACCTCTGGTTTCAAAAATGCAAAATTGTGTTGAACCTGAGATTTTGCTGACAGCCAGGCCGGGGCATCCCCTGGGGTTGGAAGAAGTTTGCTTGAGTAAAAGTACATGAGGATTTGGTCTTACCTCTGGGTTGATTTATTGCCTTTTGCCATTTATTGAATATGTTTATTATGGTCTTAGTAAACATATTCATATCTCATTTAATGCAGAAAAATGTCTGTTTTGTTAATTCTGGTCCTGTTTGAGTCAATTTAGAAACGGAACTTGAATCATACCGGTGATTCTGACCCAATTTATGAATTATTTGTCTGGTTTTAAGATGGGCTAGATTTTAGCCTGAGCATGCGTTGTTTGTCATGATATTTCACTATCATGACAAACAACGCAGACAGCAGTAATCACCAGTAATCAACCGGTGATTACTGCTAATTTATGTTCATAATCACTAATGTTAGAAAAACCCTGTCATACTGAGTGCCCCTGATCCACATGAATTATCAGTCCATCAAACACGGTCTGTTGGAGCTCTTGCATCTTTAAGGTTCCCTTCCCCATGTGGGCCTAGCATGCTCTGATTGATTGATCAGTCAACTCTGTGGTTATTGGTCGGTTCTGCACCATATTGTCAATGACTCTGCATTCATTCTACAGTCTATGCTCTGCACTGGGCTTGCCATTCCAAGCCAATTGACTTAAACTGCCAAAAAAGAGTGATGACACGTAACAATGGTAGAACTATACAAGGATGCAGGGGAAAGAGTCTTTTTAGGCAGCTACTGTTGCTGTGAACAGGGGAGAAGAAAACCAGATGCTGCATACTTTTTGATTTGTGCAGAGAAGTATCAGATCTTGCAGAGGAGAAGTAGAACACACCAACCCACTTGTACCTCCCACTGCTTCCTGCTCTAAAGGATGCTGATTGAACCGTGCCACTTTAGGACGCTGGCAATAGTTATAGTTTGGAGCCTGGCAAGATATCTCTGTTTGATTACAGACCGAACCTGGCAGGTCAGGTTGCTGCGTGAGGCTATTGTGACACACTACACGAGACAAAAGACTGATTTTCATGGCCCACAGATCCTGAAACCCTGTGACTGTGGGGTCCTAAATAGTGTAGAACTCGGCATAAGGGGCGTATAAAACTCAGCTAGGTACACCTGGCACCCAAGCAGAAGGGTGCAAAAAAGTAGGACAGTACAGATCTGTTATTCTGGTACATTTTCCAATTTTTTACAGTTGAAATGCAAGCATTCAGGCTTCTTATTGGAAATAAACCATTCCACAGCAGCCTGAGAACAAGAAAAAGAAAAATTATAATGCGTACCCAGCCTGTCATCCAAATTTAAGTAGCCTCTGGTTCCAAAAAGCATTAAGCTGCAGAGAGAAGAAATGCAGAACTTGGAACTCCAAAAGAGGGCATGAAGTGGCCAGATTTAACGTCACAGCAGCTACATCTAATTTCTTCTCTAAAGTCTGCTGGTCTGGGTGCCCGACGGTGTCCCGCTGACGTAATCTCCAAACCTCTGGCAGAGAGGTGCAGCGATGTGAGCATGCAAAAAGGGAGCACAAAACGAAATCCTAACAGCAAACGCCAAGTTGTTCCCTCTAAATGGAACAAATGCACACACAAAAAGTCCACACGCACATATATACACAGACACTGAGACACAATACACACGCTCACAGACGCACACACACTGTTCTAAGTGGTTCCCACTGCTGTTTCATTATTGAGCAGCCATGATGTAACTAGCAGCACGCTTTTTGGCACGTAACGTCTATTCATAGTCAGAGGAGGTGCCGGAAAAAACGTCCCACAATCCCCTTGCTGCCTCAGTCTTCTTCCTTCAGGACAGACGTCGCCCTCCACATTTTCTCTCCTCTGCCTTCTCTCTGCTTTTTCTTTCCTGCGTGCATCCCTTGTGCCCTCTTCTTGTGCTTCTTGCCTCTCCATCAACTCCACCTGTCTACCTACGCTTCCTGTGCATCATTTCATCCACTGTCTCCCTCTCCCATGGGTGCTCTGCTTGACTGAAGCTGGCAGCCTGAATCCTCTTTGGCATCCCTATCTCAATTTCCCCCCCTCCGCTTCTGTTCTTTTCACCCCAGTGCTCCCGCTCCATCACCTTTCTCTAAAATAACTTGCCCTCACCCATTCATCCCTCTCATGAATGGTGGGACAGCCGCAGGATGTTCCTCAGGGCGTCTGAGGTGAACGATTTGGTAGGGGTGCCGCCTTTTTAGGTCAGGATGGGACAAACTCCCGGCGTACAGCTGCGTGACTAACAGCGGCATGTGAAAGTAAAGTGCATGCATTGGTATAGAGACGGGGCTGGAGTCATTTTAGGTTAAAGGAGGATCTGTGTGTGCCTTCTCTCCTGTTTAGGTACAGAGGACACACGCCTGAATAACGCCTGTAACAGCGATCCAGTCTGTCCTCCAAAGTGCCGCTGCGAGTCTAACGTGGTTGACTGCTCCAACCTGAAGCTCACCAAGATCCCTGAGCACATCCCTGCATCCACCACTGAACTGTAAGAGACAAAGACAGAAACAGAAAATGTTTAAAGAAATAAAGAGGAAAAGGATTAGAGATAAATATTTGAAAGGGCAGAAAAATGGGGGAAAGGATATTTGTTAAATCAGTAATTTGAACTAGTTAATGATGCGCATTTAAAGAATGACAATCAATATTTAATGCTTCAACTTTTTATCTCTTAAACAACCAGAAAGCACTTTTCATTCTTTGAAAATCTGAATATAATCAACAGCTGATAGAGTTTCAGATGCGAAATGTTTTGATCAATTATTTTTGCTGGAATTTCAACAAACAATTTATTTTTCATCAGATACAATAACTCATTAAAAGATTTTTTCATGTAGATCACCATAAAGCCCAAGAACAAGAAAAAGAAAATTACATGTCATATGATTTAGGCATATGCTCTTCTTCTTCTTTGGTTTTGGTGTATGTCTGCAGCAGCATCACAGCACCACTTACAGGCCTAGCATATGTACTACAGTGTTTTCAGTGTTTTCGTGTGGACGAACACACTTTGTGAAACGAAGCCATGTTTAAACACTATGTTTTATTAATGATTTTTTTTTTATCTCTGTGTGGACAGGGCCTTAGTCTTGACAAAGTCATCTAATTCTGTGACTTGATGTCTGTCTGCCTCTTGAGATCTAATGTCTGAAGCTGTGTACAAATCTTACTAAGACACCACAGTAGTCCCACTTTGTTAATAGAATTTAGCAACCACATACATGTTTACTTCTTGAATCACTTGACCATATTTACCTAAACAATGCAGTTACTTTTATTTTTCAAAGCCTGTAGGCTCATATATTTAATAAACTGATGCATTCAAGTATGTCTTATGAACACCAATGCTATATTTATCCCGGGATTTCTCCTATATTCAAAACTGCATATGCTACATTGGGAACATACTACATGCTTAATTTGATTTCACACTTTGTTTGATTTGTATTTGGTTTCAGTCACAGCCTAAGTTCAATTAAACAATGAAATTCTTTTTTTGTACACTTCAACTTTTTTACTTTATCCCTTCAGTCGTCTGAACAACAATGACATCACCACTCTGGAGGCAACTGGAGTTTTCAAGAATCTCTCCCAGCTCAAGAAAATGTGAGTAAATGCAGACTTACTTTTCTTTAATTTGTTTTCATCTTGACCTTTTCTGACACATTTCATCTCCTCCAGTAACCTCAGCAACAACAAGATCACAGAGATTGAGGATGGGGCATTTGAAGGTGCTTCGTCTGTCAATGAGCTTCACCTCACAGCCAATCAGATCGATTCGGTCCGAAGTGGGATGTTCAGAGGCCTTGAGGGACTGCGCATGCTGTAAGTTATGCAAACTACTCAAGATGACGTCATTATGTGCTAATTTGATTTTGGGGATGATTTTTCTTTCATAATTTCCTCTTTCAGAATGCTGAGGAACAACAAGATCAGCTGTGTCCACAATGACAGCTTCACAGGGCTACACAACGTCCGTCTGCTCTCTCTCTATGACAACCAGCTGACCACCATCACCCCCGGGGCCTTCGACACCCTGCAGACTCTCTCCACCCTGTGAGACTCTCACACCTGCACTTATTTTCACCTTTGATCACACAGTTATAGCTGCAATCCTCTTACAGCCTCTATTACCCTCTCCCAGTAACCTATTGGCCAACTCCTTCAACTGTGACTGTCGACTGGCCTGGCTCGGTGACTGGCTGAGGAGCAGAAAGATAGTGACAGGAAATCCTCGCTGTCAGCGTCCCGGCTTCCTGAAGGAGATCCCCCTGCAGGATGTGGCTCTGCCAGACTTCCGCTGTGAGGAAGGTAAGCGGTAACAAAAGGTGACATGTCAGTGAGCAGAGCAGCAGGCTCTTAAATCTGACTCTAGTGTTTAGAGTTTGTTTAACCTTTGGTAAATAATGAAAAGATGCAATAAAGGGATGATCCTTTGTTAACACTGTGCACTAAAAACACACTTTTTAATCGTGTTTGGAGAAAAGAGGAAGTCATATAAAATTAAAATCAGGCTTTTTTATTATTTGCATTAAATTCTACATATTGAAATGAGTGATTATGTCAGTCTAAGTAGAATAATGATATTTTATATCAACTTAGTTATTTATTTAGAGATGTTTGGTATCCTGCTTTTTCAGCACATTGATATTAGCTTATTTCAATATCTTAAAGTCCAAAAGTCTTATGTTTGTGTCTTGTGATAGTTTTATAACAAATAAAAGAGGAATCACTATATCAATATTGTTATAAATATTTTAAATATAAGGGCCTTTTCTTTTTTTGACAAAAGTTACAGGAGTTGGACTTTGAAATTAATTTGAAAAATAATACAATGTTTTCGTAAAATAAACATACAAACCCCAGTTTCAGAGAAGTTGGGACATTTTGTAAAATTTTAATTAAAACAGAATACAGTGATTTGCAAATCTTGTTCCACCTATATTCACTTGAATACACTATAAAGAAAAGATAATTCATGTTCAAACTGAAAAACTTTATCGTGTTTTGCACATAGTCTCTCATTTTGGATTTGATAACTGCAAGACAATCCAAAAAAGGTGGGACAGGGTCACTTTTTACCCCTGTGTTACACCACAACACTCCATAAGCGTTTGGGAACTGAGAACATTAACTGTTGAACCTTTGAAGGTGAAATTCTTTCTCATTCTTGCTTGATGTTCTGTAAGTCCTCAGTAACTCAACACTCCAGGGCTTCTGTGTCGTATCTTGGGCTTCATAATGTGCCACACAATATCAGTGGTAGACAGGTCTGGACTACAGGCAGTACCTGCAATCTTTTACTGCAAAGCCAGGCTGTTGCAACACTGGCAGAATGTGGCTGTACATTGTCTTGCTGAAATGAGCTGGGACATCCCTGAGAAAGACATTGCTCGGATGGCATAACATGCTGTAGAATGTTCCAAGAGAGTCGTTTATGGGAAATTCATCAACTTTCCCAGTTTTTTGTTGCCCCTGTCCCAGCTTTTTTGGAACATGTTGCAGGCATCAAATTCAAAATGAGTGAATATGTGCCAAAGAGCAATAAACTTTATCAGATTGATCATTAAATATCTTGTCTTTTTAGTGTAAGCAATTGATTATAGGTCAAAAGGATTTGCAAACAGTTGTATTCTCTTTTTATGTACTTTTTACCAAAAAAAATATTCAAATTGAATCTAAGAGTTAGGTAAGTCCCTTTCACTCCTACAGCTGCCAACCTCACAAGGCCAGTAGTGATATCTTGCCTACCTCATTATGAGGCTGTTGTGTTTTCCATCACTGAGTTTGACTCTAAAATACTCAAACCCCTGGTTGAATATTGGCTGATAAAAGCGGAGAGGTGTATTTCTGTAAAACATGTCAAGCATGAAATTATTCCTGATAAAATTGTTGTAATTGCAATTGTTTATGAGGTTGTATTAATACTTAAAGGGACAAAACGACAAAGAGACACCCTCAAAACCACAACAGAACTGTGAGTTGAGATGGAGCAAATCAGAGTCGACTTGTTCCCGAAATAGCAGAGGTGAAGCCTCACAGGGGCAAATACTACAGCTTGAAATAGTCAGATGAATGGGGCTGTATTTAGGTTTTTTGGTGGCACCTGGGATGACCGGTCAAGTTTTTAGGGTAGCCCAAGTATACCAGAGCCCCCTCTGTTTCCATCCCTCTCCTAAGATTTCTTAATTCAGCAGTTATACAATCCAGAGAGCTTGTTAATTTAGAGTGGTGGTAAAATCAAGGAGCTGGATCTTTTTCTTGAGGCAATCCAAAAAAAAAAAAAACAGAAAAATCCCATTACTTGTTTCCAGATACACATCTGTCTATCAGAGCTTAAACCGATCTTTCTCTTTGTTTTCTCACTCAAACTGATCTTAACTTTTGTCACAGCTTTCCCTCTTTAAAAGAAGTGATCCATCTCTGTGACAGCAGATAAACATCCTCAGTAGATGGATAACCTCCTCCTCTATGTGTGAAACTGACCTGTCTGTCTGACTGATGAAGACTTTAACTTCACTCTTCTTCTCTGCCATACGTTATGAGCGAGAGTGGGTCAAAGCGTCTGAGATCATTTTAAATAATGGCCGCCTTTGTGTGACTCCTTTGTTGACTGAATGGATTGCCACTCAGCACTTCTTAAGCTGCTGGTCGATGGCAGGCTGAGTGGAGCTATTGAGCTGTTTGCCTTATTGATCAGTCAGCCTATTTGCACCTGAATGAATGTTAGTCTTGTCTTCAGGCGTTGGGCTGCTTCCATTCTTTTCTCTCGCAGGTCGATATTACATTAGTGAGGCTCCTCTTTCTCTGTCCTGTTTTACTTTTCACATTTTCACTTCCTCCTTTTTCATTGTCTCAGAGCCTCATCATCAGCTGGAGGGATTTTGGCACATTCTAGCCTTTACATTTGCCCTTGATTCATTCTTCACTCTTTTATTGCCTATGCTGGTCATTCCCCTTCTCTCTGTGCCTCTGGTGCCTGATTTTTCTCCCTCTCTAATTTTGTTTTCTCAGGCCAAGAGGAGTCAAGCTGCGTGCCCAGACCTCAGTGTCCCAGTGAATGCACTTGCCTGGAGACGGTGGTGCGCTGCAGTAACAAACACCTCCACACACTGCCCAAAGGCATTCCCAGAAACGTGACTGAACTGTGAGTGCCCCAGTATTTATTATGTGAACTGCATTTTTGTCTTATCAGTTTGAGTTCGAAGTGTTATTGTTTTATCTCCTTGGCTCTAAGTGAGCCCCGTCTAGGAGGGAAACCAACTTTGAGATTATAAAAATGAGAATATAAAGAAGGACATAAGAGTTTGTTAAATCAGCGTTGGTGGAAGCGTGATACAAAGTAATCCAATGGAGTGCTTAGGTTGTTATATCCAGGATTACATCTTAGTATTGCTGTTTCATAAAAGTTATCCTAAAGGGCAGTGCTCTCCAACCTTTTTTGTACCAATGCTTAGTGTTATGTAATATAGTTGCATACCATCCTTCGCACAGGCAGGATGATGGTGGGATCAGAGAGAGCCATGGGCTTTTACCAGCAGATGAAAAAGGACATTTAGGATCCCTGTTAGGTGAAATTCACAAGAAGATGTGGTAGCTACAGCCTCTGAGCACTGAGGAAAATGCTTTAAATTTGGTGTATATACAATCCTGATGGTGTGTGTTTCACCAATCGATCAACAATGCAAGCTGATCAGATGAATCTATTATTAATGACAGACATTTTATTAGTTCTTAATCATTGAATCCCTCAATTACAATCCTTATTGACAATGATAACCAATAATCTACCATTATCAAATATTGTTTGCAACTGATGACCAGTGGTCAGACCTCACCATCAGCAACATCTACACTCATCTGATGTATCTTCCTCTGTGTGTGGTCATTACTGTCTTGATATTATGGCCTAATGAGTGACCATGTAAACTGATGGCATGTGGCCTCAAAGATGTTGTAGTTAAAGCATTGGCAAAAATAGAAGGTGTACTCTCCAATGCTTCATTGTGAAGTGTTTTTGGTATCAAAACTGCTTATCAGAAGTTTATATGTAAGAAATGTAAGAACAAACCCATGGACGAAGGAGATCACTGTATCAGCTCAGGTAACACTCGGGTAATATCTGCTCTGTTTTATGTTGTTTGGTTGTTTACAGATTATCGGCCTTAAACTAGAGTGCACAATAACAGAAGAGTTGACACATTAAAAAGTAGACATGCTGTCAGCTATGTGCCGTTAAATTCACTTTTACAAGTTGCAAAACGGTTTCAATTTTCTGAAACAAGACATCATTTTTTTGATGTCATAACATAGTAAGTTACATTTTTTTGGCAGTGATCTTTGAACAAAGCAAGTTTCTTTAATAATTTCTGAAGTCTTGTTGTAAAACAAGTGACTTTTTGAAGCTGCGTCACCAAACAGCAGTGAAAACAGGTCACATCTCATCATTTGAAAAAGAAGGGGAAAGGAGTCAATAAACCCTGCAGTCATTCTCTCAGACATTCTTCTTCTGTGCTCCCATCAGCCCTCGGGGCAAGCACTGATGTCACTCACACACTTAGAGCCAAGGACCGGTGTGCGTTTGTGTGTGTTGGTTTGTTGGTGTGTGTGCATACTTGTGTGAGGGCCAAAAGGCTGTCCACAGGAGCACAGGGGAGCAGGACGACAGTTTAATGAGCACTTTTCCACAGAAAGGGGTGGAAGAGGAATAGGTCTAGAACTTTCCAATACTGCTGTAAGTGGTGCTGACTAACTCGCACTCACATACACCCACACATGGACGCACACATGGACGCACACTCATGCAGCGCAAGCCTTAAGGCCTGTCATTGTCCCAGCAGGTGTGACCAGGTGTGCCCCTCTTTTCTGGGCTTTCATCTCGTCATCTGGAGAGCTTTCTACTCCATCATTAACCAAAGTGTCCTCTGCACCGTCATTACCTATCATTACCTCTGAACCCAAAGGGCCCCCCCTAACTAGCCAGCAGCCCCCCCCCACTGCCCGTCCCACCCTGAGTACAGTCAACAACAATAGTAGGAGAAAGGCCTGCAGCTGCACTCAGAGGGAACAGAGCCTAAATCGTCCATTTATCACGGTGACAGCCCTCTGGTAGCACTTTGTGTTAGCAGGCAGCGGGGTGGTTTCACCCCTGCAGGCATGATGTCAGCCGTGGTGGCTCGTACACATGTTAACACGCACACATTACATGAACACACACTTTGAAATGAAGTGTGCTGGGTCAGATTCAGGAACCACTACTAAAGAGAAAATTCACCATAATGTCACTGCATATATTAGCTCTGCAGTCGTTGCTCATTTATTCAGTCAAGTGATGCATTATCCAGTAAATGAAGAGAAATGCACGTAGAGAATGACCTGACCTTACTGCACCTGATACATTATGACTCCTACACTGAAATAACATTATGTTTACAAACACTTAGCTTGACTTGAATTGGACTTTTTAAATGGATTTAAACATGTTAGACTGACTAAGAGGGATAGTTATGGTTTTTTTGCAGGGCTGTTGGTTCAGGCCTTTGGTACTGGTAAACACAGCTGCCACTAAAGCAACTTCAAGCTTTGTCCCAAAGGGGAGATATAGCAGTCAATGGTACCACCGAAAGCTTCGTAATTAACCCACTTTTGGAGTAAAAGTACACACAAAAAAAAACATTGGCAGTTTGGTAGTGAGTAAGTTAGTATTTGTTGCTTCTTCTGACCGCCTAACCAGCTGATGGTAGAGGAATACATGACCCTTACATAGCAACACACAAAATTCCTAAACACTATGGCTTTGTTGAGGAAAAAGTGAAGCGTAAAGAATCTTACTGTAGAGTCTCGACCAACCCCACCCGAAAATATTCCTTGGAAATGTTCTAAATCTGTTACCATAGTTTTTAGCTGTTATTTGCATCTGAATTACATAGGTTTATAAACACGTTTTTTGCCTTATAATTAGTCTATGTAGAACCATTTCTTAGTCTCTTGTATGTGAGCCAAACACCTTGTAAATATTTGATCAAATACAAGTACAAACATGGATAAAAACTTCTTTTACAAAAAATACTTCCTTTTAAAATATTTTAGCTGAGCTTATTACAAACCAACATGCAAAGAGGCAGCATGTTACAGACTAGTTATGAGACACAGAAAACCAATATTGCTGTTTCGAGGTGAAATCTTCCCCCCTCTATGACGTTGTGGAAATGGAATTAGGAGTAACGAGGTGACCCCCTCTTAATTCTGTCTGCAGATGTAGTAACAGATATTGGAGTACATAGACATAGAGGGAGACGGGGTACTGCAACTAAGCGTCTCTGCTTTTGTGTGCATGTGGGGGCACCCGCCATGTTGCGCACATCCAAGCCGTATTGCAACCTTTTGGATTTAATGTGATTGTCACTAGATGTAAATACAGCAAAGCCTTGCTGGGGAGCTTTTCAGTCAAGGACGCTGTAAATTGGGCCAGAGTTTAACATGCAAGTCTGCAGGAGACCAGCAGAGGATGCCAATGTTACACAAAGTACAAATTCCAGTGGAAACTTACAAGAACTGTCGTAAACAGTATTCATACAATCAAAGCATTAAAAGAAGGGAAGTAATTGCTTCTAATCATGAAAATATTGTCATGAAAAAAATCAAATCACAAGTTCAAATATGTAGTGCTCTGTAGTGCATTCCATCATGGAGCATGCTCTCCTTCTCATTTGCAAGGCCCTCACAGTGAAGCACAAATATCTATTGTAACATCAAAAGTTTCCTGCTAGTTTTTCATGAATAATGTGACTGTTTTCAATTTTCTGATCTGTTTCTTTTGAATCAGGTATCTAGATGGAAACCAGTTCAGTGTTGTGCCAAAGGAGCTGTCTGCCTTCAAATACCTGCAGCTGGTGTAAGTGTTCCTCTGCCCTCTTCCTCTTTCCTCTCTCTGTCTCTGTGCAAAACAATATTAACTCGTTCGTTTTTCCTTTCAGGGATCTGAGCAACAACAAGATCAGCTCTCTGACAAACTCTTCCTTCTCTAACATGAGCCAACTCACCACTCTGTAAGTCTTGAGCAGCCTCAGCCAAGAGCTTGTATTTCTCTCTGTTACTGACAGCGAGATGGAAACTGCAGAATTTTATCTACAAACCATATGTAATTATTTTTTCATTGCAGAATCCTGAGCTACAATTCTCTGCGCTGTATACCTAAAATGGCTTTCGGTGGACTGCACTCTCTACGACTGCTGTGAGTTTAAAATTATATTTTATATAGAAAAACATCCACATGATGTATGTTTATCAAAGACAGTATAGGAGAAGAGGATGGAGACTGGGCTGTTTCTAGAATTATTTTTTGGCTTTAACTGCCGTTACTTAATGGGACAGAGAGCACTGTGGGAAATCGAGGAGAAAGGAGCAGGAAAGAGGCTGAAGGTCAGACTCGCACATGGGCCGCCTGCTTGAAGGACCAGAGCCGAAGGTTAACACTGCAGTGTCTAAGGCCTCTTTATACAAAGCCCATGATATGTAGAATATATAGAATTACATAAAATAAACCCAGAGAAAATCATAGTAATGATTTTTCAGAAACAACCCAAGAGAAAAGAAAATATGCAGAGTTTATATTTGGACACCTCAGAGCTAAAACATGAGAAATTACACACATCTTAGCCTCAACATCAGGCTTCAAACAGCTGTGAAAGAGTTTAGAGATAAAGCAAGAAGAGCTTTTTATGCCATTAGACAAAACATCAAAATTTAATATTCCAATTCCAATCTGGCCCAAAATGTTTCAGTTTGTAGGAGAACCAGTTCTCATGTGAGACAGTGAAATCTAGGAACCAAAATTAAATCAGGACTTGGGAAAAAAAATAATTGAATCCTTTCACACCAAGCTCTGTTAGACCCTCAAACATGAACAAAGAAAGACCCCAAACAACCTGGAAGGCTGGGAAGCGCCAGGACTACACTACATCCACATCAGACTCCCAACCCCAGCACCCCTCAGATTAGAACAAATCAAGTCAACAGAATTACCTTAACACTGTGAAAGATCCTTCACTGTGAAAAGTCGTGATAAGCTTCAGACTCTATGACCACAGATTAGCTTTAGAGATAAGTTGTCACAAAAAGAGCTGGCTCCCAGAGGAGTTCACGCTCTGCTCCCACTGTGACACCCAGACAGGGAGAGATAGAGCTCCACTCCTTCACATCCTGCCCCAAATATTAGACTTTAAGTGACATTCAGAAAATTCTCGGACACATGTAGAACAGTGAGATTATTGCAGCCAAATATATCAAAGTGTGAAAGGACCTGAGGACAGCCAGTGAAACATGAACAGACACAAACAGCACACACATTTAAACTTAAAAAGACATGCACATACAAACACATACACTCATACTAACATGATTAAAAAAACATATATGCAGTGCTTAACAAACTTATTAGACCACTACCCATTGTAAGGTTTATGCAACAGCTGCCCTAAAGTAACAACACTGGTAATTACCAAAATCATTTTTTTTTATGTTTATGTAAAGGTTAATACACCGGTATAAAGAGGTAATTAAACTAAAATGATGTTTTTAATGCTAAAATATAAGAATTATTGTTATTCATGAATTTTCAAATTTACTGTTTCACAAAGAAAACATAAAAAAGTAAATTTCATTATTATTTCTTGATAAAGATGTCAAATTATAGTTATTTACTTGCATTCCTGATCAGAAAAATCACTTTTGGTGGTTAAATGTTCTGCTTGATTAATTTCTGACTTTTCATTTTTACTAATAGCCCATTTTTATTTATTTATTTATTACCTTAACAATCACAATACTGCTTATTTAAATCATGACAATTAACTCTTTAAACCTTTTTCTTTTGAAAAAAAATCTTTCTTTTTATTTTCAGTAAAATGCTTTGGCAAAAATGTCCTACAACATTCATGCCAGTTAAGCTCTTTGAATCGGACTGAATTGTTATAAAGTTGTTATAAAATGGTTTCCGTCCTAAAAAGTTGTTCACATGCTGAATCCCACAGACCTATTTTTGAAACTAACAATATCTCACCTGCAATATGAGGAAGTTTTTTTCATTCCATACAGCCCGTATGTTTCAAATATTTCTTTGCTGTCACATATTTTCAAACCAGCAGCAACTTCAAAGTCAGAGAAGCTGAGAGGCGACTCACTTTCTCACTAAATGAGTTATTAAGGAGGATATTTTTGCAGCCTGCGCTGACTACAGAGACAGAGCAGCAGATGCCGAGAATCTTTGATTGACTCCAGAGTCCTGAAACTGTCTAAACAGTTATGACAGCTTATGAACACACACACAGGCGCAGACACAACCTACGACCTATTTTCTGTTTAAACGTTGTTCCAGCTCCTACTCCTGCCCACACCTCGTCTTCAGACATCTGCCCTGATGCCCGTTAACCTCTAAACGCCCCGAGCTCATCGCCGCCTCACCAACCGAAGGCCAACACGCGCCCCCACACCCCACTGTATAAAGTCACTCTGACGCTGATTAGCAGAGAAGGATCTGCCCTGCTAACCATAATGGTTTTGACTCTGCCTCTGGGCTTCTTATGAAGTTATGAAGTCTTTGATTGTGCACTCTCGCTGCTCCCGGAGGAGGAATTGGTCTGCTAAATAACCCAGATGTTGAATATAAGCACTTTGGACACAAAGATGATGAAACTTAAGCAATCTGTGGACCTGAATTTAGCGATACAGCAGCGAGACGCCGTTATACTTAAACTCAAATGTACAGTTCAGTTATTTGATAGAGGAAAAGAGAGTGGGCCCAGCAGCATATGGAGTGAGTTTGAGTCTTAGATCAACAGAAACTTTTAATGTAATGCTACTTTAAAAAATCCCATTTAAGAGAAAAAAGTCCCCCTAGAATAAATAATAATTCTAATTTTTGAAGTAAATCATTTCATTGTCAAACTAGTTATATCTCTAAATGTGTGAACTACTAGTCCCTAGAGTTGCAAAATTCAGGGAACTTCTGGGTCAGAGTGAATAATCCTCAAAACGCCACCCTTACGTGTACGTGTACACATCAAATATATCTTCAGAAATGCTGATCTCATAGCCCTGCCTCTCCCTCAAACCATTTTGAGTTATGGTGGACTACAGTGTCACATTAATGCTGCATAAATGTCTGAGCTTTTTATGGAATTGTCAGCAAAGTCTGCTGCTCTATGACTGCCATGAGCAACAAGTGGACACAGACAACAGCATATGCCGGTGTGTGTTTTCACACACGTTTTGTACGCATGCTCCATGTCCTCTTCTGTGGTTTTTGTGTATGTTTGCCTTTCACAGGCCTGGCATATATACTACAACGTTTTCAGGAGAACGGACACATTTGTTGAAACAATGCTGTCAGAACAGAAAAAAAGTTTGTCTCTGTGTGGACAGGGCCTTATTTTGTGGTAAGATTAGCATGCTAACTGCGTTAGCATGCTAATAGCGTTCCACAATACAAAGAGTCACCAGTCAGCGCGGCATTTTTTTTACCTAACCAAGTAGGTTAACAAATGCTGTGAAGGAGTGACACAATGACAGCCATTCATTGCTCAGGCTTGCTGTACATCAGATGTTAATAAAGGGCAACAACTGATCATTTTATCATCTGAAACAAAACAAAGCAAATGAGAATCATTTAATCTTCTGCCTGAAATAACAGGTCTGTGGAAGACCACATAGCCATTTGCTGCATGGTAAAATAGAGCCAAACACAGAGACTTACTTAAGGAAAAATAAAATGCTCTGAAATTTTTTGCCCAATTGTACATTCGCCCGAACGTGGCTCAGTTTTAGGTAGAACTCACACAATTACACAAAATAACTGTACCCACCACCAACAGCAGTGCACCTTACCTGTAGTCTCAGCTCGTTCTCCTTATTGGGCAGCGCTGCTGACTTTTCAAGTACCTGATACAACCCCACGTCAAAAGAAATGAAACATCCCTTTAAACAGTTATACAAATTTAAAGTAAGATAGTTTTGTAATTATCACATATTTGTTTGGGTGTTTTTTTTCTCTCTCAGGTTTTTGGTTTGAGATTCATGAAGTGTTGTTTGATAATACGGGGCCCAGACTCTCTCCATGAGCAGTGCTTCTTATTATGAGATTATCATGCATCAGTATGTGTGTGTGTGTGTGTGTGTGTGTGTGTGTGTGTGTGTTGGTGCATTTCTTACATGTTTGTCATCTCCTGGCTCGCTGCCTGTTAGCATGCGTGTGGGAGTCGACTTCTCGGCCTTCCATGTGTGCTCATAGCAGGCGCACTTTTTACTACAGACAACAAAGCTCCAACAAAGGCTTGTTTTTTTTACAGCGGGATACGACTAAAGCCCCGATCATTACGCACGCCGCACAAAGAGTAAGAGCCCCCTTTCAGCGTGCAATGAGAGTGAAGCTCGGTCATCATTAGCCGACGCCGCCACGTTCGCCCCGGACGCACACACTTTGATCCTTAATGAAGCTGCGTCCGTTACTCCTGTTCTTACTCACTCACGCCACCTTCACTTTTAAAAATATTCCCTGTGTGACGCCATGTGAGGCCCTCCGCACACACACAAACACACACGTGTGCACACAGACTGTCTGGACTACCTTGCTGTCTCAGTCGGAGCAAATGAAGCAGAAAACTTTGATGTCTCCGCCACTGCTGCTACGATCAATCATAAGCTGCCCATTAAATGTCAATTGGTGCCATGGCTTTTTTCCCAATTCTTTTTACAATGCAGTGCTGTGGGGGTGCAACAAAAACTAAAGCGACAATGAGCCTTTTTTAATAGTTTCGACTTTAAGACCCACCACCAGGTTCAGAGTTCAAAGTTGGAAGCTTCACAGAAACCGCAGAAAGATGCAAAAATGGGCCACAAGGTGCCAAAACCTTTATAAAGCTGCACCTTTGGCTTTACAGAGCAGTAAAGAGGAGAAGAATCATTAACGCTCAGCTTCAAACACAACCACAGTCTCAGTCTGGTGTAGATGTGGTGTAGATGTGGTGCAGTTTGGTGCAGCTCTACATGTATGTGTGTGACGGCTGTGGTTTGAGCTGCCATTAATAAGCTGCTAATTGGCCTGCTGGGTATTAGGTGTGGGGTGAGTGAGCTGAGACAGCGCTGAGGGGTGTGGCAGGATTGGGGGTTTGGGTGGGAAGCTGTGTGAGAAGAAAGTGATACGAAAGAGCTGAAAGAGGAAAAAAGCAGAGAGAGAATTTTGCAATAAACAGAATCAAAACAGACGTATTTTGGATCACATCATGAAAGTAGATTTTGGGTGTATTGTACGATTGCTGACATTGGTGACTGCAAACTGCATAATCATTTACTATCAATAATTGGTTGAAATGCTCGAGCTTGTGTGAAACTGCCTGAAAAGTTCTGTGGTGGTGCTTTGTCATTATTAACAAATTGACTCATTGAAAAAAATGCCAGGGTGAGTGAAAGAACAGGTGCTCCTCAGGGATAATGGACAAGGGTTACGTTTCAAACTAGCGTATCACTGTCCAGATCATACAGACAAACGTTTTGAGTTTTAAAAAAAGCAGTCTGTATTAAAGACACGTAAATCTTTTTTGGATGGTAATCCATCCTCCTTGAGGTTTAATCACCAAAAAGATTTATGTACCTTTTTGGGAACTGAAAAATGGAAAAAACTCACATAGCTTATCAATTCCTCAGCTCTTAAAAACTTGTAACCAGTTCCAAAGTGGAACCATTTTTTAGTACCCAAGCCTAGTTTGATCCTGCCTCTTTAAGGCCCCCTTCCTCAAGTGGGCCCAGTCCACCCTGATTTGTTGATCAATCTGCTCTGTTGTGGTTTGTCATTTCAATACTGATTATGTTAGTAACAGCTCATCAATCATCCCCCCATCTCAGCTTGCACTGGTCTTAAACTGCTATAGAGCCCTAAAAAAATCTGTGTTATTTTTTTCCCAAATTCTGTTTTACTTTTTCTCATATTCCATTTTTTTCTGTTTAAATTTTTTGAGAATTCGGTTTTTAGTATTTTATGCAAAATTAACCCCGAGACCCAGTATAAAGTAGTGAAATATAATCACTCACTCTTCAGATGGTCCTCACACATATCTTAACTGGTCCAGTCAACATTATGTTGACAAAATTTGCAGAACATTTGATCACCTGACACATAATAATCATTGGGAAACATCTCTGCTCTGTACTTTGGAGTTAGTCGGGAGTTTTGTAGCTTCTTTGCCAACTTAGCCGGTGTCTCAGGCGGCCGCTTCAACATGTTTGCATCATTAATGGGGGGAGGAGGGGGGGAGAGGAAGTGAAGCAGGCATCGTCCATCATTAGTGACCCCATCAGAGCATTTTCCAGAGAGATTTGTTCTTTTTAGTCAGAATAAAAAGCTTTTATGTAAAATGTCAGCCATTTCCGTGATATTCTGCGTTTATATTGAATTATGTGATTAATGTCCAATTCCGTGATTCCATCCGAAATTCCATGATCGTGGATTTTATAGGGCCCTACGGCTAACAAAACAACTAGAAAATCACACTGGTACATATATTCCAGTGGGGTCTGGAGAGTGAACCGTTTTGGGCAGCTATTGGACCCATAAATAGGGGGAGAGGGAGAAGTCCTGATGCTGCAGACTTTTTGACTTGTGCATAGAAGTACTTTATCTCATGGAGGAGGCATGAAAACTCACCACAGGGACATGTAAAACTAAAAAGCAGAATATGGGCTCTTTAAAAAAACTATGCACAGACTGCAGCTCATTTCTCCTTGTCCCTTTCAACATTACGCCAAACCATGACACAAATCATCCATGGACAGGGAAGCTAAGCTGCAGTTTGAATGTTGTAGTTTTAGTCACACACAGCTGTTTCACGAACAAAAAATTCAGTATAAGTTATATCCCTTTTTTCATAATGACCTTTTCATAGTAAGCTTGTGCAGCAGTTGTATCTACTTGATTCAATGTCTGTAATTAGACAGATCCATCTAGCCAAGCTCCAATCTACAATGACCGTGAGCAGCCCAGAGTGGCACAGCCCATTCAGCATCTTTTAGAGCAGGAAGAGGTACGAGCTGAGAGTGAGACGACAGCAGGAAGTGACTGCTTGTATAGAGATTAGTATAGCTGCTAACAGCTTCAGTAGCAGTTTTATCAGATCTGGACTGCATTTCTTTATTAAATGAAAAACACACAGCACAGAAAGCACTCCAGCAGAAAAGACATTTTTTGGCAAGAGTTTGCTCTATGTAGTGGCATATGTTTTGTATTTTACACCCACCCACCTATAACATTATCTGATTGGCTCGTAATGAATGTAATTGATGGGATGATCACCTGCCGGTTATGCTTTTGAAAGGTTCTGCCCATTCCCAAACTCTTTCTATGGCCTGTTGCCCAGATGGACCAGTGAAATATATTTAATGGTCCATCTGGTGGGTCAGATTACTTTCCCAGTGGACAATGTTATTTTCATTGTTAATAATGTTAACTGATTGTCGAAAGGTAATAATTCCAGTGTCTAATTCTTGATAATCTATAAATAGCTAAAGTCTGGTTGTACTGTTCATTTCACTGTTTCCCTCCTTCTAGCAGAATAAATATTATTTCTTAACTGGAGGCAAATACTTGCAGACTCTCTGTATATTGTTAATGCCATCTGATGGACTCAACAACAATCTAAACTACTAACTCAGTGCTTTAAAGCACTGTTCCCATGCACACAGCCAATTAACTTGTTAGATTGTTCCATGCTGTGTTTTTGTTTTTGTTTTCCAGCTCGGCTCTGTAGTTGTGCACTAACCAGCTTCTCTCTTTGTATCCTCTGCAGCATAGTGGCAGATCAAACAAAGAAAGGCATGTGGTTTCAAAGCCTGTTTATCCATCAGTTCTCATTATTCAGGTACAGAGAGCAGACGTGCCATGTATTGGTTTATGGACTGAGTGGTGGTAACATTAGAGTGCGGTCAGCTGAGGGTTGGAGGTGGTAATGACCCTGTGGATTACAGCAGCCATCAGTCAGAGAGCCATTAAGCCACATCGGCTTGTCACCCAAAATAGTAACCCAACAACAGCCAGAGGAAGAACTATAGACTCATGCACACAAACGCCGATATGACAGTATGTAAATATATCTGTTCATCATCTGCATACGCACTGATTTATGATGCTGTTTTTGTCTGCATGTGGTGCAGCTCTCTTACCCCCCTCCCTCTTTACACTTGTTGGTCCTGCCAGCCAGACGCAGAAACCTGACACCGCTCTTTCCCAGACGAACACAGCCTCACATCTTAACCAGCTGCAAAGAGCTCAGACAGAAATACATCCACCTACAACTCAACACCACACTGACATTTCCTCTGTACTTATTCCTGGTAGTTCTGTAATATATTTTCCAATTATTTTCTTGATTAATGACGTTCTCCATGACATGCCAATATATGTTAAAAGAAATGCTAACCACCTGTTTTCAGACAGTCCAAAAAAACATACTTATTGGCTTTTCTCAAGCTCCTGCCCTTTGAAGACTCCCTTTCCCATGTGACCCCCATCCACTCTGATCGATTGACTGGGCAGCTCTGTGGTAATTGATCGGTTCAACGCTACACTGCACCATGTTGACAACAACTCTGCATTTAATGCACCATCTCTGCTCTGTGCTGGGCTTCCAACAGGCTTGAACTGCTGATAAAACAATGGTGTGATGTCACACTAGTTGGTCTATTTAGGAATGAGCAGTTTCAGGCAGCTTCTGAGAGGGTGAGAGAGAAGTCCTTATGCTACAGACTTTGTCTTGTTCATAGAGGAGCCTTATCATGCAGAGAAGACATGTTAAACACTCCAGAGGTCATATTAAACTCAAAAAACATGATATCGGCTCTCTTATGACATAGTTCTGTATTTTGGAGTAGGGTTGTCTCAGGTACTTGACAGTCATAAGGAAAGTGGCTGATAGGGCTCCCAGCAGCACTGCACCTGTAAGGAGAATATGTTCAGATTACCGGTAAGATACTCTGCTGTTGATGGGTACAGTTACGTCATATAATTGTGTGGGTTTTATGCAAAAATTTGTCAGTAAGTGTCTCAAACATGTGTTTGTGGGAAATATGCCGTGTCATGCACATCCAATGTCCACATCCACATCCGCACCTCTCAGGGTGTAATGATGTTGCAGCGCCTTTACATAAATGCACTGTGAGTTTCTGCCACCCATGCTGCCTTTTGCAAAGGTTAAAGCCAACAGGCCTCTTTTTGAAAGAGCAATCAATCAATATTCCACTGAAGTCCCAGTGAAATAACATTATCATCTTTGGCAGTGTGGTACATAAGTTGCATGGTCATGCTTTTAACTTCCTGTTTTGTGTTTTTTATTCCTCCCTCTCCTCTCAGGTCTCTCCATGGCAACGAAATCTCAGAGCTTCCTGACGGCATCTTTAACGATGTAGCTTCGCTTTCTCACTTGTAAGTAATGACACAAAAACAACCGTATGTGATGCTGTGTGCACTTTTGAGGCCTGAGCACACACAGACACACACTCTCAGGCACACAGGGGGTCTGATGGCCAGACAGCCGAGGAGTGTGTCTCACAGTAGTCTGTCTGTAGTCCTCTTAGGTGGGCTTTCTCTGCAGGAGCCAAAGCCCTCCCTCAATCAGCTGTGGAGCTGTGGTTAGAGCAGCACACAGACCCCTGTACTGTCTCATCTCCCTGTCACATCTCTGACACTCACTAACACACACATGTTCACTCTAATACACAGATTCTCCATGGTCTGTGGACTTTGTGTTTGTTTATTTATGTCTGAAGCTTCACGTGTAGCTGTGCTGGGATTATACACCAGTATAAAGCTGTTCGACCTCTGCCTTCCAGTCTTGATATTCCCAACAATGCTAATAGTGTTAAAGAAAAGGTTAACCTTGTTGACGAAGAATAGTTAAGAGGAAAACTTCTAAAAATAGGAACTAAGCTTTACTGCAGAGTTATGAATGAGTGTTAATAAATTATAGACAGGTATTTAGATTTTATCTTATGGGGAATTTCCACTATGTGGTATGTGCTCAACTCGGCCCGATATTACTTGGTTGTTTCAGTTTTGTACAATTGGCGCATTCCAGTTGATCTGGGAACTGGGATAGTCAAATTAGATAATGTCACTGGGACCCCTTTGCTCGGGATTTCCCTTTTAAAGTCAGTCCTTCAGCTACCCCACCCTTACTAGCTCGTATACTGGAACACATCTATCTGGGATGTGGCGTAAATCCCACTCCCCTCATCCCAGTTCTGATGTAAATGGAACACACCACTATTACCTGTAAACATTTTTGGTATCATTTCAAGCTGGTTGTCAAGCGAGCCAAGCCGAAACTAAACATGATGCGGAGATGCTGACTTCTGAATGATCAGAGTATTGCCACAAATTGTTGGTATCAACAAGAAAATAAAATGCCCCCTGTTGTCAGCTCTGGGATACCGTGACCCCTCAAACTCTCCTCTGCTAAAATAGCATCTTTTTTTCCTGCTTGCAACTGTCTTTCGAAAAAATGACTCTGCTAAATGTGACAAAAAAAACGCAAAGGGGTGGACAGTTCTATCACCTCTGTTTCTGCCTTCTTTTTTTTTTTTTTTTTTTTTTTTTTTTTGAGGATGTCACTGTAATTTCACACAGGCATGCTGACAGTCCCTCCTACCTTAAAGAGACACTTTACACAGTCTAGACCAGTGATCATCAACAGGTAGTAAGGGGACCACATCAGGCCCCCCACAGCTTCCCATCTGGCCCTAAGAACATTATAAAATTTTGAAAAATGTGAGGTAAAAAAATATGTTGTGAGTTTGAGAGTATCTTTTTGTCTTTACATCCCTATAACTCAATCAATCTTTGTTAAATCTTTTTTGTCCAGTTAAGGAGATGCGACAAATGGAAAAGCACCATTTGATGCAGCAAACTAATTGGCACATGTTGATCCTCACAATTTCAGTTTAAGTTTCAGAGTTTGCTGACAGTGGAGGTTTAAAATGTTGTCCCTTTTGTAAACTGTATTAAATGATGTATATGTAAAGTTGTTTCTAAAAATCTGTCTCTGACCCATTAGGAAACTAAGACAAATTAAGTAAAAGCCTTTTCACAGAGTCCACATTCAGTCAAGTCTGTACTGTGTGAGTTATGTTTGCACACTGACCCTGAGATCTTGTCTAGCAGGTTCAAGACTCTGCATGTTTCTTCCATTAAATTGTTGAGAGAGGTGTTTAACCCTATCTACACTTGCAGGAACCCTCTGAAATTATCTTGAGGTGACCTGTGTGAGCTGTATGTGTGAACACAAACAGCATGGTTTTTCACCCTAAAATGTACCTACTGGTAAAAATACCAGGGGGGCAGCAGGTACCCTTGCAATGTCATTGTTTGAGATGCAGGGTACACCCTGGACTGGTTGCCAGCTGATCATAGGGCCACGTAGAGAGACAGAGTGCCCCAGGGCGAACATGCAAACTCCACACAGAAGGCTCTAACTGACATAGGGTTCAAACCAGCAACCTTCTTGGGGATTTTTGTAGATTTTAGTTTTGGTCTGCCACCCCAATTTTCAGTGGCCCCATCTGAATATCCTTCTGATCATTTCTGAGGGCTCCACTGGTGGTCTTAACAGCAATTGTCTGATCTGTACGATGCATATCTGACTCTTATGAGTTGTTAGGACACTGGAACTAAAACTAAACTCAAATTGAAGTTTTAAAAAGCTAGACCAAATAGGAATAAAAACTTGAAAATCCTGTTATATAACATTTTTAATGGGTGTTGAGCCTCACAGAAACATGCTTTCTGTTCACCCTCTGCCATCCAGACTCAATATTCCATCATCTCCTGATGCCCACTGATCAATAGACCTATCAGTGTCAAAGATGAAGAGAGGGAGAGACGACTGACTGAGACAAACAAAGACATTCATATGGAGGGCAGATTAGGAGTCAAGGCTGCATAAAACCCAGTAAGAGGGGAGGGCCATAGAGGAGGGGAGCCATTGATCCACAGTCACAGTCAAGTGGCTTTCATGTTAGCAGATGTCAGGTGTCAGCGATTGGTGTGGCCCTGAAAGACGAGCCTGTGCTCTCGGGTAATGGAGCAGCATCGATTCACGAGTGTTTGTGCATCCAGCAGGACGACAGAGCCGCATTGATTCATGACTGCCGTGACAGAAGTGGTTAAGAGTGACTTCTGTTTACACCCCTGCCTTTAATTGAGAAGCCCCCCCGCTCCCATGATGTACGGCAAAAACTGGCGCTGTGAATTAAACTTCAGATCTTGTTCATTCTCTGAGAGGTGGTGTTCAAGTTAGATGGTGCACCAGGTTAAGTTTCGTAGGTTGCTTTTTCATAAGGCTGTAGAGACACCTGCTGGTGAAAAGAGAGTGTTGCAGTAAAAATCCAGCAGGCTTGATAAAGTAGAGAGCTACAACACAGCCCTATAGAGATACATCCAACATTTGTACCTGTGTAAACTGAATATCAGAGTGTATTACTTAACATTTTCAGTTTGGCTAGTGTAGCAGGCATACAGATCACTGCAACTGACCACAGACATAAACATTGTTTGAATAAGTTTCATCCTTACAACCAAAGATAAACAGAGTTTATCCTCTGCGTTCATTTTACAATTAGCACATTATTTAAGACAGACAGGCATTCATAAGTTTGAACACATTCAATCTCTTTATCTGTCAGTGTAAAAATCCAAATTAATTCTTAATATTTCAGTCCTCTGCCATATATCAAGCTTCCTTATGTACTGAAGTTTTTCTGTACAACATTAAATGCTGCTTGTTATGAACAGGTTCCAAAATCTGAAGAAGTGAAGAAGAATATAAAACCATACTGTCAGCATAAAAGTGAAAATTTGCATCAGTAATGTTACATTACTACATAAATTATATACATACAGAACAAAATGGGACTAAATATGGACCCTTGCGGGACACCATTTTGAATATTAAAAAACTAGAGAATCATTTTAAATGCACAGCTCTCTGCCACTCAAGTGGTGTCTTATTGTTCCTTCCCCCAACTCTCCCTGCAGGAGAGACAGAAATATAATAGTCTGTTTTTCAACTATATTAAAAAAAAATACTGTGACTAAAGATGATCTGGCTTTCATTTTCAAACAATGGCAAAACTTTCAGCTGCTTTCAAGCTGCTGTTGTGTTTCTATTGGAGGCAAACATGGGTTTGGATGTTAACTGCTTCACCCAGAAAGAGATAAATGAGAGGCAGATTAAGTCTGCTTTAAGCCATCTATAGTGGCCCAGTGCTGCGCTCATGGCAGATTCATGTTTCGTTTGGATGTATGTATATGTGTGTATGTGTGTTTTTACATGTATGTATGTATATATGCATTTATGAATATCTTAAAAATGAAGAGTATGGCTTTGGCCTACTCTGTTGTGTCTTGAGATAACACTTTTTATGATTTGATGCTATACAAATAAAGATTAAAAGATTGATTAAGATTGAAAGTAAAAGTTCCTGTTTTTATTTTTCTTTCACAACAAAAAAAAAAATAATTTAATCAATATATCGCACAGTCTTACCTTGTTCTTTTGCCTTGTAATGAGCATTATAAAAGTTGTGGAAAAAATAACCCATGAAATACAGAAGCAGTAAAACAAAAGGTCAACAAAAGGGTTTATAAATGATAGAATAAAAGGAAATAGAGCAAATGTGATTCCTTCATCAGATGGAGGAAATGGAAAGTTTAAGAGACATTAGTATAAAAGTAGCAAATGTTTGTCCAGTTTATAAATGTCAAGTTTAAATATTTTCAAGTGAGTAAAATAAGGACGTAACTAACTGAAATTAATCCAAACAAAAAGATCAAGGTTCAGCACACAATTTTAATAATCAGTCAATCACACAATCTTAATTTGTATAGATCAACTAATAAAAACTTTTATATAAACACACTTTACAACAGAGCAGGCCAAAACTATACTAGTCATTTTAAAGATGTTCATATATGCATATATACATATAAAAACACATGTATATATATACATACATCCATGTACTGCACATGTATCTGAATGGTGTACGTATTGCGTTCAAAGTACAGATTATGAAAATCAAGTAAGCCGTTTGGTATGCACAGACAGTCCTCTTATATATTCAAACCAGTAAAACATTCATTTATTCTACTTTCTCAGGGCCATTGGTGCCAACCCCCTGTACTGCGACTGTCGCTTGCGCTGGCTGTCAGACTGGGTGAAGACGGGATACAAAGAGCCTGGCATCGCCCGCTGTGCCGGCCCGAATGGCCTGGAGGGCAAACTGTTGCTCACCACACCTGCAAAGAAGTTTGAATGCAATGGTCAGTTCATGAATGTGACAAAGACAGTGAACCAACATTGCACAAGCATCTGTTTAAAATCAGTTATTTCTGTCCTGTATTTCTGAAGGAGAAGTGGACACTGCAGTTCTGGCCAAATGTAACCCATGTCTGTCCAGCCCCTGTCAGAACCACGGCATCTGTCACAGTGACCCGTCTGAGATCTACAGGTGCAGCTGTCCTCCAGGATTCAAGGTCAGAATGACTCCAGCACTTCCTGGTGTCACCAAAAACTTACAGTCTGCTTTAGTGTTTCGAGGATCCCAATTACACTTTAGAGATTCCAAAATGAAACTGATGAATGATGATCTCTGTTGTCCTCAGGGTAAGAACTGTGAGACGGCTCTGAATGCCTGTGTGTGTAACCCCTGTGCCAACGGAGGAACCTGCCAAGTCAACGAGGAGGATGAGAGCGAGTACAGGTGAGACAAATCATTTTATTAACCCTCCCAATTTGCATTAACTCTGACATTAACTGTGTGTATCTTTACAGCTGCATATGTCCAATGGGCTTTGAGGGCCCAACTTGCCAAACCAACATTGACGACTGTGAAGACAACGACTGCGAAAACGGAGCAACCTGCATCGATGGAATCAACAACTACACTTGTTTTTGTCCCCCCTACTACACAGGTCAGTAAAAACAGCACAGCTTGGCATATAAGATGAGCTCTCTCCACAAATCGCCCCTCACAAAGCAGCAAAATGTTCTCTTTTCTGGAGATTTCTGACGTTAAAATCACATAATTTTATATGCAGCTCGGTATAACTTAAAAGCCTGTCTGTGGCTTAGTCTGGTAGTATGCTTTACCATCTGTTGGAAGGTCAAGGGTTGGAGCTAAAGGCTGTAGGAGAACTGGACAAAGCCATGTGACATCAGCCATTTGATTGTCGTAAGGGCCTTTGGAGCGTTGTTGATACCTTGTAATGTAATTGTAAAAAGCTCATGAAGACGTTTATACACTGTCATACCTCTAACAGAGATGAACAGGACACTGTCTAAGTTGCACAAACAGCTTGGCAATTTTTAGATAGTTTGGTACAGCCAGCTAGACACAAGGGTTTCCTGCCAGCTTCACTCACTTTTTTTCAAAAAATTGCTAATGTACCTGTGCAGGCTGGGAAGTGTTTTGTTTGACATGCTAACATGGACTCTTTTTTTGTCTGTAAATAATTAGAGGTTGCTCAGCAGGCAGGGTTTAGCTGGAGGTAAACAAGTTGTTTTAGACCTGTTTTTGGCTGCAGGGTAGAATAATCTATTTTTGTCTGAAATATCAGTAAGCCTTCCTTTTATAGTCCACTAATTACCAGGAATTTACCTTGTAATAAAATGGTAGGTGTCAGGACTTATTGTGTAATAATACTGATAATAAGGAGGTAATTACAGAGAAAGTGCAGCTGAAGGAAGTACTCCACTATTACCATTAAAATCTGCTAACTGCTACGTAGCTCTGACTAGATGAGAATGGTTATACCTCAAACATCAGTGTGTAAATTATCTGGTGTTTAGCTGTAGTTAAATGGTAATTTGTCAGGAATTATTGAATATTACCACTGTGACAAGAAGGTAATTACATAGAAAGTACTGTGGAACCTACATGATACAAGCCAGTGGTGTTTGCACTAAAAAAGGGAGAAATCTATCTAAGTTATATGATCATTTCTTAGTTATACCACGGAAATAAACAACAATTCCTTTTATTTTACTCACTTACTTTACTTTACATATTTTATATTACTCATGTAATATTTTATCATTATTTAGGTGTTTTATCATTGATTAAGGAATTATTACCGGGTAATTATTGTGTTAAAAAGAGTAATTTTCTTGAAAGTACTATCTAAATTTCTTCATATAGCATAATAAAACATTTGCTGTTACAACAATGACCCCTGTTAACTGAAGTTGTTATCAGTATAGAATCGATAATGGAGATGTTTCTTTGAAATGGTTTCCTAGTTTCACTGAATTTATAGACTGAATTCTAAATTATAACTATCCTTATCCATTCAGAACAACATTGTATTTAGCCAAACAAATTGGTTATTAGTGGAGATGTTTTCTGGTCATTTTTAGTTGTTCTTTCCATGTAATTACCTCCACATCATCAGTTTTATCACGCAATAATTCCCCACTATTACCTCATCAATACCAGGCAAATGCCAGATTATTAGCAAAATGTAAAAGAAAGGGTTACCAAAATATGTGTACTTTTGATCCCACTGATCACTGATATCAGCAATACTACTAAAACTGTATGTAGAAGAAATCGTGCAGTTAATAAGAGCAGAAAATCAAATGTAATATTAGGACATTCAATAGTTTCCACTATAACTGAAATAACTGGTTAACTTTTGTCTAACTTTCCCGTTTTTCTTTCCAAAAGCTCACCTCCTAAATTACTGTTTTGTTTCAGGGGAGATGTGCGAGGAAATGGAAGATGTGTGCGCCCCAGGACGGAGCCCCTGCAAACATCAGTCTACCTGCCTCATCACCTCCACTGGACCCAAGTAAGTGTTTTATGATGGTGTCATCAGACACAGCTGAAGGTAATGATGCATTATACTGAAAGTAAATGTTGTAGATCATTGGTTTTCAAAGTGTGAGGCGGGCTTCCCCAGGGGGGCACGAGAGGACTCCAGGGGAGGCACGGACTGAGAAAACAATTTAGGACAAAGTGCTCTCTCTAGCCAAACGCAGAGGAGGACTAAGTTGAGTACAATTTTAGTAAAACAGATACAGAGAAAACTGTTTCTGGAGCAAAAGGACAATTTAGCTGGAGTCAAACTGCCTAAAAGGCCTTAAACTGTGCAATTGTCAATTTATGTTTTTAAATGATGTTGATAAGACAGTAGAAAAAAATAGTAAGAATCTTACAAAAATGTTAAAGAATGACAAAAAGATGTTTGATTTATTCTGAATTGTGAAGATTTTTTTTATGCAAGAATAGACTAAGACAGAATAAATGCAAACAACTTTACCCAAAGCAGAATTAATGATCCCATGTCCTGGTGTGTTTGGCTGTCTACATCATGTCTTATGTGTCTGTTGAGCAAGGACTTAATTTAAGTTGAAACAAAAATGGACATTTGTGTCTCTGAGGGGGTGGGGAGGCTACGGGAGGCTATAATAATGAGCTCTGCACTGATTGGCTGCACAAATGATGCCTGACTTTTGGGTGGTAGAGGCTGTATAGCTATTACATAGCGCCATAACCCCAGGAAATGAAAACACAGTGTTTTAAGAGGCATTTTCTTAAAAGAGGCACAGTGTATTTCTCCATGAACAGAGTTTAGTAAAAAGTTTCTGTTCTACTGTTCTTCTGCTCCTCAAGCCCCTTCTCACAACATTGTAAGCAAAGAAAATTGATTTTGCAGGACATGGGATCCTTAAAGAAATGTTTAAAGATGAAAAAAGATGTTTAAACAATGTTTAAAGTGCAGTAAATATTTTTGAAGACCTATTTTCAATGGAAGCATATGATGTGTGACGGTGGAGAGAGGATGTTTTTGATTGTAAAGATACTCAAGCAGCCATCAAAAACTTATATATGAACCTTATTTAGGGCAAAATATCACTTCTTAAAAATAAAAAAGCTAAATTGGAGGCAAACATTAATTATTACCTTTGCCATGGAGGTCATGTTTTGCCAGCGTATATTTGTTTGTATGTTTGTTTGCAAGATTACACAAAAACACAGTAGACTTTCATTCTTCTAGGTTGGGCTCACTCTCTCAAACTTTGAAAACTCCTGTCTTAAGTAGACTCGGAGGTCGTTTTGTCCCAGTGCAGCTTGATTCCAGTGGTGTGTGTGTGTGTGTTGCAGGTGTGTGTGCTCTCCTGGTTATGTTGGCGATGACTGCAGTATAGACTACAACGACTGTGAGGAGCATCGCTGTCAGAACGGAGCTCAGTGTTTGGATGAGCTTAACGGATACTCTTGCATCTGTCCTGAGGGATACAGGTGAGCCGAGAGAAGCTTTCATTTACTGTTTTCTTCTTCGCCTTGTTTTAATCGTCTATTAAATAAAACTACGGACTCCTCCACAGTGGTCAGCTGTGCGAGGTTCCTCCGTCTCCTCTGTCCCTCTGCGAGCTGGCTGACTGCCAGAACAATGCACCCTGTGTGGAGCGAGGTGGGCGGGCGCTCTGCCAGTGTCCCCCAGAGTTTGGGGGCCCTCGCTGTGAGAAGCTGGTCAGCGTCAACTTTGTGGACAGAGACTCCTACCTACTGCTCTCAGACCTAAAGAACTGGCCTCAGGCTAACATCACACTCCAGGTACTGTCAGGGTTTGTTGTTGGGGCTGGAAAAGCAAGAACAGTTGGACAAGGGTCTCTATAAAAAGTCCCTTGAAGGGTGTTTTACTGACTATTTGTGGGCAAACCTTATGGAGAATTTGGGGGACAGGTAAATAAGAGACAAATACATTCAGATCAGTTAATGGCTTGATTACGCTGACACAGTAAAGGAAAACTTAAAATAACATTAAGTTCAGGTAAATTTGATCCAAATTAATTAGGAATATTTACTTACAGGGTAGGAAAACTCTGTTTCTCAAGAGCAGTGTGCTACGAGACAAACATGACAGAGACTGGTATTGAAATAAATGTCTTCAGGTAAAAATTAAAGCAAAGGAGACCACTGGTGACAACAATGATTTATCCTGATTTCAATATATTTATAGTTCATTGACAATTATGTGGAGTAAGTGTCAGAAAAGGGGAATCCCAACATGCTTCAGAAACAGCTTTTGTTTTCCAAAAATTAATGGACAGATTTCATTGTTAAAGAAAAGCAGAGTGGGATTCTTATCGGAAACAAACCTCATAAATATGGGATGAGATTGGTGAAGTTATGATCTATCTTCAAAAAGTGAAAGGACTATAGAGGACAGCTATTTATGTAGAAATGTAGGGGTTAAAGTAGTATAAACATACTGTACGGAGGAGGGTTAAGGCTAATGGGAAAAAATAGAGATTGACATGGTTTTAAGTCTATGAAGGAAGTCAGAAGTCTGAGAATAAAGTCAGAATTCTGAGATTCAAGTCAGAAATCTGGAAAAAAAAAAATTTCTAAGAAAAAAAAGTCAGAATTGGGAAATTAAAGTAACAATTCTAATTCTGAGATGGATGAAAAAAAATCTTAACTATGGGATTCAAGTGAATTCTGAAAGACAAAAAAGCGTAAATTCTGAGAAAGGTGTGACTTATCAGTGGCAATAGTCAGAACCTTGTGACTGAAGTGAATTCTCAGGGGGAAAAAAGTCATAATTCTGAGTTTTAATTCTAAAGTTTGAGATTGAAGTCAGACTTCTGCAAAAAAAATCCTAAGTCTGATGAAGGAAAGTCAGAATCAAAAGTCATTATTCTGATCTTAAAGTTTGTTACAAGGATTTAAATCAAACTTCTGAGAAAAAATACAGAACACAGAGATTAATGTCAGACTCAAGAAAACAGATTCCTGTGCAAAATGTCTGAATTCTAGGGAAAAAGTCCATATGCTGACTTTAATCTCAGAATTATGACTTTTTTTCACAGTCTCAGACAAAATTTCAACCTCTAAATATATTTTCCTGTGTCCCTAATCCTCTTCCGTAAAAAATCACACGCATTGAAGTAAACTAAGAATCAAAGAAGCTCTAAATAATTAAGGCAGTAGGTTCTTTATTTATTTTCACTCTTTAAGTTATTTTGTTATCACTTTACAAACATCCATCACACCACCTCCACCTGAAATATAACATCTCCCTCTGTAGGTGTCGACTGCTGAGGATAATGGTATCTTGCTGTACAATGGAGACAATGATCATATTGCTGTGGAGCTCTTTCAAGGTCACGTCAAAGTCAGCTATGACCCCGGCAGCCAGCCAGGACACGCCATCTACAGGTAAGTGGCCATGTTTAAAGTTCACTGGCCTGTCACACTTGTTACATTAGTTTGGCTTAAGTTCTGTCATAAGTTAGTGTACAGTCCACACTTAAGTTTAGGTTGAAAATAGTTAGGCTGTAATTTAAGTTGTGTCAGTGTCTGTTACCACAGAGGTGTATGGTAAATCTGAACTATCAAACATTAACATTAACATACCTTAACTAGAAAGCACTCAGAGAGGGCAAACTCCACCAAGGTAGCTCACATATTGCTGTTACATCTATAATCAACAGTTCCATGATAAAATTAGCATCATATTATGAGTCCTTGATCCTGAACACCCACACCTAGCACTCAGAATCATGTTGATATTATTTTTAGTTAGACAGTTATTGAGCAAAAACGATTGCTTGCTAATGGCGGTTATCTGGATCACCACCAAATTCTAATCATTTTTAAGTTAGGCCATTACCAACGTCTTCTGAAAATTTCAGCAAAATCCGTCCAGTAGTTTTTGCATTTTTGCTAACAGACAAACAAAAAAACAGACAAACTAACAAACATAGGCTGACAAAAACATGACCTCCTTGGCTTAGTAAATCAGGCTACATTTGAGTACATGCATAGGTGGAAGAAACTTGTGCTGAAGCTTACAGTCATTGTTTAAGTGGTGATTCAAGGTGACATTTTTATTTCTAAATCCAAACATCCACTATCTCTTTTCTCTTTCCAGCACTGAGACGATCAACGATGGTCAGTTCCACACAGTGGAGCTCGTTACCTTCGACCAGATGGTGAACCTGTCCATCGATGGGGGTCTCCCTACCACAATGGACAGCTTTGGGGCGGTGCGGCCCCTCAACGGGGAGGCTCCACTTTACGTGGGGGGTAGGGGCCCTCTCCAGAACACACCTCCCTCCTCTGCAGGCACTCTTAACTACTACACTACTGTCAATCACCACCCCTCCCCCCTCGCTTTATCACCACCGCAACCAATCCCTACATCCAACCATGCAACCCTTCAACCCCACCCTACCTTCCAACCAAAACCGAACCTAATCCTAACCCCTGTTCTCCACCCACACCATCCCCTCCTTCAGTTTTGACTGTGTTTGCTAGGAGCTACACATGCATTCACAAAACAGGGATACAAATAAACACATTTACAAGCACACATTTCTGAATGCAGGTAACAAAAAGTAAACCCTGCTCCCAAAAATGACACAAAACATGATAATTAATAACATACTCATTTTTACAAGCCACAAGATCTACTGTCATAAGAGCACATTTTTACAGTTAGTCAAGTACGCCCTCTGGTGGTCATGATTTAGAACTACCAGGCACAGTCTTCACTCTTAATTGTGATTATTTTACACTACTCTTGACAATACCAAAATTGATTAAAATTAAATCCAGAGTACAACTCATAAACGTAACAAAGAACTGATTCGTCATGTAGCCTAGTTTAAGGGTCAACATGACAGTTTGCTCAAGAGTGGTGGAAAATCTGTGATGTTGTTTCAGTGCGGTAATATGTTGTGTTGTGCTTTTTAGTATTCATACCACTTCAGGAGACATTTTCTCACTTTTGTGCCGTTTGCTTCCCCCTTGTTTCAATAATGATGTGTCCTGTGGTGTAAACAAAAAAAATCTGTTGAAAAATTATTCCTGCACTCCCAGGACACACATGTTTGAAAATTCCTTCTTCCATTACCTTCATACCAGCCCTGTGTTAGTTGTCTGTCTGTGATCCACACTGCAGGTCTTCACCTTTAAACATCATCGCTCTCTCCTCCTTCTCCAGGTATGCCGGTGGATGTCCACTCAGGCACTTTCCGTCTCTGGCAGATCCAGAACGGCTCCAGTTTTCACGGGTGTATCCAGAACCTGTACATCAACAACGAGCTCCAGGACTTCACCAAGACCCAGATGAAGCCCGGTGTGGTGCCAGGCTGCGAGCCCTGCAAGAAGATCTACTGTGTCCATGGCATCTGCCAGCCTGATGGGGTCCAGGGACCTGTGTGTCACTGCCAGCCAGGCTGGAGTGGGCCACACTGTGACCAACCTGCCAGCAACCCCTGCCAGGGCAGCAAGTACGTTTGTGAATGGGAGAGATTTTCTTAAACAGCAACGATTTTGTCCCCTTTTGGTGGGGCGTTAAGAGAGCAGTGATGGATAAATGCTCAAACACTTTAACATACGTAGAAACTTTACACAGTTATTGGCTGGTGTTTATTTTATAGTGACACTTCAGTATGACTGACGAAGACTTTCAGGAAAAAAAGAGGACTATTATTGAATTTGTCTATCACTAACTCCAGATTTTAAAAGAGCAAGTCTCCCCGGAAAACCAACCAGCAGAACCTTTCTTTGCATGTTTCCCTGCCCTGCAATTTTTTTCTTTGAGCTGTACGTGTGCCAGTTAAAAGACAGCAGGCCAAGATTTTCTTTGACATTACTCATTTGGTCAATACCAGGTTAACCCGGTGCACAAGATGGAGCATTCAACATATTTCCCTACTCCTTCCGGGAATCAGCTCATAGAAAGTATTTGGGAATGGGTAGAACCCTCCAAAAGTATATCTGGCAGGTGATTTAATTCTGTTCTGTCAATCCCATTCTTTACAGGCCAATCAGATAATGTAGTAGGTGCTACTGCCAAAACATCTCGAACATGGAGCAAAAATATCCTTTCCATCGAGACATGCTTTCACTGGTGCTTTTCTATTTAGCAAAGAAATGCGGTCTTTGCAAATTTAGCAATACAACAATATAACCTCAAAGTAGCTTATAAAGTATCAAGGGTTCAATTTATGGAAATCATGCTTTAAAAATGATAAATGACTGTGAAGATTATAAACAGAGAAATGTATTATTGACAGTTCAGACTCAGACCTGGCTTAATTTAGCCAAGCTTCAGGAAGTGACTGAACCATTCAGACCATATGATGATAATGAAAAGTGACATAGTGTATTACAGTGATAGTAATGTAAAGGATCACTGAGAGCTGTAATGAACACAAGAAAGTATTTTAAGTAGTATTGCACATGCTTGCCTAATTTAGTTTACCCAGATAAAAAAGTATGATTACATCTGAAGATACATAAAATATTGATCATAATTCTAAGATTATCACTGAAAAAAATAATGAAGAAAATAAGTTGCAAATGATACACAAGTAAATTAATTTGTGTAACTGTTTTTTAAAGTTTTACTGATTTGATTTAGAGCAGAAATCTTACCTTGGCATTAATATCTTACCAGGTGTGTCCATGGAAAGTGCATCCCACTGGACTCTCAGTCTTATCGCTGTGAGTGTGTGGAGGGTTACCGAGGTGCCCTGTGTAACCAACAGGGCGAGCTGTTCAACCCCTGCCGCCGCCTAAACTGCAAACACGGTCGCTGCCAGATCTCAGACACAGGAGATGCCTACTGTCACTGTGAAAGTGGCTACACCGGGGATCTCTGTGATGCAGGTATGTCATGAGTTCAAATTTGGGTACCTCTGGGTTGAAATCCAGCCTGAGACCGGACCATTGTCCTGTCTGTTGAGAAAAGACAAAACATCTACAACTAGAGGGAGTGCTCTGACAGAGCAAACCTCCACGGAGGGATTTCCAACACTATTTGGTGATATTCTGCAAAAATAAATGTGGAAAAAAATGCCCAATTCCTGGATCTGCATCTAGATTTGGAACACAACCAAAATCTTATTTCTTCTTCCTTGGGCCATTGCCAACAACCAACATTCCCTGAAAATGTCATGAAAATCCAATTAACACTCTTTGAGTTACTAGCCAAAATGTGGAAACCTGTCCTATCTGGCATTATTAATTAATCTTTAAATAAAATCCTGGATCCACATCCAAATTCTAAACACCACCCAAATCTTATCTTTTCTTCCTTATGACTAATATGACTAACATATGACTAACATTCAGTGAAAATGTCATCAAAATCTGATGAAAACTTATTGAGTTATTTGCAAAAAAGTGGGAAAACTGTCCTATCTGGCAATGTTAGTATATCATAAAAAAAATCCTGGGTTTGAATCTGGATTCTGATCACCACCGAACTGGTATGGCTTCTCCCTTAGGTTATGACGAACACTCAATGAAAATGTCATGAAAATCCATTTAACACTTATTCAATTATTAGCCAAAAAGCTGGAAAACTGCCCTATCTGGCAATGTTAATACATCATTTAAAAAAAGTCCTGTATCCACATCCAGATTTTGATCATCACCCAAATCCTATCATTTTTTCCTTGGCATATGACCAACATTCTCCAAAAATAACATCAAAATCTGTTGAAAACTTATTGAGTTATTCGCAAAAAAGTGGGAAAACTGTCCTATCTGGTAATGTTAATACATCATTAAAAAAATTCCCGGATCCGCATCTGGATTCGGATCACCACAAAACTGGTATTGCTCTTTCCATGGGGTATGACCAACATTCTCTAAAAATGTCATTAAAATCTGTTGAAAACGTATTAAGTTATTAGCAAAAAAAGTGGAAAACCTGTCCTATCTTACAATGTTTATATATCATTTTAAAAACTTCCAGGATCTGCATCTGGATTTTGATCGCAGCCAAAATGGTATCGCTTCTTCCTTGGGTTATGACAAACACTCCTTGGAAATGTAATGAAAATCCATTCAACACTTATTCAGTTATTAGCCAAAATGTGTAAACCTGTCCAATCTGGCAATGTTAATACATCATTTAAAAATATGCCTGGATTTGCATCTGGATTGAGATCACCACATAAATCTTATCATTTCTCCCTTGGCATATGGCTTACATTTATTGAAAATTTAATCAAAATCTGTTAAAATGTTTTTGAGTTTTAAGCAAAAATATGGGAAAACTGCACTATTTCGCACTTTTTATAATTCATTAAAAAATTTCCTGGATCCACACATGAATTCTAATCACCCCAAAAATGGTATTGCTTCTTCTTTGGGATATGTCCAACATTCTCCAAAAATAACATCAAAATCTGCTGAAAACTTATTGAGTTATTCGCAAAAAAGTGGGAAAATTGTCCTATCGTGCAATGTTAATACATCATTTTTAAAAAGTTGTGGATTTGCATCTGGATTCCAATCACCACCCAAATTGGTATTGCTTCTTCCTTGGGTTATGACAATCATTCCCTAAAAATATCATCAAAATCCATTTAACACTTATTCAGTTATTAGCCAAAATGTGTAAACCTGTCTAATCTGGCAATGTTAATACATCATTTAAAAAAATTCCTGGATTTGAATCTGGGTTCCGATCACAGCAAAAATGGTATCGCTTCTTCCTTGGGTTATGACGAACTCATGATGAAAATGTAATGAAAATCCATTCAACACTTATTCAGTTATTAGCCAAAATGTGTAAACCTGTCCAATCTGGCAAAGTTAATACATAATTAAAAAAATTCCTGGATCCACGTCACGATTCGGATCACCACATAAATCTTATCATTTCTCCCTTGGCATATGGCTTACATTTATTGAAAATTTAATCAAAATCTGTTAAAAATGTATGAGTTTTTAGTAAAAATGTGGGAAAACTGCGCTATTTCGCAATGTTTATAAATCATTAAAAAATTCCTGGATCCGCATATGAATTCCAATCACCACCAAAATGGTATTGCTTCTTCTTTGGGATTTGATTAACATTCTCCAAAAATATCATCAAAATCTGTTGAAAACTTATTGAGTTATTCGCAAAATGTGGGAAAATTGTCCTATCTGGCAATGTTAATACATCATTTAAAAAATTTCTGGATTTGCATCTGGATTTCCATCACCACCAAATTAGTATCACTTCTTTCTTGGGTTACGACGAACATTCCCTGAAAATATCATCAAAATCCATTTAACACTTATTCAGTTATCAGCCAAAATGTGTAAACCTGTCCAATCTGGCAATGTTAATACATCATTTAAAAAAATGCCTGGATTTGCATCTGGATTCGGATCACCACATAAATCTTATCATTTCTTCCTTGGCATATGGCTAACATTTATTGAAAATTTAATCAAAATCTGTTAAAATGTTTTTGAGTTTTTAGCAAAAATGTGGGAAAACTGTACAATTTTGCAATGTTCATAATTCATTAAAAAATTCCTGGATCCGCATATGAATTCCAATCACCACCAAAATGGTATTGCTTTTTCCATGGGGCATGACCACCATTCTCTAAAAATGTCATCAAAATCTGCTGAAAACCTATTGAGTTATTAGCAAAAATGTGAAAAACTGTTCTATTTTGTTTTGTTTATATATCTTTTTTAAAAAATTCCTTGATCCGCATCTGAATTCCAATCACCACCAAAATGGTATTGCTCCTTCCTTGGGCCATGACAAACATTCCTTGAAAATGTCATGAAAATCCGTTTGACGCTTAGAGTTATGTGCAAAAATGTGGAAAACTGCCCTACCCTGCAATATTAATAAATCCTTTAAAAATTTCCAGGATCTACATCTGGATTAGGATCACCGCCAAAATCTCAGCGCTACTTACTTGGGCCATGACCAACATTTCCTGAATATGACATGAAAATAGATTTAAAACTTTTTGAGCTATTAGTTTCATGAGCGAACAAACAAACATAACCACCTTAGTGGAGGTGATAAAATCTTAAAAAGTTGATTTGAGTTTCCGACTTAAATGAACATCTTTTGTTTTTTTTTTCTTCTATTTTCAAGAGTCTGAGTGTCGAGGGGAGCCTGTAAGAAACTTCTACCAGGTACAGAGAGGCTACGCCATCTGCCAGACAACACGCATGGTCTCCTGGGTGGAGTGCACCGGAGTTTGCGACTCAGGCGCCTGCTGCGCCAGCCAGCGGATGAAACGCCGGAAATACACTTTCGAATGCAGTGATGGAACCTCCTTCAGCGAGGAAGTGGAAAAAACCATCAAGTGCGGCTGCGTGGGCTGCATGTAGCATCATTCCCTCCCATTCTCTGTTGCTGCCGCTGAGCAGAAGATCGAGTGAAAGAAAGGAAAGAAGGAAGGAAGGAAGGATACAAGAGAGAGGACTGGAGGAAGAGATGGAGGGAAAGAAAGAGAGTATAAAGAGTATATATAAAACATCTATCTATATATTATGGACAACAATGTTTGTAAAATAGGACATTTCCTCCCCTTCCGAGGGTTTGTGACCTACAGTAACACAACATCATGAGCAACAATGAAGAGGTGACAACAACGGCAACACAACCATTGTATCTGCAACATTGTTCCAAGAGGTCCAGAGATTTCAAAGGTGTTGCATTCAGAGTGAGGCATCCCTCCAACCCCAATTACCCAGTGTGAATCCCCCAACCCATGTACAAAGCCTCTGACAGTCAAAACCAACATCTACCATCTTTATCCGTGGAGGCAGGGAGGACAGTGGGGTCGCGCCTGGCTGGGAGACAGACGGAGAGAGGAAGATGGAAAAAAAAGGGACAGAGGGATACGAGGAGAGCTGGACCGTTTGACTTGGCAAAGCTATCTTGAGTTGAGCTTGGCTGGGTGGCCTGGACTGGACTCGACGTGGTTTACGTTGGGTTTAAGTTGGTGTAGCTAATTTTTCTCTGCCGGGATAGAGTCATCCATGCACACATGCACAAAGAACGGTTAGATTAGAGTGGCACATAATGTGGATGTGGTGGCATGAGAGGCCAGGCGGTCTGGTGTTCCAGGTGTTCGCTGTGAGGTAACTCCAAAAAAATAGAGACTGCACTGACTGGCAGCACTGAAAAAGGACAGTCATACACCTCATCACACATGCATGGTATACATACATTTACAGCAAGCTAACCTGGCGCTCGAGGCGTCCAGTGGTTTAAATCTCCCAATATCCTTTGCCTCAGGGTTAGGATCATTTGGTTAATCCCGCCCCCTTTGAGCAGGAGGCTCTGCTCCTCTTGATGCCTGCAGTATTAAGTAGTGCAAACTTGTTGCATGTGTGGAGATGAGTTTGCAAATGAAGATGTCGTGCTTCTAATACCATTATAAATGTTCTTACAAAAGGTTGCAGGATCATCTGATTTTGTTCTAATTCTCATTTTGGTTTGTTTTTGTTATATTTTGTTATATTTTGTCTCATGGTGTAATCTAACTTCCTTAGCCGCCCCAAACAACCCCTTTATATAGAAATGCCTAACAGATTCTAATATATATATATATTTGTATTTCATTTTGGTATAGTATTTTTCTATGTTAAAGAGTAAGTCTCTTTTTGGAAGCTTTGAGGACTGGTGGAAAGGCATTCAGTAGGTGTTTTTATTTGTTGATTCATTTCATGCCAACAAGGCGATTGATGACGTCAAAATGGCCCAAAACACAGCAGCAGGTTGGCCTCCTTCCATGTATAGAAGGCAGTATTGGTCTAGACTTACGTTTAATATTGTATATGTTGTCTTCCATGTGAATATTACATCTAATTCATGAGAGTCTGTGCTTGTTTTTATTTATTTTATCTTCCTGTAGAAAACTGTGCTGACTTTCAGATATTTTCAAAAATTAAAAAAGTAGAAAAAGGTAAAATAATGAATAAAAATGCTTAAAAAATCTGTAAGGTATTTGTTACACCGCTTAATATCAGCAGTGTGTCCCTCTCTAGTAAGACATTCCTCATTCGCTGAGGGGGGCTGGAGAGGTCCGAGAGCAGGGATTAAAGGACATCCCCCTCAAAACTGACCTTGTAAGTACCATACCACACTTAAAAGCTTCTGATTGTTTTCATGTTTGTTTTCTTGAAGTGCTGGGTTGTACCTCCGTGATTATCATTTGAGAGATTTTTGCCATAAGATGGGGGTGTTTTTTTTTAAGTTAAAGAGAGTTAAAGAAGTCAAGCTCAACTGATCATAAGCTGCTGTCAAGCCAGAAGAAAAAGGATGAAGTTGCTTCCTTGGACAATTTTCATGTTAAAGTACGTCATCCTGCATCTGTTTAAACAGGCGTGGAGCACTGCACGCCCCCTAGTGGACAGATTATAAATGAAAACAGTCTGGACATTTCAACGTGTGCCAGTTCACACAAAAAAGAAGAAATGGTGCCAATTACAGTGATCACAACAGTCATACCTGAATGTATAAATGTGTATAGATAAATATGACCTATGCTTATTCATGAAGTGGTAACTTTTAGCTGTTATTTAGTTTCCAATGTAAGATATAGAAATCACATGCGTGACAGTTCATCAGGATGGCTTAAGGCATTGTTCTCCCTGCAGACTGGGATTGTGTTAATCCATTTTGCTGATCTAAATGTTGAAAGTCTCTTTATAGCGTGAAAGTCTGCAGACCCAGTTCTCAGCTCGGTACAATGCACACAAAGCTCCCATTCATATGCTTCCCATGTTGTTTTACATGCTGTTGATGTGATCCAGTGGTGTACAATAGCATTAAAAGAAGATCTCATTAAGGATACTGATGAACAGTCACTGTAACTCGTAGGCTTTGTGCCTCATAAAGGTGCATCTTTAGTCCAATGTGGCTTTCTTTTCATGTCTCCTTTCCTTCTTCTGCACTGATCTGTGCTGGACTGGTGCGTTCAACTTCCTGGTAGACATTTTAGTGGTGCTTGTGCTATATTGAGATGTAATTCAGTTGTCTGGTCACATGACCAGAGACACAGATTTTTCATCCTATGAACTATATGCATAAATATGTTATTGTAAGCAACACAATGTCTCTGTTGTATTGAACTGGTGCAAAAACTTAAATATCTCTGGTTGGGTTCTGTCTGTTTGTTTTTTGTTACAGGATTGATGGTGGGATTAAACTGAAAAACTCCCAATAATGCTGAATGTATGTAGTGCCACCGACAAAATGTTTACCAAACCTCCACTCTTTTGCATTAATTAAAATTAAATGTGTGTGCTTTTAAAATTGACTTGTCTCTTTTACTTCTGCTGTTTATTATGTTTGACAAACAATAATGTAATAAATAATAGGTAGCAATTTTTGCCCCATTTTTAATGAAAATTTTGATAGATTTTCAGGAATTTTAATGTAAAATTCAACGTAAATAACAAAGTGGAGGTTAGAAAATTTCAGGGGAGATTTTTGAGAAGTTATTTAGTAAAACAGATGTGTAGGAAATTTTCAGAGGCCAAATTTGATTGTAAATTTTCCAGACATTTTTCCTGAAATTATAAATATGTTATGGGATGCCTCGATTAGAAATGTAAAGAACTATCGCACAAAACTTTCTGTATATCTGATTTTTAGAAAAGTCCCTTGAAATATTAGTCAAGTTAGATGACAACAATCCCACAGACTTTCAAGCACTTTTTCTTTCAAGGTGATTTCAACAGTGGGTATTTGGGGGGGAATTCTCCTGGAAGACTTAAAGATTTTACAGGATTGTTAAGGAAATCACATGTAAACAAATATATTTTTCCCCATAGGTTTCCTGTCAATGTCTTCATCTTTTATTTTTGCTTAAACA